>JACRYM010000019.1:0-590691 GCA_014839905.1 Aphanoascus verrucosus | reverse complement strand
GCGGGATCGTTGTTTCGGTGGGATCGTTGACCCGGGAAGTACGTTAGAAGCTCATGAGGAAATGGAATATTATCTAATCAATCCAATCCCATATGGTGTAGTGGTTAACATCGCTGTCTTTCACACAGCAGCCACGAGTTCGATTCTCGTTATGGGAGTAAAACAATTCGGGTATACCCCCTATCAATTTTTGCGCGTCATTTTTTATTTCGTCTCCGCAGTGCTTTCAGAATGACGGGTTGCGATTACAAAATGTATATAAAGCTGCATGCTATGAATGTTTCGCCATGGTTATCTATAGTGATCTCCAAAAGCAACACGAAGAGTACCCAAAAGCTCCAACAGTGTATTTCGCTAATCGCAGAACCCAAATGCCCCAACTCCAGAGAAACGCACCGCAGTGTTGTGAAAAATCCCTTCGCAATCGTCAAGCTCTTTTTTTCGTAATAGCGGCACAACAGGGACAGCCCATCTCTAAAAAGTGCATTTCATTTCAACCCAAAACCTTCACTTTCAAGTACCGCTCGCCATAACTTAGACTCCAGCTTCTGACGTGTTTTATACCGATGCAAAGACAGCATGTTAAAGCACGTCCTCGCTATCGGGAACCTCTCTGAGTCTTGACCCAGACAAACCAAACGGATGATAAGATTCGTCGCGCCCATGGCAGGAATTCGATCACTGCCAGTGATAAAGCTGAGAATTTTCCGTTGATTTTGCGGCGAAACGCGAGCAAAGAAGTCCCAGAACCAATTCACCACTGGTTCACTGTCAGGGTTGGCCACTAGCCAATGCTCATATACGGCCACAGCACGTAAGGAAGGAATGTCGAGTGCTTCATCCGATCCACGCACCAGAAGCTCAATTTCTTCTGACCTGAACAGGTGCAGGGCGTTGCCGCCGCACACCGTGAAGAAACCACGTTTAAATGGTTCAAATTGTCGGGCCACGGCCTTGTCGAGTGTATACTTCACATAAAGATCGACATATTCTCGTCGGTTCGAGTTGGTCACTGCCCGCGTCTCTCCTCCCGAACATAGAGGAATCTCAATGGTTTCGCCATACCTCTCCTCTTGAATCACGAAATCCTGACAGAACGTTTCTTGCACATCACCATCGTACTCAAGGAGCTGTCGTAGGCCCTTGGCGAGCGCCGGGCGGAACTCTGCCAAGTCATCTAACGTGCATTTGAACGGTTGATATGGGGTTGATAATGCAGGGACATTGTTAGGTCTTGCTGATGCTAAGAGCTTTCGGAATGCAAACGGCGGGAGGGCGATGTCAAGAATCGTGGAGTTATAAATCGCAAGGCCTAGGACCACTCCGACCAAAAAGAATTGCTCAGACGATTCCAGACAGTGCGGATTAAAGTAACAGTACTGAGAGTCTTCGTCGTAAAGAAACAGACCTGCCACTCCAGTCAGCCAACCAAGATCTCTCTTTGCCAGGAAATCAGAGTCATACTTACCGTTCAAGGGATCAAACACTTCTCTCACTAGTAGCAGGAACCACTCCTTGCGAAGGCCACCGGCATCGACACCCTCTTCACCGACAAACTCAATTCGCAACCCCTTTTTGATATCTCCTTGGCTCGACCCTACCACCTCGCTGACTCCGCGTAGGCTATCCTCGACTAAGCACTCTCTCCGTACTTTGAGCACAAGGTACTGGCTCGTCCCCCGACGCCCGAGTATGTTGTCGAAGAATGCTTCTCGCGCCTTTGCCTCCATCTGTCGACGAGCGTCATGTTCCAGGATGCGGATCTTAGCCCAGATACTGAGGAAGAATGAGTACTGACAAAATGTAAACTTCCCGTTTCGGGACTCCCAGGCATCAAAATCGGCAATCAAGTCAGAGTAATCCAGCAATGCATTATAGAAGGTGTTTATGGGAATCATATGGAGACGATCATGTATATCGGATACGGCATTGAACGCTGTGTTTGAAAGCGGATGTTCGAGTCTACGAGCATTGTGCGCGTAGTTCGCCCGGAATAACAGCGCCATTACACGCGCAGCTGCTCTTATCTGCCAATCTTCGCTATATATAACATGTTTGTGGTCTGAGTTTGGTGATTTTGATGCCTTATCAGGGTGTAACGCTGAATGCAACTGCGCCGGCGTGGTCGAATTAGGACCGGAGAAAGTAGGAACAAGCTCTCCAAGATTGTCCTCAAGCTTTACTGACACGCTAGGTCGTCGATTCTGGTTTCTGCTCAGTCGATAAGTAACGAAGCTGCCAATTAGATCAACGAGCTGACGGAATTGCCTCTCAGAGAATCTCGAGAACCACGAGACCAGCGAATGATGACATTCGCCAGGCAGACCCGAAAGAAGACCAATGATTCTTTTGACGATCGCAAAACGACGATCAGGATCACCCGGCCTGCTGGAAGAGGTATTGCTGTTTCTTCGTGGTGATGGCGCCCTATCCATCGGTTGAGCGGCACCGTTTCCCAGTCTTTGTTCATTATCATGACCGGGAGCCAGCAATTGGGTGGAAGGTTTCCTCAAACTGGAGTTTTTCTGGTAGAGCAACGGATTCGCGAGAACAATCAATAAGAATCGTATGTCTTCCGGCTTGTTTATGGGACGTTTGGGCCGTTGTAGTAGCTTTTCTGTAGCCTTGAACAGCGTTATTTTGAGATGATACCTTGACTCGCATATCATGCCCTCTAGCAAAGACAACTGGACTGCTTCCCACCTTGGAATATCATTGGGATTCACAGGTTTCATGCGCTGCCATGTGTCCCGCCAAGAATCTCCGGCGTGAGCTACAAGACGATACCACTCTGAAAGCTCGGGCCAATTGATCCGGGGGCTTTTCAAACTCACACGGCCATTTAGTGGGTTGCCTGGTTTCGTGTTCTGACCCTCATTTGTCGACCTGTGTCGTATTGGACGGGTTTGTGACCATGAGCCGCCACCCTCTGCAATATTGGGAGCATGAAGGGGATTGCCGTCGAGTTGGAACAGCGGCTGTCCATGAGAAGTAGCATGCACATTCTCCATATTCTTTCTTGGGGTCTGTACTCCTTCACTTGCAGCTCGAGGATGGCGTGACGACGCTGTTAGAAATGAATTGTTGAGCGTGTCACAACCATCGAAGGCCGCATCGATATAGTCTTCCAGTGGGCGAAATATACGTCCGTTATGATCTGTATCGGACTTGTGCTTATGCGGTTGCTGTCCTTGAGTCTGTACTAGAATATCTGGTCCTAGTAACACTGCTCTCGTCGGTACCGGCTTGCGTTTGATGAGGAAAGGCATCTCCTTGGACCTGTGTGATGCATCATCATGGCGGGAATGATTTTCACTGTATTGAACATGTGAGCTATGTCCGGGTTCTTTGCCATGCATATCATGGGAAGAATCCACCGGCACGGAGATTGGAAGATTGTCCGTGCTTGGGTGTGTGTGACAGCTGGCATGATGACCCAAACTGCTTTCTGATGCACCACGCCTCCTGTTTGACGGACGTTGGCCGTCTCTCATCGCATCAATATGTCCAGAACCTCCCAATTGGGATCTCAGAAAGGAAACGACGCATTGATCAATGATTCTTCGCGTTCTCTCTAGAGAGACTACACCTTGAGCAATAATGATCAGAATTGCACTCAATGAGTTCTAGCATATGCCAAAAGGGGAACAGACCTTTTCCTTGTCCAAACGACTCTAGCCCCCGTTTTTCGTCACCGGCGGGAACTCGCAGGAACTGGGATGAACGGTAGGGCTCAAAATCATTCATCGTATTACATTTGCCGCATCTGAAGCCTTTCCGCCCGTACGGAAATGAATTGGAATGTTCACATGCCATACACCTGCGGACCGTAGTACTTTGTTCTGAAGATGTTGCTACTGGCGCAACCAGATACCTGCCAGGACTCGCAGACCTCGAGGGCCCATGCTGCCGGGCAGTAGATTCATCGTCGGTGACGTCAAGAAATGGATCCCGGTGCACGTCCGGGTCCGCAGCCTTCTTCCTGCCAAAAAGATTGAAAGGAAACGGATTGCTTAGAGAGCGCGAATGCATACTTTGCCGGGGCATCGATGGCGGTGATGACCTCTGAGTAAAGATATGCGGTATGTCGTTGGGATTGAGTATGCCATCCCCGTTGGGAGCAACGGGAAGGTCACCCGAATTCAGATTGATTATGGTTTCAGCTGTTCCAGAATCTGATGTCAGGCCGGGTCGAGAAGTCCACGAAGCCATCGATCTGGCTTTTTCCTGATGACCTTGATGTATTAAGCTTAATTGACACGACAGGCCAGGAGACGATGGACTCGACGGAGGGTAAGGAGGTCGATGGCAACGGAGCGCGCAGCAAGCCAAAAGATATTCAGTAAAAATGCCTTGAGCAAAACGTAAGGATACTGATCAAACTCCCATGGCAGACACAAAAAAACTGCAGCCTTCGATCAGGCCACAAAGACCCCGCCAAACACGCTGTTGAGACAATCAGCTCCTGGCGACTCACAAATCGGACTGGAAGATACTTTTGTGGCTGACGGACTGACCAGACAGACAAAGATCTCGGCTTCCGCAAGGCTGAAACAACATGCCAGACAAGCTTCCTGTATCTTGCTAGATAGATGTGCTTCGAGTTATGATAATCTGATGGTGAGCGTGCACTCAGGACAGCATTTGTTGAATTTGACGTTGGATGGGCATCTCCATCCCTGCCTGGGGAAGTCACAAGCAGCGAGTCGGAAGTCACAGACACAGACAATGGGAGCCGGAAGACAATAAATAATCTACGCGCATTGGATAGTAGACTTTGCTTTATGACATGTAATATTTGGTTGGCTATATTTACAAAATCGCAGCATCCATATGCTGAACCGTGCAACTCATGGCATCTGCTAGTCACAGTGGGAGCCGCACTATGAGATGAAAGGGCTCCAATCTCGAGTCTATAAGTCCCATAACTACTCCGTGGTCACACAGTTGCAATGGAATCGGGAGAATTTCTAGCTTTCACTGCAAGATTCTGACTTGGAAGCTCCTCAACGAAGAAGTCGAATCTTGCTCCGCGCCATTGGCCTTTGCATCTTATGCGAATTCATGTGCTTGATTGCCAGACAGCATTGATGATTTGGCATTCTCAGCGAGGATCCCGGCAGATGCACTCTGGATGTTGGCCATCTGCTGCATTCGGTCAAGGGATGTAGCCAAGCTATTTTGACCTCAAATTCTTTTCGCACTTGTATCGTACTTCGAACGGCGAGTTTGATAGTGAGGTCGAGCCCAAACATCCCTCAAAATAGCTCGGTATTTTAAAATAGGGACAAAGTGGCGGTGAAGTAGGAATTTGGACGGGGGGACTCCATTTTTGTGTCCATTGATCGCAAACACTGTCTTCAGACGGGACTGACGACATCGGCTGAGGAAAGGCGGCCGGAGTCGGGGACAGATCTGTAAAGGTCAGGCTCATCCACTAGAGATCCGGATCTGTTCCATCTGTCGCATGAGCGTCGAGCTACTTTCTTCCTCCTCAGCACCGACGACAAGCTCGACGGACGTCTTGGGCCGATTTTTGTTTAGGCCGTCGAGGAGAGTGCAGGCCTTGCAAATCTTCTGACTCGAAAGATATCCACATTTCTCACACTGGCCCATGGTTTGTACCTTTAACGGCTTCTGGCTTCCCGTGCCGTTGCGATGGCTGGTCCGCGCAAGCTGCTGTTTCGTGCCTTTTGCTAGAGATGAAAGCGTTATTTCAGTTTCCTGGGACTGGGCTGCTTCGTTTTGTGCCAATCTTTTCTCCATTTCAGCCATTTCACTGCCTCCAGCTCCTCCTGTTTGACTTCCACATCCACCAGTCGAGTAATCTTCGGTCCCATCCGCGGTGGTGGTCGAAGCTTTCTTTGAGGAGCACGTAGTAGAAGCACTAATCTCTGACGGTACCAGATCGGCCATATCCTCCCCGCTTCTAACGATATCTAGAATAGAGCTTGGGCGTATCTTTTCCAAGTCTTTGATCAGCGTCCGCGCGCTACCTCGAAACGCTTCTGGCGAGTATATGCATTCCGTGCTGAAATAGTCGAGTTTCTTGTGATGCGCGTACAGCACGATTTCCTTCTCATATGCGTATTTTAGCGGTTTGCTGCGCTTTATCTCACTGGCAGATGAACCCGTAACGATATAGGTTCCCCGCGCCAACCGTGGGAGGTCGCCTCGAAGGAGGTTCATCATCACTGTCTCAGCAACATCGTCCGCATTATGTCCCGTCACAACGTGCTTGATGTTCAGCTTCGCAGCACCGCGATCCAACGCCTGGCGTCGAAATACCCCGCAATATGTGCAGTTGCCCTTCTTGCCTATTTCCGCAACGACCTGGTCCATCGTCCATCCGTATAGCTCGCCGTAGCTGATGATTTCTAAGGGCATATCATATTGAATTGCGTTCCGCTTCACAGTCTCCAGACTGTCGTCTCGGTATCCCTTGATGCCTTCGTCGATGGACAGCAGGACAAGGTCGAGTCCGTAGTTGTATCGTTCGTTTAGAGTTTTGAGGACGGATGCGAGCACGGTGCTATCCTTGCCGCCGCTGGCACCGATCGCAACGCGTTCGCCGGGGTAAAATAGGGAGCTCTCGACGATGGTCTCGTGAGTTTCGGTCTCGAAGATCTGGAGGAAGCATGGTTTGCACAGCTTGTGGCGGTTTTTTGGCCGGATGATCACCGCCCGAGCTGACTTGCAGTTATAGCATATTGTAGGTGGCATGATTATATGTTTGATTAAACGCTAATAAATCAGAGAGAGATCAAAATCCATTCCATGTAGCGAAAGGTCAAAGTTGAGATGGGATCCAGGGATGATAAAAATTCCGTATCAGCCTTATCGCGGAGCGGGGTGACATCAAATCTTAGTCATCCCTCACCTATTCCCACAGTCCCATGTCCGCCCTCCTCATCAACTCCAGAACAACGACAATATTATTGTTTTGATTAAAGAGCATCCTAAGACCTCCATAGAAGGGTTGACGGCACTAATACAGTTATTGCATATCTAGGCTTTCCATCCAACTCTCCTCGCGATGAACTTGACCACATACACGAGCCCTAAAAGCACCGGAACCTCGATCAAAGGACCAACGGTTGCCGCCAACGCCTGATCACTATGAGCGCCAAAGGTAGCGACGGCCACAGCGATCGCGAGCTCGAAGTTGTTACTCGCTGCAGTAAAGCTCTGCGTAGCAGACAGCCTATATCCAAATCCCAGCCGGTACGCCACCAGCAGGGTGCCAAAGAAGACGGCCACAAAGTATACAAACAGAGGGGCTGAGACACGGACCACAGAGACAATCTGGTGCACGACTTGCTCTCCTTGCGACGCGAAGAGCACGAGGATGGTGAACAGGAGGCCGATTAGAGACCACGGGCCTGCCCATTTTAGGAATACGTCGTCGTACCATTTTGGCCCGGCGAGCTTCCGGAGAGCGAAGCGTGTGACGATGGCGGCTCCGAGTGGGATACCCAGGAATACGGCGACGCTTTTGGCGACAACGGCATAGGAAAGACTGATTTGATCTTCGGAGCGACTGATGATCTTGATGAACAAGATAGCCAAAGGTGCGAAGAGAACCATCTGAAGCAATGAGTTTATTGCTACGAGAATGGCGCAATAGTCGTTGTCTCCTCCCGCGAGGCCGGTCCATATCAGAACCTAATATCCGTTCGTCAGTACAACGAGCGAGGAACCAAATTTGGCGTTTCGACTACTTACCATGGCGATGCACCGTGCTAGTCCTACCAGGATAAGACCTTCTCTGAGGGCGGACTCGTCCGGGAGGAATGCCCATGCCAACCCCAACTTCAAAATCAAGAATTAGTCCAAAACTATTTACAGGGTACGGTATAGTCTGAATGACTTACCATCAAAAGGGGAGCAACAATCCAATTCAGGAAGATGCTAAAGGCGATCTGAATCCAGATTTCCCGCGTCTTGAAGACCCGATGCAAAGTCTCATACTTCACTTTGCAGAGAATGGGGTACATCATAACCAGAAGCCCAATCGCTACAACAAATCAGCCTCCTTTCCGAACCAACTTGGGGGTCATGGAGAAATTCCATCGACAACGCTCAGGGAAAAGGTTTTTACTAACCTATAGGAACTGAGACACCAACAAAAGTTCCCTTTTGCAACGCTGGCCCGGTGTTTGGCACAAAGTTCCCCAGTATGATACCGATTGCCATGGCAAGCAATATCCAGACGGCCAAAAATCGATCCAGGAACCCAAGACCTCTGAATAAAGAATCGGACTTGGAAGCCTTCTGAACAATAGGTTCATGCTGCTTCTCGACGTCGCAACTAGGGTTTGTGCCTGCTGTAGTAGCAGCACATATCTTCTCCGGCTCCAGGGAGGACATTGTAAATGGAGTTTGACGAAAAGCAGGTTCAGTACCGGTCTCTTTTTCTTCGAATCACTCGCAGCAGCAATTTTTCAGAGTATGAAGGAGCATCTGGCAAAACCTGACCACGGCAAAACCGAAGATAAATACTTCATTGCGGCCATACTGCCTGGCCTTCGGGGAGCAGCTGGAATGTCACTGCCTCACGTTGATTGGCTGGCGAGAATTTATGCGGTCGAAGCTTCAGGCATCCGACCAATGACGGGCGGTTGCCAAGCTAAGCTTATTTTTTGCTGTGCTCTCACGCCAAAGCCTCACCAGGGTCAATGTTATTGCTAAAACCTAATGGATATGTGTGCTACGACCTGTGAAAGGCTCCGAACAGCGTGAGATGCTTAGCAGCGACCGGAGCTCCATTCATGATGGGCAAGAGGCACAATTTGCTGCGCATATTTGCGCACGTGGGCCCGTCGTTTGGTCCGGGCCAGACTGGTAGAACGAATGCCAGAATGTGTGACTTGGAGCTCCGGCTCTCAATTGTTCGGAGTCAACTGGATGCCTGTCGAATGCTCCGTACACGTTTCTGCAAAAGACAACTACTAATCAAAGTGGTTGCATTGGTGTTTGTGGTTGAAGATATGTTTTGTTGTGGTGAACCCCCTCGAAGAAACTCTGATGGTCTCATAAACTAATTAAAGTCTAGATTTCCTAACCAAAGTGTCGTGGCTTATGTGGTACGCCAACTGAATACACTGGACCTCCGCGACAGGTGGAGACAATCCAGGCAGGGGCGTGTCGATCCTGCCAGCGCCGAAGAAAAAAAGGCTGCAAAAAACCTGATCTTGTTGAATCGTCGCAGGGCGCTCCGGATGAATGCCAAAAAACTCCAGAAAAGAGAGTGTCAGGGCTCACCGAAGAGTGTCCGCGAATCCAAAAAAAAACCCATGGATCCACAATGGTCTTTTCCTCCTGAAGACAGGTGGTTTTTTTGTCCCTCTGGCCTCTCTAATTTTTTTTTTGTGTCAGGTGGGCTTCTGTCGAGACGTGCCCGTCTCCGTGTTGTAGACTCTAGCCTAGCTAGATAGTTGATCCGATCCGACCAGGGTATTTATGGCTTCACCACGATCCCCTGATCGCGATCCTGATCCATCCATCCATCCATCCCAGAGATATCCATCTTCCGCTTCTGCCATCTCGTGAGCTTTCATCAGCTTCCGCGTCACCGCAGTAGAAGACTTCGAACGAACGTTCATGATTTTCTGGGATTGTACAGTCGAAACCAGTACGGCTGTTCGCTGTTAAAAGTCACTGCTCTGGCGACAATGTCTGTCAAATTGCTAGTTAACGCTCTGTGCAGGCTCTGCAGGAGAAGGAGGGAGCAGACTATATCAACCTTCAAAGCCAATATCGCGTTCATGCAAGCCGTGCTTGGATTCTCGGAGTACGGAGTAGACCTCCACATATCCCTAGTGACGACTTTGACCCATCTATCTACATATAGACCATTCCCATCCAGACATCCAGATAATCTAGGTTTGTTCATCGTCCATGAAGAAGAGCATTTCTGTGCTGTAAGCGCTGCATGAATGCCGAGCGCTCCGTGCGACACAACGAAGCTGGGGTCAAGGGTGACGGGAGCTTGAAACATCATCGAGGATCTCCGCAAACACGACAGGACCGTCAAACTATTATGTATGGAGCAAAGGACGGCGCCAAACTTCCGTGTGCACCTGAAGCTGCTGAAAAGATCATCGTGAGGATAGGTCTATATTTGTTGCTGATTATCTTGTAGTATACTGTGCTACTCCCAGAGTATATAGAACCTCGATAAGTGCTAGGTATGTGTCTATATCCAGGGTATGCATCGGTGGGAATTGTATATTTAGTATCTGCAGATATCTCAAGGTTCCGTGTGCAGATAAAACCCCGACGGACCGTTTGGGATAGGAATCATCCAGGTTGCGTATGTCCATGCCTCTATACATCGGAACTGTACATACTGTAGTTCTAATTCAACAGTGTACAGTACTCCGAACGAGGTACTCCTGGAAGTCATTATTTCTAGCGGTCTGTGTGTGTGCAATCAGGGTCTTGGCCGTTTGCATCTGGCGAACCATCACGTCAACATGAGCTTCGTTCAGGAAACATTTGTTCATACGCGCAAATAAAGCTGACTGAATGATCTTTGAACGCGCCCATCCGTGTTTCAACTGATTTTGGAGGTCGCCCCGTTTGAGCCTGAAGGCAAAGAGCATCGCAGTTCTGCGTGCGTGCGATTGGCGGTTAGGCACAAGCTGCGTCGCAGGACAGGACGCGACATCTGATGTTGGCGCGGGTCATTGGCCCAAGTCAAGCGGTCAACCACGCAAACAATCCGCCTTTGATCGAGGTACGAGGTACTGTACATATGTACAGTACAGTACGGAGTATTCAGCCAAAAAAGTGCTTTCTCTAGGTCCGCATCCGGTCCAAACGCGAGAACTGGCCAGGCATCTGCTCATCACCGCTCGCATCTGAGACTCCCGACGGGCTGCCACCGAGCATCGAGGCCCGTGTCTGGTGGAGCGCGAACTGAAAATACACAATCTCGCTCATGTCTACGGAGGCCGGGGAGTGCTGCTACATATATCCTTGAAACACAGCAACCCCTGGCGTGAACCTTTTGCGACGCCTCACGACGAATGATCTTCGCGAGCTGCATGCCCACACCAAACACGGCGCTAACCGCCACCAGCTGTTCACTCCACGACAGCGCGTGATGGCTCTTCTTCACGGCCCTGCTCAAACAGACCCCTAACAGCATGACCCTCCCCCCGGCGGCCCCCCTCGTCTGCTGTATTTCCACCAGAGCGCGTAGCCGTCATCCGGCTGCCCCAATCACGCTGCGTATACCCAAGATTGCAGCTTGCCCGCCAGACCCAACGACTCGTCCTCATCCACCAGCTGTTGGCTGCGATGCTCTTTTGGCGCCGGCAACGATGAATGAGCAACCGCCTGGCCCCAGGCGCGCATTATCTTTAGAGCATCTTGGTTCAGATGCCAATTGTTTATGACGGACGAGATTGTTTCTTTCTCGTTGGAGCGCCCTGCTATATTATGGGCTTCATTCCCTTCACGAGGCTTGTCCACATGCTTCCTCTTCTCCTCATGTGCTCTCCCATACTTTGACGAATTTCCTTAATTCATTCTCCTCTTGTGCTTTGTTCATTTATTCTGGTCATTTGCCCTGCGACTCGCCGAAAAGTCTAGCATTTGGTTGATGTATCTGGTATACTCCAACGGCTTGTTCGTTTTTTGATTCACACACCGCCGCCAGTCACCGTCACTCTTTTTCTGAGAAAAAGGTCCGTTGGAACAAAGGCTTCCCTTTCGCGTGCTGCTGCTACCGCCTTTTGGCTGGCTGCTGCCTCTCCTTTTGCTAGTGGGAGAAACTTGTATCCTGACTATCCTTGTCTCTTCTAGGGTGCTTGTTTCTAGAATCACACCGTCGAATCATTCCGCTGGCCGGGTACTTGCATCGAAAGCCCTAATATATCACGCTCGACCTCATATTCTTTATTAATTGTGCCTCTCCTTTCAGTTGAACTCGAGATTACTTTGGACCCGGGCGGTTACTGTGTCTTGCGTCGATAACCTATTCTGGACTTGCACGTCGCATTTATTTTTTTTTCCTTGGAATTTATACAAAAGTTATACCCGCGAGACGGTGTTACTCCTATTCAGAGCTCTATCCAATCCGCCCTTTTTGTTTTAGAACGCCAGAGTTATGCCTGTAACTATGACACGATCGAATCCTTTTTACGACCGCGCGGCGTTGAGCGAGTTCATTATGATGCCAGTGTCGAATGATATGGTTTCATATCTCGCCCAGAAAGCCTCCCAGGTGCTCCGCTGTGAAGACGATATTATGCAGACATGCAATCAGACACAACCTCTTACTCCTCCAGACAGCCCTATCCCGGACGTCAACGACTCTCTTTACCAGCCCCAACTCCCTTCCGTGGCCGCATTCATTCGTTCCTTGATCCGGAGATCTCATGTCGAAGTGCCTACATTGATGACGTCCCTAGTATTCCTGGCCAGGCTGCGTGCAAAGCTTCCTCCAATGTCAAAGGGCATGCGATGCACTCCTCATCGCATTTTCCTGGCCTCTCTCATCCTAGCTGCCAAGAACATCAACGATTCTAGTCCCAAGAACAAGCATTGGTCCCGCTATACATTTGTGGACGGCTATGAAGGGTTTGGATTCTCTTTGCCAGAAGTCAATCTGATGGAGCGCCAACTTCTCGCTCTCCTCGATTGGGACACTCGCGTCCGCGAAGACGACCTGTTCGAACACTTTGAACCATTCCTCGCACCCATCCGAGACCGTCTGATGCTGCAAGACGAAATGGAAACGGCCCGCGAGACCGAATGGCACCTGCAAGCATCCCGACTGCACACTCCGGCACATTCCCGCAATGTATCTCGAAGCACGTCTCCTCTCCCTCCACCCCGCGACCACCTACCCTCCTCAGCTGGCGTCTACGACTCCCCTCCACACTCCATCTCCAGCCAGTCCGGCCGTCCCTCCATACTCCGTCACAAACGCCGCCAATCCTCTCTCGGCGCTGGTCCCGGTCGCCGATCTCTCTCCCCACCCTCCCTCCGCGACGTACCAGGCCTATGCTACGAAGGCAGCGTGCGCGGTTGCTCATCGTCCCGATCATCAAGCATCACTCCCAGCTCGCGCGGTACACCGGCGAGTATTAGCACGTTTTCCTCGATGACGGGTGACGTCATGCTCGAGGATGCTGGGAAGCATAGCCCTCTTGCTTCTTCCATGATGTCGAGCTATGTCACGATTCAGCATCTCAAACAACATCCCAAGGCCAAAGGTTACGGAGGGTATGCGGAGTTGCGACCACCACCACCACCGCCGCCGCAGCAACAGCTCAAAAGAGCAAAGGTGGCCGGTGCGAGTGCGAATAATGGGAACATGTTCTCGAGGTTCTTTGTTTCGGCGGAGAAACGTATGAATCGAGCCGTCGCGCGAGGGTAATTTATTTTATTATGTTGGGCGTATTTGAATTTGGGCCGGTGCTCGCGCATCCGAAACATGATGAATCTTTTGACATATTATACAACATAGCATGCTGCATTTGGCACTTGGCGTTTGGGAACTTCCTTTGGTCTGGTTGTCATGGTAGTTTAGATGGGATGACGGAGTATGCGAATAGCAATATATTTGATACTGAACTTGCATTTATGGGACTTGGATTTCGGACGTCCATTTCTTTTTAATTCTGGTGCACCGGAGAACTCTCAACCATGTATTCATCTAATAACTCGGGTTTTATCGAAACAGATGATAGAGCATTGTGCTTCTGTTTTGCCATCCTGCAATCAACGTAGCCCATTCCTGTCCATTGCTTGGCATGTCGAATACCGTTAATCCATTGTGCATGGAACTTCTATCGAGATTCTCATCCTAGAGCGCATCGATTTCACCCAGCTGTCCATGTACTGTAAATCCAACATTTCGCATACCCATCGTCGATTTTGTCAGCACCCTCTCGCGCAGAACAATCCGTAACTCCAAGCTCCCAGGTCTCACAAAGACCAACATACAGCAAATCCGCGCGGACCAATCGGTAGTATACACCCGTATAATCGTACAATTCCCATAACCGGCCAAAATCTTTCCACTTCACTCCAGTTCTCTCTCACGATTCCCCATCACCCTTCCTCTCCACCGGTAGATTCATCCCCACCCTCCTCGCCGTCAGCCGCACTCGCTCCTGCTCGTCCATATTCGCACCAGGATTATACCGATCCACCAACGTCGCATACTGTCTCTGCGCGCGCAAGTATTGTGCAAATTGCTCTGCTTCTTCGAGGCGGGAGTGGGCGAGGGGGTCGACGCTGCCTGTAGTCGTGTTCGTGTTTGTGCCGTTGTGGTTGTTAGTTGAGGATGACGATTGGGAGACGCCGTTGGCAAAGTATGCGCGGATTCGCTTTTGGAGGGGTGAGGGGGAGGAGAGAGGGCGGGCGGGGAGTTCGCGGAGGATGGAGCGGTAGACAGAGCGGGTTTGGATGCTGAGTTGGGCGGACATGGTGAGTGGAGGATTTTCGACGAAGGAAAGGTAGAATTGGAGCGTTTTAGAGACAGAGTATTGGGTAAAAATTCTATATTAATTAGGTGTATGTTTTGTGTTGTATGAGATGCGCCTGGAGCTCTCTCGTCTCAAAGCTTTCAAGTCGGCATCATCGCCGGAGTTTGGCGGCGGTCCGATCAATTAGGTTTAGTGGAGTCAAGCCACAGATCCCAGCCTATTTGTGGCGCAGGCCCAATAGGGTTCACGCGAAGCCGTAGAAACGCCACAGTGGTGATTATGTAATTTGAAAGCTCAAGTACGGAAGACGAAAGGCGAGGCTGTGCCACAGGATTGAAGCTCTTGAAGTTGCGCGCTTTTCCCCAGCAACTCAATAATAACGCAGCCGGGCCCTGGACGGATATCGATCACTGCTATGGCATCGCTATGCCAGGTCTGCAACAGCGAGCCGTTCAAATACCGCTGTCCGACGTGCAGTATACACAGGTGAGCCCCGTATGACGCAGAAGCACGCCCTGAAAAGGCACCAAGCTTACCATGATGATACTCCTCAACTAGCTGTTCTCTCGCTTGCACTCAAGCACACAAGGCCAATTGTACGCCGAAACCGATTGAGGCAACTTCGCAAAACGACACCCAGAATGAACTCTCCACCGCAGCACCAGACGGTCGGCTACCAAACAGCAATAACCAGAACTACACCCTCGCATCCCCCAATCCTCCCACAAACGGCATGAAACTCGCCCAACTCGCTCAATCGCAAGACCTCCAAGACCTATTCACCACCTTCCCCACCCTCCGCTCTCGCCTCCGCGAAATCCACAAATTCACCCTTGAAGAAGAATGGATCGAAATGCGGCCTGCGTCCCATGCCCGCGGGCGCGGGCGTGGGAGGGGACAGGGGAGGATGATGGGACGCAGCAGGGGACCCTGGACTGCTGAGAAGGGGTTCAATAGGGGGCTGGGACGGGTGCGGAAGTGGAGGGAAAGTTGTGAGAGTGGTGCTGGGGGGCCGGATGGGGAGGCGTTTATGAGGTTTGTGGGGTTGGTGTTGGGGGAGGATGGGGGGCAGAGGGAGGAGGAGCAACAGCAGATGGGTGGGTTGACTTGAGTTATGTTGTGGTGCATATTCGTACAGCGTCTTTGAGGGACTAGAGGGCCCTGGTGGCTACGGGATATTCAGCAACGATCAACGAAGTGGTGGCATCGATGGTATACCGACGACACCATGGATCACTTTATTGATTTCCTTCGAGAAGGTATGCACGCCAGGAGATGGGTAGAATATACGGAGGACGGCGGTCCAGGTTTTTTGGAGGATTTTCCTGGCGACCTCGAGGAGCCAACGAGCTATGGGAGGGATGCTTTTCCTCTTGCCAGCAGTTTGGATGACAATACTTTGCCGATGCGTTTCTGAGGAAGAGGGCGTCATATACTGTACCGCTTGCGATGCCATTGCGATGCTGATATGAACGCGTTGAGTGATCTCTGGTCTTTACGATTGCCAGGATATTCACAATGGGGAGGCCGAGCATTTACAGATCACGGCAGCGAGATGGAAAACACTGTGAAGGCTGGGATTGGGGACGCTGCTATACTGCTGGAGGAACAGGCACACACCGCTGAAGGAAAGAAGATCAGCAAACAGATGGGAGATGTGGCCAGCTGAATGTCCGTCGATTAACCAGATCTGAGACAAATACAGACAACACAGCGGAATACTGTCAAGCACAGACATCAAATGCCTTGTTTCCTTGATCACTTGTTTCTATGTAAAACTCATCAACAGTGCATCTGGCTTTTGTCTCTTGAAACATGCGCTGAACAGCCTAGTCTGTCAGAGACGAACGGCGGATCTATGAACCTGTACATATGTACATTCACAGAGAGGGTGTGGGCCATCATCCTCACCCTGCATGCTAGCCAAACCCAAACCTGCGCGTTAGTTGCGATGTCTCGAGTGTTGGCGGGTTTCTGGAACCGCCAAAGATGCCAGACTTGCCCTGACAAAGTTAGCTTGCTGCACACCAGAATCGCTTTTGCCGTTTCATGTGACAGCGAGAAGCCTAGTTGACGGCACTAACAACGGGTCTACTGTGTGCACTTCCACGGAAGACATCTGGATGAACCGATGCTGCTGTGAGATGAGGTGAGAAGCAGTATAGATCATGGACTCAATGGCTGTCAATCCAGTGTCAACCTGCGCGTCTTGACCGCGGTAGCTACTGCATAGGGCTGGGATTCCCTTCCACCGAGGTATCATTAAACCATCTCAGCACTGATGATATATCCGTTGAACCCAGCGCGTTCGAGCTGTCATACTCTACTACCGGCCGCCCACGTTTTTGACATCGTCCGTGCGGAGAGAAATAGTGATAGTTAGTCCACCCCCAGTTTCACGCCCGTGGCTTTCAACCCACAGATCACAACCAGGAGAAAGCCTGAAACGCGACGCCAGGCTTCAACTCCTCGAACGAACTCGACTGCTGCTTTTCATACCGTACGCGTTAGCAATTGACGTATGAACGCATGCACTGAAACCACCAGAGAAGAATGCGAACGTCACACGTGTCTCCTTTTTCGGCGCCGCCAGTGTGAGGAGTGTGTCTTAGTCGTGCTCTGATCCTGTCTCTGCTCTCTTCCGATATTGACTACAAAGGGCGCGCCGCCTCCTTGTTCGCACCCATGACACCTCCCCAGCATCATCTCAGGAACAAGTCAGTGGGAGACTTGATCCAGAGCAGCAGTCAACAGCATCAACATCACCATCAACGTCAGCCCAATAATAATACCGCGAATCGTGACCCTCCGCCGCCGCAACGCCCTCCCCTGCAGAGCCGCACGTACTCTGCTCCCGCTGGCGAACTTCCCCGTCATATCCGCGCGTCGAAACAGCCCGATGACACAACCACAACAACAAGTGCAGTGATTGATGAGAGTGATCCCTTGTCCTCCTCCTCCGGTGAGGACGCTTCGGGGCAGCAGCTGAAGCAGATCCCCAACGACAACGCACCCTCGACGACGAAGATGGTGAGTTATTAGTTTCCTGGTGGTGGTTTTTTTTTTCCCGTTTCCCGCTGCGATGCAACCCTCATGGCACCCATGCAAAAAAGAAGAATCTTCAAAGTTCCCTCTTCCGGCTTGCAAATTGTTGGACAAGAATTCTGACGTTTTTCTTTCCGCTTTTTCCTCTCCGGCTTTTTAGGTAAGCATGCCGTCCCAACAACGTCTGCCGCAAGTGAACATGGCCATCGTCGGCGCTCAGGATGTGGGCAAGTCTACGTTTGTAAAATATGCGTTGGACCTGAAGCAGACGCCGATCGCGCGGTCGTCGGTGAAGAAGATGTCGCTCGATGGCACCATCTACCTGGTTCGACTCTTGGAAATCGGCCTCCATAAGATGGCGATTGATGAAAACGGACGCGTGAGCTGGCCAAGGTTCCTGGGAGAACAGGCCCTGCCACCCATTGACGGGGTCTTTGCGCTGTTTGACTCGGCTGATCCTCGCAGCCTTACGCAACTGTCCCAACTTCTCAGTAAGTTTTCCTTGCGACGAAAATATGGCTTTCTATATATCTTGTTCCTCTCTTCGTCATTATGTCCCGCAGAGCGCTGCCGGCCAACGTCACTTTTTGTGGGGCGATTCTTCCCTATCGCATCGATGAGAGAGGTGATGGGAAGACTCGGCCCGACATGCTGATTTCTCACACAACGCAGCGGACTTTTCGACGTGTACTGTACATACTCAGCAGAAAGGAGAGGCAGACAGACGGAGAGTGTGTGTATCGTCAAGACTGACCAGAGATCCTTGAGATGTAGGTGCATTGCGAAAAACCAGTAATATTCCGTTTCTTGTCGTGGCTTGTAAATGCGACACTCCACGACGCTCTTCCCAGCACGATCCGGCCGTCCTCGAGGAAGCAAATCGACTCCTCGCTGGCACCGATGCACTCCAGACTTCGATCCGTGTTTCAGAATCGTACAAGAAGTGCATTTCCATCGTGCTGCGGGCGATCATTCTACGAACCTCCGGTAAGGAATATTTTTCGATATATTTTTCTTCAATATTTTCCATCGTCGTGAGATGCTTAACGCCCGATCTTATGATTGTCGTGTGTTTGGTTCTCCACTTGGGGCCTTTTCGCGGTGTGCGTCTGGACAGGGCCCATTCCTCTGCGCTGTTCCCGGCGGGCCACCTCAACGACTCTACGCTGCTTTATGATGTTGCATTCTTTTCCTTGCACTTTGTCCTCACAACCATCATCACTGTTGTCGTTGGATCTATCATCCATCTTCTGTTCGCTCGTTTCTCCTCGTCCTGGTTAATATCACTCATCCCAGGGTAATTTCCACATCGCCCGGGGTTGCTGGCTGGCTGCTCGGTGCGGAGTCCTGTTACCCGTGCCTTGAGCCCCCCTGCACCCTCACGCTAGGCCGTGGTTCGTGCTGCTCCACTCCCATACCGGCCGCCCATATTCTTCTGCACTGCACTGTTATTAATTCTTTTTAATCCCTGTCGAACGGAGGGCCTCGAAATTTAAGAATGTCTGATATCTAGCTTCGGGCTTCGTTCGACGTTATTTCGATCTTGCACCTCCGCGTTGAAGAGAGCTCTTTTTTACGTTTGTGGAGGAACCTTGGGACTCAGAGACTCAATTCATCATTCCCGCCACTAACAACTGCTTGTTTTGTTCCGCAGATGTAGCTTTCGAGAAACACCACCACTATCCCTCCAAGATCAGACCTGCTTCTGGCACGACACTCACCACCGCCCGCGAGACCCTCTACTCAAACCGTCAGCACACGCGAGCGCACTCTGAAACGCCCAAAAGCACCATCCTCCCCGCCGCCGCCGATCCCTATCTTACTTCCGACGGAGTCCCTCGCGGCGACTCCGCAGTAATCGATCCCAACCTGGCACTCAATCTGGCGCTCAATACTGTACATGGTGGTTCGAGATATGGGCGGAGCAACTCCCAGCCCATGCCGCCCCGGACGCCTCCGGGGAATCGGATGAACCGTGGGTCTTCTCTGACCGTCGATCCCGTTCCCGAAGAATACTCGCCGAATAACATCGCCCATGAACGGCTCCGGACGCAGTGGAGGCACAGTGCTGGATCGGACGCGTTCAATTCGTTTCTCGATATGGAGGACGAGATGGAAGATGCCTCACATGCGCTGGCGAGCCCGACGAGTCCGCGGACGAGGAAAGAGAGAACGGAGGATCCTGGGTTTACGTTTGAGGAGCTGGTGGATCGACTGATGACGATGCCGTTGACGAAACAAGATGCGAAATTTCCTGCGATATTCCTGTGTCTGTACCGAAAGTTTGCGACGCCGGCACACCTCTTGTCGATGATTATAACGCGTTTCGAGCAAATAGAAAAAGGAGAGGGACCTCGATTGAAACGACAAGCCAGCCAGCTGACCATTCTGAACGTGTTGGCTCAATGGGTAGCCGAGTATCCTGGAGATTTTGCGGGCGCAAAGGCCCGAAAACGGCTGCTGGACTTTATCACTTTCCTGGAAAAGAACATGATCTTTGCTTTTGCGGCAAAGGAAATGAGCGCGTATCTTGAGAAGTTTGTCGAGGATGATGATTTGGGCTGGGCCGTCAAGGACGAAAAGGCGGAACCGGAGAATGTGGAAACGTTTCTCGATTCTGTTCAGAGTTCTCCTACAGCTTCGATTGCTCAGAATATTGATGAAGCCACGCACGCGATGACGTCTCTAGATCTGAACGAAGAAAGTGGAGATCATGCATCACAGTACTCCGGTCTGTCGATGATGTCGAATCTCAATCGATCAGGAAGTATATCTAGCCAATCCTTCAAAACGCCGTTGAGCACAGAGTCTGCCCAACGAGAGGCTCAGCGGCTTGAATTAATACCACGGAATACATTGGGTAAAACACAATGGCGAATATTCATGGAGATCCCCGACGAAGACTTTGCGCGAGAGATCACTCGAATCGACTGGATCATGTATAGTTCCTTCAGACCGCGAGAACTGATACGCCACGTGAGCACGTCGTCAGAGAATAAAGAGAAACCTTCGAGCCATTTGGAGAATGTGAACAGGATGATCAAGCAGTTCAACCACCTCGCTTACTTTGCTGCGAGTATGGTTCTACTTCGAGACAAAGCCAAACACAGGGCACAGGCGCTGGAAAAGTTTATGAATATCTCAGGGGTCAGTAAAACTTTCCGGTTGATCTCCGTTGATATACTGACAAATTGCTTTAGAAACTACGCCAACTGTATAATTATAATTCTCTCGGCGCCATCATCGCCGGCCTCAACGGCACCCCTATCTACCGCCTTGCACAAACCCGCGAACTCGTCTCCCCCACTGTCCAAAAGCAATTCATGAGCCTCGTCATCCTCATGGGCACCCAAAAGAGCCATTTCGCCTATCGACTAGCCTGGGAAAACTCCTTTGGCGAACGAATACCCTTTTTACCACTACATCTGCGGGACCTGGTATCTGCAGAAGAGGGGAACAAAACGCTCCTGGGTAATGGTGATCGGATCAATTGGCGGAAGTTTGAGATCATGGGCGATGTCATGTTGGGTGTTCAGCAGAGTCAGACAACGCCGTATCCGACGTTTCATACTAATGAGTTGGTGCGGAGGCTGGTGCAGGAGACGAAATTTGATGGTGATGAAGAAGTAGGCTGTCTAACCTCCCCTCGATGAGTGAATTGTGCTAACGTTCTGTTAAATAGGAGTTATACGCTCGAAGCCTGCAAGTCGAGCCCTCCGCCGTAGTCGGCGCCGCGCAAGAAAGCAGGCATAAACGCTTCGGATGGCGACGAAACTGATTCTCAATCGAGCCCCAAGCAAAAGGCCTTTTACGATTCTAATGATGATATGTTTCCATCTACTGCCAGTTTTTATTATAGATTTGGATACCGGGTCGCCCTTTTATTATTATCTCTCTGCGCTTCTACTTGCACTTCACACAAACGTCGCTTTTAATGACCACATTGCAAGCGGCGAAAAAGAAAAACGTCTCTTATCTCCGCTGTCATCTGCACTGATGTTGATGTACCTTTTCTGCTATTCCCTTCTACAAAAAATAATGACTCTCATGCACCGCACCCCTGACGTCTCGCACGCTATGAGTTGATGGATGGATGAATGGATGGCTTGATCCTATCTAGTCGTGTTCTACTACTTCAATATACCCCTCTTTCGATAAATCTCCGCATTTTTGGATTCGAGTGACTACCTAGGGCGTTTTCTTCCCGAGAAAAGAATGGAAGTGTTCGTTTTATTCCCTTTGAGACAGTGCATTTCCAATCGTTCGGGTAGTATATGTCCATAATTCACGTTCTTGGGCGAGGGCGATATATTTGTTTGTCGAGTTTAATTTTGCGACAAGGTCGTGTAATAGTCCATCGGATGAATGTTAATAGGTGGTTTTATTCATCGTTTCTCTACTTGCGTTATCTTCCTCACCTTGACGAGTTTTGATATCGTACTCATAGTATGTGCGTGCCAACAGAATAATCAACACAATTCGATTTCACGCTTGCGGCTTGAGCAACCACAAAGTACATAAATGCACGGCCGAGTGGCAAGTCGAGCCGAGAGTCATGTCGGCTAAAGTAGCTCCGCGGAGTCGGCACGAATTGCTCTGGAATTATTACGTCAGACGAGTTCAGCAAAAAGTCTCCGCCGCGCTTTGATCGCATCTCCGCGCCGTAACATATCAACATCCAGACATTCGATCTCGATAGTCTCGTCGCAAATTCACAACCATGGCTGCCAGAACGATATCGACTTCTTTCTCGCGAGCGATCGCACGGCCCCAATCCGCGACCCTGTACGCATTACCTCCAAGATGGATGGCCCGAAGGTCGAGGACGGTGTACACTCAAGCGGCCAGAAGAATTCCAGTGATCACATCTTCGCAAGCACGCCACAGACCGACGCCGTTGAGGCAGAATATGCCTGCTGCGACGCAGCCAGCGAATGTACCATCGAATAATAGGACAATATTTATTCAGACGGAGATTACGCCGAACGCGGATGTAAGTGTCTCTCCAAGTACTGCAGATATAGGCGGAATGCTGATACAAGTTTTTTAATAGGCCCTCAAATTCATCCCAAACTACCCCGTCCTCCCCGAAAACTTCCCAACCCCGTTCCTCGAATACCTCAGCCCCCGCTCCACCCTCGCACCCCCCTACCCATCCCCGCTCGCCTCCAAACTCCTCAACGTCGACGGCGTCTCCTCCGTCTTCTACGGCCCCGACTTCATCACCATCACCAAAGCCGGCGACGCCAACTGGGCACACATCAAGCCCGAAGTCTTCAGCCTGATCACCGAAGCCGTGACGACAGGCGAACAGCTGGTCAACACGGTGGCGATGAAAGAGGGCGCTTCGGCCGGGCAGGAGGGGAGTGCGGAGGAGACGGCGGAGTATGCGGAGGAGGATGAGGAAGTGGTGGGGATGATTCAGGAATTGCTAGATACGAGGATTCGGCCGGCGATTCAGGAGGATGGAGGGGATATTGAGTTTAGGGGGTTTAAGGATGGGAATGTGATGTTGAAGTTGAGGGGGGCGTGTCGGACGTGTGATTCGAGTACGGTGACGTTGAAGAATGGGATTGAGTCGATGTTGATGCATTATGTGAGTTTTCGCGTCTCGATCAACTGAAACGGTTGTCTTGCTGACTTGTGCCGGGTTAGATTGAGGAGGTGAAGAGTGTGACGCAGGTCCTTGATCAAGAGGAAGAAGTGGCCTTGAAGGAGTTCCAAAAGTTTGAGGAGAAGCTACGACATCAAAAGGGCCCTGATGCCACCGCATCGACGGTCGGCAAGGGGAGTCTCGACACCGCGGATGCGTGAATTTACCCTTTCGCTTGAATTCTCCGGACTGGGTCTCTTTGTCACTTAGCCGTTTTCCTCAAAACCAAAAAACGAAGCTTCAGGGCTAATTTGGCGTACGTTCTGACTATGTATGTTTATGATACCGTTGCCCGTTGGATGGGCCGTCCGCTTGTATCCTTACATGTTGACGAACATTTACACCACAGATACATTCTTCCCGTGTCTTGTACAGTACATACATGATTGTGGGCTTCTTGATAGATTTATATATCGATGTATAACAGAGATGTATCTTTCTACGTCCGTGATTTGTTGTCTTGGTCATGGTACATACAGTACAAGACAAGTGAGGTGGCTGCTGCCACTCTGGTATGCATCTTTCGCCTCCACACCGTTGGAATTTTGGGCGCAGTCCATCGCGGCTTGCTGCATATCCGCCATCGGTACTCCATACAAGACTCCAAAGTCAACGGCCTTGTGATGCAGTCCATGAGAAGGGGGACATCCGAACCTACACACTACAACTAGTCTATCAGCGTCAACGAACATAATGTCCACGCCAGAAGAAAGGTGTATATAGTCAAGCTTCTCATTCGCCACCACGCTTCTTTGTCTTTGACGAAGATGGCTTTCCGGGTAATTATATGTGACCACGGCTATTCGTTTCCAGCAGAGAGATGGTAACCCAACCTTAAACCCCAATGCGGGAAATGATATAGTACTACTATCAAAGCCTGGTGCTGTGCTGCGTACTGAGGAGTAATAAGAAGTCACGGAATATAACTGGACACCCCGGACAAGTGGTCAGGCACACCTCCAGGGTGGTCTAGATCATTTCTAGCATTTGGGAATTACCGACCCTGGTTTGCGCTTTTATCTCTACTGTACCCCCTCTTGATCTTGATCTTTTTACTAAGTTACCCGGTGCCATGAAGACGGGAGGACAACAGCAGATGTATGTACTGTATGCACGGCTCATCATCTCACATGATGAACAAAAGACTCGAAATACGGGAACAGTCATCATGAGGTCCAACTCCACACGGACGGTGCAGTATATAGTACCCCAGCGCCGGAACTGTGTCGGAATGTAGTGTGTTTGCATGGATTGGCGCTGGGGGTGGGGAGGGGAAAGGGTGCCCTATTAGGGCATCGGTGGGATTCTGGGAGCGATGGCTCACGCGTGAGATTGTCAAAGATAGCTGAATTACATGGA
The DNA here is from genome assembly GCA_014839905.1 of Aphanoascus verrucosus. NCBI lineage: Eukaryota > Fungi > Ascomycota > Eurotiomycetes > Onygenales > Onygenaceae > Aphanoascus > Aphanoascus verrucosus. The sequence goes on along the minus strand of JACRYM010000019.1, from coordinate 566,187 downwards.
CACAATAAACTGTTTAGACCTTTTCTGTCCATAGTACAGTATGTACATACTTGCAACCTACTGCCTGGAGAGGAGGGAGGGAGGGAGGGACTGATTGAGAATGCAACTGGGGAGGGGGAATATGGGATATACAGGGCAGTTACTACACCTATGCTCTGCAGAGAGCACTGAAGATGGAATAATCATGGTCAGATGATCCGTACCTGTCATTTGGTAGGGCTTGAAGGGAAAGAGTTGTGTAACGGACGTTCTGCGGATCGGTCATATCTGACATGTTTGTCAGTTGAGGTTTGGAGGGCTTATGGAGAGTCGTTTGGGCCTGATCGTAGGGGAACTTGGGGGCGGCGGAGGCCTGGTGGTGGGGAATACTGTATGTCCGGAGTGCTCCGTAGTAGTGATGGCATTCAGCGTCAACGTCAATTGTTGGTGGGCGTGCATTGGATTTGATGCAAGACCCTGCGAGGGATTGCGGGGTGCGTGCATGCTGCTGCTGCAGTGCTGCAATCTAGCCATGATCATCTGTGAATAATGTTGGATGAAATCTCTCTCTCGGACTCTTGATATTGATGGCTTGCGTCTTGCACTTCAACTTCTCCCTTGCACACATGACTCGTTTGAAGCGCTGTGGTAAATACCCGCTTGATATCGGCCAAGGAACGAAACGGCGGGTGAGTTTTGATCTGAGCGGCTGTTCTATGAATCTATGCCGTCCAGGTCCCACAAGAAGAGCGTTATTTTCATATTTGAGGCCTTTTTCTGTTTCTGATCCCTGTCTTAACATGGTCATAAAATCCAGATTGCGGGCTGCTCTGGAGGAAGAGAAACGGCAAACATCTGGTGATGAAGAGGTCTTTTTTGTCCTCCTCAACGGGCTCTCAAGTCTAGGAGTTGTCTGTCCGTTGTGACAGGAGGTTGTATGTAGTATCTATGATCAGGCAGGAAAGCAAACTTCAACCAGTGCTCAACGAACAGAACAGCACCACCGATCTGCGCGGTCTGGAAGATCAGCATCATGGACTCAGCGACGATGACCCCGTAAAAGTGCCCTGCGATAGCTTCTGCCCCTCCTCCGTCCCATGTGCTTCTGATTTTGTGGGGTTGAGTTTGTTGCTTCCAAACTTCCACCAGGCTCAACGCCCGTCCATGGCTCTGGGGTGATGATGACCCGAGCTTCTCTTTTGTTAATTGCTTTAGCGAAGCATGGGAACGGCACCACTGATTCGCCATCGATCATGCTCTTTCTTCTGTCCCACCCAATGACAGGCACTTGCTGACGCCTCGAGAGATCTCCCCTCTTAACGATCCGTAGGCATGTACTCGGTACTCGTATGCTTGGGTGTTTTCCGGGACAGGGTTGATAAGACGAGGGATGTTTCGATATACCTCGACCTTTCTCTCCTCGCTGTGGGGGAAGAGTGGGCTCGTCCTCGGCGTGGAATCCGTGGAATGTGTCTGGATACGATCCAGGCGGCATGGTGACTGGGAGGAGGGTAGCAGGTCTCCACAACAGCTTTGAGTGGTGGTTCAGCAGCATCTGAGGAGAAGAAAGATGCCTCTTTTCTGATATCGACAACAGTTGCCGGGAGGCGAGTCTTGCAGCGGGAGCGGTACAAGTCTAACTTACTTTAAGATCAATCATGAACCAGAATATATACACGCTCTCGAACTAATATAGATCATCGAAAACAGACATCGAATATGATGAGGTTTTCCTAAATTCGAGACATCAGCGAATGAGCCAGGATGCAATGTGGATTGTCATCTGAGAAAAAGATCACTCCACCACTCCAGAGCGCATTATTAATAGCGACTGTTTACTAGCAACCGGCTCGTCATGGGAGAACCCTGCTTCCTCAAGGCCATTCATGCGGCATTTATTATGTGGCTCCAGAATATTGAGGTCTGGACGACCAGAGGCCGTAACTCCGACTTGAAGTTACCAGAGCTGCCCTCGCAAGCAAGTCAGTTATAAGCATATAACGTGCCCGTTAACCAGATCAATCGAGGTCGCACCAAGCCAGCGGGAGGTCAAAGATGGCGAAGAAGCACTGGCGGACGGTGAGTTGTTGTAGTTACAGGCTGGGCCGACCGAATTCATGCAGTCCTCCCGAACAAGTTACATCCACCACTGCTGCTCGTCCACTGCACAATACCCTCTTCTCTATCAATTCCCGATATCCCATCAGACAGACGCGCTTTGACACTCTCGAGCCCGTGGACGGCCCTTTGCAACGAGCTCTGCGCCCGGAACCTAAGAGCACTACTGCTAGGGATACGACTGTCAAAGAGCAGGGAAGCCGTTCGAGACCCTCCGGTGTTGCACCTCCTTTCGCCGCAGGAGTGGGTTCAAGGGCGAAAGGGGTTTGCATCAAGTAGTGATACATACTGGACTGAACATGCCTGCTGCCGTGCCCCCTCCGTGCAGTGTTCGATTGATAGTCCGATGCTGTCCTATTTGCTAGTTTTATTATCACTATTCTCCCTGAGTCTTGACAACCAAAGCTTTCTTCACAACCGTCTAACTAACGGGAGTGCGAAGAAAGTCGATGGCCTGGAACCCCTCGGATAACTGATCCTTAGCCGCAAATTGTGAAGCGCGGATACTTTATTATTAGACTCGACGGTCCCAAGCAGTTCTCCCTCTCTTCTCCGCAAAAGTCGGTGCCACCGCCCGCCTATTTTAATCATCACCCAGAAGCCACTACGTCGTAGACTTTTGTTTCTGGGGGTTGGAGGTCCGTTGTTGACGACGCCCACAGACTCTAAAGTCGTCTCCCCTCGAACGCCACCCACCGCCCAAATCGCCTCCATTCTCTCTACTCTTCTCGCTGCCCTCTGTGCTTCGTCTGGATTGTGGTTCATCTGTTTTGACATGCGCTAATGGTTAGAAACGGCGCATGGCCCTTCTGGTGGTCCTAGAGTTCTTCTCCTAGACAACGTTTGTGTCATCGTCATCGTTGCATCCCATCTCGTGGTGGTGCTCGTTTTCTCCATCGCCATCATAACGCCAGATTCTGCATCGCGGAGTGCACTCCTTTGCCCTTCGCCTGCTCTGGGTGATCGCTTCGTTCCTTGTGGTCGGCCCTGGATAGTCGCGCGCCCGCTGCTTGCTCGATCGAGTCCCTGTACGATAGCCTTGTTGACCCTATTTCGAGCTGTGAAGGGGGGTTGATCTTCTCCTTCGACACGAACCCGTTTCTCCGTGGACGCCGTTTACACGTCGCGCATTGCCAATCTCGTGCCATTTTCAGTTTTGTTTCTCGAAGCTTGCTTCTACTTTGCTTATAAGAACGTGTTTCGATATTTGAACGTGCGTGGTGGCGTTTGGAAAAGAAAGACCTGATACCTAGACAGGTGTGGACTCCCCTGGTTTCCCCCCGTCTTTCCAATCGGCTGTCTCTGTTTGCTAACCTCACCATCTGTCTTCAGATTCGTCGGTTTGCGATCGTGACGGCCCTTCTTCTACCAATACCCGCCCGACTGCCGCGTTGTTTTTAGAGTGACATAAGGTAAGACCGTTGTCTGCATCTAGTCCTGCGTCTGCCGTTGCTCTCTGCAACCCCCTTCGTTCGTCGAGCGTTCAGCCTAGGGATATTCCTACGAATTCATAATCATCATAACTCGAGGAGCTGTGATAACAATTGGTTCCGTGTCCTCCGCTGCTGCTTTGCAATCTCTGGGTTTGGTGACAAGATCGCGGAATTTACCTGCTGGGCCGTTCTGACTGTCTGCGTGGTATATGCCTACGCGATTGCGCGGCGGAAATACTCGGGCTCATTTTGCACGCCTGGATCTGCTGGAATAAACAATCTCTGCCGTCAGCCTGATTCCCTGTTATTGGATGGTGTGGCGGAGATTGATATCGCAAGAACATCAAACAGTTTTCACCATATTCCCCGTTGCTGTGCAAATTACTTAGATATCCAAATCTTTGTTTATCACATGAGACGGAACACTTCAGACGGGAACCTTTTATGGGTGAGAGGTTTCCATGGTGTTCCACTCTCAGTTTGTGAGCCTTACAGCACAGCCGTTATAGCTGTTTCACGGAGGTGTTGACTGGCTTTGTGTTGTGCAATATAAACAACTGCTATTGATTTCTTTCCGTCTCGTTATTCACTCACTTTCTCACTCCTCCGGTTCTCACTTATCACTTCTCTTTTATTTTCCCGACTCGTCTGATATGACCAGCACATGAGCTAACACCGCCGCTCTCCCTTCAGATTCTCAGTTCACTTACCATCTTCAACCCAGCTTTTCGTCGCATCATAATCTGGTTGATCTTCTCGTCCCTATTTCGACCTACTGAAGCTGGTTGCACAGATCCCTTCAGTCAAGCCTGGTGAGATTGCTTGGGCCGGTTTTTAAACACATTCCCGTCCAACACGGCTACAAACCTCTACGTCGGCCGCCGACATTCAGTACGTACCATATCATTTCACCACTCCAGCGACCGCGTCACGTTACCTTTTAGCGCCTTTTGGCCAGCAGGTCTCCTTTCCTATTCGAAGCTGGTGTTTTGATTTCTAGCAGATGATTACTGACAGGAGCTGTGTCATCAACTCATGACAACACATCTTCTCACTTGGACAACTCCTACATTTTTTGATTCCTTATTTCAAGCCCTCTTCTCTGGATCTTGGGAGACGCGTCAATATTGACTGAAGTCGTTGAGAGCAATTGGAGCCCAATCTTCACAGAGCCTGTTTCTCCCAGCCGGAGAGTTCTTCACGAGCCCTATTTCACTTATTGACCACCATCCGTGGATGGGGTTCCTATCTGCTTTCCCCCTCATTCTTATTTGACGTTGCTTTTACCCCTCCAATCCATCAAGATGGCGGCGTCTGGCAAGGCGAATCAGCCGTCAAGAGCTTCACACCCTACATTCACCCCCGCCCCAAACAGCAACGCGTCGATATTCCTGGAGAAGACTCGCCACGGTGCTCGCCGCTCAACGCCAGACTCTGAAGCACTCGCGTCTTCTGAGGATGAGAATGATCACCATCACAACCAGTCACAGCCCGCCCCTATCCCGAAACCAGCACGACGCACGTCATGGCTGAACGAGATACCAAGCTCATTACCGCGCAAGGCGTCTTTAACCGCGACTAGCTCCTTTTCTCCCGTTAATTCCAATCCCACCACGCCAGCAGCTGATCAAGGTACCTGGGGCAACGCGACAAGCCCGGGCCTCACAGGTTCGATCAACTGGGGCTCGGGGGGTAACGGCTCATCCTTCTCGTGGGGAACGGGAATTTGGAACAGTGAAAATCGGAAAGAGCCATCGCGTTTGAGTGGTGTTCTCCAGTCGCCTACGACGGTTCATCCGCCCAGCTCGAGCTTGGGTCCCGACGAAGTGATCAGTCCTACGGCACGTTCTGTTGCAGAAGCATCTATACCGTTTGCGATACCAGTGCATCCGACACCTAAGACTTATCGTTCTCAATCGTACTCCGTTGGGCAGCTGGACCCGGAAACTACCAACCTGATGTCGACGAAGCCTCCTGCGCCAGCGCCAGCACCCGCTTCTCGTAGCCGAAACAGCGCACAATACTCCGTCCAACGACGCTCCTCACGTCCTAGCCTGCTTGGTGAACTGGGCCACGACTCTGCTGTTCTAGGACGCGTTCGCGAAGACGACGATGATGTTAGCCCCAATGATTCTGAAGGCAATAATAACAATTGGTCTTCTAATCAGGCACGTACTATCGAACAACTGGCTTTAGAAAATGCACTTTTGCGCCATGCTGCATCTCAGCAGCTTGAGAGCGCTCGATTTCGGGATCGAACTTTGTCTTCTACTTCCGCTAACAGTGGATATTCTCTTGCTCAGGGCCACAAGCTGCATCCCATCCATGGCAGCGTTCCAGAGGAAAGCGATCTAGCTGTCGAAGACATGGACGAGCTCGGCGATTTCCCCGGCTATAATAACACGCGCAGCAACGCCAGGAGACGGTTCAGCTTGCATTCTGCTAATATAGAGAAGCAGTTCCCTACTTTTACTTCGTTGGAGAACATTAAACGTGCCCAGTGGCAAAGCTCGCTCGGTTTTGGTAGTATTAGCGAGATCCCGCAGAGTCGCCGTCACTCCTTCGCTGAAATCCCGACAAGACACTCCTTCTCCGGTCCTACCGATTCTCAACCCCCTGTTGGCACGTCTTCTCTTAGGCAAGACGAGGGAATTGGAAGCTACGCGGAGGCTGGTTTGAATGCTTCGTCTGCAGACAACCGTGAGTATCTCAAATCTCGTAACAATCAGTCCCTTGCCGAACGTGCAAAGGAACTGGAAGGTTTACGTGCTCGTCAATTTGCAGCTTCATACTTTTCAGGACATGATGTCTCGGCCCGTGCAAATGAACCACCCACGTCGTCTGGAATATCCACGTCGTTGCATCAAGCATATATCATGCCCAACGCCTTTGGACGGCAACATGCAGCTCTAGCCCAGCCGCATCCGAACCAGCAACTCTTTGTTGTCACGTTCAAATGTTGCAGGGCCGATGTGTTCTACATTCAGGAAGATACCGGATTACAAGTCAAACCTGGCGATCTCGTTATTGTCGAAGCAGATCGTGGTACTGATCTCGGCACTGTTGCGCATGCGAACGTGAGCTGGCAAAAAGCACGAGAGTTGAAGGAACATTTTGCAGAAGAGCACTACAAGTGGTTAATGCTATTCTCCCGACAAAATCAGACCGGCACCCCTCACGCAGTCAATCCGAATGGTCCGTCAGCTATGGGTGGGAGTGCTGTTGGTGGCATGGGTCCTCAGAGCCCACATATTGGACAGGAGGCTCAAAGCGGTGAAATCAAACCCAAGTTGATTAAGCGACTTGCGCAAAACCACGAAATTCAGACTCTTCGCGACAAAGAAGGCAACGAAGCCAAGGCGAAACGCGTCTGTCAGCAGAAGGTTGTCGAGCATCGACTGAACATGGAGATTCTGGATGCTGAATTTCAGATGTATGAACCCGTTGACCCTTGGTTTTTTTGTATGGTTTGCTAATCTGTGACACAATAGGGATTGGAAGAAGCTCACATTCTACTACTTTGCCGACACATATATCAATTTTAATTCGCTGGTCACGGATTTATTCAAGATTTACAAAACTAGGATTTGGATGTCCGCTATTAATCCTGCCTCGTTTGTGACGCCCACTGCTGGATTACAAATGCCAGGAAACCTCGGCTCTTCATCCTCCTTGGGCTTTGGTCAAGATATGCATGCCGACCGTCGTCGACAACATGACTACAAGCAATATGGAACCGGAATCAACCAAGGACTGTCACCAGGAGTCTTCGTTGAGCCATTGAACAGGGAGTCACCTGGCCAGGGAGGACGGATTCGTTCGCCTTATTCAGAACACTACCATCCGCTAGGAAATGCGCCCAGACAGCCAGAGGCGGGATATAACAATTACCCCCCCACCATGCAACCCCAGACTGATCCCTTCAACTCCTTCGCGGCTGGATATGGCGTTTCGGACCCAAATACTCAGGGATTTGGTGCTCCGGGTGTTCGTAGAGGCCCTCCAGGGCAGGAGGACTGGATGAACCGGTTCCAGGGGCTTTCGCTTGGCTCTTAGCCGACTGCTATCGACACCGACGGGTATGGGTCTTGCCTCGTTCTCAAAACGCTCTTCTTTGATTTTGCTGCACACATCGAATCGCCAACTTATAATTGCGCCGCATTGATTTCTCTTCCCGTCCTTACTCGTGGTCTCCGCCAATTCTTCCCTACCGAATTATGCTCGTTAATCTTCTTAGTACTGCATTTGTATCATCCTATTGGGTTTGCCTCGGTTCTCGACATACAGCTGGATTAGACATACACTTGGCAACAGGCTGGCGTGGAAAGGAGCTTAGGGTACGGATCTTTAAAAAGGATTTCTTGACTTTTGCCAGTCCTTTCGGAATCGACCGATAGACTACCTCGACTCACGACTTACGGATTGATCATTTTGTTTTTTCTTCATTTGAAACCGACATCATATCGCTCGACCTTTTGACACTTGTCGTTCTCTTGGCACGTACGGTCTCTTTTCCGCGCCGCTTTGATATTTCGCACTTGTTTTCTCGGTCACCGTACGGCGGCCTATCCTATTCATTGGCGGGAGAACCACAACAGCCACTTTCTAAGTGCACTTACAGCCGCAAGGCGTTCAAGATTGCTTCTGTCTTCTGCTACAATCTAAGACTGGATTACTTTCTTCTTTATGGTTGTTTCGTGCTTTTTACGCGAGAACACATCAATTTGCGTGTGCAAATTCTGAGATCTGGGAGCAAAAGGACTTTGAGGATAAATGGCATCAAAAAACTGGATAATGGGAACAGTTCTAGTACTTAAGAATGGCGATGGATGGGAACTCTGGACTGGTTTCTGCTTTTGATATGACCAAAGAGAATGCTCCTTGGTATATTGAATGCTCCGACTTTGGACATTTTTAGTTCGCAGTCAGAAGCAGGAGAATTACTGGGAGGATTTCTGGCATATTCTTTTTCTTTTCTTATTGTGTACCTATACTTATTATTACTCCTGTATACCTTACTTCCCCTTTCTCTTTTCCCTCCTCCCTGATTGTGCATGGCGTCTCTTTTGCTGGAGCTGCGCAACTGTTCCATTCCTTTCGCCCCTTTCTTTTTTATTATACCCATTCTTTTCTAGTTTGCGCGCTCCTTTCACATTGAAATACGGATAGGTGGATAGATCCTCTGGCAGCTCATGCCGTCCGGTCCTTTCGAGGCTCTTGCATGGTAGCATTTGATCTTCTGCCTACATGGCTTGCTTGCTTGTCTTTGCAAATCGGCTTGACGATTATGGCCTCTTGATGACTCCGTTCCCATCATCCTGTTTTCTTTTTCAGTTGATACAAGTTGCTTCTTCTTTTTATTTCCCGAGACTGGCTTTTATGCAGATACAGTATTCTTACAGATTATATCTCTTATTGACTTCTAATATATCAGAATGGATGGATCCATGAGTGTTGCAATCACATGACTTTGGAGGCTTTCCTGATTCGGAAGTGCTGTGCACCTGTGACCTTCATAACCCCGCGTTGGTATTCACGCTCATATTACGAGTTAATCATCACCGGGACTCTTCAAGGAAGAATCAGGGAGGTTCAGTCATCATATATATGTGCAATGACTCGTTCTAAGCAGGCCGGTAAGCAGGACCAGGATGACATGTACGCCTTGCCAGGCGGGTTTGGTCGAGTCTGGGCTAATTACGCGGAAACGACAATAGCGCAACGCGGCGAATCGGTAACGAAAAACGATCCAAAACGAAAAGCTAGGACCAGTGCCAGCGGCAGGGTCTCGCGTCGAATCACCACGCCAAAATCGAGCCGAGATGATGATGATGATGACGATGACGGTAATGAAGATGATGGTGATGAGAATGTCGATGATATCGTCGACGAGAAGGTAGACGATGAGCTTCCTGGAAGCTACGGTGCCTCGCAAGAGAGTACTGCAGGGCTGGGAGAAGCAAAGTGGGTTTTTATATGCCGAATATGCTCATCCAACTGCCACTGGGATTGAACATTCTCTTGATTGTTTTGGTACGGCGTTCCATGGCTAATTCTGCAACTGCTATGTGATTATAGGATGGCGTTGAGTGCACTCCAGGCTGCAATGGAACGTGCGGAGAAGAAGGATACCTTTGCAAAGGAGTTCGAAAGGAAGGTCCGTGAAGATGAGAAGAGACTGCTGAACTTGTTGGATGAAGAGCAAGCCGGATTGTACGTTGACTTTCAATACTTCGCCGGCCAGGAGTGAATTGCTTTGTGCTCACTGACGACGTGATTAGGCAGGCTGAGACGGAACAGTTCAATTCCCGGTTTGCATCTCTGCTGAAGGCCGCACTCAAACCATTTCCTCCGACGGACGAAGATCACAATTTGGTGGACGAGGAGCAGGGGAGTTTTGAGCCACCGGCAGATAAGAGACTTGAAAGCAACCCGGCATATGCTACATGCCAAGCTGTCTTACAGGCTTCACACAATCTTTTCGAACTATTTGACCAGGTCAACGACTGCATCTCGAGTATAAAACCACCAAGTCCTGATCTCACGGAACAGTTAGAGCAGGACTATGCAGAAGCTCAACGGCTCATCGAGACTGGTCGCGAGGTGACCGGGGAGGAAATTGAGCAGATGTTCAGGTATGACAAAAAAAGAAAGAGCGAAGGTCGAAAAACAAGAGATAAACGGAGGAGAAGGGAGCAGGAACTTGAAAGAGATGGAAATTTGAAGCTGATGTTTGAGATGGGTAAGGTTGAGGTTGGTGAAGCGGATAGTGACGACGGGAGCAAGGGGACATGTGGATGGGGTGAAATGGCTCATAAGCTGCAGAAGGGAGTTAAGATACTGGCGAGTGCATTGTCAGAGGAGAATGAGGGCAAGAAGAAGAGGCAAAAGTATTCATATTCAACCTAGACAGCACAAGGTGGTAATTAGACGAAGCAATTGAAGGTCATTACACTGCGTAAATCCATCCAACACCAGCTTCTGGGATCCTCGGAAGTCGGCGTGCTGACTCAGCAATTGGCGAGAAAATATCCACGTGATAGTTTTTGCCAAGACCCACAATCGACTCGCTTAAGCCGAATTTAGCGTTTGCACACAAAGACTTCCTGCGAGTGCGAGAGGCATCGACGTGACAACGACAACAAGGGACGACCAACCTACGACGACAAGGTGAGTCTCTCTGAAGCTCTGCTATTGCATTACTTGAGCTATTCTCTTGCTATTGGGGAGAAATTGAGACGTTGACGGAGAGCTAACCTGTTGAATTCGACGATTCCAGATGGGTGCTCTTAAATATGTTGAAGAGCTTCAGCGCAAGAAGCAATCCGATGTGATGCGCTTCTTGCTGCGCGTGCGATGCTGGGAGGTGAGATAAATTCCAACCAACCGACCTTTCGACGGGCGAAACAAACGAGAGCAAGAGAAATCTGCTTCTTGAAAGTTACAATCGAATATACAATTTTTTTGCTTGTGTGGCACACACGAAAGAGGATGGGAGAAGAACCAAGCCTGCAGAGCTGTGTTCTCTCGCTCCAGCTCTCTGTGTGTCTTGCTATACACTCGTTGAACATTGCTGAGAGTGCATCAATATAGCTTCGTCAACTCAACGTGATCCATCGCGCTTCCCGCCCCTCTCGTCCCGACAAGGCTCGCCGTCTCGGATACAAGGCCAAGCAGGGCTATGTTATCTACCGTGTTCGCGTGAGACGTGGTGGACGCAAGCGACCTGCTCCCAAGGGTGCTACCTACGGTGCGTGAATGACTCTCTCTGGAAGTCCGCTGTTTGAAGGGAATGTCGTTGCTAATATGCGTTTCTTTGCTTTTCTACAGGCAAGCCCACCAACCACGGTATCAACCAGCTCAAATACCAGCGCTCCCTCAAGGCCACCGCTGAGGAGCGTGTTGGCAAGCGCTGCGCCAATCTCCGTGTCCTCAACTCCTACTGGATCAACCAGGACTCCACCTACAAGTACTACGAGGTGATCCTCATTGATCCTCAGCACAAGGCTATCCGCCGTGATCCTCGCATCAACTGGATCGTCAAGCCAGTCCACAAGGTACGATTTTTAGCCATGCACCTTGCCATTGAAACGGAACGAGTTACTAATTTTACTGTTTGCAGCACCGCGAATGCCGTGGTCTCACCGCGACTGGCAAGAAATCCCGTGGTCTCAACAAGGGCCACGGATACAACAAGACCACCGCCGGCCGACGCAAGACCTGGAAGCGCCACAACACCCTCAGCCTCTGGAGATACAGATAAACGTAACGCCTCACGCTTGTGTTTTGTTACGTGGGTGGAGTCGGTTTTTATGGGCGTGTATACAGCTTTTCAGATACTTTGTTTGCTGGGAGAAAAAAATTCAGCCGGCCTCCTTGTCGCCCCATTACTCCTGCATCGTCTGATAGGGAGATTTTAAATGAGATAGCAAGGAATGAGAAAGATAATGACCTTCTTTGCTGATATGATAATTGTAATGTGAGATGAATTCTGCAATCTAGGCTCTCGAATCGAACTGAACATTGGTACATTCGTTATCAGTACGCAGTCTAGTGTCATGCGACCGATAGCTTTGACATTTTATGCCCATTCTGGAGTCAATTCACATGGTTCACTCCTGTGATTGCAGATATGGGCGATGGGTAAGTTGTAATGTTACATGAGAAGGAAATACAGGAGTGTAGATCAAAGTAATAAGTGCTAGATGTGTCCCCAAATGAAAAAGTCATAATTCATCTTTTGACATCACGCCTTAACATGCAGAGAAAAAAAATAAAATAAAAAAAACCTCCACCGTGTATAGTTGAGTAGATTAGAGAAGACAGTAGTAGGAAAGAGACTCGTGACTTCATCATAAACCCAGTCGATATTTTTTATACAGAAACCTTTTGGTGAGATAGTGTATCTTAGAAGCAAAAAGAGCGAAACTTTTGTCTATCAGTTCGAAAGAAAGACTTTTGAGTAGAGAAGGGGTCGGATTGCGTGGGTAGAGTCGACTGAGGAGGTAAAGAGCGTAGTTTTTGACACGTGCCCTCCTGAGACGGGTATCGGGCTGATTGCATTCGAGATCAGATAACGGGCGCTTCCCAGTTCTCACGGTTTATCTTCATGACAGCAGCTTGCTTGTGAGGGAAGCTAACTTCTCCTTCCTTGTAGAAACCAGCAAGGTGAAGATTGGTGATGAACCTGGAATTACCAACAAGTCAGTATCAATTTCAAAATGGCATCTGTAGAGTACAGAAGATTTTTCCTATGTGCCACTTACTTTTCATTATCAACCCGCGGCTCCAGAATCACATTCTCCGTCCGATTATCCGCCAGCCAACAATAGTGCACCAAAGACGACAGCCAGATCTGCACGCGATGGCTGTTCCGGTACTCATCCTCGCCTATCAAGCAGTGGAACCCACGATCCCAATTGCCGACAGGGGTATGGAGTAGCCTGGAGATATTCGATTCTTTGATCCAATAGATCTGGAAGAAGCCAAATGGTTTACCGTCCCAGCAGCCCAGAGCTGGAAAAGAATAAGACGACGTGAGCTGTTTGCGAAGGAACTTTTCTTGAGTTGCGTGCGGGCCAGCTGCGCCCCATGCAGCATTGACGCGTGAATTGTTCATCCATCTGTGTAAAATGTCGAGATCAGATTCAGTGTCGAACCTGGGAGATGACTGTCCTGTGGACGTAGCCGTTGCCGGGAGCGAGCTAACACTGACAGATTTGCGATGGTCCATCTTTAGCTCATTGATCATGATTGATTCCTTCGCGTGTAGAACGGGGACGCGGAACGAGAGGGTCTGGCCCACGCTACGTACGTAACGAACGTAAAAGGTGTCACCTTGGCGTGGAGGTTTGGGGCGGATAGGATGCCGAATGCCGTTTGAAAAAGTATATATGGCTGGGTGCGGAGGAAAATAGGTGGGTAGATGGCTCGAGGAGTAAAACGGGCCTCCAGGCATTGAAGCATTGATCGCAAAGTTTTCCGGAGACATAAGGCCCGTTGCGGAAGTAGGGGACGTAGCACCACCTAGATCTCTAGCTGGAGACCCTGGTCGGGAGAGGTATGGCCAGTCGACGGTAGCTGGCGTTGAAGTGGCAGGTTGAAGCGTGTAGAGGAAGATTCTCGGATCCAGCTGCCAAAACGTGCGACGACTGACATAGACATCTCCCCAGGGATCTTGATGATCTGGATCTGCAGGATCAAGCCCCACGGAAGAGTCCTCACATGTTACCAGTCCCATGCGCTCCAGCTTTGCCATCAAGTGGCGGCCCTTCAGCACGCCCTCACGCTTGATATACACGTGCCAATCGGCCTTGGGTCGTCCAGATTCTGGTGTCAAAGCGGATTCTGGCGTGTTGACATGCTGATTGGGCTCTGGCAGCTGAAAATACCACCATAGCGTGGCCCAGAGCATCATCGCGATTTGTCTGGTGGGAGATATGGGAGGCTTAAATTCGCTGCTTGGAGGGAGAAACAAAGAGGAGATGAAGAGGGAATCGCGGTCGAGGGTCGGGTGCCTGAATCGACCTGGAGGTGTTCGAGATATTCGGTTCTCATCCCCTGACGGACTGCGATTTCGTGAACCCGGAGCAGTGCGGGAGCGGGGGGATGCGACGGGACTGCGGAAAAGGCCAGAGTCGCGGGACGAGGGTCGACATGGTTCCTCTGCTGGAGGAGCTCTCTCTGTCCCAATGACTACACTCCAGCCCGGTGGGAGAATTGAATGGCTGTAGTTGATTTCGTTGTGTTTGAACGCCATGCCCCCAAAGACGGGGGTGACGCTGAAGACGTACCCATTGGGTAGGTAAAGCGGTTCGGTTGGCATCAGCACGGGTCATATAATCTGCATACCTTAATCTAGTAGTTAGTTCTAGTTAGTAAGACAGCCAAAAGAGTTCGTTGGCGGTGAACTGTTCTTATAGCGCTGTGTAGATGATAATTTATCGGAATCTGTGTTCGGATGAAAAAAAAGTGAGATGAAGTCGGAATCAGACCATCCCGCGCCATGACATCATCGTCAAGCTTTCAGCCCTGCGGTAACACCCGTTACTAGCCCGGTATCGGCGGAAACTTAGCCTCATCGCGTGACTGCTGTGTGAATGGGCGCGTGACCCCAGGATTTCACTATCATGAGTTCGTCTTCTTCTTCTTCGTTCTCTTCGTCGTCGTCGTCTTCAAGCAAAGACGACGCTGGAAGCACAGTCGTGGCCATGAGGATAGCAGTTCCGGACAGAGAGAGCTACACAACGTTTCAGAAACGATGACCCCTCTTGTGTTCCTCTCCTTTGTTTTGCTAGGTTCATGGCTCCAAGTTCGTGCAACAGTTTTGCCCGCACCGAATAGCGAACAAGCCGTCTTCGAGGACAACAGCGCTCTAGAACCCTTGCACGACCTTAAAAAGGTGCCTGGCAATAATCCGGCGTACTTCTGCCGTTCTGGGCCACAGAACCAGCTCTTTCGCGTCAAGGAGTTCATCGTGCGACCCAGTCCGCCCAAACCGTAAATATACCCTTTTTCCGTCTCTTCCCTATCTGTTGTTGTTGAAGATGCACATTCCAGCTGTTTGCTACGCGTGACACTTGGATTCGTGTTGCAAAGTATTACCCTTGGTCGACTGATGATGCTCGCACAATAGCACTTCTCAGCATTTCATCTATCTCACCGGGTGGGCTCCCCATGTCCGTGGTCTTGATGTCACGAAGCTCTCCTTCACGATCTGGTCTAAAAGCAAAGATCAACATGGTCCGTACGAATATCGATTGAGTGACCTTCCGTGGGTTTATATTCGCGAGAACTTTTTGATTCGAAAATACATCGCTCCCGGCTGGGCCGAGTTGATTGCTGAGAACGTCTTGGATGGCACGGTGATAGAAGAAGGTCTCTATCGAATTCGTGTAGAGCTCCTGTTACCGGATCGCAGGCGATTGTTGTGTGTCGTGAGCGATGTCATCTTTCAGGCAAACGGGACCATGGCATTATGAGAGGGATTGGCGTTGCAAGTTATGAACGGCGCAAACTTCTGGTTTCCGTCAATATGTATCCTTTTTTTGAAGTAACATTGTTTTGGCGGCGGCGCTCATGGAGTCTTCGCTTACTCGGGGCGGGCATTGAACGTATATCTGTACTGATATCGGCTAGAATTCCGATATAGTAGTCCCAACGCCTCTTTCTCTTGCAAGTTTGATAATATCTCCCCCAACAACCAGGTCCATCAACCCCAGTCCCATGCACTTGTAAATCACGTTACCCTTTGAGAGCCATTCGACCAGCCCTTTGTCTGGACCATCTCCTCGCTCTTCGGTAGCATCTCTCACCATGAGCAACTCCCCAATCTCGACTAACTGCCGTGGTTTGAGTCCCGACAGGACGATTTCCCCTGCAGCCTTGCTTGCCTCAAGACTATCAACAACAACTACACCGCCGTGAGGCGGATGTTTGTGATGAAGATGACCCGGAGGTTTCAGGGTATGCATAATCAGTTCTGGATCTAGTACTGTCATATTGGGTCGATAAGAGCCAATGGCGCTGATAAATCGTCCCTTGCGCCGCCCATCAGAGTCGGTGAGCACGTCTGCGGGGAACAGTGGCTCGATCGAAGGTGTGCAGCAAAATATCACGTCCGCCTTAGACACGCTTTCTCGAAGCAAACGGTCATAATCCACAAAATCACGACTAAAAGCGGAGAATTTGACGTGCTGGCGCCAATCCGCGTGATCTGCAGCGTAGAACCTCTGCAGGAGTTCCGTGGCCCGTTCAAAGGAGCGGTTAATGATGTTCACGCGTTTTATTTCGTCGCAGCGCAAGAGGAGTGCGAGGCGGATGTGCCAGTATGCTTGTCGACCAGCGCCAAATACGGTGATTGTGCTGATCTTCTGTCGCCGACGGAACATCATCAGGGATGTCAATGCGGTGCGAAACGCTGTCAGTTCTTGGGCGTTGATGAGACCGAAGGGAGAGCCAGTAGGGTCTAGTAAGGTCAAGCTTCCTGATGGGGAGGTTACATTGGTTTCCTGGTCTGGTCGTGATTGGGCTCGTGGGCTTGCTGGCCTAGACTGTGTACGTCGCGTGGTGCTTCCTGACTGCGGTGCGAGGGATGCTTTGCTCATCTTCGAAGTGAGAGAGCTCATGCCGGCCTTGGAATCGAATGATGGGGACAATTTCAGTGTAGATTCGGAGGCTGAGAGAGGTCTCTGGCGTCGAGCGTCACTCTCAGCATCTACTTTGCTCGGTGTATCCGCCGCAGTCATTATCTTAAACCCCAAACTAGATCCTGTGCTTGCTGGCAAGAACATTGTCGTCAGTCCATTCTTTTTTGAGATTGTCGTTCCCCTAGGCTGGTATTCGGACGAACACCCAGAATCTTGGTTTCCGGTGGAATATTCCTTCAATGCTTCAGCGAGCCTGGCTTGGAGTGTTCGAACCTCCTCCCCCGTTAACGACATGAGAAGGGTTCGAACGTCATGGTTGCTGAGGACGGTCAACGGCATCTGTCTTTCCTAACTACAACTGAATAGATGCACATTAGCTATCAACTTGACAGGGCTACCTGTTTGAGATCGTATGGTACTTACCGCACGTATTTCAAAACAAGTGGAAACTATCAACAGCAAAAGGCTACTCTGTCGCCTCAACCCTTACCACTCTCAACCGAATTTGCAAGAGCTTTGACCGACGGGCATGCGTTCATGGGTTGTGAACGTCAGATTGTTTCTATCAATTCAACGGCGCTGAGTATTGATGATTGGCAAAGAAGACCTCGCACGGTAAAAGCCTTTTGGCTCAAATCGCAGTTTGAAGAACAAGCAAAACATTCATACGGCCGATGTAGCCGCCTTATCCGAACCGATGTTCAATAGGGTTTGAGTAACAGTATCCGTGACTATCATCGCCGGCAAGGACCCAAGGACCAGCTTTCGGCTCCCTCAGTAACGCTTGTGAGTCAGGTCAACTTGCCTCAGATTCCGAGCCTCGCAGTTGCTGGGCCGGAGATGTCGACCCGGGCCGAAACCGACTTTATCCCAAGCTGTAGAATCGAGCGCCAGTGTCCGCTTATTGTAAACGGCACAGTTTTGTATCTGTTATCTTTTGGGCCAAGGCACGGAATCGTGAGAAGGTTACTGTAATCATCATCATGCAAACTCGAGAGGAGGGTCAGTTGCCCCTATAATTAGGCTCGTCATCCCATCTTTTCCAGGGGTATGCGTATTTCCCTAGGGCTTGAACCCTGAGGCTGCATGTATGTAGATTGTTTTGGTAACTCATTCCTGAATAAATGATAATCTAGGCGGCCAAGTCACAGGGATCAAAATCGCTTGCATACTACTCCGTACGTTCTGGGCGTGGTAGCCCTGGTACCATCTGCGGAATAGCTGCTGAATTCAATGATTTCGTTTGCGCGGTTGATGCAGAACATCCAAGGAGGGTACGGCGGGTAGTGTACCCCGAAGTTGAGGGGCCGAGTTTAGCGACGCAAGTATCCACGTTTCGAGAGAAACTTGTGATAATAACATTCGTTCAAGCTTTGTCACTTTAGCTCATGAAGGTTAGTATGTGAGTAAGAATGTGGTGGCATGTTGCAAAAGCTTCAACACAACATAACCACGACGTGGTTAGACCTGGTATCAGGTTGGATAAGTTTAACTGTACTGTACGGAGTAGTTATTATATCAATTTTGAGAATCGAGA
Source organism: Aphanoascus verrucosus (assembly GCA_014839905.1). Classification (NCBI taxonomy): domain Eukaryota; kingdom Fungi; phylum Ascomycota; class Eurotiomycetes; order Onygenales; family Onygenaceae; genus Aphanoascus; species Aphanoascus verrucosus. The sequence goes on along the minus strand of JACRYM010000019.1, from coordinate 547,972 downwards.
GAAACGAAACAAACAGGTAAATGAAACGGTCAATGCGCAATAACATTGACCTCGGAGTGGTCTCGTCTCGAATGATATCAGAGTTTTGGGGGCTTTTGCTTTCCGAAGTTGGAGTTGAAGTTCGACATTGTGTTTTCACCACCCGGAAGATTTCAGAAGGCCCCGTACGAGGTATCTCTGTCGATGTTGAATCCAAGGGAGTAGTACGGAGTGCATTCGAACAGACAAATCAAAACTGGTTGAACATGAGCTCCGTGAGCTGCGAAACATCTTCGCCGTGTTTCAAAGCTGTCCTCCGAACCATGCACTGTCACCACCTCCGTTCACGACGGTGGCTGTGATAAGAAGTGACCAGATGTGACCAGCCCAGATGCCGTGCAGAAGATGCGAAAAATGCCACTGGTCAGATTCTTCCCCAGCAGGCTAAATTGGGCTTTGCTTGGAGACCAGGGTGCCCGTCGTGCTGATTCGACCCTCGCTCGTCTTCACCGCATCCCCGGCGCTTAGCCACCAGCAAATCATGCTTGCAGGATCGCATCTCCCCTCGCCATCGTGCGGGAAAAAACAAACAAAATCCGTGCAAAGGGCCAAAAAGTGATCTTGAGCCACGATGGTTGCTGTTGGTCCTTGATTTTGTGTGCCCCTCCCTTGAGAGCTCCGTGCCGGACACAAACAGATACGAAACCGGCCATAAGACCGTCGATTGGGCCCCAGAATCCCGCTCCCTCACTCCTCGCTGCCATCTTGCGGCACGTTCTCAAGAGGCTGCGATCCCCCAATTTCATGCTCTCTGGAATGCTCGCGACGGATTGGACGCTGATCGACGGCCGCATCTTCTCACAGTCTGTCTCAAACCCCTAAAAGTGGCAATAATCTGCCCTCCAGTGTCACGGGGAAGCGTCCTGGCCATCTCTGGAGGAGGGAGCATGGAAGAACAAAACCACGGCGACACGACATGTTAGGTCTTCGTCGGATGCCCCTTTCTCTCTCCATCTCTTCCATGCTGGGACTCATCCTCCCACTCCTCTTCGCTGTACCGATTGCAGGCCGACCCAACGCCCTCGGGGACCTCAAAGTTGCTCAAGGGCCTGTACCTCCCACTGAGGAGGGCGCTCCGTTGTCAACCTATCCGGTTCGAGATATAACCTTGATTTGGCGGGAAATCGTTGCCATCGTTGGAGCCTACTGTTTCTTGGTGACTGTATTCCTGGGCTGTCTCCTCACTGTGGGCAGACGTCTTCGAAGAAGTGCACTGCAGTCGAACCAGACGTTGGAGATGGAAATACTCAAGCCCCTGCGACCGACGCTGAATACGGATACCTTACAAACTCCGCAAACCCCTCAAACTGCCTGGCCCAGTCCGATGAGCGCAATGGAAAGCCAGCCCTGGCAGAGCCCGCCCAAGGGTAAAAACCGATCTCTCAGTGCTCCCTGGCCAAAAGGGGACACGCCCCTGTCTAGGACTGGGAGCGTATCGACGGTGGATGAGAATGTGGTTCGAGCCGATAGGATGAGAGCCCAGGAGGAGATGGAACGACTCTATGCTGCCGTAATGGAACATGATGAGGAGATGGCAGAGGCCCGGTCAAACGGGGGTCTTTCACCAACACGGTCTCCCCGGCCCAATCTCTCTCCACTGGACGGCCCTGTTGAGCTTCGGAATTTTAGGCAGCGCCAACTATCGTATCAATCTCACTCACCAGTATCGCCGTTGTCTCCTCTATCGCAAGAGATACCCTCGCCAACTTATACAGAATCGCAATTCCAGCAATTCCATCTCCAACACCAGCAGCAACACTACGAGCCACAGTCACATTTCGCGTCCCAACAGGCTTCATACCCACAAGAAGCCCCTACGTCGCCTCGCAGTGAGAAGCCTTCCAGACTCTCAGCACTATCGTTCCTGAGCTCTAGATCTCGAGCCCCTAAGAAACTCCGCCGAGAATCTGTTCGAAACCTCCCAATCTCTCCCCCTATCCTATCTCCAGCATCAGGAAACGGAGCGGGAATCGCATCAGTACCAATAACGCCAGGATACCCGGATGGCCAACCACTCTCTCCACGCATATACCACCCAGGCCCCCCACCCCTTAACCCTATTCAACAACAGCAGCAGCAACTCAAAGCCAAGTCTAAGGCTCCTCACCTCCAAATCCCGCGCCACACCTCCATCGACAGCAACCACAGCGCTCCTCCGCCCCTCCACCTCCGCAGTGCCGGCAGCAGCACCTCCACCCTGCCGTTCCGTGTCGCCTTTAATCCGCCCCTGAGTGCACCCCCCACCAAAACCACCATCGTGGAGAGACGGGAGAGTATTCTCGGTCCGCTGGGCCCTCGAACGGGTATCCCCCAGACACCGTATAGTCCATACATGCCGTTTACGCCAATCACTCCGTTGACGCCCAGCCACATGGTCAAGCGGGCGGATCGAAAGCAAAGGAAGAAGCAAGAAGGCGTTCGGGTGCAGACTGAGGCAGATTTGGTGATGAGTGATGAAGAGATATGGTCGTAGAAATGTTCTCTTTCCTTTTCTTTTTAATGTGATCTAGATTCGGGTGGGTTTGTGGTGGTTCGCTCTTTTGACTGTGTTTAATATTCATACTGTCCCCGATACCCTCCTTTTCTCTACCCTTTCTTCCTGGTCTCCTAAATGGGGTTTTCTTAATGTTGTTATTTCTGGACCGTAACTGGCCAGCTTGCGAAGTAATAGTGATATCTCTTTGCAATTTCTGTTAATGAAGTATGCTTGCAACACCGCTGTATTGCTCTGGCCAGGGCGTACTGATTCATTAAACATGAATTGTATATCTTCGTACATTGACAGTGTTTCATCCAATACTCGCGCCTCGCGTTCATTTGAAACCAACACAAGCAGATCAAGGCGAAATGTTATGGGCACAGCACAATGCAGAGCAGCGAACTTGAGAAACCACTTACCGACAACATCACGTGTAACAGCTTTGCCCCATTCCCTTTTTTTTGGGCGGCTTGGTGATGGTTTTGCCCCAGTTTGTGCCATGATTGATGGTGGCGACTGTATCAGAGTGTCGACGATACAACTGAGTGAGTGCTGACGTCTCAATTAGGTATTCCCCTTCTAGGAAACATGCTCTCAGCCGAAGAAAGCACGCTGGCTGTCGGAGAGCGCCTTCCCACACTACGGCAAATCCATGACAAGATCCCTTTTCGGACCTGATTGATTGTGCTTTGTCCTCTTCAGTCTAACAACATTTTAATAACCCACCCACCTACACATGTATGCGCTTTCAGGCAGTCCTTGATCTGTTAGCCGGCTGATATTTCACTGTTTTTATCCCTCAAAGCCTCAGCTATTACCTTGCAGTGCCCACTCAAAAAGAAAAAAGGCCATGGGCAACAAGTTGTCCACAGTCAACGGCGTCAAATCCCCCAACTTCTTCGAACCAGGAAACGGCGTCAACGAAATCTGGATTGGCGACGTCGAAATCATCTCTCGTCTTCCCTTTGGTGATTCGGACATGGCACAGGCTGCCTGGCACAAAGGCGAATATCCAAAGATCCCGTGGCGTCCCTTTATCATCCCTCTCCGGGCGGCTTTCGATAAGATGAAACGGTCTGTGGGCGTCCCAGAAACATCTTGGTGGTCAAGAATCGTGGACTGGATGGAGGCAATAAACTGGAACGGCATTCTTTACGTTTTGTTGGTGATCCTCGGGGTCTTTTGTATACTCTTCGCCATCGCCCTCTGGTTCGCGCCGTTATTTCTTTCTAGCCTCCTAACCATCGGTCCGTCCATTCGCGATTGTGAGGACCAGGGCGCCTTCAAACCGCGATACAGGAACCAGGCGATTCATCTGCGTGCATATCTTGCACTTCTTAACTTGAGCCAAGGTGTTGCCATGTTGCTGGTTGCAGGTGCTATCGGGAAAACATGTGGTGGCAGCCTCATTCCATGCGGACCGGTAGAATTGTTTTATTTCATCCTCATAGTATTGGGAGTGTACTGCGCATTGCGGCTGGCTTGGGCCACGATCGGCTTAGACCCTTTCCCAACGGACGATGGTGACGTGTGTGCATCGAATTCAACAGCATCAGATATAGGCGGCAGCGTTGGCGTCGAGGCTGAGAAAGACGCCATGGTTTGATCGACTTGCTGTCCGGGTGGATTTCGGTATGCATACAGAGGTCCATGGTTTCTGACCTGTTCATGCTTGGACACGAGAGGCATTGCGGCAAACCATGGCCCTTGAAGGAATAAGGGAGCATGCTGGAAATAAAAGGACTGCAAGGATAACACCCTCTTTCGCTAACTTGAATTTTAATGTATTTCGAATGCGTTCAATTCCTGCATCGTGTATTTGCAAGGAGAAGCCAAAAACTGCTGAACCAGGGAGCAAAGTATCGACTGGACTTGCGCAAATAAACAACAAAGCCCGTATGGACGAGCCGCCAGTATGCAAGTTGCTTCCATATCTTACACTTAATGTATCATTAGTTAGTTCATCAGGTTGTTGCTCTATTGCCCCACAAGTCGCGCCAAAGCTGTTTGAATCCGTAGCCCTTAGACACGTCTTCGTCATGAACTCGCACTGATTGACCTAAACCCAAAGTCTGCTGTAGAACGTTGACTTCGCCTCTTGCGGGCACGTTGTTTGTTTCATGTGATCTCTCAGTAGCCCTTCGGTGCACTTCCTCCGCCAAAGACGGGGCTACTTCGGCATAGCATGAGTCTAGCTCCCGCTGGAGCTTAAGGTATGGTCTTTGGGCAACTTGAGGTGCCAAGAGATTGTAGGAACGGACCATTTCGTTTAGTCGTTTAATCTTCAGGTCATGATAATCTTTTTCAATGGTGAAATACTGTGGATCACGAAGACATGGGAGGTTGGGGAGAGGTTCATCAGTAGGGTCAGGGGCAGTGTCAGGAGTATCAATGGGCCCGTTGGGGGCAGCTGCATGGTGTGACTGCGACAAGTCGTTTGATGATGATGACAAAGAGGGTGCTGCTTGAGATAACCTGCCTTCGTGGTCGATTTGCGTCCTGGGCTCAACCCCCGTGACATTTCTTTCTCCGGTGTGGACGGGAGCCTGAGAGTATTGATTCCGTTTCGCCTCCGCCACGGCATATGCTTGAGCACGCCGGATTTGTGTCTGCAAGGTTCCCCCTTGACTTGATATTAGACGCGCAGCATGCCTTTTCCAATCACTTCGTAGCTGAGTTCGAAATCGGTGGATCTCGAGCTTGAGTTCCTGCTGTTTCTGGATCCATTCGGGCGTAACCTCTTGTTTCTGCATGATTCGGTTCATGAGGTATTCGGTCGTGTCGAGGTATGGGTTAGTGGTGGTGTGGTCGCGCTCAACATGTTTCCCTTTCCCTCGAGGGATGTTTCGAAACTGGCCCTTCGCAATGGCATCTTCGATACGTTCGTTCGCGAGAGAGTTTAGGCCGTGCAGGGACATGGGAAAGGCTCGTGCGCCTGGAGTAAACCGGTCTTGAAGTTCTCGACGGTATGCTTCTCGTTCGGCGTCGGATATGTGAGCGTCTTGACTCAGCTCATATGTATGTTTTCGGTCTCTGGCTTGAGCAAGGCGTTGTCCGGATGACCGAGGGTTTCGGGCGCTTCGTTGGAGGTTTACTGATGAAGGCGTTGGGGGTTTGAAGGGAACTCGCATTGGCTTGCTTGCGTCGTCAAGCATCCGAAGTGCTGTGTCATGTATATGTTCAGTGCCAGTCCATGGGGCAGCAGCAGCATTGTCCTGTGTCCCTCGTCCGGCGCTCCGCTATGCGAAATTGGGTGTTAGAATGCCATTCATCCAATAGAGCTCAACGACGAGGAAAACAAGAGACTTACCGGCATGTTTGCAATCGAGAAAGCTTGGGAGTTCTCACTCTTAAAACAGGCGGCAGCTATCCTCTCCTCGAGCCGCTGCTTCAGCTCTTCCGAGAACCCTGCCTCTTGCATGTTCTTCATTGCTGATTTGCCTCCTAGCATGGCTTCCTCAGACATTTCCTTCATTCTCCTTGTCATTGCACCTTCTTCGCCATCCTTCGAGGGAGCACTCTGCTGGTTCTCAGCGTCGGAGCGTTCGCCATCTTGCTGATTAGGATCCGCCTTCGTCGAAAGAAGCCGAAATGGGTACCTTATAGAGTAGGCCGCGGGGTATGGTTCGGCGCGATGGGCGTAACGTAGGAGGAGTTCAACTTGGCGCTGACATTTCATTTCGGGTGCTTTAGACCAGTGTATATTACAGCAATTCCCCAGGATTCGTCTTCCTCAGCAGTGAACCGAAATCGAGTCTTCCGTCTTGAACTTGATGTCCGGCATCAAAATCTCGAAACTTGAACATCGGACCGATAATAGGGTTTGGCTTATGTCATCACCGAGCCCACCAGAGAAATTAAGGTTCACGAGGTCTTGGCACCGCCAAAAGTTCAATTGAAGAGCATCGCGAAGAGCAGAAGAATGTCTTCCGTTTCGCAGAGGCAGCAATTACGCCAGCCGCTTCTACGTCTCAAACTCATTAGATCAATGTGCGCGTGACGAAGGTCTTTGTCGTATCGACCGAGTTGCCCGACCAGACCGCATTCAGCCCGCTCCCCTTCCATCAAACGCCCCGATTCGAAATCCTCACCCGCTCACCATGCCTCCGAAGGGTGTTTCGACCCGCATAAAGCCTGTGCGGCTACAGTCAATTGATCGTCTGAAAATTAAGAGACCGAATAAGCATGAACAAACTCCATGCCAGACTGCCATGAGCGCCGTGTTGAGTAAGCTAGGACCCTCGAGCAAGAAACGCCGGGGATGGCAGGATTGCGTCCTGTTTGGATAAGACGTTACAGAATTGTGAAGACTAATGCGTCTATTCTCCTTGTTGCAGATTGCTGGGCGTCGTCGGGACACAACATCCAGGGATGCCAGGCCCTTGAACAGCAGTTACGGACGTGTATGGATGGCGCCGTATGTTATATCCCTAATCGACTCCTCTCCACGAGACTGCAAATGTCGAATCGTTCGCCGCTAATGCATTTGCCTATCAAATAGAAATTCGCAAAGGCCAAAAAGAGCACGATCAATTACCATCTCATGCGCATGTTCCCCATGATCTCCGGGCCAAGGAAGAAGGGTTAGAGATGCTGTCCTTTTCTTCGATTGGGTTATATGGATGGGCTTTTATATCAGATCCTCGGATTGAAAGGTAGTTATCACGCAAAAGAGGCTTACCAGCGTGAAAAGATTACGAGGACTTTTGAGGTTTCAATGCCCTGGGAGGTGTGAATCTGCACAGGCAGTGTACGAAATAGCATGCGGTTGGAGTTTGATGGAGAAACTTTTGATATCTGTTTCCGGATAAATGGAAACTGGGTTTGGAGTGATATATTGAGAAAGACTCATTTATCAATGTACATTATGTTTTTAAACTGCTTGATGCTTATAGATTGACTCGCGAATCTATTTCTCAATTTCAATATATGCCAGTGCTAAAAATGTACTTACATGACAACGATCATGTCGAACCAGGCGACTACGTACATACTGGGCTAAAAGGGCCACGGCAATTTGTGCCTATGAACATGCCTCGTGTTCAGAGGAAAGGGTCGATGAAATCGACGATTATATGCGAGGATTTCATTCAGTTATAGATTTTCAGACGCGCTCAAAGTTCAGAAGTAGCTTGTTACTCGTCGGTCGTACTGTATATGCATCGATAGCCTCAATTCCATTGTCGTCGACAACGGTTGTCGTGAAATTGGAATATATAGCCGCAATAACAAGCTTCATTTCTAAAAGATTGTGAGCGTCATCAACTGAAAGGCAATACCGGGTGATGTTACCTTGTAAAGCAAAATTGCTGCCCACGCACATCCTGCCTCCGCTTCCAAATGCCCAAAACCATCGTTTCATGTTCTCCAACTCAGTGGAGTCACTGGGCTTGAGCCAGCGTTTTGGGAGCCAAGAATCTGGTTCAGGAAAAACGTCGGGATTCTGATGCAAGGAGTACGCCTGAGCGCTCACCCTTACGTTTGGAGGTATGTGGTGATATCCAGCTAGAGTTGTTGATGGCGAAGGCGTAACACGCGGCTGTATCCCCGGAATAGGGGCGTGTAGGCGGAGCGTCTCCATGATCATCGCATCAAGAAGGGGTAATGCGTCAATATCTTTCGCTGGTGGAAGGTCGGGCAAGATGTTGGCATTTGTTGGGCGATTAATAGGTGGCGAAAGACCCTTAAGCTCTTCGCGAAGTTCACGCTGCAATTCCGGATTCTTGGATAACTCCCAGTGGAGATAGGTGAGAGCTACTGCACTTGTCTCATGTCCTGCCGTGAGCTGATCATACAGCTCACAGGCGATTTCCAATTTCAATTGCTTCGATGCGCTTTCATCAAGCTCATGTTCACCCTTAGATGAGATCTGCTTCAGCATCGATGCTTTGAGTTGTTTATAAACGGTTGGCTGCGATTCAACATCAGTGGTATCCAGGTACTTTTCGGCATTGTCACAGATCTCAAGACCCCATTCTTCCATGTAATCGTTAGCCTTTCGACACCAGTCAGGAATCAATGGCAGGTTGAGCTTCTCTGCCCATGCGACCACTTGTGGGACTTCCTGATGATAGAACTCAAACGGTTTGCGGCATTGGTAGGCTCCAAACCAACGCTTTCGCGTGGCAACGTCGTCTAGAAAATTCGTGCCAGCAGAAAACCCAAAGATATAAGCAGTGACAAGGTCCATCGTGACGGCATTGTTCAGCTCATGCACCTCGACTGCCTCGTTCCTCTCTGCATGGCGTTCTAGAATAGGAAATAGCCGACAGAACAATATCTTGCGAGATGCTGCAGCAAGCTGGGGTGAAGCCTGCAGGTAAGACTTGGAGTAAATGTTGGACATCATCCTCTTCCGCATCGAGTGGGACTTGCTTCCGACCATGGAGAACATGCTGATGGTGCTGTACGTCTATTAGAACCTCGAACCTGCACGGCTTGCTTAATCAACTGGGAGCCACGCATACCCGAAGGACCCAAATACTCTTGGATACCAGTCATGCTTTTCAAAACCACCAGCGTATATAGTGCGGATGCCTCCATCAACGCAATTGATTGACAACTCCGTAGGGGCCACTCGGATAATAGGCCCGTACTTTTGATGAGCCTCGTGGATAGTCCTATTGCCTTTCATTCTGAATCGCCTCCATAATATCCAAAGAGGTGATATTGGCGCGGTGAAATGGGCATTTGGTATCTTTGAAAGGGGAGAAACGAAGGCTGGATATATGACGAATTTGTAGATACCTACAGCCAGCGTGCAGACGGCGACTATGGCCAGCACACTGGGAGATATCAACGCCATCTTCTCGAATCAAATGCAATGCCGTTTGAATGTCAGGCTATGAAAGATCTTGTCTGGTGTAGGCTAAAGACATTCACGGTGCGCGGGTTGGCATTCAGCAAGAAGCCAATTTTGTCTCCGCATCGCCTAACAAGTGTCAGATGCGAGCACTTCCGCACCGATTGCAAACGGGAAGCATTCTTCGGCTCTCACGTTCGAGTCGGTGAATTTGTTTGGCTCGGCGAATCGATCTGTGGATCACGAACGGTGCTTAGTCATTGACTGCCGTGACAAAAAATACCGGAACAAACTAATTCCGATACAAAGATCATTACGTCATCTCCCGACATCTGAGAGCCGCACTCTGAGGCTCAACTCCTCCGTACTTGAACTTGCTAAGCGTTCTCATGCAAGAGGACATTCTCTTGTGCCCTATTTTAGTAGCGGTCAAGAACTCGCTTCTTCCCACATTGCGTTCTCCCAAACACTCGCCGATATTAGATACACGAACAGTCGAACACACAGATTCTGAGTTATGCTGTCAGAGTTGCCATCAGAGATTATCTATCATATTGCTAGCTATCTTCCAGCCCTCAATTCTTTGGCCAATCTCGCCCAGACGTGTCGCCGTCTTTACGAGGTCATTTCCGCAGACCACTATCGAATTTTGCAAGCTTTTGTCCAGAGTCAATTTTCCTCCATTAAAACGCCTCCTTTTTGGACAGATGCGGCGCGTGCACTGACTTCGCGGTCCCGGGCCTTTGACCGCAGAGCCATAATTGCCCGTTATGTACTCCCGCCAGACAATGCCACACGCATCGGACTTCCCAGAACTGTTCGAACGGACCATCCTACCCTTGGATATCGCCCCGTGATTGACAGCTATGAGGTTTGGTACGGCAATACGTGGTCTGACCGAAAGGAGGTTCTCGTCTGGGGCGCAGGCGCCGATTTGGTCTTCAGAGTAAAAGACTATGGTCGGAAGCATCTCAAGGCTGCCGGTCACATTGATAGGCCGCATGATGCACTGAGAAGAAGACCAAGCGGAACCCCTCAAGATTGTGTGACCTGGGCAATATTCAACGACTTGCAAGGTGTGGACAGCTGGGATGATATCTCTAGCGTTCATCTTTTGGGGTCGTCGGATTCCAAATGGACGGATGATGAAGATGTCATATTTGGGCGGCGGAATGGCAGGCTCGTTCGCATGTCTGTTTCGCCAGAAAAGGGCACGAGCAAACCAGAGAAAAGTTATCTTACTGGAGGGAGAAATCTCGAGAGTACTGATATAAGCTGTGGTCCCAACAGAGTTCTCGCAGCAAACATGGAAAGGAAGTCGATCGTCTTCTTCAAGGTTGATGCTGAGGAAGATGATGTACACCCATTCGCGACCCTCAAGACGAGTGCACATGGATCAGCACGGCATAGATGCTCACGGATTTTGAGCGACGAAAGTATTGCCGTAGGATCGGACGGCGAGTATGACAAGATCTCAGTGTTTAATCTAGGCCCCAATGGGGTTGATAAGAGTCGCGAGCTCAGGGTTGATGACGATGAACCAAGACAAGCCAAAGCGACAGTCATTGAATCTCTCCCAGTGACTCATATCACTGGTGGTAACCCAGGGGACTTGTTCCTATCCGGCTGGGAGGACGGCAAAACCAGGCATGTACCATACCCGAACGAGAAGAGAATACAAGCAGTATCTCTAACAGGTTTTTAGGCTTCATGATCTTCGCTCTCCAAATTCTGTTGTCTCTGTATACGAAGACACTGTCGATGATAGCCCAACCTACAGCATCAGGCCAGTCGGCCGCGAGCGCTTCATTGTTGGCAGCGGTGTTCATGCGCTAGTCAAGATATTTGACATGCGCATGGGAAGGTATAATTACTTAGATGCCACCCTTCCAGTAACCCAGAATCACAACGCCCCACCTCGCGAGGACAACGCAAAGGATATCTCTATCTTTCTCTCAAATCGAGTCCCAAGCAACAACAGCCGCCCAACAAACCTCTTCCGCGAACCACATCGCTACCGCGGACCCATCTATGCTATTTCCCAACCCTCTCCATCCTCATCAACCTTCTACATTGGCATTGAGGACAGCGTTATCCGTCTAGATATGGCCTCCACCGACGACCTTGCCGGTAAAAACAAAGAATGGTATCACCGGAATCTGGACCTGGGCCTCGATCCACACGGCGGCGTGGATTGTCGCCCTCTAGAGCTATCCTGCTATGAACGCCCGTTTCCTAAAGATCAAGGACGCGGCGTGAGGCTCATGATGCAGGATCCGTTCTGGCGGATTTTCGAGGAGGAATCGCGCGGCCAGGTGGGTAAGAGTGAAGCAAGAATTCCAGGGTGGGATCGAAGATGGTTCCAGCCTTGGATTTCGAGAAACCAGAAGGTGAAGGGTCCGTGGAGACGGGGGTCATAGGCAGGACCGGGAATCAGTTCAAAAAGTAATTTGATTAGACGGGAACATAGACATGTTTAGGCGCACGGTTTCGTTCACGATGATAGGTTTAAACTTCCTAGAATAGAAACGATTTAAAACCTTCCGTTTGATTCTTGCTGTATATTTTGACGCAGGCTCTAGGGATATTAGTCCACCGCCACAAACTCCTCGCTAAATATACATAGAAAAGGGACAGGATACAACAGCTGCTAGATTCATAAAGAGTCTAAGGGTATTTAATCAGCTCGACCAACTCAATCCGCGAACGAGCATCGAGCATATCTAGCAGATAAACTGAATAGATAAGGCCGGAGTCTGCTCTGATATTTCTGTCGGTCGATACACTGGTAAGAGATGACGAGTTGCTGAACACAGTCAATAACCGTGTCATTTAGTCTGTGGGAACATTCACTGATAGTTTATTCCTGTTCAGTCTTCAAATTTGAAGCTCTTGCCGGGTCCAACGTCGATAGGTCCGCCGCGGTACGAGCCACGTTTCTTTTTGTTCTTCTCCTTTGTGAAGCCCTTTCCACGGGTGACTGAGAGATCCTTATAGGCACGCTCTGCATAAGCATATGGAACGTAGGCGTTGGATAGATGGTCGTGAGGCAGTTCGCTCTCGAGAGCGAGTGGCGTAGGCTTAGCACCAGTGTGTCTGCGGGGAGGGACTGAGCTTCCAGGGGTGGAGTTGGATTTTGAGGCAGTATGGCTGTTCTTGGACTCTACTGGCTTCTGTTTGTCGGGTTTTGTAGAATCCGATGAGCTGGAGGAGCTTCCCTGCAAAGTTGCACTCGAGTCCGCGGATGGCTTGCGGCTGTTTGAAGCTGGACTTTCTTTTTCATCTTCGGAATCGGAGTCCGATGAACCAGAGGCATCGGAAGATGAGGACGAGTCTGATGCAGACGAGTCACTGTCGCTATCGCTGCTGGACTCAGGGAGTGGCACCTTGGCGGCGGCTTTGAGTACTTTGCCTTCTGAAGACTTTTCCGTTTTGGTTGATTTATCTGCTTTTGATTCCGAAGATGCGGAAGAATCGGTGGCAGAGTCAGAATCAGAACTGGAACTGGAACTTGAATCAGATGCAGAGGAAGAATCCGATGAACTGGAAGACGACTCAGAGGAGGACGCGACTTTCTTGGCTGGTATAGTAGTCTTTTTATCGTCTAGTTTAGGTCGTTTGGTCGAGGGCGCATCCGAGTCCGAATCAGATGAAGAAGATTCAGAAGAGGATTCATGCTTTCGTTTCAAAGATTGGGACGTTGAAACATCCTTCTTTTCCTTTCGTTTTTTATTGGTTTCAACCTCAGAGGCCTCGTCACTTTCAGATGAGGAACCGGACGATGAGCTGGACGATGAACCAGAGGACGAGCTGCTCGAGGAAGAGGAGCTGGAGGAACTGGAAGAACTAGAGGAACTGCTTGAAACGCTAGCCGCGTCGGACATGGACACGTCGGAATCGCTCGCGTCGTCAGAATCAGACGACTCGCTATCGGCGTCGCTACTATCGCTGCTCTCAGCCTTTTTCGCCTTTTTGTCGCCCTTTGGCTTTTTCTCCTCCTTCAGTTTTTCCGGCTTTCCTTCTCCTGATTTTGAGGGACCAGCTACTTTCTCCCACTGCTCGAAGAGATCTACGACGGAAGGATAACCTTTGACTTCCTTCGTATTTTTCCCCGCGACAGCTTCGGCGTCGAATGCAGCCTTAGTTTCAGCGAACCCGTTGGTAGCAAGGAAATTTCCGATCATCGCAAGTAGGACAGGGGATACCGATGCTTTTGAAGACGCGTTGCCCTTTGAGACGTCTTTAACCTGCTCAACTGTCAATATCGAGGCGTAAAAAGCGACTGAGAGGTAAGGGTTCGTACCTTTCCGGCGTTCGCTTTGCCCTTTTTTGAGGCATCCTTAGCCTTGGAAGCACTCTTGCTTCCCTTTGGTGCGGCCATTGTCATGCACAAAGGACTGGGAGGACACCTAGAACGAGTAGTTTGGATGTTGTTGTGCTCGTGAAAGTGATCGAGAAAGCAAAAAATTTTAAGGCGGAGAGAGCGAGAGACAACCGCACTAGGCTCAGTCGGGTCAAGCGGCCGCTCGGCAAAAACCTAAAAATCCGAGCCAATTGTCTTTGATTACCTAATATAAAATTTTCGGCTTTTTCTATTGGTTGGGATCCAAGGTGTAAAAATAGCCGCACAGTTCAAAATGACAGTACGATCATTACGTTACGTGTGCCCGGAGCAGCCATCTGATTAGGTAATGCATCCGGCCTGCACGAGACGGCACGGTTCAATGCCACCAACACGCGCACCATCAGCTTTGCAAACAGTTCCGGACTGTGATTTTGCATTCAGTGCAGCTTCGTGATGGATGATTCTACTTTGCACATACTGAACTTTTGGAACCTGATGTGATCACCTGAATCTGTGTTGCTGCATTCTCCTGATCGCGCTACGATGAGTGGCCGTGATCGTCATCGGGGATTCCCCTCGAATCTATCACCACAGAAAGACCGTCGGCCCGGTGGAGACCCTCGCTCTGGAGGTGGTGGCCCTGTGCCTGGAGCATCAGGGGCGTCGCGGGCAGAGAAGTTTGAGGATGAGAAGCGTCGAATAATTCAGAGCTGTTTCTCCAAGAAAGAATCGGACGGATCCAGTATGATCACAAAGCTCTTTTATCCTCTATTCAACCCTTATTCTGGAGGTATCGCTAACAATATTGGATTGTGTGTCTAGTTATCGAGTCATATATCACGCATATTCGCGTTACTGAAGATGCTGCCTTTCCGTCAAGTCCCGCCGCCCCCAATTCCCCACCGGAGAATAAAAAACCAAGAGTGATCATTGTTGCTGTGCGGAAATCAGGAAGAGTTCGGATGCACAAAGCTCGAGAGAACGGGGACGGCACATTTTCTATTGGAAAAACATGGATGCTAGATGATTTGGCCCGTATACAGACCTACGAACACCTGACTCCATCAACCCCGGCCGAGCAGCAACAGAAGCAATGGGCGTCCAACGTTGGATTCGTGGTGACTATCACCAAGCCCTACTACTGGCAATCAGACACTCCTAAGGAGCGAGATTTCTTCATTGGCAGCTTGGTTAAGATCTATAAGAAGTACACTGGCGGCAAGCTGCCGGAGTTGGTGGGTTTTGACTCCCGTGATAGAGAGATACTTTCCGGCGGTACACCCGGAGGGCCCAAACCTATTAAAGCACCAAAACCTCCGGAACCAAGTCCCGCGAGACCAGACCCACGTGTGCCTCGCTCGCGGTCGCCTTCCGCCCAGCGTAATATGGCACAGTCACCGCGCTCAAACCGTGCACCAAGCCGAGACAGCCCCCGGGAAATCCGAAAACAACCTTCGCGAGAGCAGTTCATGCGAAAACAGCCAAGTCAGGAGCAGATGCAAAGGATGCGGCCTCCATTCTCGCCTGCTCAGCCTTTACAAACGCCGCCGTCAAGGGATGGTATCTCGTCCAAACCTCTTGAGTCACCTATGCCGGTCGAGTACACCCCACCCACTTCATTCTCCGAATCAACATCAAAGAAATGGGCACCCGACAGCAGATCAAATCAGGTTTTCGATTCATCAACTAAGATGCCACTCCCTAACGAGGTTAGCGGCATTCCCCGGTCCATCCCACCTCCGAGTGAAGATCGACCACCGTCACGAGATAGGCTAAAGCTGAAATTGGATTTCGAGCCTATTTCTCCCTTGGAGCAATTGAACCAGAGATTTTCCCCGCAGGAAAAGCCCAGTGATCCTTCATTTGAAATGCTCCGCCGTTCCCCAGGCGGCTCTAAAGGTAGTACCGGACAGAAAAGCCTTCGAACAGAGCCAGAGGAGACTTTTGTGACGCCCCCCTCTTACGTTGAGCCATCAAAAGCCGAACTGCGACCTCCATCACGCGGAACCGATACGCTTGGTAGGGCGTTTGAAGAAGGCATGTCACGTCAATCTGGAGGCCTAGCACCCTTCACTAAACCGACTGCCCCTGGTGAAAGCCCCATTCTTCCCTCCACCTCTCTCTCTGCGACAGAGATTGAACCTATCATATCTAACACCGAATCAGACACGTCCCGCAGACGAGAATCCGCTGAACCTGCCCCTCTACAAATTGGGATCAGGAAAATGACGACATCCCCCCCAGCTGAGGAGGAGGAGACGCACAGACCAGGCCTTGGCCCAATGGTCAAGAAGAAGGGTGGTATAGACTTGGCCAACACGTTCCGAAAGGCTGCTACGGCTTATGGCGCGTTCAAACCAAGAGCTGGAGGTGCTGCTGAACGATTGATGGCAGCGAAGGAGAGAGCTAATAACGAACCTGATGGGATTACGGGCGTGGTACCTGCCCCGTTCTTACGTGCGCAGCCCAACGAAACTGTGAAAGATGCCCCAGCAGAAAGCACCCCTCCTCAAGATACTCCCAAACTTCACGTTACCGATATACCTATTCACACCAAGCCAGCAGAGGTTACTCCTCGCAGAAAACGACCAGTCTCATCAAAACCTCAGCCCGAACCCCGAGAAGACAACACTGCCCAGTATTGCAATGCTCTTGGCATTGATCCTAGCGTTCTGCAGGGCCGCGGAGTGGAATTTGATCACATACTTACTGACCTCGGGTGGGATGGCAAACTGAAAGATGACAAAACCGCAAGTGACTTTGAGGAGGATATTCGACGCGAAATCGGCAGAGTCCAAGCCAGCAGCTGGTTGGACCACCTGGAAACCCAAGACAACCTGGTCAATGAACTGGCACAACTTCTTGACCGAACGATTGAAGAATGTGAGGAACTCGATGGTCTCTTGACCTTGTATTCGCACGAGCTTAATGTATGTGGTCCTGACCGAGAAAAGAACCTGTTTACCAATACTAACACCCTTCCTAGACACTGGTCGACGACGTCGCGTATATCGAATCCCAGGCTGATGGTCTTCAAGTCAAGGTCAGCAACCAGAAACTACTCCAAACTGAGCTTCAGAATCAGCTCAACTCCCCCGAGGGAATTTAATGAACGACACGTCCCAACATATTTGCGTGACAGATTGTATCCTAAATGGTTTCATTGTGATTTTCGTATCTGTTTGCTTCTTCTCCTGATTATGATGGCTACGATGTTTTTTTTTTCTTTTCTTTTTCAAGGGCGGGTATTCCATGGCCGGACATTGAGGGCGTCTTTTCGGTGGAGCTGGGCACCTTTTGAACACGCAAGGCGTCTCTGGAGTCTACGGTGCATATGAGCTTACTCCCAGTGTTCTGTTTTCTTTTCACCTTTGTCAATGCTGCTTATTTCGTGTCAACTGTATACCTTAATGTTGCTGTACTGAGTCGATCAAAAACCAAGTTGCTTGCTGTACCATTCTTTCGAGATTTCAGTCGCGTAGCGCTGCCTTAAAACTGGATGGTAAAGCTTCACACCGAATATTGAACAAAGTAACACGTCGAAACTCGAAGATCTGTGTACTACGTGCCTCGATATAATCCCTGGCGATATGTGAGGATTCAATGCGGAGAGGAAAAGCACTCGAAATGGCCGCTAGCAGGGTTTGGCGTCTTCTCTTGGCGGTGGTCCCAACCGTCGACATGATTCTTCGTGAACCCTGGACCAAGTCAACCTCCTTTCCCGTCCTCAGAGCAATTCACGTTGGGTTCGGTGCATCCATAGTTGAGGGAACCTATTTTCTCTGGTTCAGACCGCCGGAGTTGTGTTTTGATTGCTGTCGACGGTTTACCCCTTTTGTCACTCGAACTATCGACGCCCTCGTCTCTCCCTCAATCTCGCGGCCCCCCCGGACGTCCTTTTAGCTCTCTGGGACCGGATGCGTTTCAATTGAGAGCTGGTCCCTGCAGAATAAATTCACGCAGGTTGAAAAAAGAGCAGAAAAGTCATGCAAGTGCCCGCGATCTTTCGGCCTGCAGAAAACGATTTGGTGACAGTTTTCTGCAATTATTGACTAGTTTTATGTATGGACGTTCGTTTGCCAATTTCCCCCTGATAATTAAATTGGACGAGAATCAGAACGAGCTATGCACATTGCTGTGAGAAGAAGAAGCTGACCGGTGCTGCAATTGTGTGTCCAGGACTACATAGATGCGCAAGTATCTTCGTTGGTTAGATCGTCGTGATTGCGATTCATAGACTAGCGTACCGATCGTCCCTTTCCTTCGCCTTCGATCACTCGAAATGATAATGTGTGTGTGACGGCCAACTCGCTCGTTGCTGGAGTATTTCTTCCTCTTCTCCTAGATTGGTCTTCTTCGTGGATGAGTCGTGGTCCCTATTCCTCCTTCGAGACGTCACAGTTACGATGCCCTGGCGACCTTTGCCTCGGGTCGCCTTTGCGGTCGCGGTCTATCCGTTTCAACCCTCATCGCCGGCAGACCTCCCTCTCGAGCTTGGAGACGAATTGTACATAATTGAACAAGGAGGCAAGGATGGCGCCTGGTACAGAGGTTACCTCGTCGCGCCCCCGTCGCTGCTGGCTGGCCTCACCAGCGTCAAAGGACAAACCTTGGAGGCGCGAGTGTTTTCCGGAATCTTCCCCAGAAACTGTGTAGAAGTGCGCGAGGTGCTTGGGGAGGCGGATAGGAACAAAGAGAATGGAACCCTTGCACCTGAGCTGGTGCACATGAACGGGAACCTGAAGCCACTGGATGACGCAAAAACCAACAGTCTAATTAGCCTAGGCGAGTTAAAGAATTCCCGGAAAACCTCCCAGATCACCGTCATTCGGCTAGAGGAAGACGCGCTCAGAAGGCGTTCCGGATCTCCTTTACGGTCACCTTCTCTCGCCTTGACGCCTCGCTCAACGAGCTCGCGGGACCCTAATGCCCCGAAACCACCTGCCCCCGTTCCGATGCTGAAGATTGGAGACGAAACCCCGACGTCATTCTCGGAACCTTTAGTTGATGAGATTGCATCATGCCTGAGAGAATGGCATTCGACAAATATACACGAACTTTTACTTGCTAGACAATATACTGCGCTGGAAAATATGTCGACTATTGTTTTAGAATTGGATCTCGCACGGCGACAACTCCTTCACAATGTTTTGACGGCGCAAGAACGGGCATCGTTACGCGAAGAGACCGTTTGGAATTTAGTACGAGGAAACAAAACATTGAATGGCGATGTCATAGTCCGCGATCCAAAGCAGCGGGGTCGACTGCTTACAGGCGACGACTCAGCTATCCAAATGGCGAAGCTCCAGTCGGAAATGAGCATGCTTGACGGCGAAACGAAACCACAAGCAGATATTGTCACATTGCACCATTTGCTCTTCGAAGTCAATGCAGTGACGGGGACAAATGCTGGCTCTGTATCCCTTGGGATGAGCCTCTGGCTTCAAACAGCAAAAGGAGAAATGAAACAACTAACGGAAACATATGCTTTAGACATTCCGTCTGCAGAAACGTTTGCCGCAATGTCGCAAAATGGCGCCCTAAAGACTCTATTCACAACGTTCAATGCTGCTGATATTGGCAGTGGCTCTGGCGCAGACTCCAAGCTTTATCTTGTCGTCAAAGTGTTCAGTCCTGAAACGCTCAGGCCCAGCATGGTGGCCAAATCGCGTGCGTCTTCTCGCGACGGACCGTCAAACAGCAACAAAGTTGCCCCAGGATTGAATACCGCCGGAAAGGGCAGCCTCAAGTCGCGACGGAGCATGATGTGGGGGCCAAAGACAAGAGGGCCACCAAATTTAGATCAACCTGAGCCAGCCCGGCCGCCACAGTCGCCCGAATCCGCAAAGAGTATATCTGGAAACTCAGAAAAACCAGTCAAAGAAGTTATCTTGACGCGCACAACTGGCGTTGGTGTTCTAGAAGTCGGTCCAATCCTCAGAGGAGACAAAGATGTAGAACAGGTTATCAACATCTGGGCTCCGTTGGGACTTACCGATGAAGAAGACAACTATACAGAGGGTTTTGATGATATCATTCGATCACTCATTCATAGTCCCACCGGCAAATACGGCAGATGCTATCGTGCATCAAGGCTGCATGCTCATCTATACCCGTTTGCCAGCGAAGACATAGAGAGCCTTGTCCGAAACAATCCAACATTACTCCATCATGTTGCGCAGACGAAAAGAATTGGATTCCCAGCAGCACCTACAAAACCACGATCCGATATCTACGTGAACCTATCAAAAGTGAACATTTCTCAGGATGCATTGCTCTCCCATCCGATCAATGGCCAAGTGCCTCTGCCACAACTCTCAGGTCTCCGGAACTTGCAACTTACCCTGGAGGCCCGAAACGCGTCTGGTGCGAGGATCGAGAATTGCATTCATCCCTCTTCGAATTCCGTGGGCCTCACGGCCTGGCGGACGACCGTAGCCGAAAGAGGCTCTGCTTGGGAGCAGACAATACGGTTGAACATCCCGTCTGATCAGGTTCAAGGTTCTCATTTGATAATGAGCGTGGCGGATGCACCGGAGTTTCCTTTTGCACTAAGTTGGATACCGCTCTGGGATCAGCAGGCGTTCATCCGGGATGGTCGTCATTGTCTGCTGTTACACGCGTACGACAGGCATACTTCCAGTGTCGAGAATGGCAAAGGCTCATATTTATCCCTCCCTTGGAGTGCTCTTGGGAAAAACGAATCTACAAAGGATGAAGCCGTGACTGGGCCGCTCGCAACGCTAACGCTAGAGACGGAGCTTTGTAGCACCGAATACTCTCAAGATCAAGTTCTGCTTGGACTCGTGAACTGGAAAGAAAAACCTGCTACTCAACTCTTAGAGCTCTTGCGAAGGATTGTTTTCGTACCAGAGATTGAGATCGTCAAGCAACTACGAGACGTCTTTGATGCGCTGTTTGGCATCATGGTGGAACATGCCGGGAACGAAGAATTCGAGGACTTGATATTTAGGGATTTGGTTACTGTTTTGGGTATTGTTCACGATCGTCGGTTCAACCTAGGGCCCCTGGTCGATAAATATGCCGAACAACAGTTCAACTTTCCCTTTGCAACTCCCTGTCTGATACGGAGTTTCTTACGACTCTTACAAGCCATGACCGATCCGCAACAAGCCAGGAATCTCCGTGCAGCCTTCAAAGTCGGCAGACACATCTTGAAGTTCATAATCAACGCGAGAGGCCAACAAAAGGCCAAAGAGGAGTGCATTGGTATCAAGAATATACAATCGACCTTTAACCGTGATCTCCATTCTATATTCAAATCAGTGGAGGCTTTGATGCAGAATCCGGCGCCGAACCTCGTTGGCAACAAGACCCTGGCCGTGCAGCACTTCCATACCTGGATCCCTGAATTATTGAACGCACTTGACAAAGACGAGATCATCGATATTGCCTTCAATTTCATGGACGCCTGCAAGGATGTCAAGAATATGCTGGTTCTCTACAAACTTGTTCTCATATTGAACTACACCCGCCTACCTCTGTTCGAAGAACCGCGTCCGCGAAAGCTCCTAATAACTAAGAGCATTAAATGGCTAGCGCCGTACTGGGGTGAAACCTCAGAGGTCAGCGACCAATACAGAGATCAGGTTCGACTCTGCTCATCTGTCGTGGCAGAGCAGCTCAAGAATCCAGACCCAGAACTTTTCGAATACATGCCAAAAGTCGTGGCATCATACTGTGCGATCAATGCCGAAGGCGTTGACGAGACCGAATGGCTTTCCTTGCTGTTTAGCAAAAGCTTCCCGTTCCAGCTGAAGCAGTCAAAGACGAAGCAGAAATTTGATGAGGCTTTAGTAGAACTCTCTGCTATCATTGCTGAAATGTCCAAGCTGCCGAAACCTAAGGAATTATCTCTTTCGCAAGACGAGCTTGCCGTGTTTTTATCCCACACTCTCAACGCCCACAGATCCATCCTCAGCTGCGAAGCTTACCCTGCGACGTGGTTAAGTCTTTACATCTATCACCATCAATCGATCATCAAAAGTTTGGATGATCTCTCGTCGAGCTTGATCAAATCATTCCTTCCCGCCCCAGATGAGGCTGAGAATTTTGACATGGAACTGTGGAAGTTGTTTTTCACAACATTGTTGAAGCTGGTATCAAGCGATGCCCTAGCGCTTGAGACTTTCCCAGAGCAGAGACGCCGTGCAGTGTGGAAGATTGCTGGCGATGTCCGTGAGCACGGTGCAGAACTACTTCGAAAGTCCTGGCGATCGATCGGTTGGGACACGAGTCGTGAAGAGCGAGCACAATACGGATTAACCAAGCTGGGCGGATATCAGGTGCAATACGTGCCTAGCCTTGTTCCTCAAATTATTGAGCTTTGCCTAAGCGTTCACGAAGGTCCCCGTCGCGTGGCTGTGGAAATTCTGCAAACGATGATTGTAAGCGAATGGCAGTTGAACGAGGACCTATCAATGGTTGAAGCAGAGATAATATCGAGTCTCGATGAACTCTTCAAGACCAAACACTTTACCGAGAGCGTTACCCAAAAGCTTTTTATAAACGAATTGCTCGAATTGTTCGAAACGAGTACATCCACTCCTGATGCGGAGCTAATGGTCACCCTGAAAGAATTGATTGGGACTGTTGATGAGTTATTGGATCTTCTAGTCGCTTCCCACAGCGGAAACATTACGGAGAGTCTCAACACGATCAAGCTTATGGAGTTTATGAAAGATATGGAACGAGAGGACATCTTCATCCGATACGTTCACGAGCTCGCACAAGGACAAGCAGCGGCGAGAAACTACACTGAGGCGGGCCTTGCGCTTCAATTCCACGCTGATCTCTACGAGTGGCATACCTCAAAAACCGTACCTGAGCTTTCGAGACCACCATTCCCAGAACAGACTGCATCTGAGCGAAAAGAGGCACTTTATTTTGAGATCATTCAACACTTTGAGGACGGAAAGGCGTGGGCTCATGCCTTGTCTTGCTATCGGGAGCTTGCTGACCACTACGAGCACACAATAATTGATTTCTGGAAATTGTCGAGAACACAGGCGTCTATGGCTCGTATATACGAAGCGATTGTGAGAGAAGACATTCTGATCCCTCGGTATTTCCGCGTAACGTTCAAAGGTCTTGGTTTTCCTCCTACCTTGCGAGACAAGCAGTACATCTTTGAAGGCTCTTCATCGGACCGGATGGCCACATTCATAGATCGCATGCAGAAGCAGTATCCGGCTGCTCAGTTCGTTTCCTCCGGCGAAATCGAAGATCTGGAAGGCCAGTTCCTTCAAGTTGCTCCTGTCAGTGTACACAAAGATGTTAACCATCCCGTGTACCAACGACCAAAACTCCCGCAATCTGTTCGAGAGCATCTGTTGACATCCGTGACCTCTTCATTTTCTGTCACTTCAAGGAAGCATATGACAGATAATAATGTCAAAGAGCAATGGGTTGCGAAGACGATTTTCACGACGGCAGAACCGTTCCCTAATGTTCTCAGGCGAAGCGAGATTGTTGCAACAGAAGAAATCGTCCTGACTCCTTTGCAAACAGCAATCGAACGAACTTCTAGGAAAACACAAGAGTTGTTGGTACTCGAGAAGAGAGTCTCCTCTGGTGATGATGCGGGACTGAATAGCCTGACGGATGTTCTGAGCCAAATGTTGGACATTGAGTCTCCTATGCCGACTTGTGTCGCCCAATATCGACGATTCTTGATTGACGATGCCATGGAAACATACCAATATGACGGCGAGGAATACCACGAACCAAAGCTTAGTGATCCGCTCAACAGCGCTCTTTCTGTAGCACTGACAGATCATGCCCTTGCTATGAAGCGTTGTATCGCGTTGTACTCGCGTCCCGCATATCAAGCGACACAAGCAGAACTAACCAGACGGCTAGAAGCTGCCTTTGCACCTGAGATCGCAAGCCTTGCCGTCTCACCGTCTCAGGGCTCGCAACATGATCAACTGTCTCATTACAACTCCCGATCGGACCCATTTACGAACGGTAGTACTCCACTCTCACCTCCATCTTCCGGGTTCCGTTCACCTAGCCCCAAGTCGGTATTAAGGCGTGGTTCTCGCGACAGCAATACGAAACCATCGATTGAGAAACCCCCGGCTAATCACCGCTTGAGTTTCAACCCCTTCAAACGATCAAATCATGCGCCATCTGGTTCTAATGTGACTATCACTGCAACGAATCCTCTCATGACCCCACAAAAGGACCACAAAGCGCAGGAGGATAACAAAACAAATGGCTTTCCAACTGATCATCTGGCCAAACCTCCCAGTTCCAGTCAAACTCTCGAGACTCCAAGCTCCCAGAGCAGGACACGCAGTCAGTCGCGCAGCGGCAAGAGCGATACGAGCCGCAAACGACGAAGCTTTTTCGGCAGCAGTGAAAAGAATGTCAATGGAGGCATTGATGTGCACAAAACCACTTCGTCAGTGCCACCTGCGAGTCCACCTACAGAGGACATGCGCACGACGCAGCAACGGATCATGGACCGAGCCAACAAGTCTCGAACGCAGCTGGGCCAAAAGGACTCTCCACGCTCCAATTCCATCCCCAACAACATCACCAATAGTGGTCAACGAGGCCCTCAAAGCATCACTAGTGACAATCGGCCAGTCACTTCAGACAAGAATTTACCGCGTCCAAAGACGGCTCTCAGCTCCAGCAGTGAGCAAGCGACTAGCAGTGGTGGCGGAGTGCGAGATTCTGTCATGAAACGATTCAGCTTGCTGAAAGTGGGCCGCAAGGCCAGCAAAGCCAACTTCAGAGATAACGGCTTAGGAGGTGCCTTGCGAGAAGAGTAATGGACACCACCCTCGCAACGCTTACTTTTCTTTTCTTATACGGTACGTCTGTTTTGTCTTGTCCTGTCGAGGGTTTCTGGAGGGGATATCAGTAATTTCCTGGGTACTGTTCTCTTTATATTTGTTTGTAAATGGACTTTCTCCTTTTTCAATACCTCTCTGACACTCTTGGAGGTAGACTTTTCGTATCTGTTTCTACTACTGCTCATTGAATTCCTTTGATACCAATTTTTTATGACACTAGCAGCCAGCTATGACTTCGCTGCGGTCAGTTATAGACCGCTTCATGTCTAGTTGTTGACCATATTCCAACTTCTTAGAAGTGTTTTCTTTTTACTGTCTCTGCTTTTCTCTCCTTCAAGTTCACTTGTTACATTTGGGGGCACCCCGTGTTTGCAAACACATGACGAAATACCTCTGTTAATCGTTTTCCTCCTTTCGAAGACGTTCGAAGCTTACCAGAACCTCTACTTGAGGAGATAATATCACATGTACTGTACATGCATTCATTGTACTAGACTAGATAGTAGGATACAACAATGATAGTTCCTAATCAGAGCCTAGAAAGGCATTTGAGATGATTTATGAATCGAAACAACTCTGCATGCATCACACGGACAGAAATGTAGGCACGAAGAAGATAGAAGGAAAAAAAAAAAAAAACCCAACAACGGGCAACTTGGAGGGATATCATGGTAAGGCACACGTGCAACTGTTAAAGACAAAGGCGAATGGAAAAAAAAAAAAAGGTGGACTAGGCTGAGCCGATGGCTTCCATATCAACAGGTGAAGGAAGAATGAAAGATCCTCAATCAATGAACTTGGGATAAAGAGGTGGTAAGCTAGAATGAATCACTCGCCACCTAATAGACTGCCGTCTGGTTATAGTTAAGGTCGCAATGGTGAGGATTTCGCAGACAGTACTTTGGCTGCAACGGCGCTGCCATGATACCATTAGCCAGAAGATATTCACGGAAGTTGAGAATACGCTGTGTCATATGCGTCGTCCGCTTCGCACCATCCTTGCCCACATTACCAGACCAGACGAGCTCTGCTAGAGCCGCAGCGCGAGGCCACATCTTGTACGAGATGACGACGTCGTCGACCTGCTCAGACCAGAGCGGAGCGATAGCACCCAGGACACGTTTCTTTTCTTGAGCCGTGAGGCCGTCGGTGAAGTCGTAGTTGTAGATTCGCTGCCAGGTCTTGTATGGAGCGCACCAGGAGCCGCCGGGGCCGCCGTAGTTGAAGTTGGGGTGTGCAGGGTCAGGGTTCTCCATGACGTTGTAGCGTGGGTCGTTGCCGACGTAGCCGCCATAGCCGCAGTCGAGGTAGAAAAAGTCTGCAGAGGAGACAATCACGTCGTAGCCTAATGCGGTAAGGTTCTTGATGTGCTTGAGACCGGCGTTCCATGATTGCATCACGACATCTTTAGGGACCTTTTTGGCATGCATGTTTTCTGAGAGGACCATATCTTCCCACATCACGAGACGACGGTTCTTCTTCACCTTCTTCATCATTGGCATGGTTTTGTCCATCCAGTGCTGGAGGAGGTCGTTAAATGTGCGGGAAGGATCCTTCTTGAACCAGTTTCTGACATGCTTGCTCGTGTTGAAGCAGTTAGGCTGAAGTTCATCACCGCCAACATGGAACCAGTCGTCTGTGAAGAGGCTGCTGAGATCCTTGTAAACTTTTTCCACCACCTTGTACGTCTTATCATTGGCGATATCCAGTTGGCCAGGATTTGGCTGGACGGCAGTGTGCTTCTCCCATACATCGTTGGACCACCAAGAATCTTCACAAGCAACAATGTCAGGGTCGATTTGTTTCCATCCAGAGGCGGAGTGACCGGGCATATCGATTTCTGGAATGACACGCACACCGCGAGCTCGACCATATTCAATGACTTTGCGAACGCTGGCAGGAGAATAGGTCTCTCTGCGGGAGTAAGCATCCTTGGTCATCTGTGGGTATGAAGCCACCTCAATGGGCCACGATTGGGTGTCTGTGATATGCCAATGGAGCACATTGAGTTTAGATAAAGCCATGCCATCAATCTGCTCATAGATCTTGTTCAAGCTAATGAAGTTGCGGGCAGTGTCAATCATCACACCCCGGATGGGATACAGAGGAGAGTCTCTGATGCTGACTGGCTGTTCAACCATGAGTCGTCCATTATCGGCAATCACAATCTGCTGCAACGTGGTGAATGCTCGCAGAGCACCCCATGTGGTCTTTGCGGTGATTTCGATCTTGTTGGAATTCCCTGCAATCTTCAGGGTATACGACTCATCGACATTGTGTTGTAAATCGGCATCAGTCTTTTCGACCTTGACTTTGACCTCGCGGATCGCATGATGGTCAGTAAGGTCGTCACGCTTGTCGTTACCGCCGGGAAACGGAGCAAAGGTAGGAATTGGTGCATCGAGAACAGCAGGTGTCCATTGTAATCGCACAACGGTATCCCAGGCCCTACGCCACGCGTCTCTAATTATTCTGTCGTCTGGGCCATCGAATCTCAGGTTCTGGGAGAAATATCGAGGTCCGCTGTTACCCCATTCAATATCTCGAGGAGCTGGTAATGGGTTGACCTTGACTGCTTGACCAAGGCTGGCAAGCAGGGCCGTGGCCGTTGCGAGGGAGAGACGCATCAGTTATTGATTTAGGAAATCGGCAGAGAAAACGAATGTGCTGAGTGTTCAGCGGGTAGGGTAACGATCGACAAGAACGAGTGAAGAAGAGTCTATATAACTAGCTCTCAAGGGCGCACCCTGATATCAGTTAACCGATATTATTGACCGGGTATGCAGGGTTGTTGGCCGTGACGATGGTCTGAGCTCTGCAGACAGGGAGATTAGTCTGAAGAATTTTGACAAAAGCTGGGGATAAATCGAGAATTGTTTCTCGCCAGTTGCGTTTCCAATGTGCAACCGTTTCATACCGACCTTCTGAGCTCTCGCGATAGGTTGGTTTTGTGCAGAAACGTCCAGCAACACCACATTCAAGACAACGAAACAGAGGGAGATTTCCCGGGTTGCCAATGCAACGCGTACGGTGAAGGAGGGTAGTAACAATAGTGAATCTCCCTCTGGCCTCCTTAGTTAGATGGCCCTTTCAATGACTTCTTGGGCCTTTGTTGAGCACGCACGGAGTGAAGGAAGAGTCGACCTCTTCCCATCAGCTGCTGGTTGGGCGCTGTCAGTGTGACATCGACGCCGAATCGCGCAATGTAACATTATCACTGCTTGATCACGGCCCAGAAGGATCAGCGGCCTAGCGATCCTTATGAATCTGTCTAGCGCGGTGCCTCAACAGCACAAAAAGCGCCTATTTTTGCTGGTTGTCGCGCTCAGACGAAACGAAAAGAATCATTTCGTCAATTTAATCATGCAGGGCGACAGGGACATGGCATCCCTGCAGCCCACGTCTCCGGTGATTAATTGGTGGCTCGACGGCCGGCTTCGTATCGAGTCTGCTGTCATCTCGAGACGGAGGCGAGCGATGTCGTCAAAGGGCCAGTCAACTCAACACATCAAAGCATGGGTGTGAAAATAGGTCATCCTTCTCATGAACACGCGATCCAAAGTTTATGGCTCTGTATTCACGCATGACATGCCTCGGATCCCCCTGGTGTGTCGTCTTACTCGTATCTTACTGAGATATTCTTGGTGTGAGGTTTGACGGTTGGACCCTGAGGTGTGTGAAGGGTAGCTTTCGGAAGATTTCCACGGCGCGCATCGATGCATGCAACCACACCTGCACCGAACCGATGGTGTGTGCTCTTCTACCACCGTTGTATAGCAATACATTTGGTACGGCTACCTGAGAGAGACCTTAACGAGATTGATCCGTTCATGACTCCTGCTCGTGAGAAAAAGAACCAGGGGGGGGCAAAACCGGCAAAGAGTCGGTATTAGTTACATTCTCCGCTGCTATTATTCCACGAAACCCATCAAAAACGGATTCAAAGACATGAAAATGATGGTCAAAAAGCTCAAACGAAACCCGATATTCCAGACATATGTCGGAGCAAGCAACTGATAGCGCGATGATTCAAATACGTCGATAATTTCGAACCCCAAACTCGCGGCACGCAATGCAAAAGTATCACCCGAACACCATTAGAGAAGAATATTTTCCCTTTCCTTACTCCCATTTCCAACCCGGCACTGGCGCCTGTCCCATGAGGTCAATGCGTTGTATCCTCTCCTTGTCCTTCCTAGGCCCGGAATACCAGAGAAAGGAGACCAGGTTAAGCTTCTTGTCGAGTAATAGACAGGATGATTCGAGTCGTTCTCTGATGTCTCGGCATCAGATCCGTTTTTTTTTGTTCGTTTGACGGCACACAGTTGCGTGCTTAGTTCTCGTAATATTTCCGCTTTTCTGTACTGCTCATTTCCACATGGCCTCGCGACGACGAATATAGCAATCCTTAAGAATGAGTTTGTGACGGCCGCTCGAGATTGTGTGCCGCATATGCGGGATGATAACATTCGGGATATCCAGAAAGAGCACAAATCACCTCATCAGCTTCCTCTTTTGCTTGAATCAACTCTCGGGCGCACACCCCAACTCCCTTATGAGTAACAGCGAAACGAATTTGTGCCTCGAATAGCTCCCTTTTATGTATCTCTTTCCTCCGTTGAAACTCCCTATGCTGTGCTGACTGCCTTGCTTCTGCACTCTTTGGCATCCCCTTCCATTCCTCAGCAAGGTGCTGAGCTTCGGCAGCTAAATCGAGCACCGGAGCACGGAGAACAAGGAGTCTTAGGAACGCGGCAAAGTATCGAGCGCGCTTGACCACAAGGTTGTCAAGAAGGCGTAAATCGTCTGGATGTAAATCTTCGCCCTGCTTAACTGCTTCCTCTTGAACCTGCCGCCAAACTATCTTGCACCCCGGCTCTCCTGTCATTTCGTCAAGCCTTAGCTCTTCGGTTGGATATGGACGTATTTGGCCCTCACAGAGAACCGCAAGAAGGAAGTTCTCAGCTCTCCTTAGGAAATCGACGGGGGGGCAGCCTGCAAGGTCAAAGCAGTGGGAGATTCGGAACGCGTTGGTGTTTGGCTGCTTGCCTGGCGTGAGCAAGGTGACGCCCTCGCTGCATCGCTCCAGGTACTCGTCCAGGGCCCTCTGCGGGTCGCTGAAAGGATCGATGGGCATGGTGCTTGAGGTCAGGGAAGGATTTATATGGTGCTGGAAAGGAGGATAAGGATAAGGGCAATGAAGATGCTGCTTGCTGTCAAGTGAAGCAGAGAAGGTGGGCAATATCCTCCGTGAATCTTTGTGCAATATGGCACCGTGGGAAAGGGGAAAAGTCATAACGCTTACATGATGCCGAGATGAGCGACATCATAACAACAGTTCGTGGAGCTCTCTGCGCCTTGATCTTAAGCCCTTAATGAACAAGAAAACTAAAAAGGGGTGAGAGGGGGGTATGCGCCTCCTTCGCTTTCTCAACCAGAAGAATCTCATAGCGAAGAAAAGAAGAACAAATCTTGATATTTCAATCCGTGAATTTTGGGGCGTATAACTCCCTAAGATGTGGCCGTAACAATGTCCCTTAACGGGGATATCAAAAGCTATAAAGGTAGAGATATTAAATCCACACTTTTTAAGAGCATGGAGGGCAAGAAATGAGGGTTTATATCCCCTTAGCCTCCTCAGTTGCTTGAGGAAGGTCAATATCAACCACCCAGGGTGCATTTAAGGGACGATATCTAACCGTCACGACGGCAGCATTGACAAACAGCGTCTCAGCCCCGAATTTGATAGGATCCTGGCCATCACAACTCAGGTCCAAATATGCACATCGATTCTGCAGCTCTGCATCTCTGTCTTGTGGGACGGACTCAGACGTCCCAGCAGCCCAATTCATCCGGACAGCTCCATAGCCTTCGTGGATATGCCCGAAACAATGGATCAGAGGCTTCGCATGCTCGACCGCACGACGTAAGTGTGTGCAGCCGACAGAATCATCGGGATAAACCCGGTCCAAGATTCCGTAAGGAGGGCCGTGGGTCAACATGACATGCACATCAGGAAAGGACGGGACAGGATTCTGCGCCTGATATTCCGCATCTTCTGCAGGAGGATTGAAGCGGTCTTGGTCACGCTCATATGCAAACGCCCAACGATAGAACTCTGGCTGATACGGACTCGCATATATCGTAAACTGTGCGCCGTTCTTTAGCCTGAACGTCCGCAGTCCCTCGTCCATGTAGACAATTCCATGGCGTCTGGCCTCGTCACCACAGTATAACTCGCGGATTTTGGCCGTATCTTCACGACCAGTGTGGCGGTGTTTGGCGTGCCCGTACGAGTTGTAGTACTCTTCATCGAGAGTGATATCATGGTTCCCGGCAATGACAATCTTTAGCTCTGCATCTGCTTCTTTGAGCATATCCACCATTGCTTGGTGTTCCTTCTCCATGCCACGAAACGTCAGATCGCCCGCGTGAAGAAGGACGTCCGCAATGGGCAGTGGACGTCTGTACGGCGTGGATATGTCTTCCGGCTGAACCGGCAGAAATGTATGGGTATCAGAAATCATGCAGAAGCGGGTTTTGACCAGCTTTGTATCTGCGTTGGTCGCCATTTCCAGTGGTATGATCGGTCCTGTGGTGTAGGAACGGGTTTGATAAGTTGCAACTTGTCGATCGAAGGGTCTCCAACCGTGCGAAAGCAGTCCAAGTATGAACTTGAACTTCTGAGCTAAGTTACTGCTTAGAGAGTTCATAGCTCTCAACGATCCATGTCACGACAAATGCTGTTGACATTCACAGAACCTCCGTGGTCCAGTGGTCGGAGTTCTTGGCTTAGTCAAGGAAGGACATTTTTCGTGCACGGTGTGCAAAAAGATTGAGAGTTCCTGGCGCGAGCAAGACCAAAAATTGCACCCGTGTTCTATCTGAATACGGAGTACGGAGTACAGGCAAATCTAATCCCCGTTCTTCTACATTGATGGATGGATGTATAGAGAATATATGGAGTAAAACTTGGATTAGGTTCATTGAGTCGAGGGCTATCCGCCTTCGTTTTCAGCTAAATTCGATTTTTGGACAACCGTGCAATGTACGATTTCGCTGCAGTGCTGCACACAACAAATCACCATGTCCAGTTTTACTGTCGCACATAGCTAAAAGCCTGAGACACATTGCCATGATGGCTTCGTACATTAGGGTCGCTGCTAGTCATTACCCACAGTAGATCCAGTGCCAAAAGAAAGAAAGGAAAATCTCATTCCCATTGGTAATTCAAGCTAGCCCAGAGTTCTACAAACATCCATGCATTGGTAGTGTTCATCAACATAATTTTTGCAGGTAAATGCAGGAACTCCGACCGAAACCCCCGTTCATCCCCATCAAAAAGCGCTTTACTTTCTGATAGCACGCTGGTAGAAAGCCAACTCGTCACCCTCGAGAATGTAACCATCGACACGGCCGCTCTGGCCAGGTCGGGAGGAGATAACAGCATACAGACGACCAGCCTCGAACTGTTTCTCAAGGGCGTGGTCGATCTTGCCGCGGGCAGCGAAGCGAGCGGCCTGCTTCTTTTCGACACTCTTCGACTTCTTGACCTCCTCGGCCTCGCCCTTGGCCTGGCGTCTTCTGCCCAAAGTCTGGCCGTAGTGTGCTTCGTACCATTGTCTGAAGGGAGTGGCGTCAACCTGGACGACGGCGGATCTGGTGAGGGTGTTGGTACGGACAAGTTCGTTGTTGGAGGGGTGGTAGGCGACAACGATCACACGGACTTTGCGGGCGATACCCTCAGATCCCCATGAGAAGTTGCCGGATTCAAGACGGAGAGCACGGAACTTTTGATTTCCACCACGAGTGCGGACGATGTGGATTCTCTTGGTGCCGATACGGGTGTTGGCTGGCTGGCGACCCTTCTCGAAGGCTCTAATGTAGTGATACTTGTAAGAATTTGCGGCTCCAAATGCAACAGAGTAGATGCCACTCAAAACAACGGAAATCGAATCGGCGTAAGGAATCATTCGTACCTCTTCTTGCGGTAGTGTGAGCGCTTCGCACCGGTAGCCGAACGCTTGTGGCGTGAATCTCTGGAGATACCCATGATTGCGGTTTCTGGACTGGCCTACTCTGATAAAAATGTCAGCGCAACCTGGCCGGCAATCATATAAAATCCCTCCTGCAGCGATAATTGCCCTTCGTCGTGTCTGAGCACAGAATTGCGCGCGTCCGATCTCGAATTTCCAACAGACTGAACCTTTTTTCCAATTCGGGTCGCCAATCAACCCTCCTCTCTAGGCAAAACACGTGCATAAAAATCCTGGAAGCAACGAGAATGGCCCTCACCTCTTATCTTGCAGTCCTTCGCCGAAGCAACGCGGTGGGCAGTGTCGAGGGGTTGTCGGGGTTGATTGAAGCTTGTCGTCGACAGTTAAGATAGAATTTCGCACAGTGGCTCGCTTGTTCAAAGTTGCCCTACCCTAAAGTGGCGCTAGCGCGGATTTAGTTAGCGCGCTTTCGGGGCGTTTAACCCGACGACCTCGATCATCTCAACCACCATCACGACCACAACTCTCTGGTCAACACCAACGCATGTCACCACCTAGTGCAAACCTAGGACTATCTAAAGCATCTTTTTGCGGTTAAATTTACTTGACGGGACTCCGTTTCAACGACCGTGGCAACATCCAGGCGCGGAACAGAGAGCATACCGATCCCTAGCCTCATTGCAGGCTCACGAATGACCAGCTAACTTAGGCTCTCTTGACGGATAAAGAATCCAAAACTTCGCGAAGCGACGCGCTGCGACACGAGCTGATGTGGAAATTTTATACGATTCTACCCTTCTCCTCAACTTCCTTGGAGCTTCACGTCCCACACTACCACGGCCCTGCAACCCAGTATACGGAGTACAGCTCCAAGAATATGGCCTCGTGACAAGGACTATCTTGGATATGTTGTCCTTTGATTACTAGGGAGCGGGTATAACATGATAGCTCTAAGTTCTATTTCTCTTAGAAACCATGTCTAGTCGTACAGTAAAGATAGGCTCGTCACTCGCTGTACTCCGTATCAAAAACCCAGTTCACAAAACACAAGTGCCAGACTTGCGTTGTCAAACCTGTTTCCAGCCGATTGTCAATTCCACAGAGTGTCCGCTGGTGAAGATCGGAACTTGGGTAACTCCTTTAGGGATCCTGTCCGCTGAAAAGGTTGTTTCTCCATCAATAGCAAGCTTCCCATCGATTTCCTAATTCGAAGAGAACATGTTAGAATATCTCTCAACAGCATACAGGACATATTTCTGGCCGTGACTAAACCGGTCCAACTGAGACTCACCGTGAACACACTCGGCTCAACATCCACATCGCACTCAAAAAGCGAATCTACGATGCCGCATTCGCCCTTCGTGGAGCTCAACGTGAAGCCTTCTCCAGATGGAGTGGCCGTGAACCTGGCACATGTGCCTGTGCTATACCAAGTTCCGTAGCTGATCAGACAGCCCGTCTTCTTGCCACCAGTAGTGATCTCCAGATGGCCTCTTCCGGAGAACGGGCCACCGGTCCCCGTGGGCAAGGGGGAGGTCCTGGTCGATGTAGGTCTTGGACGTCTTGGGGGCGTTGGACGGGTTGAGCCCTGCTTCGGGAGGTATTTGATACCCCTTGATGGACAGTTTGATGGAGAACCGCCTGGAAAAGTGTTAGCCTTATAACATAGGGGCTAGCTATCACTCTCTTGCTGATATAACTGCACGGACCTGGAATGGTAGGCACGTATTTTCCAGTCTGCAAGCTGCCCTTAATATTGTAGAAGTACCAGACTTCGTTCAATCGACCGCTTCTGCAGTTAAGAGTAACCTCCTTGCCATGAGTTTTTGTAAGAGCATCTTGAAGCTCACTCAAGGTGTATGTCTTCGACGAATCTGGCAGGATTCCAGCCGCAGCCAGTGTCTAGCCATACATCAAAATATTAGTTCATTAGGCCTGTTAGCAACCTGGAAAGTATTTTGCCAAACCTTATAGGTATCCAAACCCTTGAACAGCTCGACAGCCTTCTCAAAATAGTCAACCAGTTCTGCCTGCGGTTTGTAATCCGCGTAGCAACTCGTTTCGAGCGTGCTCACGCAGGTTCCGTGTTTGTTCCACTCATGCTCCCAGAGATCTTCATCGTTGCCTTTCCAATCCTTCCAGTACGTGCTCATGTACTCGAGCAATTCTGTCTTTCCAAAATACTGCAGCACGTCTGTGATATTTCTGTAAAACCTGTCTTTATCACAGTGCGTCTCGAACGTGCCATCGCAATTATCCGGCCTATTTCAACCAACAAGAAGCGGTGAGCTTTAGCACGTTTCCCTTCAGGCAGAAAGAGACACGGATGAAAGAAAGCCATTTTCCATAAGTAGAAATATAGAAACCCACCAAAGTCCATGAAGAGTCCAAGAATCATCCGGTCCCGTCGCCGGCTGCGCATCCCAAAACTGCGTCAAAAGGAGCAATCCACCGGGCGAATTGTAGCAGCACGTATCCGGCACGGGACGGGTGTTATGACAGCTCAATTCCACGTCCGCAGGACACTGTTTGGAGCTCCCCTGCAACCCTTCTTGCAATATCTGCTGGGGTACCGTCGATGCGGTGGCGGCATAGACCCATGTCGACGCAAGAAGCGCCGTGAGGACGGGCTTCATGGTGTCAGATGGCGCACTTTCCTTTTCACTCCTTGCTATACCCGGGGTCACGAAAGGAATAAAGACTGAGTTATAAATGATGATTATTAGCAAACAAACAGAGCCCAAAGACTCTTGACTGCTGGGTGAGACGGCTGTTTAAATAGCTGCGCGGGCGTTCTTGGTCAGCTTGAAGAAGAATGTATCACGGGGACACTCGAGCTAGCTAACTACAGTAGTCGTGATGCTTCAGCACCTTGTCCTCTCGTCCCATCCCAGATTTCGGCCTTGTTATCGTGTAATACTGCTTTAGCCCGTCAAAGTAGTAGGTTCAAGCCCTCGCCTCGTCGTCGCGTCGCGTCGCGGGAGCTAGCTTCGCTGGTGATTTGTTCCGCCGCTCGGAGATCGCCACCGGGATGGAGTGTGCTGAAAGCGCCTCGTTGATTCGTTCGACTCTCAAGGGCGGAACAGTACAGTATACAGGCGTCGACCGGATAGCAGTCAAGCCGCGCTGCAGTTGGATTGAGTCCCGAATAAAGCTCCGCTAGCTTTTCTACAGAGAGAACACTACATCATCTACATAACTCCTACTTCTCAATTCTCTCCGACTAAATCTCAATACTATCTCACACAGTGTGTCCCCCGTACTGTACAGAAACTCATTCAAAAGGTAAACATGGATCGTACCAAAAGCTCCTTGCATTGAATACATGTAAGAGAATAACCGTATGGATATACAGGAATGCGTGTATGTATGTACTCCAAACAATGCAGGACGAAACGGGAACTCTAATTGGGAATATTCAGGAAAAAAGGTACTGTACGAGGCGAAACAAGGAATGATTCTTTTCTAGGGGAAGGCAGAACGGAACCGAACACAGGATGCTCAGGGAGATATAAAAGGAATCACAACCCAGCAACCACCATCAAGCCGTATCCAAGGGTGACCACGACGGCGAACGATATGATACTGGCGGGAACGCCTCGAGAGATGAAATGCTTCACGCGAAGGTATCGTTGTCCGGTTTCTGGAACCTCCATCATGATTGCGGCTAGAAAATAACTGTTAGACTGATGGCACAAAGAGTACAGGGAGCGTTGATCAACTTACTCATGTTGGGGAAACCACTTGTTGGCAAGCCCATGGCAACTGAGCACATGAGTGCAGCAGACATGACCAACAGGTTAGGATGAGGGTTCTCCATTCCGACACCGATTTCCTGCACCAGCGGTAGGAAAATCAATGCAGCCACGGTATGCGAAATGAAAGTCGCAAAGACCAGAATGATTGCTGCAAAGCTGAACATCACCCCGTAGAGGCTGAGTCCCTCGACGCTATGCGTGATTCTGATAGCGATGGTGTGCAACAGACCAGACGATGTGACAGCCTTGCCAAGGCACAGTCCTCCGGACGCCAAAATGATGATGGTCCACAGGAAGTTATTGAAGTCCTCTTTGTTCAACACTCCGGTACCAAAGAAGAGGACTAATGGGATGATCGCGATGACACCCATATCACCAAATGTCGACTCGATCTGGTGGCTCAAGCACCATAGCACGATGGTTACCAGGGTCACAATGGTGATAAACCACTGAATACCACTGAATTTCTCATGAACGGGACGAATGGCCACAATCGTCGTACCTCGACCAGGACGGAAGGTAACGAGAAGAAGGATCCAGACGAGCAGAATGCATATTACGCAAACGGGGATTGAGATGAAAAACCACGTCCCCCAACTTAGAGGAGGAGTCATGTTTTGTAGCGCAATGATGTTCTGAGGCGATGCGATAGGGGACGCGGCACCGCCGATATTGGACGCCAAAGCAATTCCCAAGATCAGTGCCTTAGAAAATCGAGAGCCAGGTTGTAAGTTTCGAAGCATGGGCTGCACGAACATAGAATTAATAATGGAAACACAATGACCGGAATAATCTTCGGCAACGAACCTGAATGATGGAATAGCAGAGCACGGGCGCCGCCACATTGCTAATCCACATGCTCAAAAACATACTGACGAACATATTCGTCACCAGCACCGTTCGCGGTCTGGTTCCAGCTTTGCTAAGAACGAAAGTGGCCATCCGACGGGCAATATCGTGTTTGGACAGTGCAGCAGCGATAGTGAAACCACCGAGAAGTAGCATGATTACTGACGTCCACATCGAAGCGAAGACATACGCAGCAGCTTCCTTAGGATTTAAACGGGTATTGTCTTCTTCGGACCTCATTACTTGAAGGAGAACGGCAAGGAAGGGTATTAGGATAGACGTGACGAAAAGCGGAATAACCTACAGTCAAAGTTAGAGAGAAAGAGAACCAGGGGAAATACGGGCATCCACGATTAAACATACCTCAGTAGCCCATAGCAAACTCGCAAGTACTAGAATCGCAAGACAATTCTGCTGCTCCGGCTCCGACATAATCGGCACAGACAACATGATCGCAAAAATGATCAGTATCGCAACCAACGTCATAAAGTTCGAGCTCAGCATCCATCTTGGGACCGGGCATCTGCCAACCGGAGTAACTATCTCCTTTGTCGGAGGCTCCTGCTCATCACCCTGGCGTCGTGCACCCTCCGCGTCCTGCGCGCCACCAAGTAGCGTCTGGCGGATACCCATATTGGCTGCCTGTGCTTTTCGTTCGATTCCAATCATCTCTCGCCAGACGGTATTCCGCTCCCAGACGACATGCTCTCGCAGATGTAGTCGAAGTTCTCGTTTCGAGAGATCTAGATCTCCCTTGGTAACTGTATCTGCGTAGAGCCGTTCGATTTTGCCAATCTTGTCATCCAGCTGCGTTATCACAGGATTCGTGAACGGATAGGCTGTAGAAACTGTCGTATTCATGTAACCGCGACGCATGTTTCGGTTGAGGATTTTGTCATATTTCTTCAGTGCCTTTGAGAATCCAGTTCGGTTCAACTGAATAAACGACTTCAACTCGCAGAGAGACACGTAGGTGCTGATGATGTGCTTCTTTAAACTGACACCGGCATTGTACAAGGCCATCACATGCGGATCGTGATCGTAACCAAGTTCCGACGCCATGCCAAAGAGTCTTGAGTCGCTCATGTCGCTTATCGGATGTCCATCCGCATCATGGTCTCGTAAAGACATGGAGCGTCTCCGGATATCACGCGAAGGGAGCTCAGAAATATCCATATCCTCATCGCTTTCGTCACCGTCGCCATGTCCATCGTCCTCTGCAGACCCGCCCACAGTGCTTGACCGATGCTCACTGAGGTGCCCTCCGTTACGAAGCGTGCTGCGCCGTCGGTTGCCAAAGCTGAATGTTCTCGATTTGACCATGGACTCAGCGACATGGTCCATATTGTATCCAACGCTGTCTGCCAAATACGATTCCGCCTCGGTGATGACATCTTCCACTTCCTTGTACAAGTCGCTCTCTTTCTGGCGGTAAAAGGAGCATACTTTCTCGAGCTCGCTATCTAGCATTCGCTTGAATATCGCATCCGTATCTATATTGCGATCGAGTAGTGGTGCCCGTTCAACCTCTTCATCTTCCTGCTCCGGTTGGTTCACCTGTTTCTCGAGGGAGTATATTCTTTTCAAATCCGAATTATTAGCACATTTCATCAACAACTTCTGGATCCAAAGCAATCGAACTCACAATTTCTTCAAATTGCTGTACGCAATATAATTGTCACTCCAATCCGGCACCGCATTGAACTGAATACTATGCGAGAACTTCATGATTTCCTCCTCAGTCGCTAATCGCGCCAACGAACGGCTTCCGCAACGATTCCAAACTCGCTTTCTTGCCTGAAAAGATAGTAAATCTCGATCCTCCGCGCCGTCGACACCCCAATACTCATCGAACGGACTCCGTCTCCTCCCTCCCTTTTCTCCGCGGTCGTCTTGGTACCGTTGGCGATGCGAATCTGCGGAGTCCCAACTAGCCGTATCCTTCTCGTCAGGTGAGTGATAAGGGCGCCCCGCTCTATTGGGGAAGTTCCCCGCGTGTCCTGAGTATCGGTTGGCGAGGGTTGAAACGTCTCGATTGCGGACAGCAGCAGCAGTAGGATTACGATCCTTGCGGTTGAATTCGACGAGCTCGATGCTGCTCCGCTCTGGGGGATCCAGGGTTGCGGCAGTTGCACAGAGCGGTGTGTGTGTTGTATTTGTGTGTTCTCCACAGGTATCTGGGGAATGGGGCGGAACCGTGCAATTGTTGCTCAGGACAGCAAGCAGAAGCGAATGAGGGGGGTTGGGGGTCGTGAGCGTTAGTTAGTGAGTGACTTGAAGGGTTGGATTTCTTGGGGCGGCGTTCGTGCCCTCTCGTGAGTCTTGACGACACCAGCCGGGATTGCGAGCACGAACCAGAGTCGCCTGGCCGCGTTATTCCTTGGTTCACGTTTCTCCTGCTGGCTGTTAGCTTCAACGGCTTGAATGGTCATTTGCTGCGGTCGTGCAGCTTAAAACTTTACCCACCGAATTTAACGATAGAACGGCTTGCTATGCTGAGATCGTGTTGAGTCGGTTGGCTGATCGTTGTTGAGTCCGAATTCTTCTGGCCAGCTCACCCGCACGACGTCAGTCACCAGTCGGACCTTAAACTCCTGATCCCTAGCTGCGGCTGGGTCTCTACCTGCAAGGATGATGCGTGAATGATCTGCGCGTGTGCAGCTTTTGAGAGCGATGGTGGTCGCGTGTCGTCAACCGTTCGCTTCTCTGCCTGGTCGCCTCGAGTCTCCGGATGCTCGCCCGTGCTGTGGTAGAATGCGGTGATTGGAAACAACAGGCGGCAGTCTGCATCGTGGGTGTCGCAGAACTGTTCTGGGCGACGCTTGGACGACAACTATATACTTTTTGGTCGTTTCTCTCGTGGAACAGTGAATCTCATTTATTCATTTCAGCGCAATTTTATAGGGGCTTATCTTGCTCTAGAATTCCAACACAGTGAGGCTGCTAGCGCCCCTTGCGAGATTAACATGTCGCATATGAAGTTGTCGTGACTTGTTTGGAGTATTTTACGAATCCATTCTCACTCAATCTGCGTTTGGAACATGAGGACAGCGTGCCCAGACTATTTACTAAATGTAAATAATGAAGACGACCATATTTACTCGCATATTCGACTAACTACAAGCCCTCTTATTTAACTGATATCGCCGTCAACAGATATCCCCCATCTAGCCTGCGATCCTGTCTAATCGCGGCCATGCTCGCGTTCAAAATCTGTTGATAAACAGGTTAGCATCATCAAACAGCAAATAAATGTATAACAGGTCGACTCACCTTTCAACCACTTCTTCACGAATTCGATTTCTCGTGCCTGAACTTGTTGAATCTTCCTGGGAGGGAAGTCTGGCGTGGTCTGGTTTGGGAACACTCCATTCTCATCCCCTATCATCAGGTTAGAACGATCCAAGTGAGACTTTACCCCCCAGAACCGTTCGAGCTTCACTTACAATGGTGAATAGCGCCAGGGATCAAGATGAATGGCTTGTCTAGCGAGTCTCGTCGGGGCCTGGCACCCGTCGCGTGGGGAGTGGCCTCAACCCAAGGATCGGCATCTCCATCAATGATTGCAAGACGAGGATATTCAATGTCAAAGCCTCCCCATTTGTTGATGCGCGAGACATCGGCCTCTCCGTGAAGGTTGTAGGCTTCGCGACACATGATGGTGCTGTACTTGAGATCGATCATTCGAGAAACGATAGGTTTGATGTGCTTGGGGACACCGCTTCCGGTTTGGAGGTAACCCCATCTAGAACAGATCGTATCAGCATATCATCACTTGTGTTACTCACATCCAGTATCCTGGAATTGTCATCCACTTACTCTGTGCAGACCTGGTAGAACCACAATCTCCATTCCTGGGTGATGTCGTCCTTCTTGTAGGGTTCCGGATCGTGTGTTCCGAAGCACAAGTCGTGGGTGCTCTTTCGGCGCAAGCAAGGTGCGGCATATGTGGCATTCATCCAGCCAGCATAGTTCAACAGACGGTTCTTGAGCTTCTTGCCGTGCCAGCTATATCCACCCGCTTTGATCAAAGTTTCTGCAAGCTTCTCCTGCTCCTTCGACACTGGATAGAGCAGACGATCAGAAGTGACGTTGTTGCAATATCTGTGGAAACCAGGTCTTGAGATCTCAGGATCCCAGTTAACACCTTGCCAGCCGGAAATACCATAAGAAAGGGTGTTGCCGAAGTCGTCGTTGTGAGTCAAGTTGCCAAGGCTGAAGAACTCCTTGAGCTTCTGGGTCATCTCGGCGTCTTTTCCACGAAGAGCAATGTTGTCAACAAGATCGACGAAAATCTGCGTCTGGCTGACACAGTGTCGAGGAGCATGCTTGCGGGTGGGTTCATAGTATTTCCAGTAATGCCAGATCGCTTTGGTCACACCGGAAGAAGAGATCGCTCCCCAGAAGACATCTGGGTACTCGACACGAAGGAAAGCCTGAATTCCAACATATATGAGTAACGCGGGTGAATATCAAAAGAAGCAGTCCTGACTTACAACTTGCGCGCCGGCATAAGATCCACCATACAAGATATGTGGAGTCTTGGGTGCTGTGAGATCCTTGTTTTCAAGGCCCTTGAACACGACGTTCTTGGAGAAGTAGACCGAATCGGCCATGGCCTGTTCAGTGGTCAAGAATCGCAAGTTCTTGACGGAGAAATCCTCTGTCGGAATACTCGTTCCATAGTAACGGTGTTCCAAAACAACGCCGATACCGTTCGTAGCACGAGCAAGCTGGGCCAACATACCCTTCTGGAGGAAGGGCAATCGACCTAGGGATATAAGGGTGAGTAAGTTTGTTCATATTGAAGGATATCACTGATTCATGTTACCGATGCCATCAGTTTCTCCACCGTGCAAGATAATCACTGGACCACCATCCTTATAATGGCTGGCATCAAACCAGTAGCGGAGCTCGAACGTCTTGTTCGTATGGGGTTCATATCTCTGGTCATTCTGGAAGTGATCAAGAGGGATCGAAATCGTATGCTCCGGGTATAAACCTTTCAATTCTTGAATGGACTCTGACTCGGCTGATGGCATCTGGCGCTGGTACGGTTAGACAGTAATTAGCATCGGATAACTGGAGTTTGCGAACCCCCATAACTAAAGCAGTAGACACACGTACTCTCAGCCCGAATTCTCCAAGTGGAGTAGCCGGAGGGCTTGCTTGAATTGCACTTGCCAGCAAAAGCAGGCAGGCCCCGATTTTGAACACCATGACGGCGGAAACAAATATGGTCTCAGAGACGACGCAGCGGCCTGGGAGGTCGTTTCGGAAGACCCTGCTGAATCCTTTGGCCAGGACATCGTCCTTATAAAGCCCCGACGGCAGTGGCCAGCTCCTCGTGAAGATAAACCCCTCCCGCGACCGGTTTCCTCCTCACGAGGAGGACCCCAGAACCCGAGCGCATGGCGCATCGTCTCATCCATGATTCCAGCGGGTTTGTTCAGTAAACGGTACCCACCGAGGTAACACTGGAGATGATCCT
The DNA here is from genome assembly GCA_014839905.1 of Aphanoascus verrucosus. Classification (NCBI taxonomy): domain Eukaryota; kingdom Fungi; phylum Ascomycota; class Eurotiomycetes; order Onygenales; family Onygenaceae; genus Aphanoascus; species Aphanoascus verrucosus. The sequence goes on along the minus strand of JACRYM010000019.1, from coordinate 505,383 downwards.
TGCAGAGAAGTCGTCGATGTTTGGCGGCTTCGTTCATCACCATGTCCCCAAAATACGGGGATAGATGGACTTGATGTCCTCACAAATACCGACACCATCCGCGCACTAAACCACATTGGGCAGGTTCCAAGCATTTTCGCAAAATTGGCATGCCGATCATCCTGAACTCTGTGGTCTGCAAAATGCTTTTTGAACAAGCCAACATCAAAATTTCTGTTCCATTTGTGACTCTCTCAGGGCTGTTGTTGCACAGCATAGCAGTTCCAGAAGAGTTGCTTCTTCAATAGAATGATTCATTGGAGAATTGCATGTTGAGCTGCAGAGAGCGAATCGAGGCGTTCAAAGGGCAACTGAACTAATTAGCGGTAAGACGGGGAGACAATCCCTGTCGTTCCTGGGGAAAGAAGAATCGTTTGTTTCCAGAACTCTCCGTAAGAACAATATCAACGGAGGATTCCTATTCATACAGCTCGCCCGTCCGGTCCCAAAGAACACGCGAGGCTGCTGCTACGCCGCAAGGCACGGAGAATTTGAGCCAGAAATCAGTTGCACCGGTCTGCAAACGGCATGTAAAGTCCCGCGAATGGATTATATCGGATCGGGTTTGCGCGAAACCGTGGCGAGAGCCCGGGGATTCACCCTCACATAGAACTTGCGCCCGTTTGAAATGGCCACCGAAAGATCGCCCCGGGGGTCAAAAGATCAAAGTTAGTATACGGAGTGCATATTCTTCTGGAGGAGAATCATCACGAACAATGCCATCTGTTAGTAGTCAGGTGTCCTTTTCTAATAGTATCTTAACGCTGATCTATGTTGGGTGGTGGCTGCATCAATAAGGATCTTCTTCACCGCGAGCTTATAGATAGAAGACGATGCATGACAGCTCTCCCCTTCATCAAACGAATGTCTTTGTTTGTCCCTGCAACCATTTTCGCCCGATCACTTGGCAACTGGAGCCACTCTATCGAGGAGCACTGACTGACGAGAGATGATGTCCAGGAGGCGATACGGATTGCCTACAAGCGTTTGCCGGCTAGATCTGAACCCCTCCTTCCGGCTTATCCATACTATCTCATCGTATTCCGGTGGCCATCTTGGCGCTTCAGCATGGTTGTCAAGCGTGCCGCCCTCAGGGCTGTCATATATGAGGTATGGACTCCGTATATCTGCAGAGACAAAACCGGCTGGCCCGATCCCAAGCGAGCATCCAAGTTGAATTCGCATCGTGTTTATCAGTGGCCAGAACCGTGCTGGGTAGCTTCAGCGACCTTGGTAGGAACCTGGGAAGAATTAATCGGGCTATCAAGGCAAAATAAAAACAAGAAGCAGACAGAAGCTGAGAGCTGAGCAGAGCACATGCAGCTTGCCAGACCAGTCAACAGCTTAGATGGTCAGATATCTCAATGGATTTAACTTGACAGAGGCTGTTGCAAACACAACACGGGGATGCCGTCTGTCTCTTGTCAAGCGTCATCAAGGGTCAGGACTCAAGTTTTTGACCTGACTTTGTCGAGACACATTGAGATGAAAGTTGATGGAGGATGGAGGAGGTCAATATCAAGGGAGGTCTTAATTAAGTTGACTGCTCATTATCCCACTCTCCTCCGACGAAAGAGCTTCCCAGAGAGCTCTTTCCTTCAGAAGGCGACATCTTATCTTATCTGATCTAAGATGTCAAGCATTAGCAAAAATGAGTCACCTTGCATAAGTGGAGCCTTTGTGACATTTAGTGGCCAATCATTCTTGACTAGCGCCGCTAGTGCGCGTACTGCGCATGCTTTGGGGAAGACGTCCTGTTCTGTAATTTCAATACGGAACGGTACGCGGATACCGTTTATCCGCAGCGCTTCCAAACGCGCAATTGGAAGCAGCACCAAGACAAGCAAGCTAAAGAAGCCAGGAGAATAGACGAGGTTCGGAGCATCTTTAATATGCTTGAAATAACGTAACTCGGATGTGCTCAATAAAGGGGAGTCCTACTGCCTGACAAATGCTGTCAAACTCGTGTTTATACGGCCTTCGTAAAAATGCCTCCTACAGTCCAGACATGCATGCTAGCATAATAGTAGGAATAGCTAGTAATGACTTCTCATGATTGCCGAATGTGATCCTCGATTGCTCATTGTTTCTCATTGTAACAGAGAGCTCTGTTGTAGATTGACCGTCATCATCACTCAGTCTTGTTACCAGAAGACTGGTACTGTAGATATAGAATGCCCATATAACTTAGATCCAGTTCATCCAGAAATCGTAGTAGTAGAGAAATTGAGGCTCGGATCGTTGAAAGCAATATGAACAGGAGGAAATCAAGATGTTTGAGGTATATGGTGATACTCATCTAAAAAGGCAAGTAATGCTCCGCGCTCAATATTCCGCACCCACCGCCCTTGCGTGGTTACACTCAGGGCTAGCTCTGAGGACACCCCCAGCGGTTCACAACGAGAAGAGAATATGAGGATACTATCTCCAAACTCGCGACAAAATTGAAACAGCTGCCCGCCGTCTCGATTTCATGACGCAGATTCTCCTGGGACGTGAATTTAGGAAGAGCACTCATCTGGGAAATCTGGAACGTAAAAGGAGCCGACATCATCTGATCTCTCTTGAAACCAATCTTGTTCATTTTGCACGTCTCCAAATTCGCTTTTTTGATGAAGTATGCTAACGATCACTTTCGAACAAACCAGAGCCACAACACGGTCAACAGACTACTCCGATCTCAACTTCTTTCCAAGCATTCCCCTCAACGCCGTCATTTCGCCTTCACACTTGGCAACATGCACCTTTAACTCATCCCGCTCCCGAGCCACCTGCTCCAAAGCCTTCTCGAGTTGCGTAATCCGATCTTGCTGTCTTTGCCTAAAACGCCTCGCAGCAAGAGTGTTGCGGCGGCGTTTTTCGACTGCGGCTTCGGCGGGGTCCAACGGGCTGGCCTGCTGCTTTTTTCGACGCAAACTGCTTGGACGCGCCGTGGACTGTGGTGGACTCCGTGTGGTAGACGATGACGAGTCGAGATGTTGCGAGACCACATCGATGGGAGAAGAGGTCGTTGCAGGTTCCACGGCAGTGCTGGTAGTCTGAAGACGCTCCATAGCAGTATTCTGAGGATGACTTGCGATGTTGGGGCAAGCGTAGTTTGTGGGTTGGCTCATGGCCTCGCGAGTTGAAGATGATTGAAAGACGTCTGATGAACGTGAGTTAAAAAGAGGTCCCCCGGTTTTTGGAGAGTTCAATGCTTACCGTTTTGAAACTTTGCCGTCAACATCGAATTGAGACCATGATAGCCTCCTCCATCTCTAAGTACCTCATCCAGATTCTCAAGATCAATCGAAGTGTCAAATCCCCCTGACGTGCCGCCGGCGACTTCGACATCTGGACCCGAAACCTCGAGCGCCGGGATCATCTGACCGGTCAAACCATTATCAACGCCGCCAAAACTCCACAAATCCGCCCATGAAGGTGTAGACGTAACAGACTGCCCCGAAGACTCAAGGCCCGGCGGGACAATGGAGCTCTGCTCTCCAAACCCAAACTCAAGCCCATCCGCATAAGTCGATAGATCAGGTATACCGTGTAAGAAATCACATAACTTGTTCGAATCAGATAACAGATCACCTCCCTGAAAACCTCCTCCTCCTCCTCCTCCAAGCGTATTCGTACAAATACACCCATTCGACCCTTCTTCATAGTAGGACAAACGGTCCCGACGCTCACCATGGTGGCTTACGAGCGTCGAGTCGTTCACTCGGCATGAAGAAGGTGATCGAGATTCTGCTTGGACCTGCTGCTGCGCACATTGTGATTGACCAAGATAAATAGTGGGGGTGAGAAGAAAGGGGCCCTCGATGGGCGAAGGGGAGATACAAAATCGCCTTTGGAGTGATTTGAAGAAAAGAGAAGAAAGTCGATGGAGGTGCGGTGAGGTTGGGGCTTTATATCCGCGTGTGAGCCTCCTGACGAGGTGTGGAGATGTGGGGTCGGTATATTACAGTACAGAATACCCACGTAATGCGACTTGGTATCAGTAACAAAAACGATAAACGATACGATCAGCTGAGTATTAGTAATCGAGTACTTCGTCGAAGGGACTTTGATATCACTCGATTCAACGCTCTGTTGACTATCACTTGAAGTATCTCTGTGCCAATGCAAATTATCGGTGGAGAATTCGTCCCCTGCAATCCCTGCTTGAGACTGCTTTAGCAAAGGTAGAGGCTCAGCTAGCATGCCAGAATAGGAAAAACCGTGCGCGCTCAGACGCATAGTTACACAGAGAATTCAGCCGGATCTCAGCTGGAAATCAGAGCCCCAAAAAGCATGAGAAGCAGAAAGGCGACCAATTGAATAACGACCATTGAAAAGTAATGTACAGTATAATCATCTTACCACAGTCAAACACCACACGGGCACTATCCTCCAGATCCCTTTCCGCACTTTACTTCCTCTTCGCATATCGAATATTCGCTCTCGCAGCCGTCCCTGACTTGTGCGTCTGGTTCCTCTTCTCCCACACTGAACTCCTCCCCTCCGCAACCGCAACGACCTCATTTGCCACACGTCTCGCAAACTCCGAATCTCGTCGCTTCTCAGACGCTTCGAGGATCCACTTAATCGCCGTGCGGCGTCGTTGGCGGATACGCAGCGGGTGTGGGAGGGGTAGGGCGGTACCACCACCACCGGCGCCCTTGAGTTGGCGGACCTTGATGACTGGGGCGACGGAGTCGACAATGAGGGTGAGGTAGAGGATTGGGTTGAGGGGGAGTTGGGGTGCTGCAGGGCCAGGGAGGAGAGGGCGGGTTGGGTTGATGGCTGGTGGTGGGGAGGTACGAAGGTGGTCTAGGATTTTGCTCATGTTCTACATTGTTGAGATGTCAGCAACTTGTAGGTAAAAAGACCTCATGTAGAGGTCAATGACGGAGATCATGGTAGTAACATACCCTCTGCGCAAGACTCAATTTGCCATCCTGCATAAGCAACTTCGTAAACTGATCCACTAAGGGCTCGTACCGCCGTTTCAAATGTTCTGATCTGGGCAATTTTATCGTCTTCGAATCGGCATCTGGCTCCTCCAGCGTCCCATTCGAAGCAGCAGCGAACAATTGAGCCACAGTCGCCGGCGACGGATTCGACGTCAACCCCCGCAACTCCTGCTGTCCCAATCGAGTCGACGTCGAGAACGAGCGTTGTCCACCATTATTCTTGGCCGCAAACTGATCCCGGATGACTTTTGGCATGTTCTTCAGCGCATCTTTATCACGACTCAAAATCTTAATCCGCGAAAACCAGTCAGCAAACCAATCCAGGGGCTCACAGACAGACATTTCCTGAACAACTACTCACCTCCTCCACCGGCGTCCCCTGCTCCAACTCCGGCCCACTAACCTCACCACACCTTTTCTCCAATATCCTCGCCGTCTGCGCCGCCTCCTCACTTACATGAGGCAACTGATCCTGATTTGGTCCCAACGGCACCTCACCCGCATCTTGTCCCTCCAACACCCCTCTCTTCCCACTATTGCCACCACCCGTAGAACTCATCCGTTTCTGATATGATCGTACAGGTGCGCTCAATGTGACGAGAGAGGACGTGAGAATGCCATCGCGGGCTCGAGAGGCGCCGGAGATGGAGGCGGAGGAGGACGAGTGGGCGTGGCGGATGGCCGCGAGGAGATTGACGCGAGGTGGCATGGTTCCGGTTGCTTTCAACACTCGCCCAGTGCTTCTTTTTAGACGTTCCTCGAGTTAATGGGAAGCTCGGTCAAAGATTTGCGGTGGAAAAAGTTGGATTTCGGAGCGGGTTAATGGCTTCGCAAAGACCCTCCTGGTCGAGAAGCATCCAATTACCGTGTAGGTGGATGTTAAGAAATCTCAATTGAAAAGAAGAGGTCCTCTCTCTCAAGACAACAGGGCGTCGCAGGACAGTGAATGCTGCGGAATCTGGTGTGCTCTTCGGTCGTCAAAATTGAGCATACACGTGATCTGGTTAATGCATTTGCATGATCCAGCCAATAAGGTCAAAGGAATGTTTACGTTGAGCCAATAGAAAGACATAAATAACAGCTAATTTGGCCAATAGAACCGTTCACTTTCTGTATATCAACGAGGCCCAAGTTGATGATGAAGAATATCGAGTATCAATTACACCTTTATATTGCTAGCTACTCCGTACTGATAGCTCGTTTGCCTTCTTCGCAATCGGATTTTAGAAGTTAGAGAAATCTCGCAAGGTGCTCAATAACCATTCCCATAATTCCAACCACTTCCACCACCGAGATAAGCAAAACAAAATTTGCTACTGTGCTGCGAAGCCTCCTTCGTGTAATACGTATTATTCAAAGTAAACAGAATAGCCTCGCTTCCCATACCATTTTACACAAGGAAAAAAACCTTGAGAGCTGAGCCCGAACATTGGCGGATAAACATAAAAAAGTTGTTTGTCGGAGATAGTAGTTTGGCCACGCGCAAGAGAAAGAGTGTCGACTCGGCGTATGGATCAGCTTGAAGTAGTGAAAGTCTTGATCCAGGATGGGATATCCTTGGCATCATCGGGATAAACGAAGAAAGCAAGAGCGATAATCATATACCTACAGGCGCACAACGGTTAGCTCTATCTCAGCAAACATGGGGAATGAAAGTAATGGGGGTCTTTACATTCCAAGACACAATCCTCCCTCAAGGTAATTCGATTTCCCGTCCTGGATGAGTAAGGTCACAACCAGGCCGGACACGAAGAAACAAACAGTCTCGAAAGTCTGGAAGTGCAATGTCATATCACGGTCAAAGATCCAGCCCATAATAACCAAGAACGGGGTCACAAAGAGCGCAATTTGAAGACTGCTACCGATGGCAACTCCAATGGCAAGGTCCATCTTGTTCTTGTAGGCGACCACAATAGCAGTAACGTGTTCAGCGGCGTTGCCCACGATCGGGATGAGGATAAGACCAATGAATGTCCTGCTGATATTGGCGGATTCGACGATGTCGTCAATGGTGTCAACGAGGAAATCTGCGCAGACTGCAACAGCCAAAGTGACCAGGCACAGAACAATACCGGCGGCCCACGGGTTGAGGATCCGTTCTTCTTCTTCCTGGCCCTCTGCCTGCTGGTTCTGAGCCTCCAGTGCAGCGCCGGATCGGCTTTCAAAGAGATCTGAGTGAGATCCCAATTGGAAGTACAAGTACATAATGTAGACCACGAGTAGGATAATGGCTGTTCCGTGCGACAAGATCAAGATATTGCCCAACGGATCGGACTTGGAACCAGACAAAGCAGCGTAAAGCGTCGCAGGGATGATCAGCGATGCTGAAGCCACGGCCATCAGGGAAGACATAGTTGATGCGACTGTGGAATTGAACGTTTGCTCATGGTGCTTAAGACCGCCAATAAAGAAGCAGCAGCCCAAGACTAAAAGGATGTTTGACAGAATGCTACCAAGCATACTGGCCTGAACAATTCGAATCTCATTCTTTTGTAGCGCAATGATACTGACCTAGTTTCGAGAAGGAGCTCAAGTATTAGCTTGGAGGTTCCTTAAGTATTGGGACGAGAACAAATATTAGCTCACGATGAGTTCCACCGCATTTCCAAATGTCGCGTTCAACAATCCACCAAGTGTCTCTCCCAGCGTCGCAGCAAGCTCCTCCGTTGCAAAGCTAAGCAGCGAAGCAAGAGGAATGATGGCCAAAAAGTTCAAGATGAAAGTAGTCGTGGGGCTCCAACCAGCGAACTTCGACGCAACACCCAGTGGCACGAAGAGGAGTAGGACGTTCACATAGTTGCTAACCAGCGTCGCATAGCTGAGATAGAACGCCTCAGATGGCAGGCGCACCCAGACACGGCGGTCACTCCGATACCACATGAGTTTGTTGAGGGCGGATCGTGCCGGACTCGGAGTATGGCGGCCAAGCAGACTCGAGTGCTCGTCAGGCCCAATCGTGCCGTTGCCGGCCGCATGGCCATTTTCCCCTTGAGGCGGCATCGAGGAAACAGATCGACGAGAGAAGGACGTTCCGTGACGACGAAATTCTCTCTGAAAGTGAGAGCCAGCTAATAGTCCACCAAATCACGGATTAGCCTTGAAAAGTGACGATTCCCAACCCCTGATTTGCTTTTATTTCGCAGATGAGGCCGTGCTGGAACTAACGCTATTTCTGACAGTGCTGCAGATGAAATGGCCAGTGAAATGTGCCGATAAGTAAACAGTGCTGTGCGACTCTGACGCTGAGGATGGTCTTTACGCGCCTTGTATAATGACGTAGGTATCTGAACGAGACGCGGTGAAGATAGAAGGGATCTTTCACGAGGATTTGACGATGCCCACAGCAGACAGAAGGAAAATGGAGGAAGAGAAGAACAAAGTGAACTTACTCATGGTTCTGGTCAGACGACTGAAAACAGAAAAGACTGAGTGTGGGTGCGGGCGGAGGTCGTTGGGATGGTTGGTGGTTGCGCCCAAACCCGGTTCGCAAGCTCTTACTCCGAGGACCCAAGGGGGGGAATTGGTTGCTTGTCCGCCTCGAGTTGACGCTGCGATGAGCTGGTGAGCACTCGACTAGGTCGTAGCCGCGAACCAAGACGAAATAAAGCTCAGAATGACAAAGAAGTGTGGGAGTGACAGCAGCTTGGCCACGAAGACAGCAGAGCTTTTTCACGACCGCCAACTGATGCGTGCTGCAGCCAAGTTTGTGCAAAGATCCGACCAGCCATCGACCCTGAGGCGATGCATCCACACATCGTCATCGTTCTTCATCTCTAGATCTACTGTACATATTAAACTGCATCCACGTCCACTCCAGAACCACAATGGTAATGATACTATTAGTAGGTAATCTTGAAGTGGTGATTGTCAAAAGCTGCTCTCGCTGAATTGCAGCTGTCACCCTCCTTCACTGTTTGTGTTTGGGTTAAAAAGGCCAAGGATGATAACCGTGGCTTGACGCGGCTGGTGCGGTTACATAGTGTACGACTGCACAGCCTCAATGCCACAACGCGTGTCGTGATTGGCGCCCTTCACCTGGAGATGTTGACGTGAACGTGAACTTCACCTTAGGAACAACCTCGTCTCACGTCTGTGTATCACCAGCAAATCCTAGACAGAGCATATCTTCCGCAAAACACCGCCTATTGGTTGACATACCCCTCTTTGACATTCTTCCAAGCAATCCGAAGCCGAAGACATCTTGCCAAAAAGCTTCTTTTCTAGCGTCGCTTGATGCCTCTCCAGCTCAGCCACATGAACGGGGCGACATTGGAAGAACACCAGATTCGATGCTATGAGCATTACTCCTTACCGTACTGTGTTTGATTTGATGACACAAGTTCAAAGACTCATATTTAGTTCAAAAGCCCTCGAGCCTGCGTTCAGAGTACACGGAGAACCTGACGAAGCATCTGATAATGAATGTTCGCAGGCGAAAACCATACATTCCGAGTCCTCCTGTCATTATAGCAACTACCAACGCAAGGAGGGTAGAGCATTGCTAGCTGAGGGCTGACCAGAAAGAGTCTTCCAACACCCGAACGGATCTGAGTCCGGATATCAAGCGTTTGGATCAACCATGCATGCGAGAACCAGGAAGAAAAAAAGGGATGCGAGTCAATCTCCTTATTGCTGGTCTGACTGTCCCTCTAGTCGAAAATTGCAGTCGATCTCAGTTATCAAAGGTTTGAACATCGATTGTCAGCATGGCCAAGCCCTGGCCCCTGAGAATAATTTCTTAGATTCCTTTGACAAAGCTTCTGCGCTGCTGCAGAGATTATACCCGTCCAAACCGGATAAAACAGTGTGTCATTCGCATCGAAAGATCCGATGACAGACAGCTTATTCAGGAGTTTCAGATCGAGGCCGAGGGATATCTAATTTCGTCAAAAGGTCGTTTTAAGAGAGTGTCGACATCCATATACCCCTTTGGACAGCCGTTTCCAATGCTCTCGCTGCATCAACGAGTTCTTCTCTTAGAACGCAGCATGGTGACCAACGTCGAGGGCAGTTGCAGGAGAGTGCGGAGCTCTGCAGCCGTTTGGTGATATCCAGTTAGTCGACAGAAACCAACTTTTTGGGATAGGAGATTGAGTGAAAAATCGGAGGGAACAAAACGCGTATTCTTGGGAAGACATATGCTGATTTCCCAGAACCCTTCTCGTTGGGTCTCTTATATGTCGTGTTAATTTTGTGTTCAACATGCATGTTCAGCCTCGATGATACCGAGTGCAAAGAGCAAGCTCGAACACGACCCACAGTATGCGCCAGAAAGCCCGGAGCCTCTGTGAACGAGACGGTATTCTGTGGACGTGGCGTACGGACAGCCTTAGAGACCGAGAACTTTCTCGGAGTCAGCAAGAGCGGCACCCATCCGCCGGCCGAGCTGGTGGCCCTCTGTTCTGCGAAGATATGTCCTGAGCGTTAGGTGAAGAGCAGAGCAGCTCGTGTGTACTTGAGATGACCGAAGCTTGGATCTGCGGCAAGTGATCAGTCCACAGTCGTCTTGCCAATATGGACTTACAGAGGCATATCCTGCATGTTACCTCGCCTGAAAATCATAAAGGGGAAGGTATCGTTCTTTTGCTTTCTGTAATATCTCGACCCTGAACTGTCAGTCGCTTCGTCGATGATATCCGGGCTCTTCAAGCGCTGCGAATTTATCTGAAGGAAAATCAAGTAAGTCAAGATCAATTGGAGTTAAGGAGGAAGCGCAATTTGCTGATGAAGTATTCTCAATTGCTAACAAGTTTGACAGTAGCTAACAACCAAATACTTCGAGGCACCAGCGATTTCGGGATCACAGAAACAGAGTACTCAATCAACCCCACTCCCCATCCATCATTAATTACCATCATCATCAAAAGTCATCAAAAAAGGGAAAGCGAAATCAAGTTAAGGAGCGACTGTAGGAAATCTCCACCAAGCCTCTTCACGATTACTCCCCCCCTCAAATTTCTATCCGTCGCTAGCGTCAGTCTTTGAACATCCCTTTCCCAATCTGCGAGTGGAGCATAGTTCGCTCGAGAAGCTCCAATCGTCCCACCTCAGCGAGAATTGAATCGATCGAGGCGAGCGGATCTTGAATCGAGATGAAGAGATGCATGCCGAAAAGGCATTTAGACATCGACGAACTGGATGGGCTGCTGCATGTTGGCGGAGCAGTATTGGCTCTGTGTGATTGTTCGCGTTAGTATCTTGTTCTTCAGAAAGGGTTACGATGGGAGCAGTTGTACTCACGCCCTGGTTGTTGTTGCAGCAGACAATGAGGCTGTTGCAGCTGACGGAGCTGCCGGAGAGCTTGGAGCAGGTGGTTCCGATGGCCTCAGAAGGACCGCAGCAGTAGGCGTCACCAGAAGAGCAAGAGATCTTCTGGAAAGTTGGGGATGGTGGTGGGCGAGTAGGACGGCCACCGCGACCAGCCTGGACACCGGCGGCGGCGAGAACGACGAAAGTAACGGCCTTGATGAGCTGCATGTTGATTGATTTGGGGATTGGGAGTCGAAAAGACCGGTTTGAAAAGTTTTGGAGTTGAGAGAGTTGTTTCTGTGGAATGCTTTGTTGATCGTGGATGAGGATGGAAGAAAAAAAGACAGATTTGGCCGGGACGGAGGGGACTATTTATGCCTTGCCCCAGACGAAGCTCTCTCGCATCTCCTCTAAGGAAAGATCTAGGAAAGCAGCTCGAGCTGCTACCCCTCTCGCTGGGCGCATCCCATCGCCGTTCCTAGACCAGCCTTCTCGAGAGGAGGTATGGAGCTGTCGGTACCCTCGCAAACACAACGCGCCATCCACGTATGTTCAGATCCATGACCACCCAGCCTTGTGGCGGTCATGAGCCCTGTTGTCCCTTTTCCTTTAGCGAAGCTGCAGCCATAGTGCCATTACAGCATGGACAACGATGCCAGAATCCATGCGCCGAACAAAATACATTCGTCCCTACTTGAGACATTGCTTCAGGAGGCTTGATGGAGCTGAAGACCCAGGTCAATTTGATATCTCTAATGCGGCATGCGATTCGATATCTTTCGCGAAGTGAGCAGAATACAAACAGAGGGCATAGGAACCGCAACGTGCACCTAGCCAATTAATAACATCCCGAGTGAGCTGGCGCCTATCATGTCCTGTTCCTGGATGAAGTTTAACACCACAAAGGCACCATACGGATCAGACGTGTCGAAGACTCGAAGTAGGAACAACAAGAAACACCCGGGCAATATGAGCACGTTTCAACGGAACCGAGCTCGACAGGGGCATGGCCACCAAGCCAAAAAGGGGTGCTGGATTCAGCCCTTCTTCCCAAAATAACCGTCTACCCTTGGAGGCTCAATTGGGCATCGACAACCAGCCTTATGCAATGACTTCCATGCGTGTGCACGTTCTGCAAATCAGAGCGACCTACGTTGCCACGAGACTCGATGTGATGCACCCAGTAAACTAACATTCCAAATGGGAGGACAGGGTATCAAGCGGGGAACTCAGTTCTATTGTACAGTAAATGTTCTCAATGATGGAACCATGGAGACATCGTGGAGGCCGTGCCGGAGGCGAGATATTCCCGACCAAACAGATACCCAAACATGCATGCATTGATGCGTCCATTGGGTTCTCGCGTACATACAGTACATATTTTCGACGCCTCAGCCCTCAGCCCAAGGACAGCAGTGTTATTCTTCACCTTGCATGCGAGGTTTTAGAACGTCGTAGCGGTCCAAGGACTGTCATCCGGAAGGGTTAAGGATTACAATCTACTCCGTACAGAGTAGAAAGATTTCAGTATTGGAAACCAGGCATCAGAGGGCTAGCTCCTGCGTTTGGAAACAAGTGGATAGCATCCAACACGTTAAAAGTGCTCCGTATATGCATCGGCCATGTGCTGGTCCCAAGGCATGTTGTGATACACAACATGCTGGTGATATTATTAGATTCGGAACACCCCGGCCGTTAACTTTGTTCCAGCGGCGGTTGTTGGGACCCTAGTCAACCAAGCTTTTGTCAATCCACTTATTAGAATCAATGCTTATCCGAAGGGCTGGTTGCTGTCAGTGCTCTGGCCAATCACAAGCTAGTCGACACCGCTGAACGCCACGCGCATAAGGCCAGGTCCAGACTCAGGTTGAGACCAAACGAAACAAGCTCTGATTAGCTTCGGGCGGCCTAAAGAGCGTTATTTTCAACATCGTTGAGAAGTGGCACAAAGAGGGGAAGAAGCTAGGAACAGGAGATTTAGGCGAGAGAAAGCAGCCAAGGGTCCCAGAGACCGAAAATTGTGATATGCTGGTCAAATCACACATGCAGTTCCTGGCCTGAATTCGAGATTCAGCCTTTGGAAGCATAAGGCCACCAATAGGACGCATGAAAGTGAGACCGGCTCCTGTGGTTTCCGCGCTTGGCATCACTGCAGAAGACCCGACGAAAGCAGACAACGCCATGCTTCAAAAAAAGTGAATCGATGCCAGCAATATGATTGTTACCCCATGGGGACTGCAAAGGCAATTCCGGCGATCATTCCAGCCAATAATGGGTGCACTGACTTGGACATGGCCAAGTGCACGAGCGGTGAGAGGCTGAAAACAAAGATCCTTCCCGCCAGTAGCGGATATTCCTTCGCGAAATGGGCCGAGCTCAGAGTCCAAAGACTGATAAGGTCCTTATTCGATCCATCCAAACATGCCGTTCAGATATTGGGTCAAGAGAGAGGATGTGGCACTAATCAGTAGATCAGCCATGTCCGCCAACTCAAGCCTCCGTTTGCTATTTGTTTTAAAATGACCGCTTTTCCCACTAGCAAGTTCCCCTGCTAGAAACCACCCCTTCGTTTCTCGCTCCCTCGATTCATCCTCCCAAATCACTCGCAAGAGCATCGCAAAAATGAAGTTCTTTACAAACTCCGTTGTCTTCTCAATCGTGCTCTTGTTCTCTCATGGGCTTGCTGTGCCCATTGCGGAGGCTGAAGCCGAGCCCGCGCCAAACCCAGGTCCCGGTCCTTCCGCAGCGGATCTAGCTCTCAGAGATCCAAACTGGCTCAAGAACCTCATTCCTGCGCCAGCGCCCAAGAACTGCCCCTCTCAAACAAACCAGTGCTCCACTGGTGTTCCCTACTGCTGCAGCACCGAGTCCGGATGTAAGGACCTTCCTGCCAATCCAACCTGATCGTATCTGACGTGTTATACAGCACACAACTGCGTCAAGTCCACGGTCAACTGCCAGCAGAAGGTTATCTGCTGCAACAACAACTTTGGCGTGAGTAATCCTTATGGTATCTTATTCTCTTCACAGACTAAGCAGTGAATATAGTTCCAAATGTGTATCGGTGATATCGATTTCAATATGCCCATCAACATCAACATCAACCTTAAATCCTAAAACTCTTCTGGCTAGAAGGATAATCTGGGAACACGGGGCTTTAGGGAAGACATCGAATGTCCTGCAGCGATATTTAATTCAACCCTTAAACACAGTGGTTTGATATTCTTGCGGTTCGACTCGGACCTTATCATTTTCAGTAAGACCTTTTAATTCGGCGACACATTCCTTTAAGCTTTCGCGGGGTTTCGTCGTCGGCATCTAAGCAAACAATTTGATTTTTGAGGTTCAAAAGGACCTCTATTTCCATATTGAGTATGTGCTGGCAAGATCATAAGACTGTAGAGATTCAATCATGCGAGAAGCCCGTAGGCATTGTTGAGCGGCAGCGAGAGGTCCACACGGGTCTAATTCCGCACAAATGTTCTTCGTCAGAAATCGCGAAACGGACAGACCTAGGTAAAACCCCCCAGGTCAGCAGTTTACACGGTTCAATTATGTTGAAAGCTCGAAGTCTTACGGAATACATTTAGACAGTGCCTGATATCCCGCCTCACGGATACAAACGAAAGCCACTTTGATGCACTCGGGTTATTGCCACCACTCGAACAGCATGCTCAACGAACGTGCATTTCGCAATCAGCCTGAGATCAATGCATGTTCGCTAGAGGTCGGAGCAATCGGTCCAATCCTGCCCGGAGCCGATTGACGCATAATGCAGAAGCAACGAATTGCATTTACTCGAGCGATTTCCCTGCAGCAATTAGACCGAAACATGGTAGTTAACATGCCACGCGCGAGTTATTATCTGGGGATTCAGCCATAGAGACGTAAGACCCCAAACAACCAGCCTCTACCCTCAAGCTGCCGGGCACCTTCGAGACAAACTGAAAGCGCGTGAAGCGACGACGAAAAAGCGGAGAGAGTTGCAGGCTTGCAGCATGGGTGATCCCGGCGGAGGCTCGGCTCGTAGATTTCCGTTTCTTCAAACTCTTTCCCCTTCTTCGTTGTTCTGGTGTTTCGTCGCTTGATGCTCCGTCCTCAGCCTTGTCGCCAAAACGCCAAATGGGCGTCTGAACCCAAACCCGATTCGTGGACGGATGCAATTCGCCAGATGAGAGGTCAATTCTGCTCAAGGGGACAAAATGTGTCGGATAATGCGCTCTTGACTCCTCTGTGATGTTGACTCCATTCTTTTTCCTTTGAACACAATCTTCTGAACAGAGCGACAAGATGTTGAGGTGACAGTCACTGCCATCAGCGAAAACCGGTTATGAGCGTGTTGAAGTTGGACCTCAAAATAAGCTCAAGCCAAGCATTCACGTCTCCACTAGCTAGTGCGCCGGACGGGAAAATCCATTGCGAGCCGCTCCGGCGTGATATCATACTCGCACCTCGATAGTAGTGACCGTAGTATGAGGCGAAAACGATCAGTTTTCTAACCGGCTTGAAGTGAGATATCAACACACAACTGTTAATGTCCAAATCATTCCGGGGCGCTTGGTATTCACTCTGATTGATATATCACAAAAAGCCTATATATGTATGTACTGTATGTACAGTACATGAAGCCAATAAACCACCGAAAGAAGCGCTCATGTTCATTACTCGTCATAGGATGCCAACCCATTGGAACTCTTGAAAAGCGATTCAGAAGGTAAACCAATGGAGAACAAACAAGCGCAGTTGAAGAGATACCCGAAATCTATAAAATATATGCAAAGAATGGGATATCGAATCATGCCTTGCCTCACCGGCCGCACGATGCTCCGTGTCGATAGACTGCTAAATGAGGGTAAATTATGCAAAATAACCAAAGATGTTGCGCGCATCTGTAAATGAGCATAAAGGGAGTTGACTCTTATTTGGGACCTCCACCAAGACCTAGGATCGTGTCAGTCATTGATAGAGAAAAGCGACTCTATCATATGCCATCTTTACAGAGTACTTACATGCCGCATATGCAAGGTACCAAGTTCGACTGGCACCGCCATCAATCCAGCCCATGTTGAAGCTCTGCTGGGCGAAAAAATTCCATGAAGCGGCTGGGTCGATAATCGCAAGGTTTGCATAGAGAACACCTCTCCAACCACCTTCTACCGTTTGCGCGGGCTTGCTTGCGTTGGGAGCAAACATAGCATCCCATTCCTGTTTCACGAAGTCCTTGCGTCGAATATAGGCGGATCCGGGAAGGAGCGGAAGCATATGTATACTTAGAGACGGTTAGTATGTTTGTTTAGAATTAATAGGCAAAGTGGTCCTACCCCTGAATATACTCGAGGTTCATCCCGAAGTATGTGGCGTGGTCGCATTTATTCTCAAATAGCTTTAGAGACAAGGGTCAGCATTAAAATTTTCACTGGGTAGCAGATTCACGAACAATTCCAGTCACTTTATTCGGGACGAAGTCCTTTGGGTGATTGACGTTGTCGTTGCGCATGAGGAAGTAGTCGTTGAGTGATCGTGACAAGATACCCAACATCAGGTTTCCTCGGGCCTCCATACTCGCGTCACCACTTGTCTTCCCCCACATCTTAATGGCATAAGCAAACATCGTATCTTCGGAAGTAGATTCCTGATCCTTGCCATCGATGGAGTCAAATAATCCTTTAGCCCAAGAATGGCCGTTGTACCAATCGAAACCTCGCGAGAAAGGGAAGAGGTCGTCGGAGACTGGATTCGAAGCATCACGAACGAGCATGTTCACCCAAGCTTTGTTCGCAGCGAGCCAAGAGCGGTCAAGTCTTCCAATGATGGCGGCGGCTAGAATGAAGTACCCGTAATGGAAATGATGGTCGTTGTAAAGTGTGTTTCCAAAATCAAGATATATATCACCGGTCGTGTATGCACCGGAGGAAACAACACCTTTCCACGCTGTGTCGTAGATAAGGGGGTGTTTCTGTTTATTTCCCACGAATCTTGCAAAGCATTCTTTCAAAGTCTTTAGGCCGTTCGACGCAAGGCCAGGATCTTGTAGTAATTCTTGCACAGTGTATACCACGCCCGCAAACTTCCCGAGTGCCTTCCCGCTAAAGTACATGCTATCCAGGTTGGTCTGGCCATGCATGTCTTGTGACAATTCGGAGGGTGCAACGGCCTTTATTGCCTGCTTCGCGGCTGCGGATAAAGAAGGGTTCTCAGACATGCCTGGCCGCCAGGGTGCAAAACCCATGGCGATGGGCAAATCTGGCTCGACCATTGTCCACGAATCCCCAACGCACGCAGTTGCAACACCCTTAGTAGTTGTCTGTAGCTTCAGGGTGGTGCTGCGTTGCTTTGAAGCAGCATCGAACGCTTCCACATGATGGGGAAGCGCAAACATTAACAAGGGCGTATTAGATGCGTTCTTTCCGGCTTTGGTCCAGGTGAACTTATACGTTCCCTTCGCCCCCGAGACGGATCCAGTGATACTCGCACCTGTCGGATAAACGCCAGCAGAGCGATCGTAAATGCTTTCGCTGTTGCTAGGGTCTCTGGCGACTTGAATTAATCCTTTGAACCCTGCCTGACCACGAAGAGTACTGTTTGAGACGAGTTGTAGTTTTGGGTCGACTCCATTGTCTGGAGCAACGTATACAAGCCATGAAGCGCTATTCTCGAGGGTTGCTTTGTATTTAAATATCCCAGCTTTCGGGCTAGCCACGGGATTAACCTGGCGGAAATACACCCCTGATTGAATCGCGGGTTGCAAATTGTTGTATATCCCAGTCACAAACCCCATTCCCTGAACCAAAGGAACCGTCATGCTGGAGTTGGAGCCTTGCTGAGGTCTAAGGATGGCATCGGCAGAGAAAGCCTGAGGGTTTGAGACGTTAAGAACGGTAGAGTTTCCAAACTCCGTAGCGGACAGTATCATCGATTGAATCCCAACAGGGTTAATGTAGTATCTGAAAGGGTTTCCGGGAATGCTGCCGTTGCGGTCGCCCATAGCTCTTTGATGAGCATCAATGTGGGAAATGGCCATCCCAAAGCTCTTCAAAGGGTCTGCCCCTTTTGACCACCCTACCGAGTAAGGTTGAGTGAAAGAGTAGTTATTCTGGGCGCCTAGAAAAAGATTGGCATAGAATTTGTTCGTTGATATCGGACCGGGGGCATTCACCTAGATGTCTTAGTTTAGTCGCTTTGCACGATCAGCCACACTTCATGACTTACAAGATTGTTCTTTTTAACAGGATGGTCCCCTCTTTGAGGTATGTTTGAAGGAATTCGATCCTTCGAAACAGGGAGGAACGCGTTTTGGGCCGCCATAGTTATATGCGGTACAGATGAACTGGTTCTCGGTCCTAGCCCCGTAGAGAGTTTGGGCACACTAAGAGAAGGAGAAGATGATGCTGTTAGAAAGCTAGAGGTGATGTTGGAATAACCAGCTATGTTGTAAGGCTGAGTGGAGTAATGAGTTGACGCCGTTGGTTTCGGTGGATATCGATAGTGGGTCGTTGATCCCGTCGCTGTGGTTGACGGAGGACCCAGTGACCTGGTAACAAAATCGGCTTCACTTGAATCGTCAAAAGAGCCAAACTTAGCACTGTCTAATTCGACTGATTGAGACCAATCTGCGGCTTGCGTGGTGCTAGGATATGGTTGGTTTGGCGCCTGGGAATCCGAGGACTGCTGACGTTCAATCAATAACCTGCTTCTGTGATTGTAAACAAACTAGACGGAAAGTACTAACCGGTAGACTCCCTAAGCTTGCTTCTGGAAGATCACCAGTCCGAATTGGTTCCGGCTGTACACGAAATACTTCCTCTGATACGGCTCCACTGTCTGAATGATTCACACCCGAGGGATAAGGGAGAGATTGCACGCTAACAACTATCCCGAGGGATACTAGCACAACTTCTGTTAGCCATGACTTAACCTTCTGGACCATGATTTGCACAGTCTATCATTCAGATATATGCAACCAGAAACAGGGAAAGCGAGATGCACGCTGGTCTGAACAGCAAGCAAGTAAGTAAAGAGGGTTCGGGAAGGGAAGGTGCATAGCAGGTCTGTCGTCCTGACATTACTCCAGCAAGGTGCAGATTGCAGGGCCTGTTTTATAAGGATGCGAAAAGCGCCAGACCGCGTCAACAACTCCAAGCTAGGGGGTGCTGAAGCCGTCCCTGAGGCCGGTGACAAACGCAGCAGGCGAGATAAACGCACGGTCAGGCCCATAATGGGCAGATGAGGATGCAAGATGAGCAGGTATGGAGCAACAAACGACAGATGACAGAAAAGGCCAAAACTGGCAATGGGGATCAGAGGGAGAAAACTTTGTCAGAATCCCCAAAGCAAAAGACACTGACGAGATAAGACGGAAAAGAAAAAGCGTTTCGGGGAACACAGGCACTCAGATGAACAAGGCCATCCTTCTCCCACATGATAAAGGGCAATAGATATCCAACGGTTCTCACCTTACCTCTTTTCTCCAAAGTACTGTAACTTCTAACCGGAATATGACGACGAGTTTGTTCTGGCAATTGAAAAGATCTTCAGTCCTGATGCTGACCCGTCTCGTCTATATATCCACTGATGGAAGAACGGCCGCGTTCAAATGACGTCTGGGTATCTGTGCCAGTGCCCACCTGAAGCATTGCCGAGCAAACACCCAAGCCCTCTGGTCCTTTGGCAACGCGTTCGCAGCCTGCTGATGGCTTACTCGCGCAACCTTAATGTGGCTAAAGAGGCGAGATGAAGAGCCATGACGATGATGGGTTTGAAGGAGGGTCTCGGGTGATACCCGCGCACGCCGGGCTCGCTCAATTAGTAGGCGTCTCCACCCTGCTGGTGGTCGAGACAATCACCCACGTTGTAGCCATCACTCAAAAGAGAGGATGGTCAGGACGATGGCAAATGGCCCTGAACGGTGAATAGCTCAGTGTTGGGTCACTCAGCGACCAGTTCCAAACACACAGCACACGATATCCCAAGGACAACAAATGGTGGAAAGCAGATGACCATTGCGGCTACAATTGATGGTCGGTGTTGCACGTCGATCGGCAATTCCACGTGATGGCTGGGGGCGATCCGATCGACCGGAGGTTGTGTCAGTTCGGATCGGAATCCCAATGCTCTGGGCCTTCTGGCCGGCACCTCGCTGTTACAAAAATGATATCATCTGATAACATCACCCACGCAGATATTCCAATACAAAAAGCCGTATTCAAAAGAAGGGAGACCAGCACAAGCAGAAGTCCCTGTTGACGTCAATTGGCTGCCGATGGTATGTATCACCCGCTCTTATCATCCAAACTACTCCAGCCCTATTTGATGCGGTCCCGTTCAGCGCACGAGCTGAACTTCTCTCAGCATCGGAGGGATATCCAATCGCAGTTCATAAAGCCATTCACATTAGATATCAGATGAGGCCGTGCCACTCTCTGGAAGTCAAACTCTGTGGCTTTTGCCATCATAACTATCTACACATGCGGCCTCTGGATCGGTTTGATCACGCCTTGCTTCACCATCACACGTGGCTTAGTGCTGTTTTGGAAAACTTCCTTGGTCGTCCATTCGGGGCCAATCGGTATCCGAAGAGATCGTTCGTACTGCTGCCTGGACTCGAAAGGATGAGGGAGCTGTGATGCGAGATATTTCGTGTTCTTCACACACAAGTTAGCATCGTGCGATTGAGTCATGGACAAGATGGGCTCGACATACCTTTCTGACACGCTTCTCATTGATGATCACTTTGTCCAGTTTTGCATCCTTTCTATTCTGTGGTTTGATTCCCTCCACAGTCTTGAAAGTTCTCCTAGCCTCGGCGACCTTCTTGTCTTTCTTCGTGAGACCCGAGCCCGCCCAGCTTCCCCATCCTGGCAACGTGTCTTCTACCACTTGGTCGCCTTCGTCTTCGATGGTGTCAAGCTTCTCCTTTGTGAAGGCTTCTAGTACTTCGTCGCCAGCAAAGGCTCTCTTAACAAGATCTTCGTTCTGGAGCAATACCGGGACTCTCGACTCATCGTCAGAAACGTCATCATCGTGTTGGTTCATATTCTGGCGCTGTTTCCGGGCAGTTTTCTGTTGAGACACGGACTTCGGCACATTCTTTTCCGTTACTCCAGCCGAGCCACTGTTGTCAATAAGGGTGACCTCCATGCTACTATTCACGGCCCCTTTCTTCTTGCGTGGCCTATTTCCTTCTGAAAGCCAAGGGTTTACGTCTGCATCGTTAGCAGTATCTTTGGCCGGAGCGCGGTTACCCTCGCGGCGAGCAGAGATCTGCGCTGGTCGTTGAGGTTTGGCGTTCTTCCCGCCGTTGACACGAATGTCAATCTCTTCATCAACGTCTTGATGCGTCAACTTCTCATGCTCTGAATCAGGCTCTTCAAATTCCTGTCGAAAAATGACGGGTGCAGTTTTGTCTGACGACTTTGAATCACTCTTGCCAAAACGCTTCCGACCTGCAACCTCGTCCTCAACCTCTGATGTTGATTCTTCACCGGCAAGCTGTCGGTTAAGCTTCTTAATTTCGGCTTCATTAGCGGCCTTTCGAACTGCTTCTGCATTCCGCATAAACTTCATAGACAGTAGCTTCGCATGCGGGCCTGTAAGCTCGTCTTCCCTCACACTTTGACCCTCCAGCTTCCCAAGTTTCCGCATAAGCCTTTGGTTTTCGTCATCCGACCCCACCTCATCAAAAGGATTGACATCGTCTTCTTCTGATTCTGAGCTTGACGAAGCCGAGTGGTCTTCGTTGTCGATTCGTTTTCCTTCTATTCTCCTTTGTAGCTCCTCCTTTCTTCGATACTGTTCGTCCATCCCAGCACGAGCCTCATCATCCCAACCAGCCCGCCCTGTCTGTTTGACGCTCTTTGCCCACTTGCTCTCACGATGCTTAGAGCCCATTCTCATTTCGGCCCGTAGTCTGTCGGTCCGTTCGCGATCTTCATCCTCCATGTCTATTCCGGCGGCGGCCAGTGCTTCCCTTTCTTTTTGTTCCATCTTCTCACGCTCTTTGCGATGAACACGGCGATAAGATTTACTCTTAATCTTTTTAATACGCTTGGCACGTACTTCTTCTCGAAAAAGTAATTCTCGGGCCTTGCGAAGCTCAGTCCGGCGAGCCTGAATCTCCTCAATGGACAGCTTGTTTGCTTGCAACTCTTCAAACTCTTGTATACGGTCCTCTGCGTCCTTGCCGTCCGTCCTTGCCAGGCCACTTTGGACTAAGATATTTTGAATTGTAGTTTCAAGATCATTCCTAGGTTTCGTATCCACAATCTTAGTATCCTGCATAGGGGCAATTTCTGGGAGCGGAAACGAGAGGTGTTCAGCACGTCGATTTGCCTTGACGGTGTCGATCCATCTGTCCAACGTCTCCTTGCTCTTTTGGTATGCTGCAGCCCTATCAATGCGATCCTGCTCGCGTTTCGACAGAGGGACATCTAGTTTCCCAGGAATGCCACCAGTCTTTGTCTTTTTGGCAGCAACGTCTGGATGAAGATGTTTCAAGGAGCCCTTCAAGCGAGAATCCGAGATAGTAGGCAGTAAATCAGCAACCGTGAGCTTGCGGCTCGAGATCAAGCCGAATTCCGTAGGTTCGCTTCCCTGAAGAGTGACTGAAGGACCTTGATTGGACTGCTTTTTATCTTTATTATCCGGCCCAAGAGCACTGACGAATCTTTGGAGTTTCGACAAGCCCCGCGTATCAGTCTCGTCATCTGCGTCAGATAAAGATAAATCATCATCGTCGGCCTCTTCCTCGTCTTCATCTTCGTCCTCACTCTCTGACCCTGTGGCAGATTCGCCGTCACTCTCAGCACCTTTCCGACCACCTTGCTTGCGTGATTCCGCGGCCTTTCGTTTTTCTTCCTCTGATTCTTCAGCGTTCATGTCCCATGCTGCAGCTAAATCTACCGCATCTTCGCCAAGATCATCATCCATTTCCTCGTCCGATCCCTCTTCCGACTCCTCGTCTTCGGATAAGTCGTCACTCCGTTTCTTGCCCTTTGTTGGTTGTTTCTTGGACCCTTTATTCGTAGAGCTGGCGCGAAATGAGAAACCTTCGAATCTCTCCTCGTCGCTGGACCCAAACGCATTTTCGCTGTCTATATCGCTATCATCGTCACTGTCCACTTGTCCAACCTTCCATTCGTTGCCCTCGCTGTCGCTGCCACCATCCTCGTTTCCGTCCGAGTCCTCTGTTCTTCTCCGTTTTGACGGACCGTCCTCGTCATCCTCGTTGGATCCTCGTTTGCGGCCAAAATCGTCATCTTCTTCTTCGCCAAGTCGATGTCGTCTGACTCCAAGCTTCTCGGGGTATTCGTGTTCTGCGATCGCTAGGGCATCGAGGCCTCTTCGGAGCTTCCGTTTGCTGCTGCCGGCTTTGGATTTCGGTTGCTCATTTTTGAGATTATTGAGGACGTTCGAGCGTCTCCCCGACATGATTAAGTCTTCTTCGCGCAGAGATAGAGAAAACGAACGAAGAAAAGTCCGCTGCAACTTTTCGTTCAGACCGTTCCTCAGATCTGATTTTTTGATGGTCTGAGCTTGTGGAAGCCATAATTTTTTGGCGTTATCGACGTCTGATTGGCCGAAACCTTATTTCGCCCGCAAAATGCTCCTCCAAGCGTTCTCTCGCAAATCCTCACAGGCCGTCGACCGTTCACAATATTAAACGCCCAGCTCCTCATCGCATTCCTCCCTGGTTCCGGATCAATCGCCCAGTCAATCCTGCGAATGGTCTCGATTCTTGACTGCAGACATGTTTAAGCCCACACAATGCCTCCAGGTGCGCCTGCGCCTTACCACCAAGCAAGTCGGTTCCGGTTATTACAAAGGTAACCGCACGGGGTCCATGGGTTTTTTCGGACGGAAGAAAGGCAGATATGTGATCGACTGGACAAAAGTGCGAACATATGTTGTTCCTGAGGGTTTATCAGAATTCAAGGTAGGTGTTTGACAGATCGATTCTTTTGAGATGCTGCGGTGAGCTAACTGAGTGCTTTTCTTACCCTAGCTTACACCTTTCGTGACGCGACGCATGGAACCGACGCGGAATATGTTCAAGCACACGGTCACAGCGAAGGATGGCAGAGAGGTCGTTGTCCCAAGGGCCTACAACGGCAAAGATTTGCTGCAAGAGTGGGCGGAGGAGAACGAAGCAGAAGTCGCTGAGTTAAGGCGGCGAGAAGCAGAGATGAACGAGCAACCCAACCCGACAAAGGAGCAATAAACAACTTTACTATGGACGAATTTCCCTTACTGACGGACGGGACTGTTGGCGACCGCCCGTTCGATGTTGCTTGAACACCATTCTCGAGTACCGGGACCGGACTTGCGGCATCGACAAGAATCATATTTTCATCTCATCTGTACAATAAAAACCGCATTGAGTGCATCTGGCGATGATTAGCGGTTGCGGATATATTATGGGTTTTGGGTTATGGCGCTGTGTGATGGGTTAGACTTCTAGGCACAATGAAGCAATTTTCTCTTCTATCTACTCCGGACGTATATGCTCTTTGAGAAGCGTTCAGGCGATTGTTGCTTTGAAATCATTTGTGCACGTACCCAAAATTGCCATCCCGTCTGCCAGTGATTCACAAAGCACCTGGTTAGTATAATTGCGCGGTGCTGTTGGGCCAGCTCATCCAATCCGTCGCGTGCGGCTCGTGGCAAGCTAGAGCGGACCTTGTAGGGGCGAACTTATCGTCATCACCAATCCACCACCCTTTGCATTCGTATAAACTTCTCCCTCGTCTCTCCCACGCAATGCGTTTCACAGCGAACAAACGCGAGTTACGATATTTATGCGAGCTAGCTTGCTAATCTGGTCCTCAGATATGACAGAAAGCAGTCCGAACACTCACCGTTGCCCTCACATCTGACCGGGTCCGTCGCGCCCACGACTCGTACAACGGCACCATGTTCCCATCCTTCACAGGCAGTGCTCGCCGGCCGCGACAAGTGAACCTTTCGAATCGATCCTCGGTTAACCCCTTTGCTGCACACCCTCCCTCCAAACGCCATCCGCCCTCCGCCCACGGATCTCAAGCCACCCTCGCCGTTGCTCAACAGGAACGACTGCAGCGGCAACTAGACAGAGAGCGGGCAAATGCTACTCGAATGATTCAGCGCACTTGGAGAGGTCACAGAAGCCGCAAGACAACGCGAAATACATGGAGGAACGAGTGGGATCGATATGAGCATGAAAGGAATCCAGGCTACCAGTTACCCGACAGTGCTGCGGGGAGATGGACCAGCGGGCCGCCCACGCAATATGCCAGTGCGGTAGATTGCGTTAGACAACTGCAGATGCTTCTGGCTTTCCTGGAACCGGCAAACCAAGACGATGCTGTGCGACTGGGATATTTCGCGCAGACTTTTCAAAAAACGGTAGAGGAAATGCCCTCGCTTCCTGGGGACGGAGAATGGACTGTTTTGCTCTCTCGACTCGCGGGGATGACCCTTCAAGTGATATTGGTGTCGCGAAACATGTCTCCTGCATTCGTGATAGATGGTATGCTTCGACTACTAATATTCTTGACGAAACTCGTCCCCAGACAAATGGCACATAAAGCCCGAGAATATTTCCAGGTCATGGCTACGTTAACTACAGGCCCTCAGGCGAGGTTTGGAGATACTAATGTGACGAATTGTTTAATTGTTCAAGCTGTCCTTGCAGTCCTACAGCCGATAACCTCGGACACACTTGAGGCCTACGAGTGGTTTGCTAGAATATACCTCACCGTCCCGGCCCTTGACAGTTATCTAAACTCCCTGACGGAACTCGCAGCTGGCGTGAATTACAAGCTCCTGGCATCCGTTCTAAATTCCCATGTTCTTCAATCTCCACAGTTTCTCAGCTCTAACGACGTCGTTGGTCGAACGTGGCTCCTTGCTTATTTCGTTTTTTTCCATAGGAACGCTCTAGGATCGGTGTTCGCTAATGAAGCACCGGAGACTTTGTTTGTGAAAGCTGTTTCGGCCCTATTAAGTTCTGTTGCAGTGGAAGTTTCGCAGAGAATAGACGTGGAGGACGAAGAGGGCCCCAAAGGACCCGGTCCGCTTCCGCCTTTCGTTCGTAACGAACTACTGAGCCTCGTGAACCAAAAAGGAATCACACAGCTTCTATCCCGGGCTAACGTTGGTAGAACGCGGGGAGTCGGCATTCAGTGTGAGGATGAAGCAAAGATCCTTGCCAGTTATGCATTAACACTCTTGAGAATCTTTCCTCGTCGAGGGGACGAGATTCGTATGTGGTTATACCTTGGGTCTACGGCTGAGAACGGGCGTCCAGGCTCCTCCAGAATGCCTGCTATCAAGTATTTCTGGAATGCGACTCAGTCTACCAAAGTTTACCGCACTGTAATCGAAAGCCCTCGTGACATCCTGGGAATGCTGAAGGTACCCCCAGAAAATGAAATTGGCGCCAAAAGCGAGTTAAGCTCTGTCTGGCAGGGTCGCGAACAGGAATGGACCGTCATCCTCCTTTTCCTTGAATTATACACATTTCTTTTGAAAGTGCTCGACGACGAAGAATTCTTCTCTGGAGGATCATCGGATGGTCTTGTGTCTGATACTAGTTTGTCATGGACAAAGGAAAGCACTTTGTCACTCGCTGAAGTGAAAGATCTGACGATCTTCTTGAAAAATCTGGCTTTCACTCTATACTGGAATGCAGCGGAGTTGACTTCCAACGAAGTTGAACCCGAGCACATTGGGATTCGCGATTACTTCAATGTCAGTAACGCGCCAATCTTCCCAGTTGCGAAACCTCCTAGCCTAAAGCCGAAGAATAAAGAGCTTCGAGGGGTCTCCGGAATGCCTCTTGAGTACTTCAAAGGGTTGGTAACTGGGTTGTTGAGGATGGTTCATGAGCGAGAGTAAGTTCCGGTTTCCTTTGAATTACGCAGTTCATCGGTTAACTTTTGATATAGCTCGCGCCGTAAATTCTTGCCAGAGGGGCATTGGCTGATGACAGACCGATTTGACATGGAAGGATTCATTCCCACTGTTGTAGCGGAGGAAGAAAACAGACACCAACTGCAAGATGAAGAAGAATCTGATTTAGAAGACGAAACGATGGAAGACGATGACCTTGGACGGTCGCTCGGTTTAGTTGGCACTGGTCGAGCACAACAAGTGCGCCGAGCAGAGCTTCTAAGGAAAAGACAGCACCAAGCTGCACGGAGGAAAGAGCTGGAAGCAGTTGCCCCTCGCCTGGAGATCTTACGCAACATGCCCTTTTTTATACCTTTTAATACGCGAGTTCAGATCTTCAGAGAGTTCATTTACAGAGACCAGATACGGCGACGAAAGGGATACGTTGACCCTGATGCTTGGCGGTACTCCATTGCCCAGGGCTCAATGGCTTTGAACGAAGATGGCCGTCCGATGGCACACGACATTCTAGCGAAACATCATGCCAATATCCGGCGTGAGAACCTCTTTGAAGATGCGTTCGAACAGTTTTACCCCTTAGGCGAAGGTCTGAAGGAGCCCATACAAATTACCTTCATTGATAAATTCGATACAGTCGAGGCTGGTATCGATGGTGGAGGAGTAACGAAAGAATTTCTAACGAGCGTTATTAGCGATGCATTTGACCCTTCCGGGACCTTAAGTCTTTTTTCAGAAAACGACCAGCATTTGCTCTACCCTAACCCAACTGCAGTGGAGCAGAGGAGGGCGCTACTGCGTCAGGCTGGTATCCCGGAGAGGTCTGCGGAATGGAATCAACAGATACGGGAGCTGCTGAAAAGATATGAGTTCCTCGGACGAATCATTGGAAAGTGT
Organism: Aphanoascus verrucosus; assembly: GCA_014839905.1. NCBI lineage: Eukaryota > Fungi > Ascomycota > Eurotiomycetes > Onygenales > Onygenaceae > Aphanoascus > Aphanoascus verrucosus. The sequence goes on along the minus strand of JACRYM010000019.1, from coordinate 477,373 downwards.
CTATACGAAGGGATTCTGGTGGATGTCAACTTTGCGGGTTTCTTCCTCTTAAAATGGGCCTTAACTGGCGGGTCGAGCTCTGCGTCGAAGGAGTCAGCGTATCGTGCAAATCTAAACGATCTTCGGGATTTGGATGAGAGTCTGTATCAAGGCCTGGTGAGTTATCAAAAAGTGTTAACCTGCTCTGACCTTTTTGCTAATCCGTATCTATAGTTACAACTCAAGAATTATCCCGGAGATGTAGAGGACTTCTCCCTCAATTTCACCGTTACTGACACCATTACCGTCCCTGGCACGGACCCTGACGGCTCTGAGAAAACACAGTCCATCACACGAGAGCTCAAACCAAATGGATCAAATCTCACAGTTACGAACCAAAATCGGCTGGTGTACATTTCGTACATTGCACGCCACAGACTCCAGGTCCAGCCTTATCTACAGACAAACGCATTCCTCCAAGGTGTAGGACAAATAATCCAACCCTCCTGGCTTTCCATGTTCAACCAGGGCGAACTCCAGAGACTTGTGGGTGGTGATGCCGGCGAAGTCGATGTGGCGGATCTGAGACGCAACACAGTTTACAGCGGCGTCTACGTTGTGGGTGATGACATGCAGGAACACCTCACAGTGAAGCTGTTCTGGCAAGTCCTGGAATCAATGTCGAATGCGGATCGACAGAAGGTGTTGAAGTTTGTCACGTCAACGCCTCGCGCTCCGCTCTTGGGATTCAGTCACTTGAATCCGCGGTTCAGCATCCGCGATTCGAGCTCTGATGAAGAGCGTCTCCCTAGCGCGAGTACTTGTGCGAACCTGTTGAAGCTCCCGCGGTACACGAGTGCGAAGACTCTTCGAGAGAAGCTCATGTACGCGATAGATTCTGGTGCGGGATTCGACTTGAGCTGAATAGGCCCCGGTGCCTCGTTGCTGGATTTTCAGACTCTCGCTGGTTCTAAAACGATGGGTGGAAGGCCTACGAATTGCTTCGTAGACTTGTTCATGAGGGCATGATCAATGGCGTTTCCCATGGATAATAAATTCTGCCGCTCTCCGCATATACATAAACAGTGATTTGAAGATATTGTACTCCGTCGATGGCCGAACGTTCTACTACATATACGGCGGTCCATGTAGGTTGATTCTTATCAATATCATCCTGTGATTTCACACGGTCTCATCATATTGACAACAAGGGCTTATGGTCTCTTTAACTGACATATGCACTCTGCATTTATGACACTTTTCGCCTCCGACGATTGCACCCAGAAGGGTTCGGTTGAGCGCGGGAGGCGAGGTTATGCATTTGAGTACACTCCTTTGGGCAACTCTGGTAACTTTAGCTGGTAGTGACCGTTGAAAAAATAGAATTGCGAGCCACCAGCGCCAACAACCAGAAGTGTGAAGGAAGAAAGGAAACCTTGTGGTGAAGGGGAAAAAAATACAAAGTTTCCCAAAGAGGCTTAGCGCGATATCACAAATTTCGATTTCGGTTTTTGGCAAAAAAGTTGCAGCTCGCTTTCTCTCTCTCCATCCACCACCCAACCTCACGTCCTCCCACCCAAAAAGATATTTTTCTTCGATTCTGAGTCTTTTTCACAGGCTACGTGTTGAAGAGATTTTATCTGTTTTAGTTCTTGCCCCTCCCCTTTCTGAAAACTACTCGTAACTCTTCAAAAAAAGACTTACCTCTCTTCGAGGTTTTCGTGGTGAGTCGTCGCTAGCTCCTGTGTGGCCTTTATCAAATCTCTCTTGCTCGCTCGCTCCCACAACACCCCCCCTCACCCATCGCAACCAGCACCATTTCCTTACGCGCTTCCACACTAGAAAAATTGTCCTGTGCTTTCTGAGACGTTGACAGGTTTCCCCTCTATCAGTTGGCTGAGCTCTACATCTCCCCTTCCCTAGTTTCATTCCCTTGCAAGGTTCGTCGTTAAATCACTCCGGTCTCACATGACAAGTGAAAGCGCACAAACATATCGAGCAATATCAAAATTTTCAATTGGGGACGTCAACGTGCTAATCTTTGTCCTGCATCAGATCTTAGAAAAAAATAAAAAAAGCCAAAATGTCTGCAGAGACCGCCACCAACCCTCCGGTTGACACAGCTCCTGCTGCACCAGAGTCTGCAACAAATGGCGCCAATGCCAACACCTCCGCCGATGCCGCCGCTGGCGAGAGCGGCCAGGCTCCCTCCTCCCAGAACCAACCCCACTCTGCCTCCCTCTATGTTGGCGAGCTAGATCCCTCAGTCACTGAGGCCATGCTTTTCGAACTTTTCTCCTCCATTGGCCAGGTCGCATCGATCCGTGTCTGCCGCGATGCCGTTACCAGAAGATCCTTGGGTTACGCCTACGTTAACTACAACAACACCGCTGATGGCGAGCGTGCTTTGGAAGATCTGAACTACACTTTGATCAAGGGTCGTCCTTGCCGTATCATGTGGTCTCAACGTGACCCTGCTCTCCGTAAGACTGGCCAGGGCAACGTCTTCATTAAGAACTTGGATACCGCTATCGATAACAAGGCTCTCCACGACACATTCGCTGCTTTCGGCAATATTCTCAGCTGCAAAGTTGCCCAGGATGAATTCGGCAACTCCAAAGGATATGGTTTCGTCCACTACGAGACCGCTGAGGCTGCACAGAACGCGATTAAGCACGTCAATGGCATGTTGTTGAACGATAAGAAGGTGTTTGTTGGTCATCACATCGCCAAGAAGGACCGTCAGAGCAAATTTGAGGAAATGAAGGCCAACTTCACCAACGTCTATGTCAAGAACATTGAGCCAGACACCACCGATGAGGAGTTCCGTGACCTCTTCGAGAAGTTCGGAGATATCACCTCTGCCACCCTTGCCCGTGATTCAGAAACTGGTAAGAGCCGTGGCTTCGGATTCGTCAACTTCACCAACCATGAGAGCGCTGCCGCCGCCGTCGACAATTTGAACGACAAGGATTTCAAGGGCCAGAAGCTGTATGTCGGACGTGCTCAAAAGAAACACGAACGTGAGGAGGAGTTACGCAAGCAATATGAGGCTGCTCGCCTTGAGAAGGCTTCCAAATACCAGGGAGTCAACCTCTACATCAAGAACCTGAGTGACGACATTGACGATGAGAAATTGCGTGACCTTTTCAGTGGTTACGGCACGATCACTTCCGCTAAAGTCATGCGCGATACCTTTAACCCTGATGCTGCCTCTGATTCTGAAAAAGAGGGCAAGAAGGATGACAAGGAATCCGAGGCCAAGGAGGAATCCAAGGAGGAAGTCAAAGAGGAATCCAAGGACGAAACTGGTGACAAGACCGAGTCCAAGGATACCAAAGAAGCCAAATCCGAATCCAAGAAGTCTGACAAGAAGCATCTTGGTAAGAGCAAGGGCTTCGGTTTCGTCTGCTTTAGCAGCCCCGACGAGGCCTCCAAGGCTGTTACGGAAATGAATCAACGCATGGTCAACGGCAAGCCTTTGTATGTGGCATTGGCTCAACGCAAAGATGTTCGCAGAAGTCAGGTTAGTTTATCATTTCCCGAACTGAGGCTACATAGTCGAAAGGTTAATATGCTAACTTAATGTACAGCTCGAGGCCAGCATCCAGGCTCGCAACACCATTAGACAACAGCAAGCTGCTGCTGCTGCTGGAATGCCTCAGCCAGTAAGTTCCAAACGTTTTTTACCGCGACTGAATTGTCCTCTAATCTTGCTGCTTTTAGTTTATGCAACCTGCTGTTTTCTACGGCCCTGGTCAACAAAACTTCATTCCCAACCAGCGGGGCGGTATGCCATTCCAGCAACCCGGCATGGTCATGCCAGGTATGCCCGGCGCCCGACATGGTCAATTTGGTGGATTCCCTGGAGCTCAAGGTGGCCGCGGAATGAACCCAAATCAACAAATCCCCCCCAACGCATATGCTCTCGGTGCACAGGGCCTGCCAATGGGCATGCAAGGCGTTCCAAATGGTCTCAACTATCCTCAGATGGGCCAGGTACAAGCTCCGTTCGGCAGAGGACGTGGCGGCCAAGCTCCTGGTGTCCAGGGTATGCCTCCTAACATGGGCCCAGGTGGTCAGTACGGTCGTGGAATGCCAGTTCAGCCAGGTATGGGACGACCTGGCCAAACCGGCCGTGGACAAGGACCTCCAGGCCAGCCTGCCGGTCGGGGGGATGAACCTGTTGGCCCCAGCGGCATCACTCTCCCAATGTTGAATGCTGCTCCTCCCGCCCAGCAGAAACAGTTGCTCGGTGAAGTAATCTACCCTAAGATTCATGCTCAGCAACCAGAACTCGCTGGAAAAATCACTGGCATGCTTCTCGAGATGGAGAATGCCGAACTGCTTGCTCTGTAAGTTGATATGCTACCCCAAACCGTTCCCTCTTTTGACCATGCAACTAACACTCACTGATTAGGGTCGATGATGATGCTGCGCTGAAAGCCAAGGTTGATGAAGCTATGACTGTCTACGACGAATATGTTAAGAACAAGGGCCCTGAAGCTGGTGATGCCGCACCTGACACTGGCAAATCAAACGATGTTAGTCAAGAAACCACAGAAGAGACGAAGTCCTAAAATGGAAACTCATGCGAATTGAATGAATCTTGACTCGGGGCTTTCTTGATGTGACGTGCTTTATGATTACTTCCTATGTGTGATTTACCATTTTCTTTGTTAAGCCTCATATGTTTTTATGTTAATGTCTGGCTCTGATGTTCTGCTGTTTCGGAACTTCATGTTAAGGAAGGCGTTCTTTATGGATATCCATGAGGTCTTCCGGTTCTCCCTGCAGAGATACCATCCTCCCTCTCACGCCTCTTCTTTTCCTCACTTCTTCCCGCCCCCCCTTTCTTGCGGCTTGCGCCCTATCACTTTCCCCATCTCTCGTGAGCGGTAGAATGCAACACTTAGGATTCGAAGCATGATTTCTATCTTTTCCACGTTAGGACGGAAGGGAAGGCAAAAGTTACTTTGGGCTGGATGGTTTTTTTATCTTTGTTTCTTTTTCCCGACTCTGTTCCCCTCGTCCTTTTCTGTACTCTTCTTCTTGCTTGATACATATCAGTGTTGAGAGTAATTAACAGATTGTTACCTTCCATCTTTTTCTTGAGCTCCATGGCTCCCTTTGCCCGTTTGAGGAGGGCCGATCGATGAGATCGTGTACATTATCATAGAGTGCCTCAATAATAGCCCGCTCACGTTACCTAGCTCGCTTTGATCTGACGGTAAGCAGTTGATGAGCTGGAAAAATAAGGACAACTCAATCTTCATCTCATTCTAGGATCATAATACGGCCTTTAGACGTCGAGTTTTTATCGATCTGTCTGATCTATTTAATTCGTGATCCTCCCAGGCTTTCGGCGCCCACGGATATCGGCATCATAGCAAAACATGGCGGGGAGAGAGATTGATAAGCTGGAAACTTACGCCCTTTCAACAACTCGACAGATTTAAAGTCAACATGGAATCTAATCGCCCACTGATGCAGATGGAAAGACATGATCTCATGGCGATGAATTGCTCCAGATTGACAAGTTAGATAACAGACGTCCTTTGACGACCGGAGCTCATAATGGGGTTCGAAACCTTCCAAACTGGCGGTGCTGATAGTAGCTTGGTGGGCGCGTATGTCGCCTTGCCTGTCAAATGCATGGTATATGCAGAGGTGAGCCCACTGACGGTTGAACCATGTCAGAAGGTATCATATTTACTGACTTCAAGTTCAACCATTCAAGGATGCATGAAACAGCTTCCGCAGCTCCTTTCGAATCTTGGCGTGTCAAAGGCGTTTGTTATCACGGGGACATCACTCCACGAGAAGACGCCTGTCATCAAGGATATCGAAAGAGTTCTGGGGGGTGCTCATGCAGGGACTTATAGTGGAGTGAGGCAACATGCGTGAGTTTATATTCCCTTGAAGTCGATCATAACTTCATCTATCATCCATAAGTGATATTGCTAATCTTGTTGTTAGTCCAATTGCCGACATACAAACTGCATTATCGCAAGTCAGAGGAACAGGCGCAGACGCTCTCATTTCAGTTGGAGGTGGCTCGCCCATCGATTCTGCGAAAGTTATTGCATATCATCTTCACGAGCAAACCGGGAAATGGATACCCAATATCGCTATTCCGACCACGTTGAGTGTTGCGGAGACCACCCAGGTTGCTGGATATATGAATGACGACGGTATGAAAGTTGGCGTTGCCAATGCGGAGATTGCGCCAAAAGGTAGGCTAGACTCCGCATTCCTAACCGTTGAAGCTACAATCGCATGGGCTAACTGGAATACTTGTGCAGTCATCGTGTATGATGGAGACCTCACTCTTCATACCCCGACGAGGCTATGGTTAAGTTCTGCCGTAAGTTGATCCACTAAGAGCCCTTTATTGTCGAAACACCAGGCAGCTTACTGCTCAACTAGATTCGAGCAGTAGACCATGCTGTCGAGCTCCAATATCACCCTAGCGCACCCGAAGTCCCAATCAAGCGCTTGTCCCGCGATGCATTACGCGAATTATTCGCTCTTCTGCCCCAGTGCCAGCAGAGCCCTCAAGACGCAGATATCAGGCAGAGGCTTCAGCTAGCAGCGTACTCCGCTCTATTCCCGTTCAGTTTTACTGGCGGGATTGGATTGAGCCATACAATTGGGCATGTCATCGGAGCAACGTACGGGATTCCACATGGCATCACGTCATGTATCACGCTTGCACCAACCGTGCATTATAAGGCGGAGAGATATCCAGATGACGCGGAGCAAATTGCTAAAATCCTGCCACTTATTGGAGAAGGGGCAACTGGAGATATCAAAAAAGATGCTCTTCTAGTTGGGGACGCGATACAGGAGTTGGTTGAGGGATTAGGTCTCAGATCGACGCTGAGTGATGTAAGTACAACCTGAATCTCGTGACGAATTAACTTGTTGGGATGATACTTGATATTAACAAAGTTCTGGTAGTATAACGTGAACCCAGGTGAGGAGGACATAATTGTTACTCGAGTTCTTGGGGGAGATAAGTCCCACTCGGACTTCGTAGCTCGTGAGTCGATGTCTAGCCAGATCCTGTCCTTCAAGCCCTATAAACTAACTATCTCGATTTGAAGTGAAGAGTATGATCCGTGGTTTTTACTGAGCGGTTACAGCTCCCATGAAGCTTCTGCATAATGATATCGTTGCTTTGCAACTTGCTCTGATGCATAATTCCCGGCCAATTTCAGGGTTTCTAAACGGACCCTGAGGTTGGATATCACAGCAGTATCCTCTTCTAAAGGAGACATAGAAACAGGAGAAAAAGATGTAAGTCACTTATATAACAGTTTTTCCACCATCTTTCCAATCGCCAAACTACTCGTCAACCCGGGACTCTCGATCCCAAGCAAATTGATAAACCCCGGAAACCCTTCCTCCTTTTGGATTACAAAATCCTGGAACCGTTTCCCCTGCAGTACCGCTCCTCCTTTTGAGAGTTTAGGTCGAATTCCACAGTAGTCAAGGTCTATCGCGTCAACGTTAATTCCGGGTAAAAACTCCCGAATTTGGGGTATTGCGTCTTGTAGACGTGCAGGGCTCGGTTTCAAATCATTGGGATCATCAACCCATTCCACATCGGGCCCAAAGCGCACACGGCCAGCCATATCCAGCGTTAGGTGCGTTCCTAAGCCCCCTAGCCCTGGTTTTGGGGCTGGATATAGGAGAATTCCCGGTTTCGGCGTCGACGCAGCGTAAGAGAAATAAGTGCCTTTCGCATAATAGGGGGTTCTGTGTCTCTCTTTCGGCAGTATCATATTATTGATGGCGCAGGCATCGAGTCCTGCACAGTTGATCACCGTTTCTGCCGTAATCAAGTCTTCTGCACCGTCTGCAGATTTGGTGGAAATCCGATAACCTCCGTTTCCTCCATCCAGGGGTTCGATGTTTTGAACTGTAGTGTGCACCACACAATCTCCCCCTCTGTCTTCAAAGTCACCTTGCAAAAATGCCATCAACGCATGACTATCCACGATACCTGTTGTCGGCGACTCGAGAATCCCGGCCTGCGCCCGCACATCGGGTTCTCTGCGCTGGGTCTCCTTGCGGCTAACGAAGCGCATGGGCACGCCTATGTGTAGCGCGTGAGCATGTAGCTGTTGGCATTCATCCCACTGTTGCTCATCTTGAGCGAGGATCCATTTTCCGGTGTTGCGATGGGGAATGTTGTGCTTTTGGCAGAGCGAGTAGAGGAGCTGTCGTCCCTCAATGCAGAGTGTCGTCTTGAGGGTGCCTTTTCCATAATAAATGCCAGCATGAATAACCTTTATAGAAAACATTAGAGCTGTCTATCATTTTCCACATGGTCATAGGATATGTTCTCTGAAAAATCGTGATCCTGAGAATCTTGATGGCCCAGAGATTTTCGCGGAAGTGAAACTACCAACAATAGGTACAACACACCTCTGAGTTTCGACTGCTTGTCTCCATTCCCACTGCACCGTGTCTCTCGAGGAGAAGGGTTGAAGCGTTCTCTCTGCTCGCCAGCTCCCGAGCTACGGCCAGCCCAACCACACCGGCACCAACCACCTAAGCCACCGTTAGAACCGTAACATAGATCAATCCAAAAGGTGTCACTTACTACATGAGTAAAATCCGCATTTATGAGCCTAGACGAGGAGAAATGTCTCCCAAACCGGGAGAGTCCACTTGTAAACATCGTCGCCGCTCTGGAACGCATGGTTGTCAACTTTTGGAATTGGCGTTTTCTCTAGACGTCAACGAGTGCGAAGGCGAAGAACATCCGAGTCCTCGTAGACTCCTGTCTTCGCAGTTCGCGGTCATTGACCTATTGGGCGTTCAATCGAAGCCATCGCGTGTATGAAGTGACGTTGATCGCTGACCCTTGTTGCACTCGGCATCGGCATTTTAAAAATCGGGATAATATCGCCGGTGTTGATGATGATGATAATGCTCCGTTTGTCCACAAGAAAATCGACATTTCTTTCATTACAACATTTATTTACGTGCTACTTCGATATTGCTATTTGGTGCCAGCACCAAGCTGGTATAGAGGGCCTTACTAGAGGGGGAGAAAGTCTACCCTCTTATGCACAGTATGAAGTTCTCGCTGATATACCAATGCCATCTATCAAGCAAACATAGTAGTTCCTAAAGCATGCCTAATTGCTTGCAGCAACAAATCTCAATGAATGATCTGCTAGATTTGCCATGATGACCATGGTTAACTGCTACTCTTGAATAATCGATATGTTGGGGCTCGTGCAATACGAGACGACGCTGGTGCCAGTTTCACTCCTCAAATATGGGAGAGAGCCATAGAAGTGACAGATTGGGTATCACGGCTCATGAGAACTGATGATTATTCTCATAGGATGCTGAAACGGCCGTGTTACTTGCCACTGACATCTTTGATCATGGACTCATAATGCTACACAAAGACTAATCAGTATCGAACACAACGAACCATTTACTTTGGGCTACTCACCGCCTGCTGCTCTTGCGCGAGCTTTCCTTTGGTATCCTAGTGCAACTGTTAATGTCTATTATATGTCATGTGTACTCAGTATCGACATACGCTTATGATAGTAAGGACCAGGGAGTAATTGTTGAACAAGAAACGTTCTCTCCTCTTGGAATCACCGCTCGCCTTGCTGAGCTTGGCCAGAAGCGTGTCAAATATATTACTCAATCGCCTCAGGCTATTTGAAATCGGCTCGTTATCTCCAGCTTCACTGCTCAACTGCAGAATGCTGTGAAGAAATTGGCCAAACCTCTGGGTCAAAAAATGCGGGGCCAGTGACTGTTTGTCGCCCCCAGTAAGTGTCAGGGCTGAGACACTTCCTCGAGTGGACGACGCGGGCGCCCTCTTGAGCGATTCGTGGTGCATATCCATGACCATCTGGAATCGAGGCCAGAGGAGCATGTTTATACCGTTGATATACGAATCGGCAACTGGGACCTTGCGGCGTTGCAGTTCAAAAGCAAATTGCTGATTGAGCCGCACACAGAGAAGGATTCCAAGACAATCTGTGGTATTGTCGATAAGTTGCTTCGTTAAGTTATGGCCGAGAGAAAATACCGGTTCAAATATTGCCACAACCCTTCGTGCTGCTTGTTGGATTGATTTGGCTGCGAATGTCTCTGTCATGAACGAGAATTCCGCAGAGATATTGTCTACCAAGACAAGGTTGAAGTTTCTAAACGGAACTTCAATTCCGTGATATGATTTATCTTCTTCCGCTAAATACGAGGATATCGCCATCGGGTTACTTGATCTGAGGATGTCTATTCGACGCCCCAGAGCAAATGGGTCGTGAGCAGAATGCGTGCCACGTCCGACGGGAAACGGGTTTGCTATAATGTGTCAGTCCAGTCCAAGTGGCGGTGACGATTAACCTACAGCTTTTCTGAGAAACTGCTTCGCCGCCAAGAAGGTCATTACGGTCCACAGAATGGAGTTTCAGTTTGTCGAGAGCCTGATTATACCTAGCGAAATTCGAAAGATAATACCATTTCATTGTGTTCACGTAGGCCTGTGTGATTTCTTCCGCCAGTTGGGGCTGCTGACGAGACAGAAAACCATAGAGATCCTTGTACCTGGCAAGGGACTGTTGCTGAATTATCTGGGCATTTATGTTCGGAGACCGTAAGGCTCTTATCTGAGCTACGAGATAATCACGTATTCTTTCCACCGCCTTCAAGTAAGATTAGTAAGACAAGTGTGCTACTAGCATGGAGTCTCGCACCTTGTTCTTCAAATCCGATAGTAACGGTTTAATGTCTTCCACTGCTTTGACATTATTGAGCGAGCTGGTCTCGACGCCAACAGTTCGACTTTCGAGTTCGTTTAGAGCTTTCATCCAATCCGCATTTATGGGGCCTTCAGAGATTAGTCGTACAATCCGCGGCGATATTGCGATTCCCTCTACAGCAGGCCCAAGGAATTGCTCAACATTCTTCCGGTTTTCGAGTTGCGAGCTCAGCTGCGACGAACGCGACTGAAGTGTTTCGATCTCAGCGGATACGGCGCCGAGTTCGGTTTGGAATCTCAAGAGATATGTTTCAACGGATTTTAGGACGTCATCGCATCCCTATGTGAAGGCGCCATAAGTATAGATCTCTCGGCACAAAAAGTGGCTCCCACGTACCGCAATTGAATCGTGGAGATCTTGAAAGCGTCCGCGCTCCTTCTCATCTATAGCTTTCATTAATTACATGCCCTGGCAGTTGTTCCGCCCCGACCTTTAGGACTCACACTGTTCGGACGGCTGGGATGTCTTAAAACTGGTTGGTAGTTTAAGTCGTTCGTCATCACGCTTTGCGAAATCCTCAAGGCTCAAGTCCGCAAAATCGATGCTATCCACAAGTCTCTCAGGTTTATCTGGTGTCTCTGTATTTGTCTCCGGCCCTTCTGAGTTGTCATGTCCCTTTATTATGTTTTGTAGAACCTCCAAGGGGTCGTTAACGTTCGCACCGCTCGCCGCGCTTGTTCTAAGTGTTGGCCCATTCGTTTGGCGTAGAGTACCTGGTAAGGAGTTTGTCGACGCATTCACGACAGAAGAAAGGGACAATGAAGATGAGCGCGCGTTAAATGGTGGACGTGAAGGCTGGCCGCTGGCATTAAGCTGTGATGACCGTGGGACAGGAGAAGCCTGCCGGTGAAATGGTGAGGTGGCTCCAGAGGCACCTGAGTGCCCGGCGAAACGGTCGAGCCACATGTTTGGTGGTCATTCAGATCAGAATCAAAGCTCCATCAAGGAGCACTGTTGAGCCAAAGTCATTGGCGCCGTAGCGTAAGAACCGTCCAGATAACATGCAAGTTGCTCTGAGGTCGAGCCCGACGCGGAGCTTCAACGTCAGCCATACGGCCTGGATACGTACGGTAATTTACGGGCCCTTATCAGATCTGCACGGGTGTCCATTAACACCAAGCGCGCAAACACCAGGGCACGAGTGCAAACAAAACAAACGGGCTGTAAGGGGCCAAGCGTCGGTTACCCCTCCAAAGTCGTTTCGGAGGCCACAGCTAAGGAATTTCTCGCTCTCTCCACTCATTTTTATTTTAAATCCAGTCCCTCATCAGAATTACACCTTTCTTCATTCATCCTCCATCCCCACCACCTCACTTCACCTCTCAGTCTTTTGTCGGCCTTCCTTTCGATCCCATCTTATTTGTTCATCTAATCACCTTCTTTAACAATCTATCACCATGGCCGACGATGCGCAGGTAAGCAAGTCATGCCACATTTTGCGTGTTTCTTGACGTGACATGCGACCCCCGCACTTGGAAGAAACCTGTCTTATCGGTCGTTTCGCGATTTTTTCATTTCCTCAGTCAACGCACCACCGTGAATCTAGTTCATCGTTTACTGATCCTTTGTTTTTACAGCATGAGCACACTTTCGATAGCGCCGATGCCGGTGCCTCTGCCACTTATCCCATGCAATGTTCTGCCTTGAGGAAGAACGGCTTCGTGGTCATCAAGAACCGCCCATGCAAGATTGTTGAAATGTCCACCTCCAAGACCGGAAAGCACGGTCACGCAAAGGTCCATCTCGTTGCCATCGATATCTTCACTGGCAAGAAGCTTGAAGACCTCTCTCCCTCCACTCACAACATGGAGGTCCCCAACGTCACCCGCAAGGAATACCAGCTTGTAAGCTTTGCCGGATCCCCCGGGTGTTATTGAACGAGATCATATGCTTACGATACTGCTAGCTTGATATCTCTGAGGACGGCTTCCTTTCCCTCATGGCTGAGGATGGCTCCACCAAAGATGATGTTAAGGTTCCCGATGGTGAAATTGGCGAGAGAATTAACAAACTCTTCCGCGTTGAAGAGAAAGATACCAGTACGTCTCGATTACGGAATTTTTCGTGATGAACTATATTGGCTAACGACGTACCAGATGTCGTTGTCTTGACCGCCATGGGCGAAGAAGTCGCCATGGATGCCAAGGAAGCTCCCAAATAAATGTTTACTTATTTACCTCCCGTCTGTTGGAATTCGCGCCCTGACGTTATTAACTCCTTACTTGGACGTGGAATGTGTTTGGGAAAATGGCTTTGCTAGCTGTACCCACCTGGAAACGGTGTTAGCTCCTCGAAGACTGTTTGCCAGCATTTCTGATTGCTCCACGGTACTTGAGCAGGCATGTTGATGTCAGCTCCTGCATGAATTAATGATGAAATTAAAAAAAGCCCTGTGTAAAATTTTAAATCCCTTAGCTCGCTCGTGCCTATCAGCTCTGTAAAATCGGCACAAGACAATAGTATATGGAGAGTGTGGAAAGATTTCTCAGGATCAAACCTTTTTCGTGCCCATTAGATTTGTGTGGTGGCAATGAAGGGTTGTTGTGTGTCCCTCGCACTCATCCGTAGCCAACCATACTGTGATACGAATGCAGATTGTTCACGATCTCCAGTACATACTCTCAGATTTCACGACCAATGGCCATCTAAATGGCAGAGGCAAAACGTGGCATCTGCGGGCAAGACGGATGCCGTGAAACGCGCTACTCGCTGGAAAACGGCCTCTGGTTCTGCCGCCAGGGGCACCAACAAGAGGTGAAGCACGTCCCAGAAATGCGAACTGCCGGGGTGGTTGGAGCTGACTGACATCGGTATCCGTTATCTTGCATAGGGCCGACAAGTCATCGCAGATGACGAGGACTTTGGGACGCAGGGAAGAACTATTCGTCAGAAAAAGATTGCAGCCGAGCGCGTATCTAAAAGTGAGTTGATCCTGAGTGGGTGGTTGAGAAGGAGACTGGACTAAAAGGCCTTGCTGCAGAATATTATGGGAGCCAGGCATATCAGCTTTTCCTAGAAGCATATCAACTTATCCTGTGGAAGCAGTGTCATGCCCTAATTCATCAAAAAGGACTTCCAGGTGAACTTGAAGTACGTCCGTCCCAGCGCCAACCCTCATGGTGTGACGTGCGACTATGTTGCTGATGATTCTTGTAGTTCATTGTGAAAGATCTATGGACACTGCGTCTTCAGAAGCTTTATGCAAGAGGGGATGACAAGTTCCAATCCGATGATAATGGCTCACAGGTTTTCAGTTCTCAAACCGAGCGAACAGAGCTCGATGATGAGGAGTACAGTTATCACAAGCGGAAGCTGAGCGATTCACCAGGGGTGATTGATTCTCTAGCCTTGTGCTACTTAGGCACTCTGTTACTCAGAATCCCCGTTAGTGTGGGATCTATCCAAAGGTTCTCCAAGGCCGAACTTGTCCATCAGAAATCGAGACCAATGCTGACATTTCTGCGGTGAAGGTGGATTGCTAGGGATGATATCCCATTCCTCAAGTTGACTCGGTTTGTCCCACAGGACATGAAAGATAGACTTCCGGCCGTTTATCATAACGCCCTTAATATTCGAGTATGATCACGATTGCTTCCCGTAAAGGCGATGACAGCTGACAGCTAACTGCTACCCTAGAACGTTCCCACCGGTAATCAGTTCCATCGAACCGTTGCTGATTTGGCAAAGTTATATTTTCAAGATTTCGGAGTTGCTTTCCCCCCTATAAACTCAGCATTATCGTTGTTTTCATACATCAAGCAGCTTGTCCTGCCACGTAGGTTCCCCGGCCGAGACGTCACTCCCATTCTGGACCTAGTTACTTATCAATATCTCATTTAGTCGAAGTATACCCGGCCGTGAATAGACTGAAGGAACGGACGGGTTTCACCTTCTCCTTTCCCAACCAATCTGGAAGATTCAACCGACTTTGTTTGCCTGAGGTCCAGTTGATGAGTCTTGTCGTCGTCGCGACAAAGCTCTTTTATCCTTTTGATGATACGAAACGATACCCAAGTTCTTTAAGTGACCCTGCTGCCCAAATTATGGACTGGGAAGCTTGGGTAGAACTCCAGAAAGAGTTCAATTTGAGAGGAAAAACCAGCGCGAGAATTGAGAAGGGATTTGGTATTGAGGTAAATGAGGAAGATGTTCTGCGAATGACACCTGTCCAACTGGACGACTATATGGACTGGTATAGTAAGATGTGGATAGACCCGAATAAAGGTAGGAGCCTTGAAATGATAAATATTGGCACTAGTACCTTACTGATAGGGATGGTCAGATACAAACCCGTTCGCGGATATGTTCCCGACAGCACGGATTGACACTGACGACGTTATCCCGCTACCTCCACCGGGTGACGACGACGATAGCCCGGCTATCACAATAAAATTGCACAAAATGCTATCGAATATGAAAATGAGAAGGGTGATAACAGATGTCGATGCTGATACACTGAACAAAGCTATCGCTCGACCCGGGAGCGCATACGCGCGTTATCGCAATGAAAGCCAGCTTCCAGAGAATGCAAGGATATTCTATGACGCCACCGCGAAGGTTATAGGCGTGTCTTTAGAGACCATGGTGTCTGCTGTATACCAGACGGAGCATAGGATTATGCATCCAGAAAGGAACAGGAGTGAAACAAGGAGTCGGACGAGGAGTCGGACGAGGAGTGCAAGTAGGAGCAGGAGTCGAAGTATGGCCAGGTCACAGGGAATGGATGACGAGTGACATGTAGCGAGTGATATGGGTGAATCTGAGTAACATATTCAATATGAAGACACTTCTTTTGGACTTTCACAGCCACTGTATCGCGAGGTCGTGTCTTCGTACAATTGCTCTCCTTCATGAGCAGGTGTCGTGGTCCGTTCATGACGTGGTTGGAATGGGGATAAGGTTTAGCGCGTCGGAGGTAGAAATTAGGGCTTAGGGCTTGCGACATCGCCCATGCCCACCCGCTAAGCGAGTAACCCTTCAATTCCTGGACCGTGTCGACGACGAAGCAGAGGACTGTGAGACAACAGCAGATAACTCCGCAACAAGTAAGTCATTCATTACCGGAACCAGCTCGTTAACATATATGCCATGTTTGCTGACATTTTGACCCGCGACTTCCAGTGCAGATGTAGGTCATCCCTATTCCCAGGCCCTTGCCACCCAACCGGAATCTCGAATACAGCGTTCTCGTTGCCTTTATCGAAAAATGCGTGACTGACACTTAATTTTCCACTCGAATAGCTTCGTGAAGACCCTCACCGGCAAGACTATCACCCTTGAGGTGGAGTCTAGCGACACCATCGACAACGTCAAGACCAAGATCCAGGACAAGGAGGGCATCCCACCGGATCAGCAGCGATTAATTTTCGCCGGCAAACAGCTCGAGGATGGCCGTACTTTGAGCGATTACAACATTCAGAAGGTACATATATGATGCGGTGTTATGGTTTTGGTCTTTGATATGGGAAAACATTCGATATGGGGGCGAATCCGGACATGAACGCGAGAAGGGTTTTTTTACTCTCTTTTGACACGACCGTTCTGACCGGGAATTATGACTGTATAGGAATCCACCCTTCATCTCGTCCTCCGTCTCCGCGGTGGTATCATCGAACCCTCCCTCAAGGCCTTGGCCAGCAAGTACAACTGCGACAAGATGATTTGCCGAAAGTGCTATGTATGTCCACGAAATTGCCCCGAACCGGTTATCTGCCACATATATCGAGTTTGTACTAAACTACGGATCTTCTTTTATTAGGCTCGCCTTCCTCCTCGTGCCACCAACTGCAGAAAGAAGAAATGTGGACACACCAACCAGCTCCGACCAAAGAAGAAGTTGAAGTAAACGAATTATTTCGGTTGTTGTTGGAGGTCCTTGTTGTGGAAACGCAGCGTGTGGACTTGTTGTGATGATGATTCAGGGCGTTTGAGCAGGACTTTGATCATGTTTCTATAATGTCGTTTTACGTCCCACTCAGTCTCGGAAATCAACAAGTTCATTTTCTTCTTTCAACTCGTGCTCTTGCATCCCGGAAGTTACAGGTTGCTCTTCTCGAATCGGCCTATGACGAAATGCATGGGCTTAGAAGTACAGGATGGGGCGACGAATCGCGAAAGCAACCGAGTTAGATGCTAACTTAGGCTGGAAAGCAAATGAAGTCATGCCACAAGTATCACAAGAACATGCGCGCCATGTCATCCTTATCTTCATCCTTGCTCTTATCTTTCTTCTTCTTCGCCGGGCTGCCATGACTATCAAAGGCGTTAGCACAAGATCTTGCAAATCGAACGGGTCATGGGCAGAACTTACGCGAAAAAGAGGATCTTGATCGCAATCGCCAAACCAGCATGCAGCACAATCACCAGTATCAGTAGGATCTTGCTCGTCCTCGTATCCGCGGTACTAAGCACAGGATATAGATTCCTTAACAGAAAAAATACCGTCCATCCAAACCCAACACCCACAAGCACCCAATTGAGCTTTGTCAATGGGCTCCAGCTCACCAAGGCGACAGCAATCCAAATGAGATTCGCATAGCCATACAGAGCCCAACACTCAATCAAGTCCGCACTAGTGCTTCCAAACCACCGTAAAGCTCCCCATAGTGCGATGGGAATGATGCCCGTGTACCCGTACATAAGGCCCGCAGCGCCGGACAACAGACGGAAATCATACTCGAAATGGTCCTTGCTCGCGCGAGCGAGATACTGCGAAATAGTTCCCGTGAGGAATAGGATAACGGCGACGGTGGTGGCTATCCAGAACGGTCCGTAGAGATCCGGGTTGCCGTCGAGGACGTCGAGGAAGTTTGACCGTGGGTACAGGGTTGCAGTGCAGCGGCGGAGGACATCGTTGGTGTCGACGTCAAAGTACCGTGCGTAATATGATAGCGTCCAGAATGGGTGCTTGGAAGGGGTGCCGCCAGGTGAAGCTCCGCGTCGTGACGAGGAAGCGCCTCCTAGAAAGGGAACGGAGTCGGGGTGGTGAGCTTTGGCATTATTGCGCGAGTTATCGTCAAAGTCTACTCAAAGCGTACTTGTCAGTATCATCTCTTAATCGTCGAGTCTATAGACGCGGGCTTGCTGCCTACTTGAGTTGTGGAATTCCAGGTCCTCTTGGAGATCGGTGTGCCCAAGGTCGCCCTATTTGCATGTCAATTGATGCGCTTTGGTTTGGTTTTTACAGGGAGAAAAGATGAAGTCTTACCTCGGCGTCTACATCCACGACGACGTCGTAGCCACGGTTAGCCATGATGTAAAGCTGAGTCGTGGAGCTGATCGTGAGCTTGGGTGAGTTGTGATGAGGTTGCGAGGCAGATTACGCAAAGCAAAGTCATGAAGACAGATTGGAGCTGATTATCGCCACGCACCAGCCGTGGCCGTAACTTAAGCTAGCTGGGCTGATCCGATGTAATAATAAGATACTTCCAGGAAACGACGGGAATATGAGAATCATACTCCATCAAGTTCTTTTTCAATATTATAGGACATATTATCTAAATATTCTAAACTTTTGAATCTAATTTAGAGGCCATCTCGCCGTCAAGGCGGACCATGCCTGTATCTAATCATACAACTCAGGACTCACCTGAAGCAGCAAACAACGCTTCACCATATCGCGGCTTTGAATCGGCGAAAGCATCGCCAGATCATAGGAAAATCGGTATTGTTTCTCATAATCCAGTATGATAAAACCCCAATGAATATCGCCAACCCAACGGATCCGAATGTTCGTGATTGGCTTCGTAAGAAAACAACAACCTTCTGTCGTGTCTCCTCTCGTTGAAGTTCGCGGTTTTGTTTGTGGAACAATTCTTCTGCCTCTAAGGCTGTCGCTCGCAGTGCAAGGTTTCGGGATGTCTTCAGGACGCTGTTGGAGGAGATGTTCTTCCAAGCACGGAAAGGAAGCGATTCGGGTGGATATTGTGTATATAGTGCCATTGCGTTGGTGATCAACATTTCGAGGTTCAGTGGCTGTGGTAGTTTTGAGAGGGTGAAATGTATCATCTCCGGTTCATCTATAGGGATCTCAAGAAGCTCTTTCCGTCGAGTAAGTATGATAGATGCAAATAAGTAGATCGAAACAACAGGCTCATGGGATAGAATAAAGTCGTATAGTCTTGCTATATCGCTATACTCTTGGATATCATGAGCATATAGCGTAAGAGTAGCAGCAAGTGCGAAAAAAGGCTGTGTGCCAGATAAATGCCCATAGAGTTCGAGGTCTGCAGAGTGGATTATGGCGGGAAGTAGCTGAAGGTGCTTCACGGCAGGAGATAGGGATGGAAGCATGTAGTCCCTTATGCGGAAGAGTGAGACTCGTTCGATTGCAGGAATTGAGTCCTTTGGGCCAAGTACCAGAAGCAAGACTTGCGCAATGTCATGGTATCCCTGGAAGTAGCATAACATGGGTCTTCGCCTGAGGAGAGACGTAATCAAGTTAAATAACTGATCTTTCTTCACTGCCAGTTGTTTGTCCGAATTACCTGGTTAAACTAATATCAGCATGCTTATTCCATGCTAGGCAATGGACAATCATCTCACAGTCTGGATAATGCACAAATGCTCGATTAACATCTAGCCTAACTTGCTCTTCATCGCCGTGTTGAGCAAGCCCATCAGCGTCAAGAATCTCTTTGTCCGGTAGCTCCAGGTCGCATCCAAGCAGAATTGGCCCTGGGAGAAATATATCAGATCTCTAAGTTCAAGATAACAAGATAGTATTCCAAGGATGTTCTTACAAGCAAGCTTGCGAAGATCATCATGCAGCAATCCTCCTTCAGAGGTTGCCAACGCAATCAAGGAATCGACATTTCTCTCTTCGCAGCTCTGGGTTATGGCACTTCTTTTCGGTCCATGGGTTCTGGGCTCAGGCACGATCCCGTCCATCCGCGAGTTGGCTACTAATGCTTCACAGGACTTCTCAGTTGGTTCGTCTCCATAACTCATTGTAACCATCATGGGAGCCAGCCCTAAATCATAAGATACCTCCTCCGCCAATCCTCGAAGCTACCATGCAGAGCAATAGTATAAGCACCGTCGTAGGGATGGATTTAAATCCCGCGAAGATAAATTGGAAAGGTAGGTTAAGCCTTGTTGTGGGCTCCAAAGTCGTGTTAAGAACGGAGCGATAAACGACTTGGAGCAAGTGACTCAAAAGGTCAGATTCTCTTCCCCGTAGCTTGAAGGAATATGATCATGTTAATGGCCGTTCGAAATGATTGCTGTTGACCGTTGTCTTCTGATATCACGGCCTGACGCTAAGAACCGTCCACGCAAGTAATCTTATTCGAAATACAAGTGCTAGTACTGTGTCGTAATATTTTATCCAATCAGATAGACTCATTAACCATACTTGTGTCTCTTCTGAGCATTATTGGCCGGCACCACGACAATGCTGTGCAGATTTTTCAGTCTAATACTCTGTAATACACGGTACACGTCATTTTGGCTAGCTAGCGCAAGTGTGGATAGATTATTGTTTTTAGGTTGCGGCCTGGCTGCGTCACGAACTCGCATGCATCTGAAAGGCCGTCATCAACAAAAGTAGACCACAGAACCAAAGAAGAGAGCGAGCCAAAAGCTACAGTTGTTGAACACCCGTTCAGGAGCAGTGGGCACTCCCTCTCCCCAAACGCCAGCATCGGCACGACCAGGAACCTTGACCTCACGCGTCACAATAGTCAACTTGATCCAACTAGACCGCGCATGACCGACATGCAAGGCTTGAGGTGATACTGCGGTTGCCTGATATCCAACCCGTATTGGAAGGTCAACTCACCCACACAGGACATGCACCCGTTTTCGCTTACAGAATGCGGTATGTTGGTGTAGATGACCTGTTCGAGTGCGTCCTCGCTCGCTTAAAGAATCCTGAACAGCACTGATACGCATGCTATTTAGTCTGTTACCTGCCGTGAACATATCTACTGTCTGAGGGCCCAGGTCTCTCCTCTTTTTGCTGGCCTTCTATTCTCTCTGCTTCAGGGGAGGTTGGATGCCAAGCTGCACCCTGGGTTGGTTCCTGATAGCTTGGAACACCGTGCTTTTTGTTTGAATATCAGATACCATCGGAGGCGTCACAATTGTATGCCATCCGGGCTTGGAGATTTTGAGCGGGCTCTAAGCCCCTTTTGTCAGCTTCTTGTCCGAATACGGAGTACAGAGGGCACCCCTGCTCTTCGCAGAGGGCTAGAATTTCACTGCACAGGCTCTGATGCGTTATCGCTGGTACCGGAGTATACAGCGTGACTTATATTTCTCGTCGAAATCTCGTGACTTTTGTATCCAGGTCTGTTGGCCCGCCAAATCATGTCTCTGCAAACCACCTACCTGGTCAACGGCGAATGGGCCACTAGAAGGGTTGATATTGGCGACATACTTGCGAGAAACCGGGAGACCAATATGTCTGCGAATACTCGAACTCCAAAGATCCCAGCCACTGGTCTCCTTTCTAGAACGCTTGTCCATGGGCCGACAATTCAATGGGTGCTACCAGCGCGCATTCGGCATCCGAACAGAAATGACGTCGTGTTCGTTGGAGACAACTTCATTCAAATAAAGGAGCTAGTGCACGGTGGTCATCTCGAAGATATCATCACAAAGGCGGATTTTGATTCAAGAATTATTGGCGCAAAGGTCATCAATACGCGCCCTGAACTTGGATTAGACGACCAGTTAGGTTTGAATGGAGGAACTGCGCGAGATGCCACGCCAGTTGTTGAGAACTTGGCGCCTCATATTCTCGTCCTGATTCTCGCGTCAAAAGAAATGATATTCCTCTACGCAAGGGAACTGCCCCGAGGACGCCTCGATTTTGTGCATGCTCGGAGGCCCTTGCCAGCAGATGTTAGCTCTCTGGAAGAATACGGGAGGAACATCACCATTGATCCTCGGTGAGTGAGCCGCACATGGTTTGTATACTTAATTTTTTGTCTAACAATATGCAGTTCAAGGGCTATGGCGATCTCGGCAAGTCACAAGTTCTTCGGCATCTTTTCCTTGAAGCCTCCCCAGATCATGCAGCACGAGATGAGGTGTGGGCCACTAAATCCAATTCTAGAAGTATGGTACCTCTGGAGTTGGGCCTAAAAGGCATCGAATGTTTTGACAGGCTAACTCTTCATAGGAACGCTTTTTCCGCATTGAAGGCGACATCTTAAGAATGGAGTTTCTACATCCAAAGGCAAGCAATCCGGACAGGGTGATTCTTCTTCTTCTCGTTTCAAGGGAAACAGGAGTCCATGTTGTGATTTACCATTGGAATGCGACTCGTGATTTGCAGTCGGTCGATCTCCGAGTTACTGGAATGAGAAGACTCCCTCCGGAATGGGGTGCTCCTCCTATTCTTATCCCATTGCTTCAATCGACGTCCTTCCTGCTTGTTACCCCCTCCACGGTCCATATTTTCACAGATGTCGTTGAACAGCATATCCCAGCGAAGAAGCTGCCGTTGCTGTCAAGGGCTGAACTGGAGACGAATAATCTCATTTGGACACAATGGACGAGACCAATGAGACATGACGTCCGGAATAAAGTATTCGATGACATCTATATCTGTCGTGAGGACGGGCAAGTCTTATATCTGGAAATACGGGGAGGCTCAGTGGAACGAAACTCCGTTCTCGGCTTTCTTGGCTGTAATCTCGACACTGGATTTGCAATCTTGGATGGAGGTTTCGAGGCAGGAGACTTGTTCGTTGCAACCGGTAGCATGAGCAGCGGTGGCTTGTTCATCGCAGAACCAAGAAAGCCGCTGAGATGCATTCAGCGTATCCCAAATTGGGCCCCTACATTGGATTCAGTGGTCGTCAAAGGGCCAGTGCAACGTAACGGTGGACCATCTCCGTCGAATTGTCGTACAGCCGATCCTTCCATCGATAGGATATTTACGTGCTCAGGAGTTGGCAACCAGAGCGGTGCTGTCACAGAGTTTAGGTACGGACTGGAGGGACGCATAGGGCTTTTGGTCGATCAAGAAGATTCATCCAGTATCGTTGACCTTTGGGCTATGCCTGACATCTCGTCAGGGGGCACGTTCTGTTTGATTTCGAACCCATTGTCATCGTCCTTGATACTGATACCAGTTGATGCGGCCGAGGAGCTTTATGAGATGGACGAGGAAAACTCTGGCCTAAATTTCAATGCTCCAACACTGGCGGCTTCCAGTGCTGCTCACCAAATGCTTATACAAGTTACGGATGTGTCTATCCATTTATCTGTGTTTGGAGACGAATCCCGTCGTTATTCAATGCGAATGCATGAGCTTTCTGAGCGAATCATTGCTGCCGTGATCAACAGCCGGTTATCTCTCCTGGCTACAGCAGTCCGTTCTGATGCCGGCACGCAGGTGGTTGTGCGCACCCCAGAAGTAACTCAGGATGGGCTCCGTTGTGATACTTTCGGTCAGCCCCTCACAGTTGCCTACGAACCTATTTGTTTAGCTATTGAGGAAATCAACTCGCATTTTTACCTTTTCGTCGGTACCAGCGAGGGCAAACTTATTGTTGCAGAGATTAGCCACACGGGTGGTTTAGTCGCTCTTGTTGAGCAGGATATCAAGGCACTGGGAGACAACGACTCTACTGCTTGCGAGTACTTGAAGTTGCTGACTACGACCAAGCGTGGGGTGCGGAAATCAACCCTATTCTGTGGTGTCCGGAATGGTACTTTAGTGCCGTTTGACATCGAACAAGACCAAGTGGGCGTTTTGATAGGTATGATAATCCGCTTTCTTTTAAACTGGACAGACTTGCATACCACAGAAACTGACATGTCGAGATGTAGGATTAACCCAGAAAACACCATGGAAGCTCGGAAACACCCCTGTTTGCATTCGAGGCTACGAGTCTGATGGATCAATGGCAATTGTAACATGTGGAGCTGGTCTCTGGCGCTTATCCTTTGTTGAAGATGAAGATTATGTCGACCATCGACTGGAAAAGATTTTGATCACGGACCAGAACAATGTAAGCAGTTTTCCCTTACTTAGACTTCTTTATCTGACAAGTGGTGCAATAGCCTGCTCGCATGCAAGGCGCTGTTGACATATTCTCCTGCATCGACTCGCAACCCAATTCGCCCCCTGGAGGGCTATGGGGTTCTCTACTTTGCGTTTCCGAGAATCAATTATTCGCCTGTACTTTAGAGACACTGGCTAAACCCGTTCCCCGAGAGATCCATATCCCCGGCAATCCGAAACGAATCATTTATTCCAATTATCTCCAGAAGCTCGTCGTGGCATTCAACTATATGAGCTATGAAAGAGACGGTGAATACACAAGATGCTACAATCGACCAAAAATCTGCTTTATTGATCCGGACTCGCAGTCCCCAGTGTCTTCTACCCTTGATATGAACCAAGGGTCAACACAACAACCCGACATTGCTCAACACAGCAGGATGCCGACTGGAGCGTCTGGTGAGAAGGTCACAGCGCTATTTGACTGGACCTTTTCGAGCGGAGAGCATGCCTACCACATGATTGTTATTGGGACATCGCAGCCACGCAGCACTCACACCGGAAGACTGGTGTATATCTCGGCTCGCCCCGATCCTCATCACCCCGGGCAGATTATCCCGACTATTAAGTACACACATGTTTACAACCACCCGGTTCGTGCGATAGCTTCGTACAAGCCAAGCGCATTGGTTCTTGCAATCGGCGACGAGGTCCATTTCCAATCTCTTGACCCTCGAACCAAAAAATGGCGACGAATGCGGGGATTTAGAACGGAGTCGACTCCTATTTCGATCTCTGTGAAGGAACCATATATTTACGTTTTGACAGCGCGACATTCAGTTTGCATCTTACAGATGGCGGAAAATCACCTCGAGCTTCTTGGTCAAGATGGCACTGACAGAGAAGGACTCGATCATGTGAATCTGCAGGGCGAGTCCGAATTTATTCTAAGTGCCAACAGAGGGGGGTCAATCATCGGGTACTCCCAGAAACGCATTGTGCCAGATGAAAAACTGCTAAAATCCCTTTTTGCCGCTCACATTCCCCACTCAATCATACGACTCAATGCAAGTCACAGGCCTTTCGAACCCGGAGCATCTGAGATCGTATACGGCGCCGCCCTGAATGGCACTCTTTATCAATTCACAACTCTGAAGGAGCACGAATGGCGCTTGCTGCGGTTCATTCAGAACATCTCCGTCGTCAATCCGGTCATATGTCCGTACAGGGCGCGACCCAGGGTGGCTTCAGAGGACTTGGCTCCCACGATGCGGAAACCTAACTTTATGCATGTGGACGGAGACATCCTTAGCCGAGTCGTCGACAATGGAAGACAATTCTTGGAAGAGATGATGAAGAAGAGTCCGTCAACCTTGGACTACGCGAGTACTTGGAGGGAAACTGAGAACACCGGGCGTATGGGCAGATTCCGTGAGTTTGCTGGGCTTGTGGTTGGCGATGCGGAGGATCCGTTTGCAGCTGTCATGGCTTGGATGGAAAGTTTGCTACGGATTGAACTCTGAGACGGCTTCCTGCGTTGACACGATAGGTTTCCCGATGGCTCGAAGCTCCGCGTTTCTATGCCATCAACAACTCAAATTATCCGGTGAAATACTCTGCAAATTGCAGACAGGGCTTGCTGCCTACTTCAGGAGGGCTCTACCACCCGAGTCGTCTTAATATGTATCGCCATTTCCAAAGTCCTACATATCACCTCGGGTCCGCCTTGATCACTGAAACAACATGGTCCAGGACACGACGCTGGACAACACAGAATAATAAAAAGAAAGAAATAAAACCTATATGAAGTACCGTCTCCCTGAATGCAAGATGCAAAAAAGTTGTTTAAACAAAAAATCGCTCCCGGCGTTGATGGAGAATTTCTTCTCCTCGCCACCACAAATGTAGAGAGGCAAAATGTGAGGATATATCCGCATCAGCACAATGTTGAACTATGTACGGAGTACTCTTAGAAATTTTGATGTACAGCAATTGCGATTTATTAGTCGAATCATGGTTGACTGTAAATTTTTGGCGCATTCGTAGTGATCGTGGAGTTGTTGTAGATGTGTTGCGGGTGAGACGAGGCTCGCTTGGCCGCGCGATGTCCCACGATGACTTCTGGAAGCAAAAGCGGGCGAGTTTAAATTTGGCATCGGGGTTAACCGACAACTTATTTTCAACAAGAGGGGCATCATTTCAGAACAACTGAGCTTTAAAACCCCTCAAGAAGAACTTTTACAAAATCTGAAGACTTGTCTTCTCTTCAATACCCTCATCTCTAGGCTGCTGGTCGCGATCGGCCACATTGCTGATGTCACTCAGGACTACCATCGCAACGCTGACATTTTTCCACAACCACACCTACCACCCAAGCATATCGCTACATCTACGACTCGGTCCAGGGTCCGTATAGCCACTCCGTTCAGGTTCTAGAAGAGGAAACCCGTGAAAATGGCGCCAAAGAAGAAGTCGAACAAGAAGCAACAGGACGACTGGGAAGCCGATTTAGGCGAGACCATCACACCAACAAACGGTGCAGCAGAGAATGCAGACACGCCGCCCAATGCTGAAGGAGAAGATGAAATGGGAGGCGGTCTTTTGGCTGCCTTGAGAAAGAATCGAAGCAAGAAGAAAAAGGGCAAGACTGCTGACAATGATTTCGTGGAGGGCGAAGACCCCGCTGCCGATGGGACCGCTGATTTCGCGAGCAAGGCTCCAGAGGAGGGGACTTTTGATGAGGATGATGTCTTTGCAGGCAATGCAAAACCGCCAAAGGCCCCTGCAAAAAAGGAAACACCACAACCCAAAGCGCAAGATGCGGATGAAGGTCTAAGAGTGAAGTCGAAGAAGGAGAAGGAAAAGGAAAAGAAGGAACGGGAGAAGCAGAGGAAAAAGGAACAGGTTCGTGGCTACATACTCTACTCAGGGGATATTCTCGTATCCTGAAGATGAAGGTAATGCTAACCTCTATTGTGTTGTCTAGGCTGCCAAGAAGAAAGGTCAAGCCCCGGCTGCTACGCCTGCTGCGAAGCCAGAACCTGCCAAACCCACCGCTCCTGAACCCAAGGCCGCTCCTACTCCCGCACCGGACACCTCTGGCAAGAAGAGAAAGGTGCCAGCACATCTTGCTGCTATTCAAAGACAACAAGAATTGCTCCGGCAACAGCAAGAGGAGCAAGAACGTCTTGAGGCTGAACTAAAGGCCCAGGAGGAAGAGAGACTCCGGAAAATCGAGGAAGAGGAACGCAAGAAAGAAGAAGCTCGCCAGAAGAAAAAGGAAAAGGAACGGGAGAAGAAGGAGCAGCTGCGCAAGGAAGGAAAATTACTGACAAAGGCTCAAAAGGAAGCGAAAGAGCGCAATGAGATTCGCATGAAACAGCTCCTGGCTGCTGGTGGTAAAGTCGCAGGTCTGGAACAAGACAACGAGTCAGGAGAGAAGAAGAAGCCTGTCTACGACAACAGAAAGAAACGCGCCCCCAAGAATAAGAAGGAAGAAGTAGACTTGGAAGCAGCAGCTGCGAGAGCTGAAGCGCAACGCAAGGCCGATGAAGAGGAAAGGAAGCGACGAGAAGAAGATGAGAAGGCTCGAGCTGCTGCTGAGGCGGCTGCTAAAGCCCAAGAAAGTGACGATGACGTTAAAGACAGCTGGGATGCACCGTCGTCCGACGAGGAGGAGGAGGGTGAGGAGGGCGAGCAGACTGAAGACAAGGCCGAGACACCTGCAGAAACACCAAAAACTGGCGACGGTTCTCCAGAAGAGTCTGAGTCCGAAGAATCCGATGAAGAGGCCACTGCCGCACAGCGAGCCATTGCCCAAAGGAAAGCTGAAGCGGCCGAACGACGGAAGAAACAACATGAAGAGGCCCTTGCGGCGAGATCAGCGGATGATTTGCGGTCGCCAATTTGTTGTATTCTTGGACACGTCGATACCGGAAAGACAAAGCTCCTCGATAAGATTCGACAGACGAATGTTCAAGAAGGCGAAGCTGGTGGTATCACTCAACAAATTGGTGCCACCTACTTCCCTACGGATGCTCTCAAGCAAAAGACGGCCGTTGTCAACAAGGATGGCAACTTCGAATTCAAGGTTCCCGGTCTACTGATCATTGATACCCCTGGTCACGAGTCTTTCTCCAATTTACGTTCTCGCGGTTCATCCCTTTGCAACATTGCCATCTTGGTGGTTGATATTATGCACGGGCTGGAACCTCAGACCCTCGAGTCTATGAGATTGCTTAGAGATAGAAAAACGCCGTTCATTGTGGCGCTGAACAAGATCGATCGTCTCTACGGCTGGAAGAAGATTGATAACAATGGCTTCCAGGATAGTTTGGCATTCCAGAGCAAGTCCGTTCAAAACGAGTTCCGAAGTCGTGTCAACGATACCAAACTCGCCTTTGCCGAGCAAGGATTCAACTCTGAGTTGTACTGGGAGAATACGTCCATGGCTCGCAATGTCTCCTTGGTTCCTACTTCAGCGCATACTGGAGAAGGTGTTCCTGATCTGCTCAAACTCCTGATTACCCTTACACAAGAGCGCATGACCAACAAACTGATGTATTTGTCTGAAGTCGAGTGTACTGTGCTTGAGGTGAAGGTGATTGAAGGTCTTGGTACTACTATCGACGTCGTCTTGTCGAACGGTGTTCTTCGCGAGGGTGACCGCGTTGTGATGTGTGGTCTTAACGGTGCTATAACGACAAACATTCGAGCGCTCCTAACGCCAGCCCCAATGAAAGAACTTCGCGTCAAATCACAATACGTCCACAACAAGGAGGTCAAGGCTGCTCTCGGTGTCAAGATTGCTGCCAATGACCTAGAGCATGCTATTGCTGGATCCAGACTTCTCGTCGTCGGTCCTGATGACGACGAAGAAGACTTGGAAGACGAGGTTATGTCTGATTTGGAGAATCTCCTTAGCAAGGTCTCCAAAGATAACCGCGGAGTCAGCGTACAAGCATCTACCCTTGGTTCCCTTGAAGCCCTTCTTGAGTTCCTCAGGACGTCCAAGATTCCTGTCGCAAACATTTCCATTGGTCCGGTCTACAAGCGTGATGTGATGCGTGCGGGTACCATGTTGGAAAAGGCAAAACAGTTTGCTGTCATGCTCTGCTTCGATGTCAAAGTGGACAAGGAAGCGCAGGCCTACGCAGACGAAGTTGGCATCAAGATCTTCACCGCAGATATTATTTACCATCTCTTCGATGATTTCAAGAAGCACATGGAGGAAATTAACGCCCAAAAGAAGGAAGAGAACAAGCTTCTAGCCGTGTTCCCTTGTGTCTTGCGGACAGTCAACATCTTCAACAAGAAAGATCCTATCGTTGTCGGCGTGGATGTCATCGAAGGCACCTTGCGACCGCTCACCCCTATTGCTGTTGTGAAGCAAAATCCCGTCACTGGAGCAAAGGAAGTCTTCAATCTGGGTAGAGTGTAAGTGACGATCTACCTTTTCATCTCGATTTTTTGCTTTCGACTTACTAACTGTCCTTCCACTAGTCAATCCATCCAACGCGAACACAAGCAGATCCCGTTGTGCAAGAAGGGTCAGCCATCCGTCGCCGTTAAGATCGAAGGACTCAATCAACCTGGGTATGGCCGTCAATTGGACCTGGAGGACCCGCTCTACTCGCTTATTTCGAGACAGAGTATCAACGCCCTGAAAGACCATTTCCGAGAGGATGTCTCCATGGAGGAATGGGGTTTGGTCAAAAAGCTGAAGCCTGTGTTTGATATCCCATGATTGTGCTTATTGCTCAAGCGATGTAGGCCGTTTCTTTTCTGATTCTTAGGGCTGCGTCGAAATGATTCTTAGTGAATGATTGTAATGGCCATCTCCTCTTGTTCTTACTATATATTCTCCTTCTGCTTTCTATAAATTGATTGGGCCGGCATTGAATGGGGTGGATAGAGAGTGCTATGATGTGACGGAAATTTATGTTTCCAAGTAGAAAGATCTCCAACTATCTCCCTGGTTCATAATCCTGTGTTGCTGTAATGTAGTACCGGTTATGCTCTTTTCAGGTCTAATAGTAGCATGTCCTTAAATTGCTTCAATATTGCCTCCAGTATATACTCTTGAAGAAGTCTCCTGCCCCCCCCACTTTCGCATAATCATCTTGTCCCACTAGCGGTTATCCATATCGACCAACCCAACACCTTTCTAGTATACAATCTTTTTTATCTCCTTCTCTATCCTCTGTCATTCTCTTGCCTTCAACACCATCTGCATCGTCCACATTAAATCAACCATCCCACTTCTCCACCTTCCCCTGCCTCTTCTCCCAATCCAACCACGACCCATCATACACACCCACCTTCCCCCGATCATACCCCGCCTGCACCGCCAACTCCGCCGCCGTCCGCGCACGCACACCCGCCCGACAATAAAACACCAGCGTCGGCGCCTCTTCACCCTTGGTCACAGACGCAGCGGATCCTGCGTCACTCTCGACCTGTGGTGCACCGGGCTTGGGGTAGCCGAAGCGTGTGAGGAATTCGTCGGGTTGGGAGTTGAGGGGCATGGGGAGCGCGGTGGGGATGATGCCGGTGGTGCGGAGTTCGGTGGGTTCGCGGACGTCGATGAGGATGGTGGGGGTGGTGGTGGGGGAGGTGAGGAGGGTGTTTATCTGTATAGAGTCACTGTTAGACTGGAGTTGACAGGTCTCTGTAGTGATAGTGATAGTGGTGGTTTGGAAGCTCCGTTTGTTTGGGGAGTTGGTGATGTGGGGAGGGGTTGTTGACGTACGTCTTCGAAGCTCCATTGTTTGAAAAGAGTGTTGACTTCTGGGTTGGAACTAGTAGACTCTTTGGACCGTGTGGTAAACGAAGAAAAGAGACGGATCTGAGGTGTGCTGGAGAGCTGAGTTCTTGTTTGAAGGGCAGTCCATGGTTGGGATCGTGCTGCCGTCGCTGAAGGGATGACACGGAGCAATGGGGCGCGGTGAGCTGCTCTTGGAGTGGTTGCAATGCTCCTTGATGAGATCAAAGGTGCAATTGCGCGTTTAGAAGCCATTGTCAATTAGCAATGCGATAGAATGGATGTTGATAGTATAGTCTTTGGTATGTGGTACTTCCGGGCGGTGAGGTTGAAGTTGATACTGAGATCCCGAGCCCGTGTCGGGATGATGTCAGCAAGTGGCCGAAGCCAAGCCGGGAGTGGATGGACCGAACGATGGAATAATTGATGCTCTCACTTCGCTCCATTAACGATTAAAACTACACTAGGTATCTCATGTATGTACACCACTCGCGCAAACAATCTCCAGACCCAGAGGAAGGTATGAAAAGAAGAACCTGATGCCCATTTGCCTTTGAGGTTACTCTCGTCCTGCATCAGGATCGAGAACGCCTAGGGCTAACAGGGGGAACAATTAAAATAGAATAGAACAATGAAGGACCAGGAAGTTTTTCAGTAACAGCATAATGTGGCAAGCTAAAAGAAGGGGATTAAGGGTTGTAGTTTCTGGTGTAACCACTTGTAATGAAGAGAAAAGGAGTTTCAGGAGAGCAACGAAAAAGAAAAAAGAGAGAACATCTCAGATACAACCTCTCCGCCAGGAGGATATCAGACATTCATTAGGTCGTTTCAATGCTTTTTAGGAATAAGTATTCATGGCCGCGGACGGAAAACAAGAGGGCAGTCATCCTATATGTGTCAGTTAAGTCCTCGTTTGACTGAGTGGGACGAATAAAATACTCACCTGTGGGAAGATGGTCGCGAAGACCTTGATGTCTTCAGAGATGGGGGTCGCGTGATGCTCCCAATCCATCAGCATGCTAGCTTTGCCAATCATGGCCATAAGGTTCAATTGGGCATAAGTCTGTCCAAGACAGTAATGAGGGCCGGTTCCAAACACCAAGAAGTTTTTGGCAGCTTTCTCAGCATCTCCGGTGATCCATCGGTCTGGATCAAAACTATCGGGGTTCGGGTAGGCTTCAGGATCATGGGTGGCGGGCCATACTGATGGGATGATCATGCAGCCCTTGGGAAGAGTGTATTCGGGTGTGACAGGGAAGTCCTTTTTGGTCATGTACGGAACCATAATCACGGGAGGTCGATATCGGAGGGTTTCTCTAACCACTGCGCGAGTGTACTTCATTTGATCCAGCAGCTCCATGGTGATTTTGCCGTTGCGATCACCGTTACGCACAGCCAAGTTCTCTTCTCTGACCTTGTCGAGAACATCGGGACGGTTAGCCATCAGCTGGAAGAGCCAAGTGCTGGCACTCGATGTGGCGTCCTGGGAAGCGAACAAAAAGGTGAAAATAGTCTGCGCAATCTCGTAGTCGGAGAAGTCGCGGAGAATATGGTTTGGTTTCTCAGATGCATCCACCTGAACGCCTTTAGCAAGTTTTTCACGGTATGCCGCAGAATCAAGCATCTGTTTAACCCAAGCATCCATGATACAGGTGACTTCACCGCCAGCGGCCATTCTGACCTTACTCTTCGCCGCGCATTTAGAGAATTCTTCCAAAACCATGTCTGCAGCCTTCTTTCCATACCAAGTCTTTGTGAATGGGAGAATAATTGGGAAGTTGACCAATTCCAAAGCTGCGGTAATTAGATAATAGTCATCAGCGACCTTCTTGACGGCTTCTTCAGTCATGTAATGACCAACAAAAGTCCGGCAAGAAAGAGCACACATCAGTTCACGCAAGTATGGCATCCAGGGAAGGGGTTTGTAGTCGTTCTTTCTCGAGTCCTCCAAAAACAGGTCAAAGTACTTCTGGTAGACTTCGTCGAGCTGGGGCATATACACGGACAGGGCGGACCGAGTGAAGAGACCGTTAAGGCCCTTGCGATATTCGACGTGCTCCTTTCCATCCAGGAACACCCAATTGGATTTGCCCAGCAATTTGTGTGCAGAGTCAACGACGCATGGCTTGACATAGGCAGGTGAATTGAAGACTTTCCGAGCCATATCACGGGTGGAGGCAATCACGACGAATCTGCAGGTTGAGGCGCGCCGAAATTAGCTAATGCACTGTATCTATGGCACCCCAGTATGAAGAGAACCCTACTTGTGAAATACAGAGACACAGCTCAGGTCACCGCTTGCCCATTTGGCCTTGTATTCAGCAAACTTTGGGTTGACGGATTCGAGGAACGGGCCCATGAAAGGAATCTTGAATCGTGGTCCGACGATAGAGCCCTTGAGCCAGATGTATTTCACTATGAAGCAGAGTTGATGAGCAACTGTTTCAACAACGATAACTCTGAACGATCTGAGTGTGGGCTGAGAACTACTCACGCTGGTCGTAAGCGACGAGGAACATGAAGAGGGCCAACAATGCCGTCCAACCAGTGAAGCCATTGTAAACAGCCATCAGTAGACCTGCCGGGTCAGAGTTCATGGATGACATTGATGCATCCGCCGATGGCGATGCCATATTGCCCCGTACGGTCGCCATTGTGGTGATGAGCCCGGGGCTCAACAAAGGGGGGGGTAAAATGTTGCACAGATAGTCCCACGCTCCAGATGAGTCCCAAGGTTGATGGGGAGATGGAGAGAGGCAGTCAGGAACGAGCGACCCCGGCGATGTGGTGACAGCAGACAGCCAGGAGGGAGGATGAAGGATGGAGCAGGCGAAGGATCATACATACAACGGACGACGAGGAGTTTGTTAGCTTCGAATTCGTGAAATTAATAATTGACGGCCATGGGGTTCTGATCGCCCCGTTCTAGCGATGTGCATGTAACAAGCACGTATGGGTATTAGCCGTACCGTAATGCGTGAAATAACCGAGCTCCGGGTCAGCGTATCGACCAGTCATAATGCAAGGTGGCGCTAGATATTCCGGGCTGTCCAACCTCCGTCTCGCTTTCCGTATACAATGGCATTCAACGGCTGAGACGAGAGCGAAATTACGATACGAAACAGAGATACGAGCGTGGTGGGCTTTATTTTTGCTTAGCTCCCGCGGCTCCATCGGGCTTATCGTATTCGCAGTCAGCGAGCACGAACATCACACACCTCTCGCAGCTTCATAGGCGCGAAGAAAGAGAAACTTGTGCTGCTGCGGTCGCAATTTCATAGCTATCCGTTCGCTGAGGATGCAATGGAATTTTTTTACTTTGGCCTGGTAAGCTGATCACCACAGCTTTGTCGACGTATCACGCCGACTGATGGACTCTGACCAGTGATCACGCACGCTGACAGCCCGCCAGAGACATGATAGATTACCGCTAGTCATTCCGATGTGTCGTGATTCGGCATTGTGGGATCCCGGGCGCGCAGACGAACGCGTTTCATAGGCCTGCCCCTGGCCCGTCTGCAGCAAAAAGCTTCGCCCAACTCCACGCACGGTTTCGTGCATGCAGACGGACAGTTTCGGCAGTCAACAAGAACCCCCCTTTTTGAGGAAGAAAACGGAGTCAGGATCAGAATTAGAGTCCTGACAAAAGGTTGAGAGTCAGCCAGCCAACAAACGGGAATCATAGATGAGGAATAGACGTATCCTTGAGTGTCGTGTGAGTTGTGACGCGCCGGATGGCTTCTTTTGCTCCAACAGTCAACTATACAGCGAAGTGCCTCGTACGGAGTACTCCAGACATATCACTCACCCCTAAGAGACCGGAGAATATTTCCCCGCAAAGACAGTGTACTGGACGATTTGGAATCAACAGGCCAAACTGAACCAGGATCAGCTGTCTGGCGCGGGCTTATCATCCGCCGTCCACTGTACCACGGCATCGGAGCATTTGGAGGACGAGTATCAATACGACAGGCACAGGAGACTTGCCTGCCTTGTCTTGACTTATGAGTCGACCTCCGCGGATATATGTACTGTACGAGTGAAGGTACTCCTTTGTTTACAGCGATTCATCTGAGGAGAATGTTCATCCTCGGAGATATCAAAGTTCTCGATGCCTTTACCCCTTTTTTCCATGGAATACAGCCGATTGGCCCCGTAGAGAGAAATGTGCGTTCAAAGCAATGGAGTAATCCGTAAGTTCCCGGCATCGACATTTTTTTTTCGTTCGGACCTCGAGGTACACGATGTTTTCACTGGGCTCAAGGACTACATTCACTGTTGACGGGTTGATCAAGAGTGTTGCTTCGTGCAATAGAGTCTCGTAAAGGAATTGATCCTGCGGGCTAAAATGATTATATGGAGTGTTGAGGTCATGTTGCCCACAACAGATTGAGATTCTACTACGGAATATAGAGTTGTGAGAGCCTGTACTGTACAAACTAGAAAATCTCAATAGCGTGACCGGAGGGTAACACCATATGCGAGACTACGGGTACAACTGCATGAGATGATGGCTGGAAACAGGTTCGAGCTCGTCTGCTTTAGAATCAATATGGAGTATAGGATTTATATCTTCGTTTTTGTTCTAGCAACCTGCTAAAACGCTCATTCTCTCGTAATGCATTAGTACCATGCAGATGGGTATGTAATATAGATACACACGAAGCAAAAGCGATTTGAATCAAATCCCAAAGCCAAACCATCCCTTCTTTTTCCCGTCTTGCTTCGCTTCAGGAGCGGGAGTGGTCACCTCGCGAGTATCAACAGTTCTCTTGGCCTCTCGGGGATAGTCAATGTAGTTCCACGCGACGTCGAAGAAGAGAGGTTTGACGGGGATCGGTTCAATCTTCGGTGGATAAGTCACCAGCTTAGTGAGGTCAGCGCCGGCAGGAGGATATTCATTTAGTCGTTCGAGTAAAGGTGGTAGCGTGGATTCGGTTTCCTGCCCCTCAACTTCAGAGCCAAGCTTCTCAATCTCAACAATTCCACGATACTGCCAAACGAGCTGCTTCAGATGCGCTGAAAGGGCTCTTGCTTGCTCTCCAGATACATCTAGTCCCAATGGACCCTCGTCGTCACTGGGAGAACTTTCGCAAACGGGTAGACATTTGGATGCCAGTTCCGATGCTCTAACGAAGAGCGCCAGTGCATTTTTAGTGTTGGAGAGTAATGCATGCGATCTGGCGATAGAGAGACACCTTTGATTGCGGTCAGTAAAAGTCTACATCTCACAGATATCAGAGGCCTCACCTTAAAGCCGAGAAGTAATCGCGGGTTGCATCCAATCCTTTCACGAAATCTGCATCTCCTGCGACTCCTGGGAGCTCCCTGACAGAGTCCAAGCTTTGCAGGATCGCATCATACAGTACAACTCGCTCGCGGAGACGTGCTACTTTCTTACTTGTGCTCTCATCCTTTGAGCCTGCGGTGTTGTGCTCGGTCTTGGCCTTCTTCGGACCTCGAGATCTCTGAGCCTCAAGTTGGAAACCATCCTCTGGACCGCAAAGTACTCTGTTACGGCCAATCCGCCATCCGACCAATGCATAATTCACGGCTGTTCGAGTGACCTGGAGTGCCTGCATTCTCTGATCTCCTTGGTCGACGCCTTCACTGGAAAGCTCGTCGATTGCTGTTTTCGTAGCGTCCACGGCATCCTGACTGGCAATGATGACGCTGTCATAATTGGCCGCTTTGTCTCTTGCGGACGCATTCTGGCCGCTAGGACTGGACATCCAAGCCGCAAGCTGGGATTCAGCTGCAGCTGCGGCTCCCAACGCCTGTGAAATAGAAGCGTCTTCAAGCTTCACGGTCCTAGATCGCCACGTGATTGTTTTTGGAAGTTCTTGGACGCTTCCATCTGCAGCAACTTTATTCTCACCACTGGCTTCGGAAAGCGCTTCAGAGTCAATCTTTTCCACTTCCGCACGTAGTTTCGTATCCGCAGGGAAATGCTGAATACTGATTGTGTGTAAAGGCATGGAACGGGGAAGTTTCAACTGATATGCCGCATATCGGACTCCAGGGTCGATGGTGCCGGACAACAGATCACGGAGTACCTCACGATCAGTCTTTTTTTGGATGGTGGTGTATATGATATGAGCAACCGAGTTTTCGCGCAAGCATTGTTCCCAACGTTGTTTCTCCATCCAAAATGTGGCGCACAGCGAGGCAAGATAGGCTCGTGCTTCTAGAAGGTCAATATCCGATGCTCCGGAGGTTGACTGGTCTTCAAGTAGCTGGACGAGCTGTCGGGCATACGCAATAGCTTTATTTAGGCGAGAGATAATATGCCGTCTTGTAGAACCCAGTAATCCTTTCGTCGAGGGATCTGCGGAATGTACGGTTTTCATGTGCATGGCCGATGCCCACCCTCGTTCTGCGCTGAGGAGGAGGAGGTACGCGAATCTGGACCAGCGTCAGTGATCCAAACAGCATTTCAAGACGCCTGGAGAGTATTTACTCAGAATTCGCCGCAACATCTTCCGCAGTTGGAGCGGGTTTCGTGGTGTATTTCTTGTTTTTGGGGGTCGCTCGCCCGAGCCGTTTGCGGAGAGTGTGCAATCGGCGGGTCAGTTGGGCACGGTAATTGTTGTAGTCTCCGATCAGAAGCGCCTCACTCCTCTGCGCAACAAAGTAGTCTGTGATATTCATCTTCGCGAGATTTATTAACTCTCCGCACCCACTGCGCGATGGTGATGAAGATGTCAGTGTCGAGCTCCCCACAATCGTCGTCGTGAGGTTCGTGAACACCTCTCAAAACGTCAACCGAGCGAGGGTTGGCTGACATAAGCGGGTCCGGAAAAGCTTCAGTGAGTTTGTCGTGCTTCTCTTCGGCGACCTCATCGGAATTCAACGTCAAGAAAACGCCACCTTTGGAGGTGCTCTGCGTGCTGCGTAAATTCTTTTTGATCTGGCAGTCGACAAAGAATCAGCTCGTTTTGTCTCGTCCTGCAACGTCGGCCTATTTACACAGACATACACAGTCGGAAATTTCCGCTGCGTGCTCCGTACATAGCTTGTCAGTTTTTAGCAGAGCAAAGTCCTCGACGAGCTCGTATTCTCCCCATTTGGCGGATCGCTAACAGATGCGTGGCAGATAATGCTTTACAAATCCTGATATCGACTTTCCTACATTTCCCCCGTTTGTCTTGTCTACTTGTTCAAGGCAATGCTGGAGCGGGCCGCACGATGCATCGAAACCGCCGGCCAGCACATCTTCCTTGGCTCCAACGGCCCTCTTCGATCCAGCCGAGTTCTACACACAAAGTTCTGGCACCATGGCGCAGTTGACATAGAGATCCCTCTCTGGTGCTTCAGCTTTCTATGGCCGGCCGCTTCGCCTGGAGAAATTGACCGTTCCCATCACCTACAACGAGCTTCATCCACCCGCTCTTCACCATCGACACACCTTGAATTCCTCTATCCACCACGGACCCAGTCGTTTGCGCGCACATACTTACGGACACGGGGCTTGCATAGGAGTTCTGGCGTTCGTCGGAGGAAAAGGTTACCCGCCCGAGGGTTTGCTTCTTCCGCGAATGCGGTCAATGATGTCACGACCCAGTTATCGAATGGAGCTGCAGCATCACTAGAGGCCCTGCGGGAATTGCTTACAAGTGAAAACCGGTCAAACTACAACGCAGCATGGGACCTCTTTCGTGCGGCGGGAGCTCCCAGGGAGTGGGCTTCCCAGGTGCTCGCGTATCTATCAACTTCCGATAAGGCCTTCGACGCTACTCGAACGAGAATGCTCTTCGACGACATTCCTGTCTCTGAAAGGAAAGACAAGGATTATCTTTGCGCGGCAAAGGCGTCTCTGGTATCGGACTCCAAGGATTTTCGGCTCAAAGACATATATAATGAGGCTGCTTCAAGGGGCAATGGGGGATTGTGCTGGAGCTTTGCCGTCAGCTTTCTAATGAACCGGAGGAATTGGCAGGATGCTCTTGAGTTCTGGAACAAAGGGCCGGTTTCTGCTTCTTTCTCGAAGGCTCAGATGGAATCTAACGGAGT
The DNA here is from genome assembly GCA_014839905.1 of Aphanoascus verrucosus. Taxonomy (NCBI): domain Eukaryota; kingdom Fungi; phylum Ascomycota; class Eurotiomycetes; order Onygenales; family Onygenaceae; genus Aphanoascus; species Aphanoascus verrucosus. Next base: position 438,849 of record JACRYM010000019.1, on the reverse strand, counting down.
ATCGGAACTGTCTATACTGCCGAATCGAGTTCTTGGCTTTCTCAACGCAGTACAGAAGGGCGAACTAAGTCAAAACACCCCAGGTTTAGATGACTTTGTCAGATTTATGGTTCGTCACATTATTTCCAGTCAGAAGTTGATGATTGAAATGTCACCAAGGTCAATGGTGTCGTTGTTTGAGAAGCTGGACTCCTTGAAGCTGCTTGAGTTTCGTTTCTACCTGAAGGGAATCTCGACATTACTGTCTATGGGCGTGCGACCGGCAGTAACTCGATCAACTCTATTGTACCGCAATCTCCGCTGGCGCTTGCCGGACGAGCGTGTGTCCCAGAGCCTTTTAATGCGTCTCATAAAAACTTCATCTGCGCTAGAGATAACTGAGAGCATCGATTACCTTTTGGACGAATTTCGACACTTGTATCGGAAGCCACCTCCAGAGGCATATCGCTACGGTTTAACTACATACGCAAGGCTTGGGAAAGAGCAAGATGTGAAGCGACTGTTTCAAAGTTACGTCGAAGACCACGGCGTGCCATCGGACCCGAAAATTTTATCACCGCTTCTTTACGTTTATGCCAGGCTTGGGCAAGTCCGGAAGACACAAGAGCAATTGGATAGGCTATCGACGGAATTCAAAGTCTCTCCTAATATCGTGTGTTGGAATATACTTCTTACTGCGCATGCGAGAGCCGGTGACCTCAAGGGCGCGACCGCCACCTTCAGGTTCATGATCGAGAAGGGTAACCACCCAGACACTCACAGTTTTGGTGTTCTGGTTGGGTTACTGGCAAATAAGGGCGATGTGGATGCTGTTATCGGTTTGTTCGGCCTTGCTAAACAGAATGACGTCCCTATAAGCTACGCCATGATCGACGGTGTTGTGGAGGCACTATGCAATAACCGCAGATATAGTGATGCAGAAAAAGTGGCAAACGAAGCGATGCAGTTAAAAATATCCGGGTCGCCGACAAGGATGTGGAATGTCTTGCTTTGGAATTATGCGTTCGTGTCAGATGTTGATTCAGTCTCGAGGATACAAGAGCAAATGCAACAGGAAGGCCTCGAATTCGATGGTATGACCTACGCAGCTCTTATGCTTAGTCTTGTTCGCATTGGCAAGCTTGAGTCAGCCCGGAAGATTCTTGGGAAACTTCATCGAAGCCGCCGTACGCATCTTACTGAGTTTCATTATGCGATTCTGCTTCACGGTTATCTAAAAGAGAGAAACCGCGACATGATTTTCGTGCTATACAAAGAGATGACCAAAAGATTTGAGAACCTTGGCCTAAGTCCAAGCCTTTCGATGCTCCGAACCTACATTCACCGCGACCTACAGAGATATAACGAGAAGGGTGGTGTCAGCGGCGACGAGCCTTTCGAATTAGAACGCGCTGAACGATTTTTAGACGTGATTATGAAAAACTTCAACATCTCCATGCTTGCAACAAAGAGTCCCCAACCGGGCAGTGAAAGGAGGACGGTCGGACAGGCCTTTCCTTCTGCCTACTACGAACCCCTTCTTCTCGCGTATGGCTCCCAAGGCGAGTCTATCAAAGCTGACGGCCTCTTGGAAAAATACAACTCGAAAATAGAAGCCCTTTCTGATACCCCAAAGCAACCGTCTCTTCAGCTTCTGCATGCCCAGATGATTAACTTTCTTAAACAAGGGAATCATGACGAAGTTGATACATATTGGAAACTAGCTGTGGACACCACAGTGGAAGCTGCTCAGCCGATGGACACTAAGACCGTGATGCCCATGTCATCCGGTATCAAAACCCATGACTCAAAAAGCCAACAGGGTGCTCTACCGGAAGACCAGGCTCCTAGTATCCTTCCGTCCTACCGATATGCTCTTTCTCGTTGCATTTCTGTTTTGATGCAGTCGTTATCATACCGTCATCTCCACTCCAAAATCGCGGAGGTCATTACTGAGGTCGAAAAGTTGGGTTTCGCGTTGACGACCTTCAACTGGTCTCTTTACATCAAGCTGCTGTGCTTATCTAAGCGACCGGTTGACCAGTTTCGCGCTTTCACGCTTTTTGAAGAAAAGTTCATCTCAAATTTCATTGGATGGGGGTATCTAAGGCGAGGCTTTACGAAACGGCCGGAGAATGCGCATGCTGGCCTGGATTTCCTTGAGCGTCGAGCCCACCCCCTGCATCAATACCAAGTGCTGGGCAAGGCCGGGCGGTACGCATGGGCAAAAACTCAGCCGGAATCCATGCAACCTACCTATCTTACTATGCTTTATCTCGCTTCAGCATTGATTGATTTCAGGTCGCGGTCTATTGCGAGTGGAAACGATGAAATCGACATGCTTGTCTCAAAGGCTCCAGAAACTGTTGGCGCAGTTGCGAAACTTCCGTTTCTGCGGGAAAAATTCCAGGGACTTGTCCTACGAGGTCGGAGAGACATGGAATCTGAATTGGGCGCGAAACCTATTGAGACAGCCAAGCATGTTATCTGGACCGGTGGTATTCTCGGAACTAACGGAGAAGCTCGCATCGACACGAGTCCGGTGGCTCGTGACCAGGAAGAAGAATTCCTGGTACCCCGCCGTAGACGCAGATATCTAACGGACCCGGGAGAAGACGAATCCGAGCCTAGCGCTGATGTCTTGGAAGCTATGCTTGCCGAAGACGCAGAGTGGAGAGCGGCACACTTTGGAACGGCTGGAACACAAATCGACCCAGCTCGACGGATCTTGCAGGCCCAAGACGAGTTGGATCTGGAGAACGAAAGCCACCTTGACGAGGAGCACGGCGAAGAGCGGGATGAAGAACGGGGTGAGAATTAGTTTCCACCTGTTTGCGTTGGGTGTAATGACCTCTAGCTGCATGCGCTATGCAATCGACATGCACAGGGCCAGGGAGTATGCCACACCTGCCTGGAGGATGATGAACTGTACTATCTATCTTTGTAAATATACCAGCTGGATGTTTTGGACACGACATGCATGTTATGGCGTCGAATTTCTTGCATAGCAGTAGACTCAATATTGAAACCTACTTCTCTTCACCGAAGAACAGTGCCAATGCGAGTTGGATACTCATAAATCCTGTAGAGCTATCTCAGAGACCACCCAGGAAGATACAAGTTTTTATTAGTTTAACAGCTTTAAATGTCATCTTTCTGGGGCAGTTCAATCCGATTCACAGTCTGCCCGTGCTCTCAAGTCTCGCGGTGCGTGTTATGTAAGCCAATAACCACTTTACGCGTGCCGTCGACGCGTTGTGTCGCGTTCCAGGCACAGAAACCTTAAGTGAACCTGCAATTCAGTTCTGGCAGCTCTGCGGGCAATTCACGACCTTCGCAAACAGCACAACATCCATTCTCTTCTTCTTTTCTTATTAAAAATACCATACTCCACGGATAGACAAGGTTCATACGTCTATTAAACGTCGTTGAATTATAAAGCGCCCCTGAACCTGTGCGATTTGACCGTCCCCGCCATCATGGAGAATTTCACCTTGCGCGATGAAGCGGTTCGAGATCGCGTTCGGGCTGCTTCAGAGTTCCTCGATCCCAGTGAGTACACGAACCGGACTGCTGAGGCGATTATTGTCTAACCGTACTCTTTTAGGTGATCAAAGAGTCCGCAGGTTTGCGCTCTCCAACCCTACCAGCGCCCCGTTATGCCTCTAACTCCTATCTCAGTTACCGTGCAGATATAGTGTTGATGCTGAATCGCGGATTGCGACGTCTCACAGTAAGAGAGAAGATAGTGTGCTCAAATTTGAAAGTTATGTTAACGGTCGGCTCATGTTAGGTCAGCCTAGACGAGATTCGAGCGCATAACCGGGATCTTGCGACCGGGTTAGTACGGAGTAGACGCTGCCAGACGTGATCTTCAGCTGACGATTAGTAGTCTTCTTACGCAACCATTCGAATACTCACAGGCCTTTGACCAAGCTCTAAGAGAGGTGATACAGACACTAGACAGAGATTCTACTCGGTTGACAAAAGAAGAGATCGAGGAAGCTGTACGTCATCCTCGTCGGCATGAGAAAACGGAATTTGGAAACTGACGTGGATAGTCATGGTACTGCGCATACGTTGGAGCGTTCGGCGAATATACCTGCAATCCTCGTACATTAAGCTCGTCTCATCTGAACCGGATGGTTGCCTTAGAAGGAATCGTGACAAAATGTTCATTAGTTAGACCAAAGGTGATCAGAAGCGTTCACTACAATGCGAAGAAGGAGAATTTCTTGGTTAGAGAATATCGAGATCAAACGATGACCGCGACTGGAGCGACAAGTTTGAATGTCTATCCACAAGAAGATGATGAAGGAAACCCAGTGAGTCTGATGATTGCGTTGGGATCGTATATTTGGCTAACCCATCGAAGTTGATTACAGAGTATGGTTATTGCAAGTATCGCGATCATCAAATGATTTCCATCCAGGAGATGCCAGAAAGAGCCCCGGCTGGACAACTCCCTCGAGGTGTCGACGTGATACTCGATGATGATCTAGTGGATAAAGTTAAGCCAGGCGACAGAATTCAGCTTGTTGGAATATACAGATCCCTCGGAAACCGAAATGCGAACTCTGGTAGTTCAACGTTCCGGACTGTGATTCTGGCTAATAACATCCTACAACTCTCTTCTAAGTCTGGCGGCGGAATCGCACAGGCTACCATCACTGATACCGATATTCGCAACATCAACAAACTTTCGAAAAAGAAAAAGGTTTTCGACTTGCTCTCCCAGTCTCTTGCTCCAAGTATATACGGGCACGAATACATTAAAAAGGCAATCTTGTTATTGTTGCTTGGAGGAATGGAGAAGAATCTTGACAACGGTACCCATTTGCGTGGAGACATCAATATTTTAATGGTTGGAGATCCTTCTACAGCAAAATCTCAGCTTCTCCGCTTCGTGCTCAATACCGCACCCTTGGCCATTGCGACCACTGGTAGAGGCTCTTCCGGCGTCGGTCTTACGGCAGCAGTTACGTCAGATAAGGAAACCGGCGAGCGAAGGCTAGAAGCCGGTGCCATGGTTCTTGGAGACAGGGGTGTCGTGTGCATTGATGAGTTCGACAAGATGAGCGATATCGATCGAGTTGCTATTCACGAAGTCATGGAACAGCAGACGGTTACCATCGCCAAAGCCGGTATTCACACGACTCTGAACGCCAGATGCAGTGTTATCGCCGCTGCAAATCCTATCTATGGACAATACGACCCTCATAAGGACCCTCACAAAAACATTGCATTACCAGATTCGCTATTGTCCCGTTTTGACTTGCTGTTTGTGGTAACCGATGATATTGAGGATACCAGGGATAGATTGGTATCCGAACACGTACTACGAATGCATCAGTACCGGCAACCGGGAACTGAGGAGGGTGCTCCAGTCCGTGAACAGGGTAATAACAGCCTTGGAGTCGGACTTGAGGCGAACGAAAATGCACACGCCCCGACAGAAGTTTATGAGAAATACAATGTCATGCTGCATGCAGGCATGACAATAACATCCGGAAGAGGAGCAGGAAGGAAAGTGGAGGTCGTCAGCCTTCCATTTGTTAAGAAATATATCCAATACGCCAAATCTCGGATAAAGCCTGTCTTGACGAAGGGTGCAGCTGACCACATTGTGGCCACATACTCTGCGCTTCGAAATGACGAAATGACTGGGAATCAGAGGAAAACATCCCCGATGACTGCGCGTACACTTGAAACGCTGATTCGTCTCTCAACCGCTCATGCAAAGGCTAGACTTTCTAACAGAGTCGAAGAAAAGGACGCCAAAGTGGCAGAGTCAATCCTTCGCTTTGCACTGTTCAAAGAAGTGGTTGAAGACGAGAGGCGGAAGCGAAGGAAGACAACTAACGTACCGGAGTCCGACTCGTCTAGTGATTCCGATGACGATGCTGATGACACCCAGCGGACGGCACGGGGGTCGACAGCTACCGGTCCGCGTTCAAGCAGACGTCGTGGTCAACCTGGCACATTGAGAACAAGCCCTGATGCAGATGATGATGAAAATGAATACGAAGGAAGCCTGAGCGGTCGACAGGTCGGCAGCTCGTCCCGACAGACCCGCAGTCAGGCTACGACTCAAGTTGACTCCCAGATATCCATGGCATCGTCTCAACCTGCCTCTCAGTTACTGCAGACACAAACTGATACCACAGAGTCCCAAGCTGATACGATTGCAAGTGTCATGGCAACCTTATCCTCTTTGCCTCCACTGCCCGCCGCGCGATTAAACACGTTCCGCTCTGCGCTGGGTCCGTTGATGAGATCGGATCTGTTCCAGGGCGAATCAGCGGATGTTCACACTGTGATTGAGGCCGTGAACTCTTCAATACGAAGTTCGACTGGCTCGCAGGACGACATCTTTGAGTTGACAGAAGCGTTACAAGCGCTGAATGTGATGAATGATAGGAATGAGATTATGTGAGTGTTTTCACCTATTATTCTTAGAGACAAGAATACGACCTAACCTTACTGAAACAGGTATCTCGGCGAGGAGACTGTTTACCGCATCTAGATTTTGGGTGTTATGGGATTTCTTTTCCTGATGATATTGGATGTCATGATGATTTCCGTGAATGCCCGCAAACGATATACTATTCCTACCCCAAATTAATTATTGTGACGAATAGTCCCTTGGAAGTTAGTACTGTATGTCATCTACTCCTATAAGCGCGCCAGCAAAGGCTTTTTAAGCAGAATCACCATGGGACGTTCAATTATGAGAAGTGGTCATACTATCCAGCGGACTTGCAACAAAATATAGCATTCGGAAAACTCGGAGGCTTAGAACCAGAAACAGCCGGAGAATTGACCAAACCAAGAAATGCTGCAGCCTGCAACTGAAGGTCACCGCACACTGAGTTGCTGTGATGATGATACTATACACCATATGATCCCTTTGCCACAGTCGGTTCGGCGAATCGGTCATTATTTTCAGGATTATCTGCTGCGATACAGAAAATCTCAACCATTTGGTTAATAGGTACATGCAGTACATACAAATGGCCAACCTGGCCATCAAGAAGAAGTCTGTTTCAGAAAACTCCAAGTTTCGTGACTGTCAATCCATACAATCTGATTAAATGTTACAGTGAGCGCTTTTTGATCAAGGGAATGGTCCCCTTCCCATTAGTGCTTTCGACGGTCACCAGTCCAATTGCGATTGCGATGAGTGGTTTTGAAGCCATCTAAATCATGGCTCGACGTGGGAGGTGTCTCGCTGTAATCAGGACAGGGGCTTCCCCCGTTCCTGTATTCCCAGAGCCGGCTCATGGACTTAATCGTACGGCCTTGAGCCCGTTGCGAAGATATTGCGCTGCGGGAAGTTAGCACAAATTGCTCCATTGTAACTAGTTAGAACAGTGGGCTGAAGAACTTAGGACAAACCTTGTGTTTTGTTTGTCAATGTCCACATAAGAATCCATGAAGGGATTATTCTCCGCAACCTCAATACCGTGCATCACGAACATAGTATCCAAATAGTGCTGGCAAAACATGTGTCCGCTGCCCTGCCGCTCAAACACTTGTCCTACAAACCTGTTTTCTTTCTGACCCTTTTTTTTCCTAGCATAGTTCAACACGCCAAATCTGGAGACGAAGTCCCCGCTGTTTGCGTAATGCTCGATGTGTCTAATTGCTCGAAACACATCAGTCGGTTCACCCTTTTGAAGTTTTATCGTACGGATAGGATTGTTGAAATGGTTAGCGGCATTCCCAAACGTGTAGACTTCGAGCTTTGACAAGGCAATTTCGGAGACGTCATGGAGGAGCCAGTCAACGATCATACCACCCTCGATTCCACCCTGACTGTGAACGATGAGAATCACTCTCTCATTTGGCTCTGAAGTCCTCGTGAGCTCCTCTTTGACCATTTCATAAGCTTGGCGGACATCTCGAGTGTTATACGAAAAGTCTCGCTCAATAAGACATTGGATCAGATCGAAAATGATTCCGGCACTGAAGATTTCGTTGTATCAGAATCCGCGCGTGCAGAAGAGACAGGGCTAGCAACGTACGTAGGATTGTGAACTGCAACAATTTCGCGTCGGAAAGTGTTGGCCAGCCGTTGAAGATTGTTTTGGAGCCAGCGGTGCCTGTCTTATATTTTAGTAACTGCTACAAGTACAGTAAGAGTCAGGGCAAATCACATACCCAACGGACACACCATTTATGAATATCCATTTCTCCCTTTCTCCAGCAACTGGTATACCTGGTTGCGGCGAGGCTCGATAGACGAAATCCTTCTTGCCGTTGAACGGCAGGCAGATGACATAGTTCAAGACTAGGAAGCCAACGAAGTAACACAGGAATAAACTGACGGGTAGAAAGACGGACAATGGTAGAAACAAAAGAAAGGCGGTCTGCGAGACAATGAGAACCGCATGGAAGAAAATGTCAGTCAGGTTCCCTCGAGTCAATGATAATTCATCAAGCTCGCCTGAGAGAGTGGGATAGAGTGGTAGAATAATCCCAGGGATCGTCTTCCAGATCCTAAAGAATAGTTTCAAATCATTCCAGAGAAGTCCTTGAGGCGACACAAAGGACGGTAGGGCGTCTGACGATGTGGTGAAGTTCGCCTGATTAGAGAGTCGCGGATGGCTGTTCATCTTGCCGTCAAGAACCAGTGCCGCGCATCGGCATAACAAGAGCAGTTGTGTTCCACATAGCCAAGGGCGCTGTTGTGCTGGGACCCTTTGCTGGTTATATATCAGAATCCCCATGGAAGATTTCCATGTGAAATCCTGAGCATGTTATCAAACTCATATTGATCCTTGGGTATCTAGATGTCAGTTGCGAGGAGTGGTCGTGTTGTGCTCGATGCCGGTTGTTGTGAAGCAGAGGTTTTTGGTCGACGTGTTTAGACCAGTGGCGCAGTGGTTAGCGTTGTCCACTTATGTGTCTCCTGCCCTATAAGTTTACTTTCGTGGCACGATACTCATGCCATGGACGGGTCCCGGGTTCGAATCCCGGTTGGTCTACTTGGTCTATTTTTTTTGTTTTCGTCGAAAAGTCCCGACTGACATCGACGACGTCCCATCGCCTGAACCGCTCAGGTTCGAGATCTTTATCTACCTGGCATCGACCAAACCCAATCCAACCTATTTAGGATATCTGTTTGCGTCAACGACAATCGGCCTCTAAGCTTGCCGTCGATGAGCCAATGTGGTTCTCGTCCGGACATTCTCATGTCTGACTTTTAACTCAACCTGCCAGCAGGATTGCAAAAGATACCCCAATGCTATTTAAATTTAGCAATCCATGCCGCGTCTGAGCCGGGCCTTTACGCTGATAAGAGTTACGGACTCGTATTCTCTATTATGTCCCCGAAGTGTGGGCTCAGAGGTGGCTCAGAGAACCACTGGTAGCGATTGTCTGGATGGTCAATCAAGATTGATCTATATGATGTATATAATCCGGCGTCCTCCTGCTCTGGGGGGCCGAATTCTTCTCATCCGTCGTTTTGTTCATATTTCGGCTAGTTATAGCCGGTTGATAGACACATAACGATATACTGATTTCTTTCCTCGTCTGAACGAGGTCAACCAAAACCATGACGGAGGTGCACGAAAAGGGCACAAACCACCACGCTGGCCTGGCCTCAGTGCTCGGCGGCACTATGGCTGATATCTATAGCCAAGCCGGTCGTATTGGGCCAGATCTTCAAGTGCTGAAGGAGGGAGCTGAGACCCTGGCGGCCGGGGGTATCGTTGACGACCGCACATATACTGTGAGTTGTTCTCTGTTTGTTACATTCTGGGCAGCCAATAACTTACTTTGCTCATCTAGATCGAGCACATTGTTCAGCTAGCTGCGTCACTCCCCAACGGATCGAGGCTCCGAAATAAACTTACAGATCAGTTTGTCACGACGCTGTGGAATACCCTGGAGCATCCGCCGCTCTCTTATATGGGTGACCACTTTAAGTACCGTGCAGCTGATGGCTCTAACAATGTATGTCTCATTGAACATCGGTTCTGCAAATTTACGCCCGTATTCACCTTTCATGAACAGAATGTCATGTACCCCCATCTTGGGGCCTCCGGAAGTCATTATGCAAGGACTGTGACACCACAGCGGCCCAAGCTATCCAATCTTCCGGACCCGTCGCTTCTTTTCGATAGTATGTTGCTGGATTGAACCAATATATACACATTGTCCAAACTAACTGTCATGCAAAGCATTGATGAAGCGTGACGGCCCTGCCAAGGACCACCCGTCTAAGATATCGAGCACACTTTTCCATTTCGCGACCATCATAATTCACGGTAGGTGTATTTCCACCCAAGGCAAAGCAAGATTCCACCACTAACTCTCTCCCCAGACATATTCCGCACGGATGAAAGGGACTTTTCTCGCTTGAAGAACTCTTCGTATCTTGATCTCGGTCCGCTTTACGGACACGACCAGAAGCAACAGAATACCGTTCGAGCATTCAAAGACGGCCTTCTAAAGAAAGATACGTTTGCCGAAGAGCGAGTGCTTGGCCAGCCTCCAGGCGTTTGCGCCTTGCTCGTCGCTTTTAGTCGCTTCCACAATTACGTCGTTGGAGAGCTAGCGATCATCAATGAGCGCGGACGCTTCAGCTTGCCCGAGGGTATGACTGCAGAGAGCCCCGGATATGAAGAAGCTCAGTTGAAGCGCGATAACGATTTGTTTCAGACAGGTAGACTGTGGGTGCTTAACCTAGTCCTCTTTTTTGATTATACGTATCGGCTAATCAGAGCCTCCAAAGGATAACTTGTGGTCTCTATATCAACACGATTCTAAACGATTATCTGAGGACCATACTGAATCTCAACGAGAACCCTGTTGACTCTGATTGGAAATTGGATCCTCGAAAAGCGGTGGACGTTTTCGATGCAGTTGGGGTCCCTAGGGGAATAGGGAATCAAGTTAGCGCTGAATTTAATTTGATTTACCGCTGGCACCCAGCAATCAGTAACCATGATGAAGCATGGGCCAAAGAATTCTACAAACAGATTTTCGGAAATGCTGATCCAAGTAAGCAACCCATACGAACGTTATTTCTGATCGCTTAACTGAATAAACAATGCTGATGTATTTACGAAGGCACTCTCACCCTGGAGGAGTTCCGTGCAGGAATCGCAAAGTGGACGCAAAGTCTACCCAAAGATCCGGCAGAGTGGGAGTTTGGAGGCCTACAACGTCAAGCTAACGGGCTGTTCAAGGATGTCGATCTTGTCAAGATACTCCAAGAGAGCACGGAAGCTGTTGCTGGTATGTTCACAACTCTTGATAGAAATTTGGGTTTCTGACGCGGTTTATTTGAAAAAAGGATCTTTTGGAGCTCGCAGCATACCAGGTTTTATGAAGGCAATCGAAATCCTCGGGATCCAACAGGGACGAGAATGGGGTGTCGCTACTCTGAACGAATTCAGGCTATTCTTCAAGCTGAAGCCGCATGAGACATTTCGTGAGTGACTGTTACTTCCACTATAATTAGAACGACGCTTAACCAAACCATCAGTCGAGGTAAACTCTGATCCGGAAATCGCTGAAGGACGTATGTTCCCACATTCTTCATGGCAGATTCGTTATATTAACACCAGTTTAGTGGAGGCACTCTATCGTGACCCGGATGATATTGAGCTGTATCCCGGAGTGCAAATCGAAGAAGCGAAGACTCCTTTCTTGCCCGGATCTGGTCTTTGTCCTGGTTTTACCATTTCAACTGCAATTCTGTTCGACGCCGTGGCCCTTGTAAGAGGGGACCGGTTTTACACGGTTGACTACAGTCCAGAGAATCTCACGAGCTTTGGGTAACTTGAACCTTTTGTACTATGTGGTGAAGATTTGCTCATGCATTCGACAGGTACAAGGCCGCAGACTCGTCGTTCGATGTTGCCAAAGGTGGAGTGTTGTATAAGCTCCTGATGCGCGCGTTCCCGGGCTGGTATCGTCCAAATTCGGTATATGCCCTTTTTCCATTTACCACACCAGAGAAAAACCGCGAGGTTTTCACAAAGCGTAAGACTGTGGAAGAATATAGTTTCGATAGGCCGTATTTTGTCGGACCACCCTCTCCAATACTTACATGGCAGGGAGTGGTTAGTGTCCTCAACGACCAGGCAAGATTCAAGGTCCCCTGTGAGTTAGAACTGCTAAAATCTTGTCGTTGTGACGGGAATGATGGGGCACTGACTCTGGAAAGGGGGGCCGCATACCTTTCAACTCACCAAGCACGACTACATGCTTAGCGGTGACACCAAAGCCAATAATCAGCAAAGAGATTTTGTCAAGAAGTGTCTGTTTGAACCAAAGGATGCTTTGGACGAAGTACGCACATTTTATGAGACGGTTACACTTGACTTCCTCCATAAGTACAGCAAAAAGGCTCGTGATATCTATCAAGTGGATGTTGTGCGAGAGTGAGAGACCTTACACTCCAAAGAGTTATCCTTATATCTACTGACCTACTATCTAGCATCGGCAACCTCGTGCATGCAAACTTTGCTGGCCATTTCTTTCAAATCCCTCTGAAAAGCGCTGGTGGCGGGTCCGACGCTTACACGGAAGAAGAACTCTATGACGCGCTGGCAAACCTGTTCGCTTATGTGTTTCTAGACCTCGACCCGGCCAAGTCCTTTGAGCGAGGGGTGGTCGCTGGTAGGGATTCGAAGCTGCTTGGGCATCGGGTGGCGGAGGCAGTGTCTGGAGTTCAGCCTGGTCGCTTCTATATCTTCAAACACCGCCCGAACCGCACTGAACATAAGGGTCTTAGTGATTTTGGAGTGCGGCTGGTTGAACGTCTGTCTGAAGACGGAAAGTCTGTCGACGAGGTGACGTGGACCGTCATCCCCACGGCAGCAGCAGCTGTGGCCACACAAGCACAAGGAGTACGTGATGGATCTGTGCCCCATCAGTTGTATAGAGGACGCTAACAATTGCATCAAACTAGTGGGGCCAGCTTATTGACTTATTCATGTCTGATAAGTACTACTCGTACTGGCCAACGATCCAAAAGCTCGCGCGCTCTGATGCGCCTGAAGACTTCGAGAAACTGAGGAAATACGCGCTAGAAGGGTAAGCTCATTCTCTCCCAAAACCACCAAGCCCCTTACAACTGGGTCGACCAACTCACCACGTCCCTCACAGGCTCCGGCTCGCTACCCCTGCTTTTGGCGTGCTCCGTACGGCCGCCACCAACGGCACCATTAAAGACGGCACCCGCGATGTACGGTTCAGCACAAACGATACCATATTCCCAGATTTCGTGAGCGCCGGGACCGATCCATCAAGGTTCCCAAATCCGGAAATCCTTGATCCGAACCGGCCCGAAGAAAATTATATCCACCATGGCTGGGGCCCGCATGCGTGTCTCGGACGGCCATTTGTGACGATTGCGGCTACCAGCATGCTAAGGGTATTTGCCAGGTTGGAGAATTTGAGGAGGGCTCCCGGTCCGGCTGGGGAGATGAAGAGCAAGACGGAGGGAGGGGTGTTCAAGGTGTTCCTTACCCCTGATGGAACGGAATGGGGGTCGTTCCCTTGCAGTAAGTCATTGATCTTCGATTGGTAATAAGCGAATGATTCTGACCGTATTATAGCAAAGAGTTTGCTCTTTGATGGATTTCGTGGGGCTTAAGTAGGAACGTGTTCAAAGGTCGTCGGACAAAAACAAAAGCCAATGATCTTAATAAGCGGGAAAAAGTCGGTAATTGTGAATCTGGCTTGCTTCAATTTGTCCAATTCCGGGTTGCTTGACACATGGATGTAATGATGGATAGGTCTTGTAATGTATTTACGGAAAAGTTCATGAGTAGTAATCTAGCCATTCATTTCGCAGACGACAGATGGGTTTGGGAGATGGGCATGAGAGGAATGTTCAGCCATATTATTTTGATATATCCTCGTAGCAGGGTATTGTACAGATACAAGCAGATGTTTCGCTCACATAAGGACATCATGTTAGTAAACCCTCGAAGGCAGACAACACGGGCTTTCATGGTTCATTTTTGACAGCCGCATTAGTCTCTTCGTTATACTCTTGCGACTCAATCTGAGTCAAAGGCGATAAAGCTCGATTGCTACTCCCAACCCCAGAGACGGAGAGCTTGCTTTTCCGGCTCCGCTCGGTCCCAGTTGCAGCTGTACTGCTACTACGGCGACGACGTGTTCGCTCACGCTCCGGGGTAACAAGCTTATCGTCCACATCGGACAATGGGTTTGGAGTTGTGCTGCGAGACGATGTTCTCGAATGCGGCGAGTCGGTGGACCGACGCGGTTTCAATTCACGGTCAAAAGAATGTCGTGACGGTGCCTGTCGGTGGCTGTGATGATTATGCTGATGATGGCGATGTGGTTTTTCCACGTCGCGAATAGGTTTCGTGGAATTCCGCTTCTGCTGCCATCCCCGCCACCCAGTCCACCAGAATCGACCACCCTCTTGCTTTGCGAGTTGGCGTTCGTGTTGTTTGATTTTCTCGCGGAGATGGGCGCGACGTTCGTTCTCACGTTCCCAGTATTCGGTGCGGTATTCGTCCCAATTCTCACGGAACGCAGGGGAGAATGATTTTGGTAGTAAGAGCAGTTTTATGTGGTCTCCACCCGGAGAGAGGTCTTCTTCGATCACGGTATCTTTGTCATCTTCGTAGGGAGAACGGCCAGTCAATGTGGGACGTCTGGGACGCTCATGACCACCAGTAAGTCGACGCTCAACATAGTGAAACGATGGGCCCGTCGAGAAGAGGTCTGAAAACGGAAACAGGAATGATAGATGGGAGAGCATCTCCTTCCACCATGGACCTCGAATCACCACTATCTTCGCATTAAATCCCCGTAAGCCTCGATTGGCAACTCCCAGCCAGCGGCGCGGCCATCGAACGCCTCTCTCCCACTGCCCAGTGCCCCAGACAAGAATGCCAGTCACAACACCGCCCATCAAGGCTATCTTTTCACCCATCTCAACAATCCAGTATACTGAACCACCCACACCTCCATCTTCCCTTGGTCGCAGAAAGAGCGCGTAAGCGAAGTACGCGATCCATAAGGCAAGTATCAAAAGAAAGAACGTATTCTGTCTTCTTCGTGAGCGCAATGCGCAGTACTGTGAGCGTAGGGAGCTTTCGAGAATGAGGAGATTCAAGTATATTTGCGGCGGGGAGGACGGAAGCGTAGAAAGCGGATCAGGATTTGCGGACGCGGTCGTAGTTGGGTTCGAGCCTTGAGGAGCAGGTAGATGTGGTGAAGGGGTCTTGGAGATCGACTCTGGAATATGCGCGTCAGGGGAGGGAGCTCCCTTGACAATCTGGTCAAGTCGAGACATTGGAGCTGAGAGAGGCCCGTTGATTCATGATAAGGACGCTCGGAGGTGCAGTTTGGCGGTCATCTGAGCTATCTGACAATGGGGCTGAATGTATTGTAATGAAATGCTGCTTTGGTCACAAACGGTGCAGATTCAGAAAACGAATGCGTCTTGATAGTCAGCCTGTTGTTATGTTGCCATAGTTGTTGGGCGTTGTTGAGAAGTCAGTGAAGCGAAGTTCCGCGCTCCGATCCCGACCAACGGCCGTCACGTTCTCGTCTGAACCACCACGATAAATATCGCGACATCCAACCGATGCTCTCTGCTACTGTGCACATCTCTACAGAAACTGCCATTCAACCCTGTTGCTGGTCTGGCTACAGTGTACAGTGGTCTACGGTCCAGCAGACTCCTCCAACTCGGCACAATTAACCCTCCGCCCGCCATCCCTGGCCCTTCGCCACGCTGACACGTTTGACGCAAGAGAAAAAGGTTGCCTGGCTCAAGCTGCCCGTGTCTCCAAACAACGCTTAACTCCGACGCACCAAACACCGGACGAAGGCAACTGGCCTAATAGTTATATAGCTCGCAAGCTCTCTCCTTGTTCTGCCAACTCTTATGAGATTCACCACACTATCCACCGGGAGTGACAGGCGTTCACTGTCACTCAATCGCCCAGTTTCAACGTGTATCCAGGACGAGTCTCAGCCGTACCATTGTTGCAGGTCACTCGATCCAGGCCGCTTTTCGATCTTCCCGTCAGCTTCTCGTTGATTGCGCCTCCGTGGTTGAACAACAGTGTCAACCTGCGGTTTCACGTCCAGTTTGAATCTTCATTGACACAGTCCGATACGGCGTCCTCGTCTACATCTCAGTACCACCCCGCCATGTCCTCAACCACAGCGCAGCCGTCAGAGGACGTGCAGAACCGCCCACAACAAACCCCGTTAGTTTCCACAAGGCCAGAAGCTCGGCCACCCGCCCCTCTCTTGAGACTGTTCCCTTTGGGATATAAGGAGGGGTTCAGTCAATGGGTATGAACGCCAACCGTCGCATTGCATGCTTTCACTATTTTAATTCACCTGTCATTGCTTCAGGACTGACAATTATGGACAGTGGGCAAGCATCCCGGCCGCAAGTGCAGAGCATAAGGTCCTTTCCTTCATCCCGTTTCTCCAACATGCACCCACCCACACTCAAACCGGCAAAGAGCCAGCAACTCCCAACGAACAACCCGATCCTCTAACCGCTGCGGATCATACCCAGCCTGGCCAAGTCTCAGAGAACTCAGTGAATGACCCCTACGGGCCGCGAAGATGGAGATCCACCATGGTGGAGCTAAGTGGCAAGAATCGCGAATTGAACGAGTTCTCAGTTGAGCGACTGGGAGAGACGACTGAAAACAATCTGGTTGTTTTGCACGGTTATGGCGCAGGCTTAGGGTTCTTCTACAAAAACTATGAGGCTCTAAGTCGAGCGAAGGGTTGGCAGTTATATGCGCTGGATCTACTGGGAATGGGCCGCAGCACAAGGCCTCCGTTCAAGATTGCTGCCAAGAAACGAGAAGATGCCATTGCAGAAGCAGAAGGCTGGTTTGTTGATGCTCTCGAAGAATGGCGTGTCAAGCGCAAGATTGAGCGATTCACGCTCCTTGGACACAGCCTTGGAGGGTATTTGGCTGTCTCATATGCACTCAAATATCCTGGCCGTCTAAAAAAACTTATCCTTGCCTCCCCTGTGGGCATTCCAGAGGATCCCTACGCTATGAATACTGATTTGCCAGATCCTCCTTCGTCAACAATGGCAAACGAGTTCACTCAGGATCAGAATGGAGCCGCCCAAGTGGGCGATAATAACAACTTCCTGAACGCTAGAGACAAGGCGGCCGCAGCCAACGCAAACAACAATGGCAGCAACAAACCCCCAGTACGGACATTGCCAAAATGGCTCGTATATCTCTGGGATTCAAATGTCTCCCCATTCAGCTTGGTCCGATGGTCTGGTCCACTGGGGCCCAGGCTCGTTTCTGGCTGGACGTCACGACGATTTTCACACCTACCTCAAGAAGAAGCTCGTGCTCTTCACGATTACGCCTACTCACTCTTCAGACTCCGTGGCAGCGGCGAATATGCGTTGTCCTATATCCTTGCTCCTGGAGCCTACGCCCGCAGTCCAATGATCCGACGTATCCACGGCGTCGGGCGCCAATTCTTGCCACCACACATGAGTGCCACAAAGTCAGAATCTCAAAGCAGTTCCACATCACAGTTTAATGAGCCGCAACAACCTTCATCCAATGCTGCACCACCATCCGAGTCCTCCAACTCATCCGTCACAGTCGAATCACCTCCTCGCCGAGAACCAGGAATTCCTATCGTGTTCATGTACGGCGAACACGACTGGATGGACGTCAAGGGTGGCTATGCAGCCAAAGAATTAATCGAGCAAGAGAAACGTCGAATCTTGCGAGACGCCCCTCCCGAAGAGCACAAAGCGGACAAGGGTTCCGCGAAAGTTGTGATTATCAAAAAGGCTGGGCATCACTTGTACTTGGATGGGTGGGAGGAGTTTAATGAAGTCTTGCTGGAGGAAATGAAGGACGTCAGTGAGAACCACTAGACGTCCGAATGTCATGGCATAAAAGAATCCGTGTATATATGTAGATTTTCTGTTGGTGTTGCAAGCCTTGGGTGGTCGTTTGGGTCCATTTTGTATGACTTTACGCCTGGATTTAGAAGAAATAGCCAAACAATCACATATATTCGATTAAACGGGCTGAAGTAGCTGAGCTGATTGATCCTCTCAATCTGGGCCCTTTTCTTCCCATTGTCAAGACGAAACACCACTCCATTGCGCCGATATACAACGTCGCTGAAAAACAGGACAAGCTTGATAAGCATAATAGGACGAAACGATTTGTTCCAAAGCAAAAGGCTCCCAAAACTCACAGGCAAGCCCCAAATGCGGTGTCCAGGCCAAATTCAGGCGAAAATAGCTACGGTCGTACTCCGTGCTGTATGTACCGTAGATCAAGGTAGTACTGTAGGCAGCAAAATCAGGAACCATTGATGCTCGGACGATTCTCTGCTCCAAAGCTTTCCCTCCGTGGATGAGGCGGGAGCTCAAAATGTAATCGTGGCCCCGTAGGTAGGACACCATCTACGTCTCCTTCGTACTGACCCACAAAGTTGAAGTCTGATCTCATGGCAGGGGAAGGAGAGCGTCTGTGATCCTGAGACCGAGCAAGATTACTAAGGAGCCCTGTACGGATTTCATCGGAGTGATCGTAGTTTTCATTCACATCTTCCCATTCCCCTCCGTCTTCGGGGCGGGTACTAGAGTCCAGAATACCGTTGCTGGAGGGGAAATACTTGTGCGTGTTCGGAGATATTTGTGTCGATTGCACGACGGGGAGGAAGCCTGGAAGAGGTTGGCGAAGATGGGTGCGTCCACCATGGCCAGCATTTGCTTCAGATGAAATAGAGGAGCGACGGGAATGATGCTTAGAGTGTAGTGCTGTGCCTGGGTTGGAGGATTGGAAGGGATGGTATGGTTCGTTCAGCCTCCGGAAATCAGTGATAGGGCAGTTCACATTTATCTGGTCGCCAGTGGCCAGGTAGTCCAGGAGTTGAGGATGGCTTAGCTCACTGTTGTAAATGGCATGGAGAATAGAGCTTGATATAAAAGTCGTGAAGTGATAGATGCTAGAACAGGTGAGCATGGTGGTAGCCAAGAGGAGGATAGGAATTGAGAAGATCAAGGTGGAAAAGAAGAGGAGAGGAGATGACTTAAAGCAGGGCATGATGGCTATGAGCAGATGCTGCCCCGCAAGGAGCCTCTGACCTAGTTGTCAAGGTGTCTGTGAAGCTGCCAAGATCATGATAATGCTGTGATTGATACTCCGTAGATGTCGATGAAATGATCGCCGCCGGGCTTTCCAGAGATTTCTTCGGAATTCGGGGGCGCGCTAGCGAGAAGACGCTATAGTTGATTGGCGGGATATTACGTAACAGGTCGAGTCATGAAGATTCTAAAAGTAGAGTCGCAACAACGTCACTTCATCAAATCACCGCAGAACCAAGAAGTCCGTACACAGTAGAAATGCGTCGGAAGGTCCTCTGCTCCCTTCGAATTTGTATAGACTTGACTTGAGATTTCTTGATTTAAAGAGCGCAACAATGGAGATAGACGACATTGATAGATCTACCCCTTTCCCCTGGGAGCTGGGCGTGAACGATGCCCACTGCCATCCAACCGATACGATGTCCTCAATCGACGATATCCCTTCGATGAAAACTAGAACTCTCGCAATAATGGCTACTAGAGGACAAGATCAGCATCTGGTTGCGGAAGTCGCTTCCAAACTTTCCAGCCTGACCGAGTCATCATCCCATTCCGGTCCAGAGGAGTCAACGCCGGAAAGAAAAATTGTACCTTGTTTCGGCTGGCATCCCTGGTTTTCTCATCAGATCTTTGACGACACAGATGCCCCGGGTAAAACCAACATAGATAAATTTGAGCACTACAAGTCCGTGTTGACGCCTCATATCCAAGACGACCACTTACTCGACGACCTCCCAGCCCCACGTGCGCTCTCGGCTTTCATCCAAGAAACGAAACAACATCTGCTCAAGTATCCTTATGCCTTAGTGGGCGAAATTGGTCTCGATCGCTCGTTCCGAATTCCCAACGCTTGGTTTCCGCATGAGGCCGAGGCAAGAGATTCCTCGCGCACACCAGGCTCGCGCGAGGGTCGAAGCCTATCTCCCTACCGTGTGCAATTGAGCCATCAAAAGGCAATTCTAAAAGCACAACTAAAGCTGGCTGGAGAATTGCAGCGCCCTGTATCTATCCACAGCGTTCAGGCGCATGGTGCCGTGCTAGAAGTCCTCTACGATCTGTGGAAGGGATATGAGAAGCCTGTTCTGTCTAAACGACAGCGCAAAAGACGCGGGAGCGCGGCCGGTGCACATGGGGAAGAAAGTGAAGAAGAGCTGAACAAGGGTCGACTGAAAGAATTTGGAGGACCGCTCCCGTTCCCGCCAAGGATATGCATGCACTCATATTCTGGTCCCCCGGAGCCTTTGAAGCAGTTTCTGCACCCATCGAATCCAGCGGATGTGTATTTCTCGTTTTCAAGTGTAATTAATTTTTCGAATGGGCCGGCGTCAAAGGTAACAGGCGTGATGAAGGAGATACCCGATGATAGGATCCTGGTAGAGAGTGATCTACATTGTGCTGGGCAAAAGATGGACGATATGCTCGAGGTGGTTGTGAGGAAAATGTGCGAGGTTCGTGGCTGGGAATTGGAAGATGGAGTACGGAGATTGAGAGATAACTGGAAAAGGTTCATCGACGGCTGAGCCTGACTCACTTACGGAGTCCCACAGTTATAAGCAAATCAGCTTGCATGGTGCGATGACAACGTTTCCATCCTAATCCGGATGACCATGGCAGACCGTGAAACACGAGGCTAAATTCCAGTTATCGGAAGCAAGCGGTGCAGCGTGGCGGAGAGTCGTACAGTACGAGCCTATTCTCGCGGAGTGCTGTTCCGCGGCTCTGCGGCTACCTGAACGCTCTTCAACCCCGCCAAAGGAGGTATATAAAGGTCGACGACGCCCCTTCATCAAATTCATCGCTTCATTACAGATCACTATTATTGAACGTCAACTGAACATGCTCTATACCATATTCTACACGACTTGAAGTCATTTGATTAACCTCATATTGCATTCTTTTCAAGTTCCTTCTTGTGTCAGTCTTGTTGACCACTGACCGTCCTCTCCACGATCTGATACCCATTGCCCACTATCATCCCCTTTATTAACCAACCTTCCATCAAAACGTCTTATTGCGGTTGTTTGTTCACCAGTCGCACTCCTCCGTACATCAGAGAAAGCCTCTAGAGCAGTCTGACCGTTGACACTGCCTCCGATACCTTCACCACGAGCATTGGCAATGTGCCTGCGCAAGTTAAACTGGTCGTGCACATCACGTATCTGGGTGAGTTGCAGCACGATGCGCAAAGCAACGGGGCCAGATTCACCATTCCCACACGCATTTGTCCGCGCTATGGCGATTTCCTGGAAACGGGAAAGGTGCATGGCGAAATTGAACGGCTGGCAAAGACTGGTGCGGTCAAAGTGACGGTGGATATGCAGATCGACGACAAGTCGGTGATTCAGGGACTGCATTCGCCTAGTGGTCCGCTGGACGTGACGCTGGGTCGTGTTTCAACAGATCCAGAAGACCTGTCAGCGGCGTCGACGTTGGCGCGTTCTCAGACTACGGATTTACCTCCAAACGGACATGTTGCGTTGTCCGGCGATTCACGTTCTGTGTTGTCTACATTTGGGGCCAGCCACACAAGGATTCTCTTGGCCGAAATAATGGTATATTCACTTCGCAAATAACCATGAGAGCTACGGAACTGTACTTTTAGCTGCATGGTGATGGTTTTCTATCTATGCTCATCTCGCTTAGTGGATGAGGTTACGATCAGATTCTAATTCTCCATGTACTTTCCTTCCCTTCCATCCAACTGTGCTTCCAGGACAGCAGCTTTACCGCTCAGCACACACTTAACCGCCTCAGGCAAGAGCTTGGCCAATTCTTCCACACTCCCTGCGCGTCCAGCCCAGAGCTCGCCGCCAGCCGCAGCCTTTGCAATTCCAGCATAGTCGGGTGTCGGTGCGAAGGAGATATTCAGTTCCTCGTTTGTGGCGCGAGAACCAGCTTCATCCGGATGCACGAGCAACAGACTTCGACGTGGTGCATTCCAGCCTTTGTTATTCAGAACAATGGTCAAAACAGGAATGTTGTATCGTCGAGCGATCCAGTAGACGGACCCAGGCACCGTGAAGAGATATGTTCCATCTCCAACAATCTGACAGACGAATTTACCCTTTCCACGGCCACCATGCTGATCGTCGGTTGCGAGCTTGATACCCAATGCTCCACCACCAGACCAGCCAAGGCCTCCGCCTCCGCAATTGATCCACGATTTTGGGAGGTTAGGTCGAATATAATCGGCAGCGAATCCAGAGAGAGTGACTGCCTCGACGGCCCAGATGGTATCGGCGGGGCAGGCCCTGCGGACCTGAGAGAAAAGATAGGATACGTTTAGCGGAGCGTCTACTCCTTGGGGAACGACGGCTTGTTCTTCGAGTAATTCTAAGCGTTTCTTGTGGGATTCTTCCAGGACAGATCGCCGGGATTCATACTCTTCAGTCGACAAGATTTCTGTTATGCGCTTGTTGTTGGAGATATATTGGTTAAGTTGTTTAAAAGCTGTGCTAGAATCAGCACAGTATGTTTCCAACGATGGAATGTAAAACACAGGCATCTGCTGCTTGAGGGGATCAATGTCAATGTGGAATATCCTGGCAGATGATGCTGGTTTGCATTGTGTGGGAATCCAAGGAACATCGCAGTCAACGACCAGAATGACATCTGCGGTCTTGATTGCATCGTGGACTCCATTTCGCATGCCGAGTGAGCTAGGATGGTCAGCAGGGAAGCACATATCACAGCCACCGGTATCTAGGACTTGGAGACCCTTGATGGTATCGGCAAGCTTCACAAGCTCTGTGACAGCACGCTCGTTGCGTCCAGTGTATCCCACAATGACGAGTGGCCGCTTTGCAGAAACGATTTCAGTCGCGAGTGACTCGACCGCTTCATCTGGAAGAGCAGCAGCGCGAACGCTGCTCCAGTGCTTTTGTTCAATCTTGTATGGCTCGATTTCTTCTTCCATCACCTCTCGTGAGCCAACAAGGTAAACTGGGCCAGCTGGCGCGCTGGTAGCGAACTGGAGGGCGCGATTGATCATCTGTTTGATATTCTTCCCAGTCTTAATTTCAGCAGTATATCGACAGTACTGAGCAACGATCTGCTTCTGATCAGGAACATCTTGGATCCAGTGGATATATTCGGTGCGAGATCCTCGCATTTCTCCCTCGATGGTGATAGGCGACAACCCGGCGAAGATGAGGACCGGAGCACGCCCGCATGATGCATTGTGAACTGCTGCAGCAAGTGCCTGAGTGCCGACGTCGACATGAATGATCACGCATTGTGGTTTGTTTGTGAGACGAGCATATCCGTCGGCCATTGAGAGCGCAACCATCTGTGGGGTAAGGAGTGGGGTAAGCCATCAGAACTGCACGTGATGCGGGGAAGATTGCGGAACGCGATATCGGTATCTCTCCCGAGGATCAGGATGATTCACGATGAACCGTCGTACAGCATCGCATAACAAATGGCTGGGAGTACGAACCTCGTTGGGGCAGGTGATGATTTTGGGAAATTCGCCATTTCTCTCATTCTGCCCTTTGATGAACGCCTCGAGGATTGAAGGGTGGTCGGAACCCAAATTGGCAAAAATATAGCGGACTCCGGCCTGATATCACAGATGTTAGCTCACTTTGTCTGTGTTCACTGTTGGTGGGCTTTAACATACGTCCCAGAGCGCTTCCAGAAACGCGTCTGAAGCGGTATACCCCCTGGTGATGTAGCAAGCTAGCATTAGCAACAAACGCGTGGATATCACAACTGACAACTCCACTTACATTTCTTTCAATGACGAGTCTGCGGTTGGATATCCTAATGAATAACAAATTTCCTCAAGGCAGACAGACAGATGGACGAGCTAAACTCACAGCAAGAGAAGGAAAGATAACAAAATATGAAGGGGACTACCCAGAACTCCGAGGGCGAAATATGTAACAAACTCCCGGATTTAACGAGTGAATATTCGGGGTTAGTTAGCACAAAAGAGAATGAAATTCCCGGCCAAAAGTCGTGCGGGCAAATTGGGTATTCACTCAGAAGCTTGCTGGAACTGCACAGTGCAGAAGCTTCAACAGAGAGCGAACAGTGAATGAAGAAGTGTTCGGTGACAAGTCGGAAGAAGCAACAGGTGCAAAGAGACGGAATATCCTCCGCTGCTCGGACGAGTCACATTGGTCGGCTAGAGCGGCGGGACAAGCCTAAATTAGAGCCTGCAGTCCTAATTAGATTCGGCTTAGTAATTTGGAACATAGTATATCCGATAGGATAACAAAACTCCCCGACCCCTGAATGACGTAGGTGCTGAACTCGCACTTCTAACCTCCATCCATCACTCTTCTTCAGCTCCCGTCGCAGTTACGGAGTAAAGCTGAATGTTACATCCATTCAGAGAAGTATGAACGAATGTGCCGGTATTTTGCATGGCTTGTCACTGTGAGGGAAGTGACATAAAGACGCTCTAGACTCTATCATGGGAGCAGGATTTAAAAAGCCCGTCAAGCCCAGCCAAATTATCCCTCTCTTCTATATCCTATCTTCTTCACATACTAAAGGAGGACGCTATTGCCTTGACCGGTGATACATATATATATTTCTACAATTGACCGTCTTCGTGAGGAAATAGTGTCCCTAGAAGCCTGGACAAAACATATATCACGTTGGAATAATCCTATCCATTAGTATTATCAGTGATATTGATCCTAGGCATCAAGCAGGGCATTCACAAGAGAGGACACACTCTTCCGGTTCAGTGATCTCACAGAGTTTGTGCAACAAGAAGACTTACTGGACAGAAAATAACCCTACCAAGCACAAAGAAACAACTTTTTCCTCGGCGGTATAAGTACATATATATTTGGGTAAGTCGAGCCCATATCTCTCTTGTCCCAAGGCACCTGGACTTTTGGCCACATTCTGCCTGGTATCACCCTAATTTGCGAAATCGGCCAAATGATTTTTCTTGGGTTGTCCGCCGTGAAGAGGGAGCGCGGCTAGGCATTCTGATGGGAGATTGCTCACATGGTTAAGAGCTGAGCATCGTCAGGAATAGGACTCGATCTAAATAAGGGCTTGCCCAGGATTTGTTTTCACTCCTATATTCTTCCTTGGAGAAGACCCAATTTGATACCACTTATTTGACTCTTAATATCACAAAGGCAAAAGTCCTTATAGTAGAATCCCAAGGCATTGTATACCGTGAGAGTTCCTATTTCCAAGCAACACGAGATCAGATAGGAGAGACAGAACCAATCACTTTCACCCCTCATTTCCCAATTAAGTCTGCAAGTCAACACCGAGATGTACAGTACACACACAACACCCAGTACGCAAGGAAACAAAGACAGGGTAAACTAAAAGAACATGAAAGAGACAGTAACAGGCTAAGAAACAGAGCGCAGGTGGTAGGCAAAGTATTAAGATGTAGTATGTATAATATTAGCAATATTCATGGCATGTCAGTTCATTCCCTTTGACCCTCTTTCGAAGAGGGTAAACAGCAAGAACATAAACCAGTCGATATTAGGATCTCTTAGTATTCAAGAATGCAGAGCCAAAAAAAGGAGGCAAAAAAAAAAAAAAAAAAAAAAAAAAAAAACAAGATCAGTGCCTTTGCAGATAACTCCAGCCGTTGTCCAAGATATTAAGCAAAGAATAATCCAAAGAAAAGAGGATGCGGGAGTTTTTGGGTTGCTTTTCAATCGTCATGATGAGAGAAAGTACTCGAAGAAATTCGAGAAAGTGTTAGCAAAACGTTTTCTACATATTCGCCAACTCATGGTCAATTTGGCGATCAAGGAACGCTTTCTTGTCACCAGTCAATGTCGTCTGTAGTCTTTGTTCAACGAGGGCGCGAACTAGAGCGATTATTAGCATCATTTCATAACTCCATGAGGGTTAGAACAGCTCACCTTGTTTCTTAGTGACATTGTCCAAGTCAACTTCCGCAAGACAAGAACGGATAGCAGCTGTGATGGCAGTTTCGTCAGGTCCCTGGTTGGGAGGATTTCTGAAATCGATCATCGTGCTGGGTGGTCGTGACAAGGGACTGCGCATGCTTTGCCGTTGTGGGACGCCCAAATGGCTATCTGGCGCAAGCATCCCAACTGAGCTCAGACGACTAGCGTTCGCGGGACTCTCCTGGTAATGGCTCAGATTTCCAATTGACATGTGACGGGAGTTTCGAGCTTGCGGGTTGTCAGTGTATTGAGTGAATTGGGTCATGTGGGAGTTTCTGTTGCCCGGAACTGCCAGGGACGTAGTTGACTGAGGGAGAACATAGGGTGTGTGATGTGGCCCTTGATTTGGGAATCCAGTCAGGATGGTAGATGCTGGCTTCACGGAAGAATACATGGACTGCATATCATCCATTTCCAGACCGGCATCATCTGAATATTGCTGATAGTGCTTCTCCTGTCCAGCAGTATTTCCTCGACGACCGGGAAGATTGTTCATGAGAGCATAATCATCCCAGCGTTGGAGGGGAATGCTGCGTGGATCGAAGCCTTCGTCGTCCACAGCAACAACTCGTTTATCACCCTTCTCGCCCAGGACAATACGAGTATTACCCCAGGAGAAGTTGTCCTGGTTCCAAAATGAGTAGATGGGGAGAATGAAACTGTAAATCGGGAAGGCCATGATGTAGATGATCATCCATCCAATATGTTGCCATTGTCGTTTGATAATGAAAATAATCGCCTGTAGACCGTACACAGCCGCAAGGATAGCAATGGAAATCGTAGGGAAGGGACCGGTCTTGCTACCAACCCGATAGAAGAGGTAACCCAAATAGACCGTGGTTGCGGGGAGAATGATCGTTCCGAACAAGTCGATAAAGACGACAAAACGCATGCTAAAACAGCAGAACCCGCACAGGTCCTTGAGAAACATCAATTCTGCCAGGTTGTGGATTGTTGAGTTGATCCAGCGACGTCTTTGTGAGAGCAAAACGCTCCATGTTTCGGGTGCAGCTGTGCTGGCGTATGCATCAGGAATGAATTTGTAAGACATGGTGGGAAAGTGTCTGGTCATCAAAGTCGTAAGATATCGATCTTCTCCAAGAGAGAGAAGATTTTTCTTGTGCAGCGTATCAACGTCACCGTCTGCGTATTCAGTAATGACCTTATCGGATATAATCAATGGACGACCCTTATCCGCAGTTCGGAGTCGGTACATGCAGAAACTGCAAGCAAGTTAGCATTCAAAATCCAAGGACACAGCGGCTGAGGAAAACCTACCATCCGGGAAGACAAGTCACGCTGCCAAACAAAGATTCGAAAGACTTAGCCAAATGATGGGAGATGTAGTATTCGTAGACTTGAATCATCGTCCACCAAGAACGCTCCTCATTCTGCAAGCTCGTTTCACCACAGATACCGGCAATCTTCGCGTCATTTGCACAGCTTGCCACAAGACGGTTAAGCGAATCCTCCCTGACACTTGTATCGGCGTCCACCATAAGAACATACTCGTACAGCTCGGGATCAACGCCAATCACGTTGTTGATCTGATGGAACATTTCCAGCTCCATAGGAGACATGAGCGAGCGGTGATGCACGCGATTCAAGAAGTTGAGGAGCATAACCTGGGAATCACGTTTTCCACGGTTACCAGGCTTCGACTTGCCTTGCTCAGACTGCTTTCCGACCTTGACGACGACGATATATGGCACAACATTTCCTTCATACTCGTAAAGACCGGAGTAAACTTTTCCGTAGTTGAGCTGTTCGCTTCCCACACCAACCGATTTGAATGGAAGAGCAGGTGGGTCGATCTTTGGGTCAACACCTAGGATATCCAGGACGATCTTCGGAGTAGGTCTGTCGTTGCCTCCACCAACGATCATACCGTCGCAAATAACGCAGATGAGTTTTCGCTTGTTGTCATACTGAAGTGCTGTAAGCGAATCCAACCCCTTTCGAAGCTGGTCCTCTCCTTCAGTGTAAGCTGGCACAAGACAGATAACGAATTTGTCCTGCGGTGCTGGCCGTCGCTTTGTACCAAGCTGAAGAGCTGCAAGGAACTTGATGAGGATGACAGAGCAAAGAATGATCGTGAAGGCCAGAAGGATGTAGTTGTTAACTTGACACTTGGCTGTCTCACGGAAATCCAGCTTACCAACATAGAACTGATTGTTCAGACAGTTCAAACTATTGGTGAATTCACGAGTGTCTCGCCATTGATCGGTGATATCCGTACCCGCGTTCCTCTTGAAGAGCTCCGTCACCGCGGACGGGAGGAAGTCGTATTGCTTACGTCCGTCCTGGACTTTGACGGTATAGAAGTAGTCGGTCAGATCGTAGACGTTACCATGGAGGATTACCCATTGTCTTTCGCGCTCATCAGCTTCTTGCGGCAGTGTCTTCCTTTTATGCACAAGATCGCCTTTGTAATATTCTTTCATCCGCGGGAGAAACGTCTTCGCGTACCAATCGATTTTATTCGAGGCGATAGTGCGGTCGGACTGGAATACAGGACCGGATTTGTGCACTGCGTTGGCAAACTCGACGGCGTTGGTGTCGTTGTTCCGCAATTCGATATGATCATCGATGTCAAATCCGGGGCAGGCCTGGGTAAGCGGGATGGGGAAGTAGGCGTCCATGTTCTTTCCACCAAAATAAACCATCTGGTCCTTTGTCGTTGGATATCGGCTAGTCGTGTGAGAAGCTTTCCAGAATTTGCTAATGTCGTACACTTTTCCGTGAATGCTGACGTAGAAGTCGTTGTCGCCTTGGTGATATGAAACCTCCGTATCCGTCCAGACCTTGTCTTTATTGGGGCAAAGCAGGTCACCGAAAAAGACAATGTAGAAGACCACTGTAGCATTGAGTAGGAAAATCAGGAAGATAAGGGTGATCTTTTCTCGCCATGCCATTCGAACGTCGGGACGCTTCATTCGGCCCACATAACGTAGAACGAACGAAGGAATCCAGAATGTGATGGCCCATACGAAACCTGCCCAGACGCGGCGGCTGAGCGGTATTTGCTTCTTCTCAATCTTCGTAGGGTCACCAAATTCAGGGTCGAGTGCAGTCCACCTGCCCAGATCTGGGTCGAAGTACACATTGTCATGCTGCCGGTCATCACCCTTGGGCCCAAGACCATAATCTCCTGTTATAACCTGGACAGGTTGGGATACGGTAGTAGGAGCAATCGAACGTGCTCCACCAAGGCCACTAGGCGCCCTAGGTCCCAAAGATTGCCTGTTCACAAGATTCTCGCGGCTACCCAGAGTGCTCATGTTATCTGGCTGGAAGAACCCACTACCATTCGCTTGAGAAGGAACGCCATATGCTCCCTCAAAGGGGGTAGCAACCGGCGTGCTGAACGGGTTGACGGGTGCCATGGGCGGCTTTAGATCGAACATCGACTCAGCCTCCCACCAGGCACCTTCGCGCATCCAAATTCGCTCTCTTGCAACGACCACATCGCCATTGCTCCATCCTCTTTCAATGATCCAGTTTTCGACACCGTCTCTGCCTTCTTGACACCCAAGAACGGCATAGCGGCTCACGAATTCGTCCACATCAAAATCGGCGGTAAAGTCGAGGTGCTTGCTTCGGCGATTCGCCCACTCTGCAAGTCTCCAAGCCCGCAGTTGCCGCGAGACCGCGCCTGCTGACCATGCCGAACTGACTGATGGTAGAGATGCAATCTGCGCTGGCCCATCATCAGTTGGGTGCAGCGAGAGATGATACCAAACTCTGCTGCTGCCCAGGGTGGCATTAAGGTCAAAACGGCCTCTTCCCCCAAAGTTCAAATCACCGCCTTCAACAGGATATAAAACTCGTCGCAGAAACGCGTCAGGTTCTAGTTCGACGCCGATCTTTTCGAGAGCTCCCTGTGCTTTATCGCGTTCCCGTTCTCGTGCACGGCCAGCAGCACCGCCCATCACGCCAAGTTCGACTTCCACTAGCGCGGCGGCATTTTCCATTTCTTTGATCACCGCTACGCCTGGGTTAATCATATTAATTCCATCCTCTTTCATTTCAGCATTGATGCCCTGAGAGTCATCGAATACGCCCCTCAGAGCAACTGCTTTGCCTAAGGCTTCACCTGGAATTTCCACGACAGTGATGCTCACGGTGTCTCCAACATCTTCTTCCGTAAGCGGTGTTCGCTGGCTAGGCATACCGTCGCTTGAACCATTATCATGCGAGCCATGGAGTTCAGTTCGAATAGCCTCGTTTGCTTTTGAGATCACCCAATCGACGAGTGTCTCGTATAAACCTAAGATTAATGACTCACGGTCTTCACTGGAGCAGTTTTTCAGCAGCACAGCCGGGTCAACGTTCAGTAGACCTCCAATATCCTCACACAGATCCTCAAGTTCATCCTCTTCGACTAGAAAGCCCAAAGTGTTGCCAAGTTTCAATAAACCAGCAAGAACAGAAAGAAGACCTCGATGGGCTGCTCCCTTGATGCCAATTGCTTTAAGGTTCGCTCGGAAATCTTCTGCGGCTGCGCCATCATCTGCAGTAGGAAGGTAGGAAGGCGGATCGTATGTGTGAGATTTGTTCAGCAGAGCGTACGTATCAGGCGCTTTCAGACTAAGGAATTCTCTTTCTGCAGGAGTCGAGGCGGATGAGAGGAGGTAATAGAACACGTCAAAGGCACGGTAACCACGTTCTGCGGTGACAGCGGTGAGTCCACCGGGAATATCAATACCAGTTGTCGACAGGGCTAAAGTGACATCGGTGACTGATCCGGTCAAAGCAAATGTGTACGTTACGGCAAACGAGGAGTACTGCAGGTGGGCGGGATTAAATGGGGTGACTTGTGAAACAAATGGCTTAATTGCGGCTAGTGCTGTGTAGACGGCGTCTGGGGTGGATAGGGGCAACGATGTTAAGAACGGCGACAGGACTGAGGGTGTATTTCGATGTGATGAACTAAATCAAAGGAATGTCAGTTATGAAGTGCAACAACTAGTGCCATATGCAAAAATACGCACCATAGTACAATGCATCCATCTTCAGCCCTTCGACGGGCATGTTCCCATGCTCTCCTCGCGATGTTCGCATCAATCGTGCCTCCGAGTTCGCCATTGGGACTGGGGGTTGTAGATGTTAACGCTGTGTTGACGACCAAACTTGTAGTCGCATCGAGCTGATATGCTTGTCCGGAGAGGTAGGCGGAGTGGAGGGCATTGAGCAGCGTGGTAGTAGAGACCTGGGTGGCTTGTTGGACGGCGGAGCGGGGCCCAGCAGCGGAGGATGCGGTCGAATAGACCGACATGCGGTTCGCCATGGTCAGGAAGCCAGGCCGTTACCTGGACTGCCGCTTGGGTTCAATCGCGGGGAGTGAGCAGCCTCGACTTCAGGCCCTACGGACCCAGGAGAAGTATTAAAGCGAATGGCAGGGGTTGCCGATCGTAGAAAAAGGCGGTGTTTTTTGTCACTGATGCTTGATACAGAGGACGGATTCGAATGCAAGTTGCTCAGGGTATTTTCCTCGACCTATGAACGATAGATCTTCTCCCTCGATGGCAACTTGAACATATTTCGACTGACTAACACTGAAACGACCAACGCAACAAGGCAGAACGCAGTGAGCGAAGGTGGTTCGAGAAACTCGAATGAAGGAATCGACAAGCTCTCTCTCAATTGAATTAAAAGAAACAAAGTAATAATGCAAATGAGAATGAGAAGAGCAAAAAGTGAACGAGAGACTGCACCGACGTGAAACGACCAGAACTGACGGCGAGGTGGAGGATGGAGATGATCTTGTCGACTTCCGTTGTTGTTGCGTTTCGTTACAGAGGAGGCGTATTGTCTTATACGATTACGATCTGTTACCATACTATACATCAAGTATTATCTGCTTATGTAATAAATATCTTGGGCAGGCCAACCAGCACACACGCCGCAACGGGTATTTCCATTACTCGATCCTCATCAGTTCTCTACACAATTTACAATGCTGGCTATCACAAAGCAGTCAGAAGGGCATTCTAACATCATTCAGCTCTTAGTCCCGTACACAGCAACGAACAACTGAGCAACTATTGATAGAAAGTGGAAGATATTGTAGAGGGGACGTGAAGTGTGACTTCATCGAAGAACCAGCGTTGGAAGGCAAAAGAAGATCTAAAAATGGCAACAGAAAGTTTTATCGAGAGAAAAATCGTCGACGACGAGGCCCAGGGCTTTGTTGCTGCAACTTCAGGTGTGCACATGAAAGTTTGTGTTTCAGTTGACCCGAATTCTACGACTCGTGAGTGGTTCGCGGGGGCAAACCAGCACACCATCTTACCCATCGATGTCTCAAACAGGGCTTCCAAGCCTCACGGGCAAAGAAATCAAAGGAGTGCGTGAATCTCTCTTATCCATGCCGACGAGCAGGGCAGAAATAATTCTGCAGGCCGACCGAAATAGCAGATGAAACGCTGCATGGCCGATGCGGTAAAGAATTGCCCTGCGGAAAAGGGGGATCACGTGAGAAAGCCTGGCACGGTGTATTATGTAAGCGATGTTAGGGACAAGGCTCATGCGCGCTAAGCCCGAAGGAGCAATCACGAGAGTTCCCGCGGCCAGACCGTCAGTGGCGAGCGGAAGGCAACTATTGGCTGGCGGACCTCGATCGTCTAAAGGAGTGCCAGCATCGTAGACCAGGGGGAAGAATTTTTCTTTTCGTCGTTGCGGCGGTCTCTTGAGGCTTCTTTTCAGCTTCTCTCGACGTTCTGCTGCGTGCTTTTTCGGCTTTGGCACACGCACGCATATTTGCCTCCGCGTCTTTCACGAGGTTGACTTCGAGTCCCCGATGTTCTTTGCGTGGTTCCGGAACCGCGATCGGGCTCGTCTGTGGTAGGGATTTTACTAGCGTAACCTTGCTGTATGCCGATTCAGCGCTCTGCGCCAATAGGTATTCGCCAAAGCACAATTAGCGTAGATTTCAATACACAACGGTCAGGTATCAATACGTGTTTCAAGGCCAGTTGATGTCTTACTGTTTCTGGCGTCCATGTTGGACGACGACCGATCATTTCTCATCCTCCAGACTTCGCTCCTCACGCCCGTTTTGCACGCTGGAAGAGCACGTTTTGTGTTTTGTCTGACTGTCGCTCACTGGGGGAACCGATTTTCCTCCGGCTTCATTCACTCGTTTCTGTGTTTCTTTGACTCTTTTTTACGACCGTCTACTCTGTCGATTCCCTCGCTCGTCAGGCATTCGTGATTGTAGTTCGCTGGAACATCGTCTTTTGCACCACCCGCCACTGTCGTCGCTTGTGCACACTTTCACCACTCGTTGGATTCTGCCAGCTTGCAGTTTGCGTGTTCTATCGCATACTCGTCTGTCTATGTCTCGAGGTTCACAGTTTACTTGACTCGTTGTCTGCTACCACTACGAAAGCTGAAGATATCCCACATTCTCCGCGGCTCCTGGCTCTGTGTGAAGCCGCAGACCGTGTAAGCACGGTTCGTCATGGCGGCAAACCCGCTCGGGGCAGCTGCCCCGTCGCACGCCCAGTCATCTCTGCCATCACTTCCTCAGCATCTCCAAACAGACGCTCATTTGGCTGCACATCTTGCGAGTCGGTAAGGAACCTCCCCTCTTCTTAGATTACCCAAAGGGGAAGCGTTGCTAACCATTGGCACTATCACATACAGATTCCATGTCTCTCTTCCCACAGCTCGATTGTCCTCACATGCCTTAATATGTCTTAATACATATACGTCGTCGACCAGAGGCCCCGATGGTCACAAAGAAGGAAGCGCCATGGGGGAGGCGGAAGATCTAGCAAAACGAGCATGGACACGCCTTGGATCCAGGGGAGAAAACCAGGCTGTTGTTTTTCTGTACGTGCTAATTGACCCTCCCCCGCAAATAACCTTTAGTTGCAAAGTTTGGATAAGGGATGAGGACTAACATGCCCTTAGGGGTGAATCTGGTTCCGGAAAGACAACCATTCGATCTCACCTCCTGTCCTCACTTTTGTCATTCTCGTCCACTCCATTATCCACCAAGTTGTCCCTTGCAGCATTTGTTTTCGACACGCTGACAACAACAAAAACCGTCACGACCCCAACTGCGTCAAAGGCCGGCCTCTTCTTCGAACTACAATACGATGGCTCATCCACCGTCAATCCGACCCTCATTGGTGGTAAACTTCTCGATCATCGACTCGAAAGGAGCCGGATCGCATCTGTTCCTACCGGAGAGCGCAGCTTTCACGTTTTGTACTATCTTTTGGCAGGCACAAGTCCAGGAGAGAAGGCACATCTAGGGTTGGATAACTCTGGAGAGATTCTTTCTGGCCCCACCAAACGGTCTTCAGCCCAAGCCTCGCACAAACGCTGGCGATACCTTGGCCATCCGACACAGCTGAAAGTCGGAATTAACGATGCAGAGGGTTTCCAACACTTCAAGACTGCATTACGAAAGCTCGAATTCCCTAGAAGTGAAATCGCCGAAATATGTCAGATTCTTGCTTGTATCTTGCATATTGGACAGCTCGAATTTACTACAGGCCAGTCTACGAGAACTGGAGCTGATGAGAGCGGCGGCTATTCACACGAAGGCGGCGAAACAATCACCATCGTCAAAAACAAGGATGTTCTAAGTATCATCTCTGCCTTCCTCGGTCTAGGCGTGGACGAGCTCGAAACCAGCTTGGGATACAAGACAAAAACGATCCACAAGGAACGAGTCACCGTCATGCTCGATCCTAAGGGAGCTAGGACGAATGCAGATGGCTTTGCACGAACGCTTTACGCCCTTCTTGTCGCTTATGTGATTGAGAACATCAATCAGCGAGTCTGCGCACCCGAAGATTCTGTCGCTAATACGGTCTCTATCGTCGATTTCCCTGGCTTTGCGCAGGCATCTACCACGGGCTCGACTTTGGATCAGTTGCTGAACAATGCTGCCACTGAGTCCCTGTACTATTATTGCTTGCAGAATTTCTTTGAGCGGCAAGCCGACATGCTGGAGACGGAGGAAGTCAACGTCCCAGCAACCAGCTATTTCGACAACTCCGATGCCGTCAAGGGTCTCTTGAAGCATGGTAATGGCCTTCTTTCTATTATGGATGACCAAACAAAACGTGCCAGATCCGATATGCAGTTCCTTGAGAGCATTCGAAAGAGATTTGAGAAGAAGAATCAGGCTATCGTCGTGAGCAGTGCAACCGCAATCCTGCCCGGTAGCAACTTTGCAACGCAAAATTCCGCTGCTACTTTTACCGTCAGGCATTTTGCTGGAGAGGTTGATTATCCTGTCAAAGGTCTCATGGAAGAAAATGGTGATGTGGTATCTGGAGACATCCTTAACATCATCAACTCGACGAAGAGCGGCTTTGTCCGTGAGCTTTTTGGTCAGGAAGCGCTGCAAACAATCCACCATCCAAAGGAAAAGAACACCATCATGCAAGCTCAGGTCAGCTCAAAGCCTTTGCGAATGCCCAGCATGGCAAGACGCAAAATGAGCCGGCCCTCAAGATTTGCGTCTTCTGGGTCTCAGTCAGAACCGGACGACACTGATGACGTTGCGAGCACAGCCGGTGGCAGAAAAGGTGGAGCTAGCGCGAAAAAGGGAACACCCGCCGGTGCCCCTAAACAGGGTGCCGCAGGCCAGTTCCTGGCGTCGCTCGATAATATCACCAAATCCTTATCAGCGACCAATGTCAATCCCTATTTTGTCTTCTGCCTCAAGCCCAACGATAGACGAATTGCCAATCAGTTTGATAGCAAGTGCGTTCGCACCCAGGTACAGACGTTTGGAATCGCCGAGATCAGTCAGCGCCTTCGAAATGCGGATTTCTCTGTCTTTCTGCCATTTGCTGAATTTCTCGGTCTGGCTGAAGCTGAATCCGTCATTGTCGGCAGTGACATGGAAAAGTCACAACTTATCGTGGATGAAAAGAGATGGCCGCCTAATGAAGCCCGGGTCGGAAGCACAGGTGTTTTCCTGAGTGAAAGATGCTGGGCGGATTTGGCCAAAATTGGTGAACGGGTCATTCCAAGCCATAGCGGTGATGGTACCGATGATGGCAGAGATGGTTTGCTCCATGTTGCTGGCAACCAGTACGGTGATTCCAAAGTTCGTCTCCTACCATCTGGAGAATCTACTCCGGGTGCATTCATATACGGAGATGACAAACAAGGATACTTTGGAAGTCGAGAACTGGATGCACGATCTGATGCTGGTGCTTCCGCATTCAACTCCGGCGACATGTTCAAGAATTTGGAGACACGCGAGCAAATGGCAGAACGAAGCAACGAGAAGCAGATGGTTGAAGTCGAGGATGTCATCGTCTCCGGAAGCCGTAAACGCTGGCTTGCACTCGTTTATCTGCTCACTTTCTACATTCCTGATTTCCTGATTAAATGGCTCGGCAGGATGAAAAGGAAAGATGTGCGGATTGCGTGGCGTGAGAAATTTGCTATCAATCTTCTCATTTGGCTCAGTTGCTTGTTCGCGGTTTTCTTCATTGTCCTATTCCCCAGGTTGATCTGTCCGACACAGCATGTTTACTCGGCCGCAGAATTATCGTCCCACGATGGAAAGGGCAAAAATGCTGCGTACACCGCTATTCGAGGAGAAGTTTTCGACTTGGGAGCTTTTCTTCCGGCTCACTATCCCGGTATTGTCTCTCAAGAATCCTTGTTAAAATATGCAGGCATCGACTCTTCGTATCTGTTCCCTGTCCAAGTCTCTGCCCTTTGCCAAGGAAAAGGAGGTTCCAAGAAGCCCATTGATCCTACGGTACTGTTCGACTTCACGCCAGCCAACATCTCAGGATCTGCGAATGTTGTCAGCAGGAATGATCCTAATTTCAAGTATCACGACTTCCGGTTGTTTACGAACGATTCTCGTCCAACTTGGTATTACCAGCAAATGAAGTACCTCCGCTCCAATTACAAGAAGGGGGAAATTGGCTATACCATGAAACACTTGAAGACACTTGCTACGGAGAAAAGTCAATACATCGCGGTCCTGCATGGGAAGGTATACGATTTGACGAACTACATGGCTGGTGGTCGATATACCAAAGACGTAGATGGTGAGCCCAAGCCGGGCGTGGATGTGGATTTCTTGGACTCCCGCGTGGTCGATTTGTTCCAGAAAAAATCCGGCCACGATATCACGGAATACTGGACCCGACTTCCCGTCAGTAACACGTTGCGTTACGACATGGAGGTCTGCCTTAACAATCTGTTCAAGGTTGGTGCACTGGACACCCGAAACTCGACACAGTGTCTGTTCTCTCAATACTTTGTGCTGGCCATTTCAGCCATGTTGGCGAGTATCATCGGGTTCAAGTTCTTGGCTGCGCTGCAATTTGGAAGGAAGAATTTACCAGAGAACCTCGACAAGTTCATCATCTGCCAGGTGCCAGCGTATACCGAAGATGAAGACTCTTTGCGTCGTGCAATGGACTCTATGGCACGAATGAAATACGACGATAAACGAAAACTGCTGGTGGTAATTTGTGACGGTATGATTATTGGACAAGGTAACGACCGACCGACGCCCCGTATTGTTCTCGATATTCTTGGTGTGCCAGATACCGTCGATCCGGAGCCCCTCAGCTTTGAGAGTTTGGGAGAAGGCATGCGACAGCATAATATGGGCAAGGTCTACTCCGGTCTGTATGAAGTTCAGGGTCACATCGTTCCGTTCCTGGTCGTCGTCAAAGTCGGCAAACCATCTGAAGTCTCTCGACCTGGTAACCGAGGAAAACGTGATTCCCAAATGCTTCTGATGCGCTTCTTGAACCGCGTTCATTACAATGCCCCGATGAGCCCACTCGAATTGGAAATGCACCACCAGATTCGCAATATTATCGGTGTGAATCCGACGTTCTACGAGTTCATCTTGCAAGTCGATGCCGATACCATTGTAGCGCCGGACTCTGCTACTCGTATGGTCGCTTCTTTCTTACACGATACCCGAATTATTGGACTTTGCGGCGAGACAGCGCTTAACAATGCTAAATCCTCCATGATCACTATGATTCAGGTCTACGAATATTGGATTTCTCACAACTTGACCAAGGCCTTCGAGAGTCTTTTCGGTTCCGTTACTTGTTTACCTGGTTGTTTCACGATGTATCGAATTCGCGCCGCCGACACTGGCAAGCCGCTTTTCGTCAGTAAGGAAGTTGTGGACGCCTACGGAGAAATTCGTGTCGATACGCTTCATATGAAGAATTTGCTTCACTTGGGAGAGGATCGTTATCTCACCACTCTACTTCTGAAACATCACCCGAAATACAAGACCAAGTACATCTTCAACGCCCACGCCTATACCATCGCCCCTGACAGCTGGGCTGTGTTTATGTCCCAACGTCGTCGATGGATCAACTCGACCGTTCACAACTTGATTGAACTTATTCCCCTCCAGCAACTTTGCGGTTTCTGCTGCTTCAGTATGAGATTCGTCGTGTTTGTTGATCTGCTCAGTACGATCATCCAGCCCGTCACGGTCGCCTACATTGTGTATCTCATTGTCCTCTTGTCCATGAACACGGGTATGATCCCCATCACAGCGTTCATTTTGCTTGGTGCGATCTACGGTTTGCAAGCTCTCATTTTCATTCTTCGTCGCAAATGGGAAATGGTTGGCTGGATGATCATTTATCTCCTTGCCATGCCTGTCTTCTCTCTGGGCTTACCACTTTACGCTTTCTGGCACATGGACGACTTCAGTTGGGGTAACACCCGTATCGTCACTGGAGAAAAGGGCCGCAAGATCGTCATCACAGATGAAGGCAAATTCGACCCTGCATCGATTCCCAAGAAGA
Organism: Aphanoascus verrucosus; assembly: GCA_014839905.1. Classification (NCBI taxonomy): domain Eukaryota; kingdom Fungi; phylum Ascomycota; class Eurotiomycetes; order Onygenales; family Onygenaceae; genus Aphanoascus; species Aphanoascus verrucosus. The sequence continues at coordinate 400,054 of JACRYM010000019.1, read as the reverse complement.
AGTGGGAGGAGTACCAGGCTGAGCTCTGGGAGGCTCAGACACACCGTGATGATCAATCGGAGGTGTCTGGGTATACCTATCGCACCAAATCCTACCATCCAGCGATGTCGGAATACGGCTACCCGGCCGCGCGACCAGCGTCTCAGCTTGACTACAATCGTCACTCTCGAATGTCTCTTGCCGCTTCTGAGCTCCTTGGTCGCGGTTCAGAGCTGGAGATGACGGATTTCTCCGGTCTACCAACGGACGACGCCCTGCTCGCCGAAATTAGAGATATTTTGAAAACGGCTGATTTGATGACTGTTACGAAAAAGAGCGTCAAGCAAGAGCTTGAGCGGCGATTTAATATTAATCTTGATGCAAAACGGGCGTACATAAATTCAGGTAAGTTTCGCAAGTCTATCTACCCCTTTTTCTGCTATCGGATGAGTGTGTAACTAACTGTTTTTCCCCATGTAGCAACCGAAGCAGTGCTTTCAGGCCAGCTTTAAACAAAAGCAATCTATCTCGACTGATTTCCTTTCTCCTTTTTTCCATCCGGATTCCTTTGCAGCTCATCTATTCAGGATACATAATTATAATCCCGCCTTTAGGAAAACGAGTGAGATGTTCTTGGATTATATTCGAACGATATTACCAAGCGAAGCACCCCTTTTTGCATTAGGCCATACAACTATATTAATCATGCTCATGTTGTTGTTTAGCCTCCCTCTTTTGTCATGGAGTTTTAAAGGGCATTGTGTTTTTCTTTTGTCTTAAAACTGGTTTGTCTCATACATGGATTCTCGGTCGCTTTGCGTTTTCCTTTTCTTTTTTTTTCCTTTGCTTTTGTATCGCGCTTGCTGATTGCGTCGGGCGATGATCTGATTTTGGAAATGAGGTACATATAATACAGCGATCAGTTTGTCTTCTTTCTTGGATTCTGTGATATTAGAGCCTTTCAGGGTGTTAAACAGTTGCTGCGTGTGTGTGTATGATTGAGAGATGATTTGATTCTGATTTTCCGTTCTCTGTCAATTGGTTCTTCTGGGTAGTACTACGAACATATGTTACCCAACCCCGACGCAGGGGCCCAGTTCAGGGACAGCGAGTTCATGTTTCTCGAGTGAACCTGCGCCGTAATGATTAAACCCGGATTCTGCATGCGCAAAAACAAAATTACTACACAGTTACCGTGCCTTGAACCTAACCTGAAAGAACATCAACTGTGTTGATGTGCTGTGCCACTGAGTGAATGGGTGCATTCAATGTTCTGACTTACTGCGCCGCAAGACAAACTGCACGAAGAAATTTCTCACCGCACTTAGCAGGCCCAGAGACTTTGCACAACCTGAATCCTTATCAAGCCCAGAATGATAGCCATGAACGAGTGCTACTACGTTATATTGGTTAAAGGAATTTTATTTCTTTTCGGTTCTTCAAGAATGAATATTTTCTTCTTTTCTAACATCGTAAATCAAACAATAAGGAGGCGGTTCAAGGATAAAAAACCAAAACATATTTTCAGCCGAAAAGGAAAAAGGAAGGCAAAAAGCAGAAGGAAATCGTTTCCTCTAGGCTTGCGCACTTCATTTCCGTCCTCCGTTTTCATCATCTCTCATTCTAGACGCATCATCACCGTCATGCCCTCCCGTTTTTCTCAAATCTAAATAATGGGTAAGGGCTGAGATAGAAAGTGGGATAACAAAAGAATTGTAGGAGAGGAGAAAGCGCCATTCGAATAACGAGAAACAAAAAATCCATCGTCGACGAAAAAGAAGGGGAAGGGTTGAAAACAGGAAACAGAAAAACAGACAGAGAAAGGGCATGGTATCATCTGCGGGGTTCGAAACAACTTTCAAAAGATTTATGAATCCAGACCTCCGTAAACCACAAGGCCATCAACCGTAATAAAGGGCAAACAGATACATGTAATAGATAAGTTGGGATGTTATGGCTGCATATGGGTATGGAGAATAACGAACGAAGACTCCAGAGGTACAGAAAGGGAGAGAGGTATAAGGCAAAGCAAAGCAACGAGTGATAACGCCAATAAACTCCTCTTAACCAGTAGAAAGACTAAAAGAACAAACACATCTCTTTGCCTCGTCCCTCCCACCCGGGCGACCATAATCGTAGGTGCAAGACTTTGCTTTTCCCGACTTACTTCGCGTGGTATCATATAAACGATTGCAAACCTGGTCAAAAGGGGTATATTGCTGACAATTGATTTTCCCGATAATAAAATCCGTGACTTAACGAGGTGGCCCAATCGGGGCCGGGTATCCAGAAGTAGAATTGGAAGTACTAGGACGACCACTATCAAAAGAAGCGCGGAGATCGTGTCGCGGAGTCATGTCTCCGGGTGCGGTACCAAATGGAACTGCAGTATCAAACCGAGATGGCCACCCATTGCCACTATTAAAAACGTCTTCCTCTGGAAGATTCACACCGGAGTCATTCCAAGGATTACGATAGCCGCTGTCGCGTGACTCCATAGAAACGAGTGAGGCTTTTGAAGCATTGCTTGAAGCATGCTTGAAGAAAGAACCAGGAGAACCAGAATGGTTTTTGCGGCCAATAAAAGAAGAGAAGGAGGAGATACTACCGGGTTTACGGAGGCGTTCGAAGATTGACCCACGGTCACTAGCGTCATCCGGAAAGTTGGGGCGTGTGGGGGAATCCGTAGCGATAGGAGTAGGGGCGTGCTGGAGAACTTTGGAGTCAAAGAAGGGCAATGACTCTTCGAATGAATCCGATTTTGGTCTAGGGATTGATCCCTTGACCGTCGTCGCATCAAGCCCGTGAGATACAAGACGAGAGACAAGAAAGTCGATGGCGTCTTTCAGCCCACCGGCGTTGTTTCGCGTGTAGCCAAGAATAAGTCTATTCTCCGGGGCCTGTGAACCGGCTTCAGCGGGTGTCTCTCCGGGAGTGTCGACGGCGACATCGACTTCATACTGCTCCTTGAGCTTTTGTCGGATATCATTCTCGAACTCAGGACTATGGAAAAAGTCTCTGAGTACTTCGGAGCTGTGAAAGGAGATTTCGTGGGTTTCCGGAACCATTCCCTACGATTCGTTAGTCAACGCCTCAATGAGAGGATTGGTTCCCGACGGCTACTTACCAAGAAGGCATCTACAGCCTGTGGAACTTGGTACTCTGGTCCCGAAATAGTGACGAAATCACTAGCTGTTTCGGTGCTTGGGAAATCAATCTTGCAGTTCCATTTCTTCTCAAGCTCCTCAATCTCCTTCATCCGAGCAATGAGCTCCCGATGATAGAGACGGTTCACAAGGACTGTCTCTGAAACAAACTCGGCATCCTAATGGTTTTTGTTAGATTTTTCGAAGCGGTCCACATTCATATTAATCACCTACCACTTTCTCTACCATATCCATGATCTCCTGCTTGACAAGCTCAAGATTTTGAGCGTTGCGTGCGGGTGTGCGGCATATAACATTCTCCACTCTAATATCATCATCATCTTTGCTAATGCCGCCGCGATCCATGGCGTTAGAAAATTTGACGAAAACGGAGTACTTCTTCATAATGCGCTGAATATGCTGGCCTCCAATACCGATAATACGCTTATGGTATTGATCTGGAACATGGAAAGAGATCGAGGCAGGCATCTCCTGTTCGACCAAATCGAGGCCGTTTCTTGCTGCTTCATATTGGGTTGCACACACATCGATATAGAAGTTGTACTCATTAAATCCGTCGAAGATGATTTGAACATGGCCTTGAAAATTGTTAGCAAACCCATCCAACATCTACTAAGAAGGCAATTCATACTTTGACCCATGATCTTGTTGATCTTTCCATTCTTCTTGCCACTGACAAACTCCTTGTGTTCGTTTGCCAACTCAATTTTTACGCGCATCTGATACGGGGAGCGTTTGACGAATGGAATCTGGTGGATCACCATCATTGCCGCTTTGACAGCATCGTCAGAGCCGTGAATGGTGAAAGTTAGCTTATCAAAGCTAACATCAGCACCGGAATTAGCACAAATGTCGGATAACATGGTTCGAATATCTGACGGCGAGGGAGAGCGCGTTGGCACTCCGTTTTCTGGAAGAATGATCCACCAAGTCGCACCGTAAAACTGGCCCGCCTGCATTTGAAAGTTAGAAGCATGCTCCCCCCAACATATCAACCGAGTAGAATAGCACTTACCAGGGCCATTAACTCCCGGATAGTCCGCTCCACGTGGAGAATTTCGGTTCCTTGCACCCGAATAGTGTTTCGCTGACTGCCCAACTGGGGGAACAGAACATAACATCCATTTGCTTCCATGACCTTGCGAACTTTGTCCAGACGATCAAGCAGAATGCTATCGATTTTCGTTGGGGTAACGGACACATCCTTGACATAAACCTTCACTCCTCGAACTAGCTCGAGAAGCTTCTGTTTTGCTTTGGCGATATGTTCCTGGTCGATACCAGTGATGTAGACTTCGTCTTCGCTGCGCCTATATGCACCTGGTGGGGTGTAGCCATATATGCGCGGAAATGGTGGCGGGAAATAGATAGCAGTGTTGGTGGCAGCTTCAATAAGCTTGATATTTCGGCGTGTGCGGCCGCAAACCAAAGTGTGCATTGTTAATTCAAGTTTCATCATATCAACCCGCCGTTTAAGCTGTTAAACCATTAGTCTTGGTAAAATACCGCGCAGAAACTCAAAACTCACAATCTGATCAATCATCACCAAGACTCTGGTTTTCGCATGCTCTGCACTCTCAACATCGCCATATATTGCGATCCTGAATCGATGATCGAGGCCGTTCTCACTGGAATATCCATACGAGGATACGATGGCGCTGTCGGCATCAACGATCTTCGGGCTCAACAGGAATATATCTACACCAGTATACCCTGCAAGCGTATTGAGGTGATTTAGGACTGCCTGGCGAATCGAGTTTGTCGTCGGGTCCATGACGAGGTTGATATCAATATCGACGGTCGCACACCGCTATATTCTCCAGTCAGCAAACCTTTCAGAACAAGCACAAAAAAACTGGAAGAGCATTTAATGTCAGAGCCTACCAAAGCAAATGGCGTCTCCGTCAAAATCTTCGCCCGCATTTTGTGTACAACGTCGTTCTCTCCAGAGATGCAGACATTGGTAACCAATCCTTGCGGTCTCCGCTGGAGCGAGGCAACCGCTTTCGGCTCTGTCGACGTGACCGTCGCCTCAATCCTTCCTCCGCTGCTTTCACTAATCTGCCGACACGATTTCCTCAGCGCATCCACATGGCTTGCGTGAACCGGAAGTTTGTGGGTCGGGGTTCCCTCGGGCGTGCCGTCTGGGAACGTCCACCGCTGAAGGGCGCCGGGCGAGGAGTGCAGGACATCTTCAGGGTCAGGACCTGGTAGATTCGACGAGAAAGGGACATTGAAGGACAGGTTTATTATGGCATCGACCGTGGGAGGGGTTGGTATCGTTGGAGGAACTGGCGGCCTTCGGAACGGGTGGGAGGCGTTCATGTCGTGCTGGGGACGGCCAAACGTTGGGGCCATTCTCTCCCATCCATGACGGGCCTGGCCTGTAAAATTAGATATTTTGTGCATGGTGCCAGTTTGAAGAGTGGTAACCGCCGTTCAAGCGGCACTTGGAGAGGTGGTGGGTGGTGGACGAAGGAACGGAGAGGTGGTGGATTTTCACTTGGGGTGGGCGCAGCGGATGGCACCCGTGACGACAGAACACCCCAACGGAACAAGGAAACACAACACAACACACAAGAGAAAAGGAACAGAAGAGTGAATTGCTGAGATGAAAGTCGTTTCGAAGAGGGAGAACAAAAAGCAATTAATCGACACCCGTCGCAGTGCTGTGGTCGAGGGTGTTGTGCGGAGGGAACATCGAAGCAAGGTCTGGGCTGGGCTGAGAGGCTTTTAGCGGCCTTTTTCACGCCCGTGAGCCGCTGCTGCTGGGCTAATCCTAATCGGGACGGATGACTGTCAGCTTACCAAATCAGGTTGTGCACGGACTGCATCCGACTTGCTTTCTCTTCTTCAGCGACGACGACAAGCATGAGATAATTAGCTGCAGCAAACCTGGGGATATGCTGGCCTTTATCACTTTCGTTCGATCTCTACATCCTCAGCGGTCTCTGGTCTCGCCGCAGCATGTTGTATATTCAGTTCTAAAATTGAATGGACTGGCTAACTCTGACCAGCCATGGATGACGTTATCCATCTGTGGATGAAGCACACAGCCTGTCATGAATCAAGCTCAACCTCATGAGCAGGAAACTCTTCAACAAGCAACCAACTGATCCAAGGAGCACTGTGTGGATCACCACTTTTTAGAGCATCGCCTACTTCGCTGCCGGGCGTGAAGATGCGGGATGCCTCAGGCACGATACCTTCACCACACCGGTTGAAGCGCTTACTTTCTGAAGCATCTATCTATGGTTTTTCCGAAAGCAGCTGCGTTTAGACTCCTCATGCCTAAGCCCCGTTCGTGACTAAATACTAGATGTCTACTTCAGAGGAAGGGATGAAAAAATCGTACCACAACTACTACTTCCGCAGGCCCGTTGGTCCTGGATAGCACGCAGGCCATCTTGCGGAGCTTGACGGGAAGAAGCAACCGCAATCTCAATCGCATGTGAATCCGTTCTGGTGTGGCTCGGGAGACCACCCAGTTGAAACGATAAGGACAGAGAAGCACGTCATTCCCGGTGTATTTTTGGGACTATAAATACTCCTTCTATGTTCGCCCTTCTTTGGTTCGGGGCCGCCGCTTTTCTTGAATAAATATAAAACCTTCATATTAGTCCACGACGACGGTAAACTCGGTTTAGGTTGATTCGGACCGTCTCCACCGCATTTTTACGCTGGGCCAAAGCTACGATGCGACATTGGCGCATTGAGTTCGGTGGCCTAGCTTGGATGCTCAGACTTTGGAGAAAACTAAGTGAAGCTGTACTCCGTACTGTACGAGCGATATCACAAAGCTGCAGCTAACCATACTCTCTCAAACCCTATAAGTGATTGGGTGCTCTTAGACTAGAGATTGTTGTATCAAGAAGAATTGCTCCAATCATGCTAGTTAAAACTTTGCAATCTTGAATGGAATCAGGCACGCGGACAGCTTCAAGGGCGGGCCCTAGAGACAGAGAGCGGCATATATATGCCCAACTAAATACACAACAAAAGCCACGATTTCATACAAACATGATGCCTGATCAAAAAGGGGTGTCACAGAGAATGGCCAGAAGACAAAGGTCAACGAGTTCAAAAGCGCTGCGAGCGTCATAGAAACATACATCCCAATACTGATACACAGGATAAACAAGGAAATAAAACTGCCGAATGCTACCCAAGAGCCACGGTTAGAATGGAGATTAATACCTCCTAGAAACCCTTCGGACCACCCCTTGGGCAGCATCAAGGCCCATTTTGGTAGTCTCTTCGTCATCAAAATAACGTTCTTCCCTAACCTGTCTGGGTGCGGGATAACTGACGCGATCAAGGGGCACATATTCACGAGACTGGCGAGGCTCATCGTCGACATACACACTCACTTCTCGTCGTACAGGTCTAACGCTCGGCATGCGCACAGGTGGCTCTCCAGGATCTTCGTAACGGCTTGGAGGAGGACGTACGCTCGACATCCTCACCAACTCCTCTCTCGGATATGCTGGCTCTTCGACATACGCCGGATGTCGCGGTGGATAATCAACGACCTGCACACTGGCACCGCGGGGAAGACGTGCTCTATCATCTACTTCTCTGTCATACATACCATGGTCACTTGGAGCAACACGCGCATATTCTGGGACACGACGATACGTGATTGGCGGAGGAGGCATGTCCTGGACGTATCGTCGCTCTGGGTAAGGATTTTCAATGACCGACACTGCACGAACAGGCGCGGTGCGAATGGATGGTGCCTCATCATATGGCTCAACATGCGCTAAACGAGTAGCTGGCGGCGCCATTCTTGTTGTGGGTGCCACAGATTCGTAATACCGGTTTCCATCAGCATCAATCACAATCCTACGTTGTGGAGGAGGAGGTCCCATGGCACGAAGCTCGGGACGGGCTTCAATAAACTCCTCACGGACTCGGGGTGACGCGGGACGGACGTCAGTAGCATAAGGCTTGGGGTATGGTGCGGTGAACTCGTCATAGTACCTTGGCTTCTCAACTTGCAACGGTCGATCCGCAACAGCATAAGAGGCAGCTCGCACGTACCGTGGTGGAGCATCAGGAATTGGTTCAGAGTAGTCATGCACGTACTCGGATTGGCGTGCATGCTGAAATGTCGCCAGCCGACGGAGATCGTGTTCTTCTCTTACGGGTCTCTTGTAAGTTAATCTTGACGCTGAACGCGGTATATTAACTTCAGGCACGTCAACTTCGTAGCTGCGGGGTTGCCTATCGTCATAATATCCTCCATGAAGGCCATTTTCACGCCGATCCCCAACAGGAGTGTAACGGGGAGAATCAAGTTCAATGTAAGTACTTTCACCTTGAGGGACTCGAGACCTCGCATATGCCGGCGACGGGACCTCGATGAAAGGAGGCGGAGACACGGGTTCCGGTTTAATATAGGGAACCTCAGGAGATTCCACAGGTCTTCGAGCATCCATGGAGCGTGAGTTGTCCTTGAATTCCTGCTCACGCCGACGCTTGCGGGCCACAAGTGGCTGTATTGGAACATCTGGGCTGATGCGTTCTGGAGCTCGAGAGACTACTTTCCTTTCCCCCTTGCGTTGACGACGATTTTGGCGTGGACCTCCCGGAACCCCTGGGACCCCTTGGACCCTGGATACTGCAAGGGGCGACACCCTGGATGGCTGAGGCGCAGCAGGAGATGTGATATGGTTTCTGACTACTCTCCCATCATGCGCTGGATACTGTTGTCGCGGTGAGGTCTGCCCATTTTGGGTTGGTCTATGATGCGTCTGGTCCCCATTGGCACGTTCTGAAGAAGGGTGGTGAACTCCACTTTGTCTTCTGCTCTGAACAACATTGGGTCCAGGCGGCGAGTACTCGGGCTCTTCCAGTGATTCCGATTCTTCTTGGATTCTTCGACCGCCTGGGGCGGTAGACTGAAAAGATGTATTCTCCATGTCTCTTGCAGAATGTTGCTTTTCAGCCTTTTCCAGTGAAGGGTGTGGACCCGCGTTCATGAAGTTTCGATTCCCATGATCCAAATGTCGAGGTCCACGCTGGTAACAAGCTATATCATTATCAGCACCTGCGTCGTCAATGGCCACCGCTTGGGCCTGTCGTTCGGTAATAGGCGATGCCACTGATGGCTCGTTTTGGGGCGAATCGGGGGCTTTACTCGAGTAGTAGGAATTTTCATCAAGGGAATCACTGGCTGCGATGTTCCCATTAGCCCCTTCTGCGTTAATCTCTGGAATAGGCTTAACAAGCTCCAATGCTTTTGCAAAAACCTCTGCAACATCAAAGTCGGGTCTGAGCTCTTGAGGTGACGGTTTTAATTTGGCTTCTATCCGTTTCTGTTCCACTTGGTCACGTAGAGCGCGCTCAAGTCTCTGTCGTTGCAACTGTATCTCGGCCCTGATGAGACCGTCAGACTTGATCAAAAAGATAGGATCAATCTCTGAAGCTGGTTTCGTAGAAGTAGAAGCAGCGGCAGCGGCAGACGCGAGATTACTAGCGGGTGGAGCACTAGTAGTGCCAGCTACCGTTGCCGCTGCATGTTCAATCACTGTAGGAGATCTCTGCGCGCTCGATGGCTGCTGGTCTTCCTTCTGCAGCGCGGTCGATGTCGTCTCTGCTGGAGCGAAGGAAGTAGTAGGAAGTGAGGGACTCTGCACTGATCGAGGAGTAAAGTTGCGAATGACATGCTGAGGAACCTTTAATCTAGGATGATTTCCAGAAAAGATTTGATCCCGAATACTCAAAATTTTCTCGTATTCGAGAACTTCTTTGGAGGCCGACAGCGGTCCACCATGGCAACCCTCGACAGTCTGAACAATTTCTGATGCCATCATTGCTGGCCAATAAACTGTGTGCGTCAACAAGTCTCACAGGAAACCGGTAGTCTGCATCACCCTGGCTCTAAACAGAGACAGCAGGCTCTTCTTCCCGTGCTGGTGAACGTGAAGATGTTGAGTGTTGTTTTTCCCAGCGCCCACGAATTCCTGCAGAGGTGTTGACCACGAAAGTTTCGCGTATGTCCAACACAGCTCACTAAGACGAATGCGGCTAGTCGCTTCCCCTGAGATGGGATCAGAGCGGAAGTTAATGCCACGGCTCGTTTTGTTTGAGCCACTACATATTCAGCCTGATCAAGTCTAGTCTAGTGCTTAATAGCTGCATAATTCCGTGTTGCTAAATCAGCACCAAGTGTACATAGCCAGCTGCGGAGTCAATCAAATGCGGGACAACACTCATCGTCAACCACGTTCATACCCAACATGCCCACCATCTTCACCAACCCTTCACTATTTGCCTTGAAGCATTAACACATATATATCGCAAGAGTATCATTTTGCGGGTTGACCCTGTTGCCATCTCTTCTTGCAAATGGACCAACAACAGGATCGTCATGATTCACGCCCGGTGTTCTTCTTTGACATTGACAATTGTGTATGTGCGCGCAAGTCAACCTCCAGGCTCTACTTATCCCATATTAGTAATGTCAACCAAGGCCATTTTCTAAAGCTGACTGGGGCTTTATAACTCGAACTGAGTAGCTATATTCTCGTGGTAAGTCAGGGGAACTAGAGCCTTGGATGCCATGGCTAACGCACCTGTGGTAACTAGACAATAAAATCCATGACTTGATGCAGGAACTCATTGGTCCGTAACATACCATCCGCTCCCTGGGAAGACAGCTTCCTGACCGGCCGATACGCAGATCAATTCTTTATCCGACACCTGTCTCTCAGCAAGGACGACGCGGTAATGCTACACAGTAAATACTACAAAGAATACGGGCTTGCCATCGAAGGGCTTACGCGACATCATAAAATTGATCCTCTGGAGTTCAACAGTGGAGTCGATGATGCCCTGCCCTTGGACTCAATTTTGAAATTTGATCCAGCGCTCCGGCAATTTCTGGAAGATTTTGATACTTCGAAAGTCAAGCTGTGGTTGTTCACCAACGCCTATATCAGTCATGGCAGGAGAGTGGTCAAATTGCTCGGCGTAGAAGATCTCTTTGAAGGGATAACCTACTGCGACTATGGCTGTCAGCCACTTATATGCAAACCCGACGTGAAAATGTACGAGAAAGCAGAGCAGGAGGCAAAGGCTCCAGGAGTTGACAAATGCTACTTTATCGGTGAGGGTTGCAGTCCTCAAAGCATCGTGACTTTCTAGCCCATTAACCCATTCGCGGCCACTTCGTTCCCGTTCCAAACTCGTGTATTAATCGGCTTCCCGCAGATGATTCACAACTAAATTGCCGCCATGCACAGGCTCGCGGCTGGACTACCGTTCACTTCGTTGAGCCACACCTTCCGGTTCCCGCAACGCCAGCTTCGAAGTTTATGATCAGAAAACTCGAGGAATTGCGTGAACTTTTCCCGCAGTTTTTCAAATCGAGGATTGGGGCCAATGGTAAATCATAATAGAGTCCTTATACCGGTTTTCTGGGTGCGGGGTGATGTGCTATGAGAGAACAACAGTCAGTCATAAACGCAGTAGAGATGAAGCGATTGGTAGCTCTAATTTAATTCTGGTAAATCGAAAGGCATTTCGGCGAAGCACAATCGATTCGTCAACCGGCGCAATCATCTGATAATAGAACCAGCCAGACCCCCTGAGGCCTTCGAGTCTAATCAGCAATGTCAGAAAACGTAGGTGCAAAGTATCTAGATACTCACTCGTATGCTTTAAAGAAAGGAGACACAAAGTCGATGAACGGCCAGACCTCAGAGCCCTTCATTTCGACTGGTCCGTCGCAAGGGAGGCAAAAGATCAAGCTGGTTTGATGTAATTGATGCCGCTTCAAAGTTCCAACAGGAGGCGGCCGCGAAGATGGTCACCAGCATTCCTCATGATGAATATATAACAACTGCGATACTGCAGAACAACCGCAGTTGATTTCCAGATAATATTGCTAACAGTGCATAGTGTTCCTGTCACGAAAGATCAATACCTTATGCTATACGGAGTACAGTACAATATCTATGTTCCCTTCAAGTTAAGTTGAAGTGTTCCCTGCCCGCAGGAGTCCTCCCCAACTTCAATTTTCCTATAGCGACGAGATATATACTGTAATTAATCTGCAAAATGGGCGAGACACAGCCTGCAGCAGATTTCAAATCAGTCAGTGTCGAACTCACCATCAAGCCTGAAGAATCCACGAAGACTGAGAAGAGTATTTTTTACGATGTTGTCTTTACGCGGGTTTTGAAATTCCCCCGCCCGTCGGTCTCAGGCTCCTCCGAACCCCAACCAACTCCCCAGCCGACTAAAGACAAGAAAACAGTTCAGGATACACTGCGATCTTCACTCGACCAAGAGTTGAAGGGACAAGTGACCCTCTACGATGTTTTGCTCCAGTCAAAGGTATTGGTGACTTTAGTTGGACTGGACGGACGTGCCCTGAACGCCAGCAAATCGTTTGATGTCAACGCCAGCGAGTCAGAGCCATTCAAACATGAAGTGACACTAACACCAGAGGAGGTGAATGCGCTGAATATTACGGAACCTCCTCCGGGAAAAGTTGCAAGTCCCTTACTTCGTCCAGCTTTATTTGTTTCGATCGCTTCGGAAAGCCTATCAATCGAATATTCTCGGGCTCAGCTGCAGGTCGCAGCTCTGCCGCTGGATCAAAACAAGACCTGGGCGTACTATCACTTCAAGCAGATATTCGAATGGGCCAACGAGATTGAAACCGTTTCCAACTATGTAATGGGCCCGATGCCCGCACAGATCCTTGGGCTGGACTGGTCCCTTGCACGTCTCACCGTCGATGGTTCATTTACTGCACACTTTCCTCCCCCCCCTGAGGGAGGTTGGAAAGCCTGGGTTTGGCTTCTCTCTGGAGGTAATCTTCAGGCGCCGATTCTGGGCGTAGTCACTGAGACCGTCGACAAGTCGATTGATCGCGTTCGATCTGTCTTTCTTCCAATTTCAATGCCGGCCAAACATGGCGACGGGGGAGGTTCAGAAGAGGACGAAGCGGAGCGGGGTGCAGTTTGTGATTGCAAAGACAAGAAACGCACACCTGCTGTTGTTTCGGAAGCAGAGCTGGCAGCGAATCCCCAGGTATACACAGAGGATCCAGGAGCGTTTTGCAAACCTTTCAGTAACCCAGCGAGGGTTGTTTCGGAGAGGTCTTTCTTTTCCATTGTTCGTACAGAGCAGCCGGTGATTTCAGCTGAGGCGTCAATCAAGCTACGCGAACCAGCACAGCTAGATTTCGACCCCCCTGAAGAGATGCTTCAGGGGATCAATGGCGATGTGGAAGATCCAAACATAGTGGCCGTGCCTATGTTGAGCCGACCCGCTGCTGGCACCGCATTCCGCCCATCGCCTGACTTTAGGCCTCCAGCCGAAAGCAAATTGAGTCTCATCAATGGCAGCATCCTGCGATCTAAGATCCGCCAAGGCCTTGACATTGTACAAGATGATCTGCCAAAGGATCTTTCAGACATTCTTGCTGGCCTAAATCGGGGTCGCCGACACTTGGACGCTTCATATCCCATTCAGTGGGACAGCGAAAGCATTAGATATCAAGCCACAACGGTGGCACGAGGGCATATACTCGAATTTCGCCTTCGTACGCGAAGCAACGGCTACAGCTTGGGTGGAGTCGCCAAAACTTTAACCCTCGCGCCCCGTCAGACCAAAAGTAAGCTGAAGTTTGGAGGTTGAGAAGACATGCATCATCTAGCTAATGGTATGCCTAAGGAATTCAGAAAATTCAATGGCAGCGATCTGAATTCGCAGCTCGAACTGAAGAACAAGAAAGCCGAGATTATGTTGCCGATAGCACTGTTCATGACTCATCATACCAAGATGCAGTCTCCGCGAACTTGAATGAGTGGTCTCAGGGGAGCTCTAAGAGTAAGGTTACAGCAGCCGCCGCCGGGGTTGGTGCTGTTATAGGACCCGTGGCCATTGGCGGGGGTGTAGCTCATGCCTCAGCCAGTTCTTCAAGCCAGCAAGAAGGTGGTAGAGCGACTACCGCGAAGGAAGAAATGCAGTGGCACGATGCAGTTCGGCGTTTTGGGGATGATCTCCGCAAATACGAAAGCACCGTTGTGACAGAAGTGACGCAAAATGAAGATGTCACAGGAACTGTCGAAGTTCTTCAGAACAAGAATTACGCACACAGCCTGACGGTCATTTACCACAACATCCTGCGCCATCTGCGGGTAGACACCGAGTTTGGCGGAGCAAGGGAGTGTCTGTTTGTCCCATTTGCGATGAAGCCTTTCACGATGCAGAGGGCATACCGTTGGCGTGAGGCAATCAAAAGAGTTCTCAGAGACAGGTAAGAGCCCCTACGCATTACACTGGGAACAAACTGCTATTGTCTAATAAAGCATCGTGTCCAATTACTTCTTGGAACTGGCTTGACAGCATCTAGGCGCTTTAACCACCCATTGCGGTACCTGAAGGATGTCTTGACAGGATTCAAGTATTCGAAAATTCCTCCAGGCCGAAGAGCGGACCATCCCATTAGGGCGCTGTATGGGTCAGTGTACATTAGTATGGGCATTGCAAGACCAGGAGACACAGACAAAGGAGAATACAATCCGCAATCCTGGGAAATTTTAGGGCCTTTCCTACTGTTCCCAGCATTATCGATCTATCAAGAGATCAAACAACAAGCCGAGTATATATTTCAGCGTCGCTATGCGCCAGGTGTTGCCACGAAGTGGTGCAATTTGCTCGAATTCGAGACCGACAGCGGGGCCAAGTTGTCTGCTGACTTTACGTTGGCAACGTCCTACTCATTCAATCAGACGATTCGAGTGGATTTCCAAGTTCACGATACGGATTATCTCACCCGGTCTGCTTTGACGGGTCTCACTATTCGTGCTAGAAATCCCTTGACTCCAGGGTCAATGGCAAGTCTTCGAAGCATGACATATACTTATCAGACAGACTACGAGACCAACACCGTCTATCTGAACCAAGGTGCCGGTGATCTGGTGGTTCCGGGAACCGGCGAGGTTGATCCCGGAGGTGCCAATCTGAAAGCCAGGTTAACCCAACGCGATCTTCAGAATCTGCGGGCAGATCTTGTTTATGACACAGTTGAGTTTCTGCAGCATCTCAATGAAAACATAGAATATTATCACAGAATGATCTGGTGGACCATGGACCGGGACCGGCTCTTCATGCTGCTTGACGGTTTTTTCGTCCCAGGTCTAGAGCCTAAGACGAGCTTGTCTTCCGTTGTCGAGAGAAGCCCAATTGGTATAGCTGGAAACAGTCTCATATTCCGTGTTTCTGCGGGCTGTTTCGTCGGCACTGAGCTTGGGAAAGCTGCACTGGACACCCCTGATCAGCTTGACAACTGGTACCATCCTAAGAATACTGGATCATCGCCGATGCACATCAGCTTACCAACTGACGGGTTGTACGCGCAGACGATTATGGACGACTGCGTGGCACTGGAGGAACACTACGGAAACATCGACTGGGCACTCAACGATCCAGACCCAGAATTGGGTGCACTTGACCCCAGTCTCTTAGAATCGCGACGCGCTGACACGACGGCGGCCGTTCAACCATCGAAATTACCAGACACTCTCATCAGTCTTCAAAACGCCAACCCGGCGCCCGCTCCACAAGGAGTCGGTGGTGTTCTTGGTGCGGTTCAAAATGCAAATGCCTTCAGGGACATGGCTGGTCTGGCTGGCACGCAGGGTTTGGTCAACAAAGGACTTGAGACTGCTGCTGGACTGGCTACCTCGTTTGGCAGTCAAGCGGCATCAATTAAACTTGCCGATCTTGCCAACAAGCAGGCAGCCGTTGCCGACGTCGACAAGAAACTTTCATCCATCGAGAAAGCGAAAGCAAAGGGCCTGGCCCCTGATGGTGATATTGCTCAACACACAAATGACACTCTGGCACAGATGAATGGTACAAATCCTGCACCACCAGCCAACCCCGAACAAACCACTCCGAAAGAAGCCAAAGAGGCAATTGAATGTATCAAAGAGCAAGTCAAGAAGAAACAGCTGCCCAAGGAAGAAGGAAAGAAGCGTATTTCTGAGCAAATTGGTAGCATGAAGGGCTCAAAGACCAGAAAGGGTGTCACTCGTGGCATTGCCATCCGCCTCATCGGCTATGGCGGCTCCGCCCTTCAAGGACTCTGGACGTGGGAGCTTACGCAAACACAAATCCAGCCAGATGCTGAGCCGAAAATGATCGATGTTCGCCTGGACGGAAATAGCACTCCAACCCAGAACACTGACGGGAGACTCCTCGTGGCGTTTACTCATGATCCCGACGCCGCCGACGATTCCTTCGATTTTCACCTCATGGGTGAACTTTTGGGGACCAATCTCATTGAGTCCCCAGTGGCGGGGAGGGGCTTGGGTGTGGACAAGATCATTCACTTCAGGGTTCCTAAGGATGCAAAGAAGGCCACAGCAACGGTCACCGCGTCCGTGCAAGAGTACCAAATTCAAAACAAGAAAGGTAGCGAAGCGGCAAATGAGTGGAAGGCCGGGGTAGGTGTTACGGTTGAAGGTGGATGGAAATTCCTGGCGAAAGTCCAGGGAAGTGTGAGTGGAGAGAAGACCTGGAGTGAAGTCGAAAGTAGCGAGGAAGTCCAAACCTGGACCTTCTTCTACTATACCGGTGGGTTTAATGAGGAGGTCAAAGTTGATTAAGCCAACGGAAAGGTAAGTAGAAGATTGTGAGCAAATTGGTACGCTGATGAAAAGCGGTCAGCACTTTATGTTTGGTGAAGGACATAAAAAAAGGTATCAAAAACATACAACAGCCGGGATTCGCTGGTGGTCACCCACCCAACTACTAGCCGGCCGGCAAGTGGCTTAAGTACGGCTGAGCGGACGGGAAGCCCTGTTTTCCACTTCCTATGGTCGTATGTGCTTGAAACATAGTTGAACTGCTACATAAGGGCAAAAAGTTGGACACCTGCTGTTTGGAAGCGTCCATCTGAAAAGTGGTGTTTATTGCTCGAGTTTGGCAGTAAGGTTGCCAATTATGCTTGTATAGTACTTCACAGACTCCGTATAGTACAGCTGCAAAGCGAAATTGAAGCTTGGAGATTAGGGCACTATTTAGGCATGAGTTCTCTGGATTGGCGGCCAAAAGCCCTCTTAGCCGGGGCGCTTGTGCCTCAGCTGGGCCTCTGATACCCGAAGCCTCAATCTGGTATTGGACCTGAGAGTTGCAGAACTTGTTCCGTACAGTACAAGTAGCTACAGCTCAAGTCTCAGCATCGAGAAACCAATAACACTATCATTTCCTGGGGACCTCGATATGACACCAACCTTTTGCCATGGACTAGTTTACGCGGGAGCTTTCGCACCTTTAATCCTTTTACAGATATCTTTATCAATTAGAAGTGGTATTGACCATTGAAATATGGTGTCTCGCAGATCCAGGGCATGTGTCTCGTGAGTGCAGTCTTGAACTTCCTGGCATCCGCAAGGCAAACACCAATGTTCTTGGAAGAGCATGGAACTGGCTCTACTCCTGGAGTCACTCACTGTGACCTGTTTCCCGCTGAAGCAACCTAGCCACTGGAATGCATCCACAAGTCCATGAATGCTCCGCAGGTTCTTCCAGAAGAAACCAAACTAAAGGACCACCCCAGAACAACGTGAGCATCAAGCATAGCTGTCAGATGAGACAAAAATGGAGAAGACGACCCAAACGGATAAGCAACCCAATAATATCAGGGGTCAGTGATGTGTCTATAGCTCTTAGCTTGTGAAATCAAAACAAAAATATGTACAGGGGTATATTGCTTCAGAGTGACATAGTATAAAACATCGAAACGTTACTAAAAATGGGTATCTATGAATCGACAATCTCCACATCTGCCGCCGGTGAACCAGCTTCGGAAGCCATGTCCTTTTGCATACCAAGAATCCTCCAAGCGCGGTCCATCATGCCCATATTCCCAGAGGTCGCCGAATGTTTGTTCTCTGAGACGGACACAGGTTGGTGAGCATTATGCACCCTGAACGCTTCAAAACCAGAATGTGCTTTCTTGGCTTCTCGTTTCTTGAGCTGTCCTTGACGGACAACTTCATCCTTCCACTGACTCCATTGCTCATATTGCTCTCGCTGTTTAATCACTTGGTAGCGCGGCGTTGACTTAACGGGCCTCCAAGCCAGGCGGTTAGCGCCATCGGGCGGAAGGCTCGACTTCAGATCGACAAACTTAGATTCCTTGGTTAGTTTCACAAGGTAGCCTAGCACATCTTGACTCTCAGATGTTGCCAGATGTGCAGTTGGTTCATCACGGGCAGCCGCTTTTGGCTTGAGCAAGGGCGTATCAAGCCAAGATTGCATATGATTTGATCTTTGCACCGAGTAAGGGTCTAGCAGGTGTGCTCGTCGATTATCGTCCCGAAGGAATCGCACCGCGGATTGCAGGCTCGCGACTTCGGCCCGAAGAGCGTCGTTCTCTCGCATAACGAGTAACGATGCTGCGGCGTTACCAGGTACAATACCGTCTGGACCAGCAGCGCTTCCGTCAGAGCCAGAAGCACGTTTTAGTTTTTCCCATTTGACCCTGAACTCATCACGCTCTTTCTCAATGTTCTGCATGTCTCGAGATTGTTTGTCCATGATATCTAGCAATTCTGCTTCTTTTGTATGAGCGGCTTCTAGCTTCGATTCCATTTCTTTGACCAAAGCGGCTTTCTTTCCTGCTTCCCGCATTCGAGACTCTAGGAGTTCAATCTTGATAGATTGCTCTTCAAAGACTTTATCTTTGAGGCCTAGAGCAGTAGATGCCTCGTTGAGCTCGCTGCGTAAGCGACGGACCTCCTCCTCCGTATCGGGAGAAACTCTCTGATTGGACTTGAGCTCTTTTGCCCGTGATATCCAAGGTGAGGGATGGCGTTCGAATTCAATCGTTTTAGAGAGGTCGGAGGAAGTGGAACCGGCTTCTTCAAGATACCCTCCCAACGTCCGAATTTTGTTTGCAAGGAAAGAGAGTGCATCGCTGTTGTCGGACTGGGCGGATTGTTGACAGACAGACACAACGGTCTGTGCCATGGAAGCAAGAATTTCTGGAATCGTGGCAGGTTCTGTACGGTCATCCTCAGTTATTAGCACTAGCAGATTTTCCCCTAGCTGCCTGGCAATTTCAGAGACCTCCTTTGCAGCTTGTTCCGCCTTCTCAAATATTTCTGCACAAGTATCCGACGGAGAGACCGAACTGAGTCGTAATTCGTCAAGTGAGCGAGTAATCTTGCCAGTTACGACCTTGGAACTTCTCGCTTGACTGGCCAACGCGTCAATCTTTTGAAGTAAAAATGGACCCTCGTCATCGTCCTCAGTTACAGGCAGGCTCGGCTGCAGTACCGATTTCAAGTGCGTTAACGCCGACGCAGTGTTGTCCATATATGTTTGTGTCAAGACGCATCGCATATAAATCTCATCGGCGTAAGCCGCCGTTTGTGGGGGGATGAGAGTTTCAGCAAGATGCGAGAGAAGTGCGACCGACCGTTGCAGTTCTTCAGCACATCTCCTCTCGTTTAATTCGCTCTTTCTAAGACTTTCAATGGCCGTGTTCAGTATGCGCTCCACAGGATCCAACTCGTAGAGGGCACCCTCAAATTTGGTGAACTCCTCACTCGAGCAACCGTTGACGAAGTTCACAAACCTGTCGCACAGCAATGATATCCACGTCAGCTTTTCAACAAGGTCGTAAGGAGCGAAACTGTCAGGCTCCAGGGAGGCAGAGGAAGAAGATTCTGCCAATCTTTCGCGAACAGTATTGCCCATCAGCGAAGCCTTGAATCCTACTCTCTTAAAACGGAGGAGTGCTAGAATGGAATTCCGTTCAGAGTCAAAGTAATCTGGCAAATACTGCTTCATAATGGCCAGATGTTGGGCGGATTCTTCGGCCTCCATCCGACCCAGTTCCACATCAATAGTCTTGACCTGGGCCTTGGCTGCAGAAGCATGAAGCTTTAGATTTAAGTCGATCATCGCTCTCGAACGGGTAGTCAAATCGTTTGCTTCCGTCTCGGATATTTGCTGAGAAACACGCAAGTCCTCCAAGTCATTTTGCAGATTCGTCACCAATTCCCTGAACTTCGATAATGTATACTCCAAGTCCGTGATGACTTCATCTTGCTGGGAGATTTTGCGGTGTTGTTCATGGTAAACGCTATCTCGATAGTCAAGCTCGTCCTGAAGCTGCTTTTCCGTTTCCACGTGGGTGATCTCGAGCTCATCACTGAGTTCTTTCAAGTTTTCAAGATCCTCAATCACAAGTTTAAGCTCGCTGATTTGCTCCTGATACTGCATATTTTTTTCTGAAAGCTCTTCGATCATCTCTTCAGCGCCAAGAGCTTCAACTTGCTGCTTCAACTCTTCCATATTCGACTCTGTGATCGCTAGCCGCTCCTTGGTGCTTTCATATTTCGCTTTCAAAGCGTTGTATCCCTCTAGATCTTCTTCCAGTTCCTTTATTTGATTCTGCAAATCCGTTTCTTGCTGCTTGGTCATATCACGCAGTCGTATCAGAGCCTCGCGCAGTCTCTCATTCGTGCGTTCCATTTGCAACCATCCTTGGCTTGACCTTTCTTCTGGGCTTGTGACTTGTCCAAGCTCTTGATTTTCCTCCCTCAACACTTCCACTTCCAGTTCGAGTTCTTCGGTTTTCAGTTTCAACGCCTCGTATTCAGCCTTTACGGCTTCAGCCACTTCCTCGGCCATTTCTCTATCTAGCGCCGCCATTTCAAGGATAGACTCATGTTCCGCTTCGAGTCTCTCGACTGCTTCAACTCTCGCTTCTGCGGCTTTCAGTTGTTTGCGAAGATTTGTGATTTCTGCTTGCTGAGGCTGATATTTCGCTTGCAGTTTCTGTATAATCCCCTCATATTTTTCTTTTTCCGTCTTAATTTCCTCCAACATTCGCAACTTCTCCCGATCCTCCGCCCGTTTCTTCTCCAATACTCGTAATTGCGCCTTCGCATCTTCCAGTTCTTTGGCGATTGCGCTGCTGTTGGAAATAGACCGTCGATGCGCTGTAGGAGATAAGGACAGACGTGAGCCGCCCGGGGATCGAGGTGATTCATGCTGTGGATCAAGATACGACGAATCAATCCTCACGGATCCTTCATTGTTTTCACTGAGTGGACTTCCAGAACTTTCCGGGCTCGTCGATTTCGATCCTGCTAGTCTTAGAGGCGTCCGCTTGGCCGGAGAGCTGACATTCGAACGTGGTTGGAGCCCTGGCCGGGATAATCTATTGGGTGTAACCAATGTGGAGTGTCGGACATTTTTTGCGGCGGTTGTGGTAGAAGCAGGAGGGGGCATCGATGCTCGATTCGTGAGACTCGGCCTCGTCCTCGAGGTCGGAGGAAGGGGTTGTTTAGCTGACGTTGGCATCCGGGAAGTGGTGGTAGATCTTTCTGATAGCTGTTTGGTAGGTGACTTCGTGGGTGACTAGAACACAAATCAGACATCGCCAACGAATGTAAAGGACTGAGTAGAACAAACCCCTATCCGCAATGACCGTCCTGGGGGCGTGGTTTTTGACGCTGGTGAAGGACTAGAAGTCGTCGAGCTCTGTCTTTTGGCCGCGGTCGCCGAAAGCACGCTTTGTCTTCTCGCACCCAGGTTACCCCCAGCTACGGTGCTGAAAGCCCTGCCCCTGGCATCGGGTCTCACGGCGGGCTTTGCGGCTTCTTTTCGGGGTTGTTCCAAGACTGCAGTAACAGCGGTAGGACGGATGAACATTCCATGGTCTTGCTCGCAATCAAAGTACCGTTCTCCCTGGACAGCGCCATCGTTTTTGCCCGTTGGCTGTTCAAGCTCGATCCCAATCCATTCGCCAGGGGCAAAATGGGTTG
Source organism: Aphanoascus verrucosus (assembly GCA_014839905.1). Taxonomy (NCBI): domain Eukaryota; kingdom Fungi; phylum Ascomycota; class Eurotiomycetes; order Onygenales; family Onygenaceae; genus Aphanoascus; species Aphanoascus verrucosus. The sequence continues at coordinate 378,096 of JACRYM010000019.1, read as the reverse complement.
TGCCAACAAAGCGGATTATGGCACGTCGACCGTCAGGGAGGCGGATGACTTGACCGGCAGTGTAGCCCGCCATGGCTGCAGAGCTTGGTACCAAAGAGCACACGGTTAACGCGTCCGTTGCATTGATCCGCCTGGGAACTGAACCTCAATATGTTTCGACGACGACGGGATGCGCGACGACGACAACAAACGCTAGTCCCAATTCGGGAACGCGTTGTCAGGAACCAATGCCGCTTTTAGTGTTAGTACAGTTAGCTACCCGTCGCCGCTTTTGGGGTGGCTGACGACAAAACTAGATCGAGCCCAACTCGAACACCGCCTGGACTCAGGGCAAAAGAAGACATAACGTTATATTTGGAATAACGAACGCATCAGAAGACGTCAGGTGTTTTTTTTTTTTTTTTAAAATTCCATTGCGCCTGTCACCATAAGGGTATAGGCAGCTGCAGCTAGTTGCGTTACATACAAGAAAACTAGAACCTAGAGAAAAACCTTGTGCGCCTTCATTCCGTACTCTCGCCGCTCGTGGGGTTCGAGGTGTTACAGGAACAGTATTACGGGGGTTCTAGCTGCCAGTAACTGGGCTCTGTAAGTTACTCCGTTAACAAAATTCCTCCAAGTTCCAGGGGCTCTGTGCTCCTACTGTAGGGAGTGTCCAGGTCCTTTGGCTCGGGGATTCGCGCCCTAAAGTCGCCCCTAACCTCCAGGCTTCGACCTTGTTTTGATGATTAGTACAGGTCGTGTTCAAAGACTATTCACGCAAGAAACATTGTTGCCCTAGGTTACTACGTTTCCGCCTGGGTAATATTCTCTAGCTGGTCAGAGTATCTTGTGCAGTATTCCAGGAGAAAATGTTCAAAAAGATAAAAATTAGGTACGGAATGATTTCTCCAATTCTGCACAGTAGAAAGTTAACATTATTATAACAGGGTTGGAGCAAGAAAGAAAATAATTGCTATAAATCCAATGCAGCCTCGCGTCGCAATACCCATCCTACCCAACTCCTAATCCCGTAGGACTAAACAGCCACGCCAATATCGTTCATGCTCAACATCCCCGGAGAATTCGGTGAAGATGGAGCATATCGATACTGTCCACTTTCATAGATAGTCGGGTAGACTTCGTCGTAGCGCAGACTGTCTATTTTGCTTCTCATAGCGCCATCGAGAGCCAGTTCGTAGTTCTTATCGGTGGTATTTCGGTAAGGTCCAGGCTGGTACAGTGTAACAGCAGATGTCATGGAGCCTGCAAGTGATGGCGTCCGCCGGGAAACTGCCGTGGTAGCCGATGACATGGTAGAATTACTAATTTGGCGGGATCGTTTATTATAGGAAGCGTGACGGGTAGGGGGTGTTTGTTGGGTGAAATTTGGCGACGTTGGTGAATGCATAAGCCAGTGCCTCAGTGAGTCTGAACGCGGTGGAGGAGTGTCAGGTAATATTGTTGTTTCCGTATCAGTCGTTGTTAGGGGTGAACATGGAGGTGAGTCGGGTCGGGGAGAGTATGTTGGGGTAGGACTTCTCGGGGAGGATGCCTGCTCATTGAGATTTGTACCCTCCGCGAACTTGGATTGCGCTGCTGGAGTACTCTGCGATCGATTGTGGCTATTCGACCGGTTGATTAAAGGCGATCCCATTGAGTGTAGCAGTCGCGAGTCAGAAAGTGTGCTTCGATGACGGGGAAACTCGCCATGATCGCTGAACAAAGACGATCTACGTCTTGAGGAGCCGATTGGTTTTCGAGGAACGCTGAAAGCGGACGGAGTGTCGGAATACCGACGTGAATAGGAATTACGAGTTGGCGACCATACAGCTTTGGGGGGGGAAGTTGGACCGTCGAGCTCAAAGCCGCTGAACTCAGGTAGCTCTGGAAGCCGGTTGCCAGGCAGATATATGCTCAATTCCAAAGGTCTAAAAGATGAACGTCGAATAGTCGGTTTCGAAACTCGCCGGAAATCAGAGGGTGCACTGATTTTTCGCCTTTTGTGTCGACTGCTCTGAAAAGAAGACCTGCTCAACAGGGTTCTGCGCTTGCTCACTCTAGACGCGAGGTCCCTGCCCTCTGCCATCCAGCTGGACATGCGCAAAGGCGGAGGTTGAGGGTCACTTGGACTGGGCAAGTCGTCGTAAATAACCAACTTCATCGGTGGAACTGTATGCGGCTGTTGGTTATTGTAGATTGGGACGACCCGCTCGACGCCTGGATAAGGATGTTAATGAGCTTTCTGGTAACCAGACTGGGCGCTGTTTGCACTGGACAGTATGCTCACCTGGCGTTCGCTCCGGGCGAAGAGGAGCATGTTTCTCACTTCCTAGCCAGACGCACGAGAAGCAAGATGCCGTCCATCCCTTCAACATTGAGCCTACCCACTCCATCGACACTTCTATATCAGACGGGCCAGTTCCATGGCAGTTTAGCCACGACAACAGCCCCTCAAAAGGTAGATATTGAAGAGGTAGGCGTCCGAAACAACCAAAAAGGAAGATTGAGAAAGAAGAAAAGCGGAGCTCGCAACTGATATAAACGATGATCAGTTTCTTCGTGAAGGGCCTCGTGGCGCCGTGTCAGGGCCAACATGGGGACCCCAAGCTAGGCCACTACACGCCGAGCAGAGCATTTCGACAGTTTGATGGTGGGGGTCTCAGTCATGAAGATTCATGGGAGGGAAAAATGTGGGACATCATGTGCAGGACGCCCTGACTCGGCCAATTGTGAGCTTAGCACGGCCTCCAACAGCTTTCAATGCGACGGCCAAACTTTCTGACCACTGCGCTGTGTCTGCGACGGCGACTAATACACCCTTGTGAGTGGTGATCGTTGGCACTGTGTCAACTGGGTTGTTTAGCGTCTCTGCAGTCGGTTGTTATCGATTGGCTGTCATGCAAGTCAGTCGAGGTGACGAGCCTGCAAGTCCAACACAACCCTTGCAAAACCGTCCGGCCATTCAAGGGCGACAAGACTTGCAGACTTTGGACGCAGAGAACGATTTGACAGCTTCAACTTTCTCAATGTCTCGCTCACAGTTCATGACTTTTTAATGAAAGGATCGCGCTTGGAGAGGACTGTATGAGGGCAAGTGTGTCATCTTCAGGGGTTGACGAGTTTGAAGTAGCGCACCTATGAGGTCTGGCGCTGTCAGTCCGGGTTTCAGCTTGACATCAGCAAGAGAGATCCGATCGTATCTCGTATCGCTTGCTAGACAGTGTCTTATTCCAAACATCCAGTCACAGGGCCATCAAATGTATGTACTGTGACTACAGGTTAAGCAGTTACTCCGCAAGTCATGGATGGTAGCAGCATAGGAAGCTCCAAAAAGTGCTAAATTTGGTATCAGACAATCGGGTCAAATTTCCGACAAAATTATGCAAGCCCTAACAAAAAGGATAACTCTGAGAAGCAGTATTTGACTACGAAAGGTTCCATGCTCCAATCTCTCCAAAAACGCCTTGCTTGATGGAAAGCCACATACGGAGTGCAGGATCGTTAGGGTCAATTGTAAGGCGAACTTGACTATTTTGATATGGAGCATAGCTTAACCCCATGCGCTGCGTTCTTCATTGAAAACACCGTCTTCTATATGATGAAGAAGTCGTCGCCTTTCATCTCCCGAGTCAGTCGCATCGCCGTCATGGGACGATCTTGTGTCGTTCCCATGGACCGTGCTACCACTGGAAGAACGAGTTCTGGATATGAGGAATCAGTACGGATCAAAAGCTCTCAAGACTGGAATTGACTTACATCAGCCGTGAATCAGGGGGGTGACTCGACTCCTCTCCCGCACGTGCCCTTTCTTGATCCTCCTCAGCGGCCTCGACATCATCGACGATATCGACTAACTGGTCATTTACTGGCTGCGGTTTGCTTGATGAGTTGGATCGATGCTGTTGTCGGTCCGTGCTTTTTCCCTTTGACTTTCTAGATGTGCTGCTACTAGATGAACTCTGGGATAATTTGCCTCGGTTTTGGTTGCGGCTGCTTCCATTGCGTGACGCCATTCCTGCTCGAGGACGTTCATTTGCAGTTCCAGTGATAGATCCTCCTAGCTGGGTGGGCAGGACCTCGTCTCTCGAGACTTCATGTGCTGTGATAACGGGATACTATAATGATATTAGACAAAATGGGTTAAAGTATGGTTCAGGGTCACACTCACATTCCAATCTCCAAACTCTAAGGCTCGAGCATTCGTGAACAACCTCTCATCCTCTTCGTCAATTGTGATTTCGTCCATATCAGTATACGACTGGCGAATATCGCCTCGACTGTTGCTTCTCGACCACTGTTCGGATTCCCGTCGACTGGATGTTGGAGAATGTAGTAACGGGGTCCTGCTATTCACTTGTCCCGGTTTAGGGATCCAGTATTTAGCCTTCCCGCCTCTTTCATACCTCATGCCATCCATAACCCGTGCGACACGGGAGTTTGACTCTTCATGGGCAATGACGTTATCCCCTGAATCGAATTTTCGATATTGATATTTCGATCCCTTGAACGTCTCCTTCGAGTCCTGGACAAGGTCCTTTATTCCAAACGCATCTCGGGTTGCGTATTTAACTGGCATCCGAGCAGCGGAGATCCTTGGATCCGCATAATCATACCACGAGAAAGCATACCAATGAAAAATTGCAAATATCGGCATTTCAAAGCAAATCAAACTATCTTGAATCGCTGCAGCAAGATTGTCGGGAGTGTAACCAGGAGGACCATTCGATAAGGCTCCTAGCCACTGAAGAATTGAGAGAAAAAAGCCTTGCCAATACGAAGCGAAAATCACAAGCTTCACGCATAGAAACTTGGGGACCGGACGGAATGGTTTAAGGTCGTCGTGCAAGCAAACCCAAAATAGCGCCAATGAGTAGAGACTGACTGTCACACTGAGGTTGTACACGATTCCTGTCCAGAGATACCCTGAAGATATGCCCAGATAACCTTCTTGATATGTACCTGTTGCTTTCATGATAATGGCGATGAGCGTGAGGATCGGTTTCAACCAGACGTATTGGAGAATGCCACGTTTGATTGCAAGGAAAGTATGAGGATCGGAGATATCGACTTTGGGGAGGCATTGATTAAGAGGCCATGTGTGTTGCACCGGTGGACGGCCATGGGTCATGCTAATAAGTGCTCTTTCGCCCCCGAGAAAGTTGATTAGCAGTTGGAAGAATGTGTAGATTGTAAATGCCTATAAGCTCCTAGTTAGTCTATTGTTGCCTATTGACCACAGTCGCATTCCCATCCGCTGATTATCGTGAGTGATTCGAGGCGCGCGAAAAACTTTACCTCGTATATATCTCGAACAGGGGCAATAAACGAAGATGCTTTCAGTGATATTATGCTTGTCCATGACGAGATCGAATATATCGGGACCCTGGAGCTATCAGAATTGCGTACTCGGTAAAGATATGGACTGGCACGCGGACGTACATAAGAAGGATCCGAACGACATATCTCTGGAGAAGCGGCTTTCGGTAGTTTTTCCTAGAAGAGTTGGTCATTTCGCTTTTAGGCAGTGGGACTTATCAGGGTGCTTCTTACAACTGAAGCCAGATCGATCTAGATGTCCAGACATGGAGGTTAGCGATTGTCTGATCAAACGTAACAGCGTAGATGACCATACACAACAGAAAGCAGAGATGCAACCAATGAAGCAATTCCTGCAATTAGAATGGTAACCTTTGCTAGTTTCGAGCCGGTACCTCCGGTCAGAGTGTGGTACTCCATCGTCAGTGCTATTCGCGAGTTGTAGATGGGATGGGAGTGATAACAGGCAGTAACCCGTCCATGTCGGGGCGTGATACGAATCGCGTGTTTAGACCATGGTCAATGTTGCTTGAAGTCACAACAATGTATCGTAGCGACGCATCTAGTATCTAATATTCGCAAGCTGCGCCTCTCCTTCGTTGTTCTGTTAGATGTGAGAGTACGGAGTAGTGAGTGTTCCTGTTTGGAGGCGAGTTGATTCTGAGCTCCTGTTCACGCGTGCTGCTGCGTCACTTGGACCGCCAAGAAGTCACGAAGCTCCATCACAAGTTCGCGCCCTCGCGGTAACTTCATGTCCGTTCACGTTCGGACAATCTCAGGAGAGCTATGTGGACGTGCTTTCATTCCCTTGCTTGCAATCAATAATGCTGCTGCAATACGAAATGCGAGGGTCCAATGTCGTTACCGACCCGCATGCCAAATATCGCGGAGGGCAAGCTGACCGCCGAACCCTTGGATGCCATTCCTCAGTTTAACTGGTAACGACACTATTGATAAACCCCAGCACTGTTCGATAAACCTAACAGCGTATCTTCAGGGTGTTTCTGATTGAGCTAATTGTGTGTGGAATTCTGTAAGTTCTTTCCATTCGCTGGGTTGCGACGCTCAGCTAACTGGAATCATGAACAAAGGACGCTCTTCTTCCTCTTCTACTTCAATAGACTATTTGCGACGCTTTTGTCCTACGCACTTCGAGCCTACACATGGCATTACTACCGTGCCTACATAGATATTCAGGCCATTCAAATCTCATTGCTGGGTGGTAGGATATTTTTCAAAGGGATACGATATCACGGAGAAAATGAGACAATCTTGGTTCAAAGGGGCTATATTACTTGGAGATACTGGCTGCGTTTTGTGCGCGAACCTGAACTAGCTCCCCAAAGAGCAAGCTTTGTCCCTAAAGTTCATCTAAAATCCGACACGACACACGGTGTGAACGGGTTGAAAAATGAATCCGAAGGAGACGAGAAAGGGGCGCCAAAGAAAGAGGACGGGCTTCCCTGCCGGGTAGAGATCACGCTCCATGGCCTGGAATGGTTTGTCTACAATAGAAGTGCCGCATATGATGCAATTCTTTCCGGGTTTCGGACCCCAAGACGAAACCATGGCAACGATGCCGAACATGCAGACCATGGGGAGAAGCGGCCTGATGCGTTCACAGGGGAGGTCGAGCAGCAACATGTTGACGCTTCAAGAAAAACGGGAGCTGATACTCAGCGTATCAACTCCCCGGAGTCGTTGAGACGTCAAGAACGCTGCTTGCCTGACTCGGACCCTACGGCCGACCCAGCGCCTGGTCTAGAGCCGCCTAAATTCCTTTCTATGCTTCCTATATGGGTTAATTGCTCTAAAGGAGCATTGGTTGCTGGCAATGAACACGCAAAGACTATTTTTACATTCACATTCGATAAGGGGTCCGGCAAAATAGACGCTGGAGAGGCAGGCCCGCTTGATATCTACAAGCAGATTTTTGAATTTGAACTGCTTCATCCGGTAATCCAGCTGAAACCAAATCCAGATTTTAAGCAGACACAGTTGACCGCAGCAAAATCTCCGATACCCGAGGATAAGGATCATGACACTCAGACTGGACCGCGCCGCCTTTTCCACGCATATCAGCGGCGCAGACAGAAGCTCTGGTATGGTTTACGTGATCTTGTTCCATACTTTCGGCATTCAGTAGAGTCCTTCCAAGTCCATCATGAAGGCTCAAGCCAATCCCGGCCTTCGCGACAACTCCTGGACGCTCTACCAGGGGAGCCTCGTTGGGTGGGACTTACTAGGTATCTGGACGAGGAAAGCCGGAATGAGCACGAAGGCTGGAATGCCATTGAATACGGAAGATTCTCAACGCTTCTGGATTGCCCTAGCATATTGTTGAGATATCATTGGGATATTGCGGGCAAAGTATCTGCACAACGCATTGATCCAGCATCGTCTGTACGCAAGCTGTCAAATGACATCAATGGTGCGGAGGCACCTGAATGGGGAATGCACTTGACCGTGAGGGGAGGGATGATCAATTATGGGCCGTGGGCAGATAGGGAGAGGGCGAATCTCCAAGCCATCCTATTTCCAAATTCATACCGCGATGCACAGCCTGCTGTTCCAATCAGTCCTGGACAGTGGAGGCAGAGCACTAAGTTGATTTTCACGATCAACTTTGAAAACGAGACGGACATTCGGATTCCAACCAGGGAACCTTCAAAAGATTGGGTATGGAAAGGAAGAGCTGAAACGGTTGAAGGTGCCTCTATACTGAAAGGTCAGAATCAAAAGAAGCACCCCCGGAACAAGGAACCTGATAAAGGAAACCACGGCACCGACACTAGACCATTTGGCTGGCTTGCTTTGCGAATAGACGGCGGGTCAAAACTGGATTACCAAATGAGTATGTTTGCAACATCAGCCGGATACTCGAACCACCTTGTTCTTGATCTGCAAGGGAGTAAAATGACATCGAGCGTAAACCACGGGGTTTTATGGCAATCAAAGCGTCAAAGGATATTTTGCGACCTTTCCAATCCTCTCGAGTGGAATGCGTTGCATACTTGGTCATTCACCATCGACAGTGATAACATGGAACTCTTCGCATTACGAGACCACATGTTTCTCTTCACCGATCTGACCAACGATTGGACCTCAGGCCCGTTCCCGGAGTTCTACACTTTCGTTCCTTTCCAGTATAAGATTCGCTTGTCATTGACCAATGTCGAGCTTTCCTTGAACGTGAACGATTCCAATATTATCAATAACCCCACCGATACCGACGATAACTCCTTTATCATCCTCAAATCAGAGTCTCTGGTTTTTAACGTCTGTATACCAGCGGTTAACTTCAGGCCCAAACGCAATGCCGTCCCGTTTGATCTCAGAATCACCGGCGGTACATTAAGTTATTCTGCTCCATTGTGGAATACTCATCGCTCTTTCGTTGACGAATCATCTATTGCGTCCTTGGATAGCATTACTATGAGTGGAAACTATGCCTTCAATACCCTCAATTCTCCCGTGTTAACGGATGTGTTAACATTGGATTTGTCTGGAGACTCAATGAAGCTGTACCTTTACGGATTCATTGTAAACGCCTTCTTGAAGGTCAAAGAAAACTACTTTGGCGAGAATTTGCATTTCAAAACTTTCGAAGAGTTTCAGGGAACAGCCAATTCACACGACCACTCTGTACCAAATCCAACCATAAACAAATCTAACGGCCTGGACGTGATTTTGCATATCCATGGGAACGATTGCAGGATTCTTTTCCCAAGCAACATTTACGACAGATATAATTGTGTGGCAGTCGACGCAAGCTCCCTTGATGTCGATACAAGATTCACAAATCATTACATGGATCTCCAGGCATCGTTCAGTCCTTTGGCAGCATGTCTGCGATCGCTGCATTCAGATGAGGTCACAACTAACACAGAGCTTTTTATAGACGGGCTTGGAATTTATGGTCACAGGCTATTTGGCTTACCACCTACAGAGCCGACCTATGTCTGTAACTGGGATTTCAACGTTGGGCGTGTGGTGGGAGAATGCTCTGCGAGGTTTCTGAAGCATGTCGGCTCTGCGCTTAAATCCTTCGCTTATTCTATTGACGATGAGGAGAACTCGCTGCCGCCACTCCACCCAAATGTCTTGCATGATGTCGTTTTCCTACGAGCGAAGGTTGACTCAATCCAAGTTTGGATTCTCATGGAAACGGCCGCGTTCCTCTTCAAATCTGGAACCTTGGATCTTGATTTCAATGACTGGGCGGGTATTAAATTCTCAGAGCACCTCAACCTGAGTCTTCCGGATATAACGTTGGCTGTCGTTGATCGAAATCCCTCTGTACGATTGGAAAACGTCCCAAACCACCCCATAAAGACTCATGCCTGTTTCCACACGTCTCTGAAGCTGAGAATGGCGGAGCGTAAAGCGAATTTTGTCGAAAATCGGGCCCTCCAACAGCACCATGTTAGGGTCCATGACCAGCGTACGCAACGAACTCCATGGTTGCTTCTAGATGACCAAGACTATGGGACGAAGGAGGCTCGAATATGGGAAAGACAAGCCCCAGCGGCCATTCCAGTGCCATTCATGCCACCACCCATTCGAGAAATCCTAAGCACACCTTCTGACACAGCCTCTGTCTCAACCTCAGGTTTATCTGAACGTCATCAACACGGGACTCAGGGAAATCTCAGCTTACCATCCTTCAGGTATGAGAGAGCCATGGAAAGTGACTCTGAGATGCCTCAGCAAGATACCGGTCGTTTCTCAAGGGCAAAATTTCAGAACACCCCTTTGTCGCCAGGCATGAATCTTATCAGCACCCATTCAAGACGCTCAATAAGCCAGTTTAGTATGGAGAGCGAATCCCAAAGTGTTCTCACTAAGGACTATACTCGCAAGCCGGTCAGCTCCAAAAGAACGCTATCCAGTGCGTGGGCGATACCGAACTTCCGCTTCAATAGAGTAATCTTAGACCGCAGGGAGCTCCCTTCGCTGCCACCACTCGATACCGTCACCGAGGTTGACGCAAGTGAAAAAGATGAGCCGGTGTTTGTAGTCGACGATCAAGATGTGAAAGTTACCAAGGTCTACGTTTCTGTTAACTTGGTACCAGGACTCCATGGGTTTTGTCGTCCGGAGGCTTTCTTTTCTGTGAGCACCTTGCTCCAGGATCTCCAACCTGCTGATCCGATTGAGATCATCGATAATATTCAGTCGACGGTTATTTCAGACATCCTGAACCATGGAAAACGTCTCTCGAGCCCTAAGAAAACCATGAATCTTAACGTCCAATTCCCTGTCAGCCGACTGAGGTTCATTAATACTTTCACTGGTTCTGATGAGCATGAAGGGTCACCCCTAAATGACCACTTTGATTTAGAAACCTTGAAGATGCGGATTTTGCTTAGTGATACAACTGAAATAGGGCCGGACATGGTTAAATCAAAGCAGATCGGCCTGACAATGAACCTCACGGCCAACTGCATGTCATTATCTGCATCAACCAAGGCGCACGAGAGCCTCGCTGAACACAAACTTCTTCAATTCAGAACAGAAGACGTTGTATTTTCGTCTGTTCTTGAAAACGCCAAGAATGCCCGTTTGCAGGTTGAGAACATAAATGTGCTGTTCCCAAGCGCATCCGTTCAGTATTTCGCCCCCTTTTTGCAACGCACGAATGTGCTGATGAAGTCATCGGCTGAGTCTATGAAACGACTTCATGTATCGCAAAGGAGAAGAATTCACTCCCTCATTTATCAACTTACCAAATTCGGCTCACAAACCCCAGACCCTCAGTTTCTGACCAGGCCATCCTATGTTTTACGAGCAGCTGAAGATCATTTGCGAGTACATGATTCCTGGAAGATTCTTTCGAGGCTACGAAATATTTTCAAGTCATTGCCGGAGGAACAAGCACAGGACCTCGCGTCGAGCTGCATAAAAAATGCCATTCCCTGCCCGCTAGACTCCCGGTCAATCGTCTTATCGAGTTTTGATAAATGGCGGACCTGGGACCTTGCACATGTTAAGAAGAGTCATGTGATGAAAGCGATATGGGGAACAGCTGAAATAGATAAGTCAACCTCAGCTAATTTTACGCCAATCAGCATAACAATCGTGATACGGTCAATACGGGCGTCCTTAGACCCTCTACCGAGCGAGAGCCTTCTTTTGATCGAGGATCTCTCAACATCAGTCCAACTTAGTCCCACTTCACAAGGGGATAGTATCCCGCCGCAATGGTCGTTGACGATTCAAAACCGCTGTTCAAACGCCTCGATAGAACTAAGATGGGAGCTTGCAAAGCTGGTTGAGGAGAATCTGGATACCCTCTCGCAGAGCCTCCTCAAACCTGGCACTGATAAGAGTGATTTAGTATCCAGCGAGTCGGGTGATACTAATGATATGTTTCAATATCTTTATATCGTTACAGCGGCGGATTATGCTTCGGTAATACTGGATGGCATCAATTTGAGAATTGCTTTACTGGGAAATTCACTCAAAAGTTCCGTTATCCACCAATCTAAACCTGGCGTCCAGAGGAGCGAATCGAGCTTCCTCCTCGCATCTGAGACTGGGACCGTGGAGGTTACGAGTAGGACGAAAGCATTGATGCTATTGAGGCTTATTGACTCCAATCTTTTTTTATCCCACGTTTCAGCAATGCAGGGAGCCCGTCTCGTTCACGATTGGAAATCCACTGTCGGATGTCGAACTTTGAGATACAATCTGACGGAGGAACCTCTCGGTTTGATCCAAGTTGCCGACCGTTTCGTGGAGGACGAAGTCAAGCAAGTGCTACACATGACCTCCGGATTTAACCTTCCTAGCGACCCGGACACAAAGCCAACCAGCCTTGATAAACATCGCTTCCATGCGACCGCCTTCTTGGACGATTACCAGCTCTGCCTCATGGTGCTTCCGACCATCACATACGTGATATCGGGTGATGTGATCCGGTTATCTCTGTCCCCAGCAAAAGCTTCCCGTTTGGATATCGACTTTGATCTTAAGAGCAGTACACATGTGCTACAATCTAGCAAAGAAGGAAAACAACGGACAATTTCATCTTTCACCATTCCTCCTATCAATGGGCGCGTTGCGACATCTTCTTTAGATGGTCAACCGGCGTTGGATATCTATTCAACCATTGAGCTCATAAAAGTGGACGCGGATTCGGTGAGAAATATACTTGGCGCAATCAATGGGCCTGAGATATCGCACTTTTTCTCTGATATGCAACATGATGTACGGATTCTAAAGAGAAACATGGAACAAGTCCTGCACCGTGGGCAGACTCCTTCTCTTGGGCGGCCTAGCTCCAAAGGATTGGGCCCAATATATAAACTACGACTGACTCTCGCCGGAATCAACATTCATTCCAGCGCCCCGAACTTACGATCTGAGGACTCGTTTGCTGACATGGATCTGAGCTTTGGTATCGTTCAAATAAACCTAGAAAACATCCCATCGGCTCTTGACCTCCCGCAGATAGATGTGAATCTTTCTCAAGTGGTTCTTGACTTGAGGAGACGCGAACGGGGTGAAATACAATCCGTTGGCAGTTTGAACCTAGGTGCTCATCTAACTGGCACGTCAAAGGAAAATGAAAAGGGAGAGTGTATCCGCTATTATCACTTGTCCAGCAAATGTTTCCACGTGGACCTGTCTGCCGAGACCGCATCTATGATGGTCGATATTGCTGCACATCTCCAAGAACGTTTTAAAGCGTTGGATATGTCTCAAGAGCTCAAGCACCTTCGGAAATTGCGAAGGATCAGGTCCCGTAGCAAGGAGCCAGCCTTACAAATCCCAACAATCAGCGTCGGCGACTCAGGCGCTCAGGGTGGTTTTTTCGACGCCATTTACTCTGTCGACCTCTCGAATATTCAAGTCAGCTGGTTAGTCTCTACGTCTGTGGACTTACCTCAAGGCAAAGAACCGGAAGATCTTGTCTTCTCCATCAGTAGGATTGGATTAGCCACTGGAAGACGGAGAGCAGCACGATTGCGAATTGAGGATCTGCAGCTGCAAATGGTGCCACTATCCGACAACAAACAAAAGCGATCCCATAACTCCGCCCTCTTGCCTGAGGCCATTTTCGACGTTGCATACTTGTCTCTAGGAAATGAGCGCCGGCTCGCGTTCCAGGCTGCGGGTAAAGTACTGGACATAAGAATGACGTCGGATTTTATCCTTCCTGCAAGTCTTCTGCAACGTTCCCTAGCTTCGGCTAGTGAGAGTCTTCGAGAAGCAAAGGGTCGGTGGCGAACGGATACCCCGTCAGACTATAAAAAGAAGGCAATCGGCCCTGATATCAATCAGTTGACGTCCCTTCTCGTCGATGCCGATTTCGCTGGCGCAGTTGTCAGTTTACAGGGCAAAGCTGTACAGCATACAGAAGACTATGCAACAGCGACAGGCGCCACCCTAGGCTCAGGTGGAGCCAAATACGGACAGTATTTTCAGCAGGATGCAGCTTCAGTAGCAACGTTGCGCGCGCCGGGCATCACCATCAAGGTCCAATTCGAAGATACCGAGGGCAAAGACCCCTCGTTGAACGCTGAGATCAAAGTCGCGGCGTCCACGAACGTCCTTCATCCTACAGTTGTGCCACTAGTCACAGAGATCACTTCAAGTGTGAAAGAGGTGGTAGGAGATTCTCCCCAAGGTGCCAGCGAAATGGTCAATTCTCAGGTTGCGGAGAAGGGATTAATCGGGGCAAACGATCCAACTACTATTCTTGGGCGCTGTCGATTGAACGTGGGGCTGAGGATTTGCAAGCAAGAATTTACCCTCAGCTGTCAACCGATTGCCCGGGTTGCAGCAACTGCACGTTTCGACGATAGCTACATCACGATCAATACCGTACAGTCTGCGGAGCAGAAGAGGTTTTTTGCTGTCTTGGTAGCGTTCAACAAGATACAGGCTTCCATTAAACACGTCTACTCCAGCGAATCTACGGCAAGCTTCGACATTGACTCTATTGTCGTGTCGCTGATGAACAGCAAACATGTTAGTTCTAACAGCGGCATATCAGCGATACTCAAAATCAACCCAACGCGATTACACGTCAATGCCAAACAAGTGCAGGATTTCCTGTTGTTTCATGAAATCTGGATGCCTCCTGGCAGCCCGTCCAAACCGCAGAAGGTCGAACCGTCGTCCCCCGAAGGCCAGGCATATATTGTTCAGCAATATCAACAAATGGCATCGGCCGAAGCATTCCCATGGAATTCTACAATTGCTATTGAACAGCTGGATATTCAATTAGACCTAGGTCAGACGCTTGGAAAAGCAGAATTCAATGTCAAGAATCTCTGGCTTTCCTCGAAGAAGAGCTCCGATTGGGAACAGAACTTGTGCGTCGGATTTGAAACCGTGAATATTCAAAGCACCGGCCGATTAAGCGGCTTTGTTGAAATGTCTCGATTCAAGGTCCGAACGTCCATCGAATGGATAGACGGACAACATTCATCTTATCATACCCCCCTGATCCAAGCTGCTATTGGATTTAAACGACTGCAATCGAAGATATCGTTTGAATATCAGCCATTCTTGGTAGCAGATGTGAGCTCCTTTGAATTTCTAATGTACAATGTTCGAGACACGGCCAAGATGCGGAGTGATCGCCTTGTGAGTGTCGTTGAAGGAGGAAAGCTTCAGGTCTACTGCACGACCTTGACTGCTTCACAGGGTCTTGCCCTCCTCCAGACGTTACAAAAACTCGTGCAAGACAAACAAGCAGCACACGAAGCTTCTCTAAAGGAGATTGAAAGGTTTATGCGACGCAAGTCCACCTTGGTTCTTACCCCCATGGATCAACAACTAGAATCCACTGCCAGGAGCGATTCTAGTGAAATCAAAATGCCGATATCTCTCCAGACAAATGTTGTTGTCACTCTGCAAGAGATCAAAATTGGCGTTTTCCCAAACACGTTCCAGGACACGCAGATCTTCAAGCTTGAGGCCCTCGATGCCGAGGCGCAATTCTCCGTTGCAATTCGGGATGGAAAGATACACAGCGGTTTGGGTTTGAATCTTGGGCAACTGCGCGTTGCGTTATCCAGCATCAACCATACCACCAAAGCTATACTTGAGGAGTTGTCTGTCAACGAAATCATCAGCCGCGCCGCTGGTTCTCGAGGTGGGACGATTCTGAAAGTGCCACGGCTCGTGGCCACGATGGAGACCTGGCAAATGCCTACTTCAAACCATATCGACTACATTTTCAGAAGCTCTTTCGAGGGTAAAGTCGATGTGGGCTGGAACTATTCACGTATCGCGTTCATACGTGGTATGTGGGATACACACTCCCGCGCTCTTGCGAATCGACTCGGCAAGCCACTTCCGCAGGCGGCAGTCCAGATTACGGGTGGACCTAAGGGTGAAGATGGGGAATATAGCGGGCAAGAAAAAATCACTGCTGTGGTGAATGTTCCACAGTCGAGGTACACATATACCGCGCTTCAGGAGCCGGTGATTGAAACGCCTCAATTGCGCGATATGGGCGAGGCGACTCCGCCGTTGGAGTGGATTGGACTGCATCGAGACAAGCTTCCCAACATCACGCATCAGATTATCATTGTTACATTGATGGAGGTGGCAAAGGACGTGGAGGACGCATATTCTAAAATTCTGGGTTCATAGACGGTAATGTTGGGTGGGAGATGGGGCGTAAAGCACATGGAGGAATGTTTAGATCGCGTCAACGCTTTTGGGTAATACCTTTTTTCCTTTCTTTTGCACACTGTGCATATACTTGTACAGTAGTACTGTACAGTACAGTACATGATACCAAGTTCAATCCTCCCATCCCATGTTTCGCGATGCATTCATGTCTATAACCGCCACTTGCAAGCTTGGTGGAGAAGACACACACAACAGGCTGTGCAGCATTTCTAATCGCACTCGCCACATGAGTTTCACCAGTCGCTGATCAATCCCATCTGCACAGAATTTAGGGTGGTTAGGTTAGGAATTTGGCGGTGACCTTATTCGGCTCCCGACAAATCTTAACTCGTCGTTTATCCCACCGTTTGACTTGCTAGGTCAGCAAGGTTCAATGCATGTAATCAGGACATCCCACTGAAAATGTGGCCTTTTCCTGTCTAGGACTCCGCGAGCCGCGATTTCGAAAAATCAGACTGTATGAACGCATATTCCGACTGGTAAGCGTTGTAGCCATGGCTGGGCAATGGCTCGCAGGACCAGCGCCCATGGACACACTGGCTGTCTCGCAGCACCAATGCACCGCGCCCAAGTCACTCGATGTACCCTGATAGCGGAGGCTGCTGCAAAGCTGGCAGTGGGGGGTACATCAGCGAGAGAGGTGCGGGGTAACTTCCAGCGTCGAGGGATGAAGCAATGCTTACTAACACAGTTTACCCAATTAGGGATCAGGCGGCCGGCGAAAACCGCACAAGCCCCTCCATGCAAATCGGCAAAAATCTCAATTAGTAAAGCCCACTTCGCTTCCTCGCTCTCTTTTTCTTCTCCCTCTCCTCCCACCCTTCACCTCTCCCATCCATCTCCCAGCTTCAGTGTGTTTGACCTGAGCTGATTCTTCTTCCAAAAAGTTTTATTCAACTGAGAATCTGATCAGGTCGAGAGTACTCTCGGTCCTGGTTATCTTCAGTTGATCGCTTTTTTTTCTTTTTCCACTTATCAACCCCGCCTCTAGGGCATTGAAAAGTCCAACACCGCCAAAATGGTCAAGTAAGTGCACTGCATCTCACTATCCCTTGTCGCGACTATCAGGAGAAAATAATTATCTCTACCTGATGCTGTTGCTGTTAGCATTCAAAATGGAGCATTATGCTAACTGCATTGTCCTACAGCTTCACGGTCGAGGAGGTACGTTGCAAGATTTCACGACGCGATTGCCACGTCCAACGGCAAGATTTGATACTAACAATGTATCGAATAGATCCGCCAATTGATGGATCGTCCTGCCAACATCCGTAACATGTCCGTTATTGCTCACGGTATGTCAACCAGATGCAAAATATCTCAACAGGACATGCGCTAACAAGCAATGAAATAGTCGATCACGGAAAATCCACTTTGACCGATTCTTTGGTTCAACGTGCTGGTATCATTTCAGCTGCCAAAGCCGGTGAAGCTCGTTTCACAGATACACGTCAGGACGAACAGGACAGATGTATCACCATCAAGTCTACCGCCATTTCCTTGTATGCCCATTTGACAGACGAAGATGATATCAAGGATATTCCCCAGAAAGTCGATGGTAACGAGTTCTTGATCAACTTGATTGACTCTCCTGGTCACGTTGACTTCTCTTCTGAGGTCACTGCGGCTCTCCGTGTCACTGACGGTGCTCTCGTCGTCGTTGACTGTGTTTCTGGTGTTTGCGTTCAGACCGAGACTGTGCTTCGTCAGGCTCTCAGCGAGCGTATCAAGCCCGTCTGCATCATCAACAAGGTTGACCGTGCTCTTCTCGAGTTGCAAGTCTCCAAGGAAGATCTTTACCAATCTTTCTCTCGTACGGTTGAATCCGTCAACGTCATCATTGCTACTTACTTTGATCCTGCTCTTGGTGATGTCCAAGTCTATCCCGACAAGGGCACTGTTGCTTTCGGTTCTGGTCTTCACGGCTGGGCTTTCACCGTCAGACAATTCGCTGTCAAGTATGCCAAGAAATTCGGTGTCGACAGGAATAAGATGATGGAGCGTCTTTGGGTGAGTAAATCGAGCCCATCTTCTAACTTGATCTTAAGTACTGACTCTCTGTCTAGGGCGACAACTTCTTCAACCCCAAGACCAAGAAATGGACCAAGACTGGCGATGCAGACGGCAAGCAGCTCGAGCGTGCTTTCAACCAGTTTATTCTCGACCCAATTTTCAAGATTTTCAACGCTATTACTCACTCCAAAAAGGACGAGATCAACGTTCTTCTTGAGAAGCTTGAGATCAAGTTGAGTGGCGAAGAGAAAGAATTGGAGGGCAAACCCCTTCTCAAGATCGTCATGAAGAAGTTCCTTCCGGCTGCTGATGCTCTTTTGGAAATGATGGTGCTTCATCTGCCATCCCCTGTCACTGCTCAGAAGTACCGTGCCGAGACACTCTACGAAGGTCCCAACGACGATGAGGCGTGCATTGGTATTCGTGACTGCGATGCCAAGGCTCCTCTCATGCTTTACGTCTCCAAGATGGTGCCGACCTCCGATAAGGGTCGTTTCTACGCTTTCGGTCGTGTCTTCTCTGGTACTGTCCGCTCCGGTCTCAAGGTCCGCATTCAGGGCCCCAACTACACACCTGGCAAGAAGGAAGATTTGCACATCAAGGCAATTCAGCGTACAATTCTCATGATGGGTCGTTTCATCGAGCCAATTGACGATGTCCCCGCTGGTAACATTGTCGGTTTGGTCGGTGTTGACCAGTTCTTGCTCAAGTCTGGTACCCTCACCACTATGGAGACCGCCCACAACCTCAAGGTCATGAAGTTCTCCGTCTCCCCCGTTGTCCAACGCTCCGTTGAAGTCAAGAACGCCAACGATCTGCCCAAGCTCGTTGAAGGTCTTAAGCGTCTTTCCAAGTCTGACCCATGCGTTTTGACTTACATTTCTGAGTCCGGTGAACACGTTATCGCTGGTGCTGGTGAGTTGCATTTGGAGATTTGCTTGAAGGATCTTGAGGAAGACCATGCTGGTGTTCCCCTCCGCGTCTCCGACCCCGTCGTCTCCTACCGTGAGACCGTTGGTGCCGAATCAAGCATTACCGCCTTGTCCAAGTCCCCCAACAAGCACAACCGTCTTTACGTTAAGGCTGAGCCAATGTCCGAGGAGGTTTCCAAGGCTATTGAGGAGGGCAAAGTCAGTCCTCGTGACGATTTCAAGGCCCGTGCTCGTATCTTGGCCGATGAGTTCGGCTGGGATGTCACTGATGCACGAAAGATTTGGTGCTTCGGTCCTGATGCCACGGGCGCCAACTTGGTTGTTGACCAGACCAAAGCCGTTCAATATCTCAACGAAATCAAGGACTCAGTCGTCTCTGGTTTCCAGTGGGCTTCCAGAGAAGGACCCATTGCCGAAGAACCAATGCGCTCGGTTCGCTTCAACATCTTGGATGTTACTCTCCATGCTGATGCTATCCACCGTGGTGGCGGTCAAATTATTCCAACTGCTCGCCGTGTCATGTATGCCGCTGCTCTCCTCGCTGAGCCTGGAATCCTCGAGCCCGTCTTCTTGGTCGAAATCCAGGTGCCCGAGCAGGCTATGGGTGGTATCTATGGTGTCCTTACCCGCCGCAGAGGTCACGTCATCTCCGAAGAACAGAGACCCGGAACTCCTTTGTTCACAGTCAAGGCCTACTTGCCTGTCAACGAGTCTTTCGGTTTCTCTGCTGATCTCCGTTCTGCCACTGGTGGACAAGCTTTCCCACAGTCCGTGTTCGATCACTGGCAGATCCTCCCTGGTGGCTCGCCACTTGACCCAACCACGAAGCCTGGTCAGGTTGTGCAGACGATGCGTAAACGTAAGGGTATCAAGGAAATTGTGCCTGGTGTTGAAAACGTAAGTGTACTGGTTCCATGCTCTGCAACGATATGTGCTGACTTGTTTTCTCTAGTATTACGACAAACTGTAGAAGTTCATTGCGAGGGATAGACTCCTAAAGTGGATCCATTTATTGACGGTCTGTTTTACGAATTCGACGACCTGGGAATGCATCCGGTAACGAAGAAATGAGAAAAAAAAAGACTGCCAGGACTTGTCTCGAATCTCGTACGACATGGTCTCTCATACCGAACAAAAAGGTGGGCTAGACCAGGGATGTTCGCTTCACTACTCTCGATCCTCCACAGTCCAGCCCATGAGGAAGGATGAATACCCGGAGGAGGGGTTTCCTACAATGAGTTTTTTTTCAGCTTGTCATTTTCCTTTTCTGTTCAGTTGATGATTTCGCTGTCTCGAGCTATTTTATCTGTTATTCTCAATTCAAAAATAGTAAATGCAGTGATTATCACCAACAACATTTCTCCCGTTCATGCGTAATTCAGCTACATTCTTCTTCAGAGAATACCACGTAGTTACCTCGACATAGGGCGGCTAAATTCCTAATTGATCCCTAATAATAATAGAAGAAAACCTGCAACTGTGTACTGCAAGAAGAAGATTCATCCCCTGCTGTCAAGAGAATCGTTGATTGCACATACAGTGAGCGCAGTGCTATCTGCAAAATTTATGGTTTGATATCGCTGCCCCAGGCATCTTCAGGGTGTTGTCGGGCTTGGCACGTGGTTGGAGGGTCGAGGCGTCACGCGTCCGAATGCGCGTTTACGGTTGAGTGTAGCTCCGGAAACGACGGGCAAAAACACACGACCTGATCAGCAATGCCAACGCCACAACCGGACATATCGCATGCAAAGGACGTTATCGACAGCAAGACGGCAGCCAAGTTGACAGGTAGGGCCGTTTTGCACCCGTTCTCCCTCGCAGTCTGACCTGGTTTTGGTGATACCGTGGCAATGAGTCCCGAGCCCAACGCCAACAGGATCGCAGAGGTAAACAACCCTTCCTTCGATATCCTACAGCAATTGGCAAAATCTAGAAACTTATATATCGCTTCTTCGCTGCTTAGTTATCTGCCCAACTATGTGCGAAACTCTCGTATGCAGCAGCCAAAGTAGAACGGGACTGGGAGTTCAATCCAACTGAAGGCAAATACGTCTATTCGCGCAGAAACTCCATATCGACATCTCCCAAAGCTACCCGCCAAACGCCTAAACATACAACACGGTCGCCCAAGGTTGAAAAACACATCTCTCCTCGCCAACGGCAAGTCAATGGCGGGAAACTTCGAGAGATCCTTGAGATGGCACATCCACCGATCGTCTCCGGCGGTTGTTCCAACGGCGTTGCAGGCGACGGCTATCAGAGGAATATAGCTGCATCAAACAAGTCAGCACATTCTTCGAACTCCAGAGGTCGATCTGCGACGCTTGATATGGCCCAAATACCTCGTCTCGCGCCGCCCGCCAACATTGTCGCCGGGGCCCTGAACAACTTCCGACGGAGACCAAATCCAAATGATAGGGGGCCAACGAGTTCATCCAACTCAACTCTTAGTCCCAATAAGAAAGGGACGTCAACTTCTTCTTCACTGGGTAACCTTACCCCAACAACCTCTCTGATACCCGACACTCCTCCACAGCCTAACTTCTCACGGCCTTCTGCAACCCCTTTGAACTGCATACATCCTCTAGCCAAGCAACGGACACCATCCCAAAACGCGCTCATGGAGCAAGATGCTATTGAAACACTGTTGTTTATGTCCAGCCCCGAGAACTCAGGATACTTCCCAGGATCCCAGCAACACCCGAGACCGCCAATTCCACGGAGCGCAAATATGACGCCACTCTTATCAGCTTTTGAATCTGAATCAACTTCTAACGCATCGGCCTTGGAGACAGAGTATGATACGGACCGGCGGATGGTCGAGCAGCGCAGGACCATTGCCAACAATGGCAACAATGGACTGCACGGGCGATACGGCCATTCTCGAATTTCTAGCGGCGCAGGACTCGAACATGAAGCAGGCGATGAGATCGATCGAATGCTGGATGAGATGGTAGACAGCGACGAAGAAATGGAATTCGACTGGCTTTCAGGGTTAACGGATCAGCCGGTGAAAATGGGTGTACCGTCAAATCCACCTGATCCTCGTGGCATGGTTGAAACTCAGGTACAATTTCAGCCTTGATATCCTTAGGTCTCCCCTCTCCTTGTTTTGTATAGGCTGTTGGTGCTTTTGCGTATTTTTCCTATGAGTTACGACTATGCATTGGTTCTGTGGCAGTGGCATGGAGCGTATATCCTCTTTTCTCTTGGATAACTGACAGATCATGAAGTTGTTTGGGGGCAAGCATTTTGGTTCTTGAACAAGATTATCAAGTCAGCCACTTTAGGTTCTTCTGTTTCTGTGGGATCTCCTTTTTGGACTTGTTGCCTGCTTCCATGCGCACCTTCGACCAGACTTGTGGATTCGGATCAACTTGGCTGGAATCTTTTTCTTTCTTGCATATTCTTATTTCTGGATGTTTGGGTGCTCCCCTGGGCCAACTGTTTGCGTGGTTCGTGTGATGATATGCGAATAATATGAATGTATGGGTCTTGGCATGTTCGAACTGTGGGAGTTGTTTCATTGCAGAAAAGGGGCAAAATAACATATTGGCAGGTCGAATACTCTACCTGTTGCATTGCGGACGAGCGGATTATGTCCAAGCAGACTCCTCTCAATCCTCAAGTTAAGATCACCATGGTTTTCTAGGAAGCTTAGTACTCACTGCGTGGCTACAAGATCATCAATATTTCGTCACTACTACTACCGTCCCAACCACATGCGTGGGTTGAGCTGCAGTCTAGACGGTTAAGGGGTATAAGACATGTCTTGCTAATCAACCTCTTCAATCGATCGACCTCTTCATTTCTAATCATCACAGAGATATTCTCTTCTCTTCTCTTCTGGATGGTTACTAATTTTCCATGACCACTAAGTGCGTTTACTGTGCCAGATATCCACCCTCCACAGCTAGGGTATGGCCAGTGACGAAACTTGCATCATCAGAGGCCAAAAACACAGCGGCCCCAGCGATTTCTTCCGACCTGGCCATTCGAGAACCGAACGGGTGCAAAGAACCGATGGCAGCATATGTTTGTCTCACACGTGGATCTGGGGAGTCTGGGTCCATGTACGGCTTCACCATTGGTGTTGCGACATAGCCAGGTGCGATGGCGTTGACATGGCTTTGTTTTGAAAACGAATGTTAGCTTCTGATACACACAGGAGTTGGGAAGACCTAGGGGGATGAGTGTTAAATTACTGACATTCCCTGCTTTCCATAATCCAAGGCTATCGATTTCGTCATCTGGATCACAGCACCCTTCGAAGCGCAGTATGCACTCGTTCCTGTGCTAGCGACAAAACTCATGATTGAAGCCATGTTGATGATCCAGCCCCTATCCCCGCTGGGGTGGGGATCTTGTTTGAGCATCTGGGCGGCCGCATACTCTACCAATGTTCGATTAGCAATGGATACGAAGTCAGTGAGCGCGAAACGGGGCGAAACTTACTGCATCCTAGCCATGTGCCCTTGCCGTTTATTCCCATCACTGCATCCCAGGTTGATTCTGGCGTCTCATGGATTGGGCCTGGCGGGCTACCTGGGGCGCCAGCGACGCCAGCGTTGTTGACCATTCTACCAAGAGAGCCATATTAACACACCATTGCTTCTCTATCGACAAAAGTGTGGCGCTGGAAGGCAGTGAACTAGCGGTACCCACATGTCCAGTCTTCCGAATGCCTTGACGCTCTCCTGCACCAGACCTTCCATATCGGATGCTGAGGTCACGTTCGTTCTGACAAAGATCGATCGCGATGAAGGACCATTTCCCTGGACCACGGGATATTCCTCGTTCAGGGCTTCATGGGTTGGCCTGGTGTCCTCGGGATCTATGCAGATTAAACCGTCAGAACCTGTCATCTTTCTCTCCTTGGTCAATTTTTTAAAGCATCGATTGGAATCGGAACCGATATTGGCTCGTTGCAGCACTCGCTCAACCCTACACGTCTCTCATAGTCCCTCAACTCATGCGAATACTTTGACACTCGTCCAATCTTAATCTCCATGGTTGGTGTTCCTAAGACCGTACATGTGCAGCCACACGGGCGTATTCAATGTACTAGGAACACCCAAATTATTGCTTAAAGCTCATGCGGAAAGTAAAAAAAAAGGGGAGAAAAGAGATCAAAGATTCCTCACCTTTTGATGCGGGATCAATATCTGCACATGCAACATATGCACCCTCAGCGGCATATCTTAACGCGATTGCTCGCCCAATTCCAGATGAAGCACCCGTTACAATAGCAACTTTGTTTAAGAGACGGCCGGCTGAGGAGGCCATGGCTGACATATGTACATACAAGTACAAGCCGTCCTCACTATCTGAAAAAGCACGAAATGTAAAACAGGGAATCCGGTAATTGAAAGCAATTGACGGGAAGTGGCTCCAGCAAAAGAACAAATGTCAATGATAAGGAAAAAATGTCACAGCAGTCAGTTGTTATCGGGCAGCCAAGGAAGGATATATATGGAGCAGTATCGGATCGGATCTGCTGGAGCTCAACCCGGCGAGGTCAACGTCAGAAGGATAGATGCCCCAAGAATTGGCTAGCGACATCCAAACTGCCCCCTCCGGAAGCGAACTGACGACGCTATTATTCGCAAATTGACGGTATTTCTTCGTGCATAGCACCACTTACTTCCACTCATATCCGCTGCTGTTAGCGATCTCCAGTCGTATCCCTCGATGTCCAACCCCACGATTCCACGAGGCGCCTCGGCTTAGCCGGTCATCGAACAATCCCCACTTCTGGGCCTTTGGCGGTCGAGTGGAGCTCGCAGAATTCGTGCATTATTCACGGAAGTTTGCAGGAAAAAAAGTCGGGATAAGTTGATTGTGCACCCGTAATGCAGGCGGGTTGATGTTCGTCGTCTGGAGTGGCTGTGATCCCTACTTGCGGCTTTTACCGCACGGAACCTGGCAACCTGCAAAATGCAGTATGGGTCTGGGATTCCTGACGAGTTAGGATCCCTGGCTATCAGGGAGCATAGTATCGTGTTATACAGGTGCAGAAATATCTCTGCGGTTGATTAAACGTTTGTTCGAAATCACAGAGCTACAGCAGAAAGCCTGCCGTACTCCGCGAGAGGTCGAAGCCTCAATCTTGATACAATACATCATGCTCCAAAGGAAATAATGAATAAGACGAAGTCTCCCGTCCATGACAGCACATTATCATTTCACATCAACTTGCTTATTGCATGTGCCCCTCGCATGTTAGAGATCATCACTCGGCTCCCCATGTATCTTCCACCTCAGCAACGTCATAATCAACGTCGTGACTGGCATCCTTCTTCATGGACATTAGCTCAGAATCATCGCCTCCCATCACAGTGTCCCCGTCAGCTTTCTTGACACCTGCTGCCGGCGGTGCTGCAGGAGCTGTGGGTGCATTAGCCACCCATGTCATCTCCACCTGACCAACACCCGGAATGTTAGAGGAACCGTATATGAGTTGCTCTGCCATATATCGATCTTTAAACGTGACGATTTGCGAATCTGGTCGGTCTGGATTGGGTTCGATTTTCTCGTATTCCCCGACAGTCTGCGTATCAAGTTAGGACAACAATTGGAAGATAAGGTGTTATATTTAGGAGGAGGATCACATACCAAGAGATACTGCCTCAGTGCTTCGTCACGGTCCGTGTTAAACTCGATTCCCGAGACCGCAACCCTCTTAGGCCGATTGTCGAGGCGCAGAACTCCACCGCGGCCACGGACGTTTCCCCGACCACGATATCCACCCCGTGCAGCGAACGGATCATAACCACGACCTCGAGGTGGGAATCCACCACGACCGCGAAACCCTCCCCAGCCTCTTCCACGACCTCGAGAGGAATCCGCGGAAGCATTGGGGTCAAGGCCAAGTCTCTGGGCTTCAGCTTCCAAGGAAGCAAGTTGCGCACGCAACTGTTTCGTTTTCTCACTCTCTTCTCCCTTTGCAGGTGTCCCGTTTTCTCCGTCCTCCTTAGCTTTAGTCGACTCAGCCGCCTCACCATTGTTGGCACCCTTTGCGGCGAGCTTCTCCAGTAATCTCGCTTTTTC
Source organism: Aphanoascus verrucosus (assembly GCA_014839905.1). Classification (NCBI taxonomy): domain Eukaryota; kingdom Fungi; phylum Ascomycota; class Eurotiomycetes; order Onygenales; family Onygenaceae; genus Aphanoascus; species Aphanoascus verrucosus. The sequence continues at coordinate 352,147 of JACRYM010000019.1, read as the reverse complement.
TTCTTGCTGTCTTTTGAGCAACTCTGCTTTTTGCTTTTCAAGAGCTTGGTAGGCCTCTTCCGTTTCTTTTCGTTTCCTCATTTTTTCTTCGTAGGCTTTTTGTGCTTCAGCTTGTTGTCTCGCAAATTCTTCTTGGTCAAACGGCTTCTCCTCTACCTGAGCGCCACCATCTGTTTCGTCTCGTCCAGGTTTATACCAGTATACCTTAACAAATCGATTGTCAAAAATGACCTTTGGACTGGCCCAGGCACGTTTGGCGGAGGCGTAGTCATCGTACTTGACAAGAGCAAGGCGCTTGTACGGCTTCAAGGTAACTTCGACGATATTTCCAAATTCTGAGAAGAAGTCTCGAACAGTCTGCTCGTCGAATTTATCCTCAGGAATTTGCTCAACCACAATTGTCGTGACGGACTGATCATCGTTGGGACCAGCATGTGAAAATTCTGCACGGCCACGGTTTCTGTTGCCAAAACCTCCTCTATCTCCTCTTCCTCGGCCGCGACCCCTTCCTCTGTCACCTCCACGCGAGAAACCACCGCCATGGCCATTTGTGCCATTCATTGGGCGATCTGTGAGGATATTGGATTTCGTAGGGTCATATTCTTGACTCTTTTGTCAGCAATGAAGGCGAGCCGTGAACATAGGACTTTTCTTACCATCATCCTTTGTAGACGTTACCAGAGATTCTGGACCATGCTGATAAGGACAAGTGCTTCCTAACACGCAAAATCCTTGGGTATCATAATTATTACAACGCTGCGGAATCTTTGCAGGTGGCGAGCCGGCTTGACCTTGGCTTAACGCGGAAAGGTTTGGCATTCCAGGCAATTGGGGGAACCCCATGCTCTGTAAAGCAAGAATCGCAGCCATAGGATCATTAGGATCGAACGATGGAAACCCCGGCGGCGGCACAGGAGGCATGCCCGGGAATGCGCCCTGAGGATTCGTGGGGAAAGGCTGACCCCCTGACGCTGGTCGTCGACTATCCCATCCACCGCCCATTCTATCACCTCGCCCGCCACGTCTGCCACGCAACGTTTTGAATGGTCGATCATGACCCTTATGCTGCGAATCGTGTTCATCTCCTTGAGAAACGTCGTTGAAACTCCGCTTTCGGCTGCCAAAGGCTGACGGGTGTCCCTGGAATTGATCTCCGCCTGGTGAACCGGAAACCCCAATCGGAGTAGTCATAAAGGGGGCAGTTTGGATCGAGGATATAGATTGCGCAAATGGCATAGGTTGATCGGGCATCGACAATGCGGGTTGGGACGTAGACTCAACCGGAGCAGTTTGAGGTTTGGGATTGTACTTTTCAAAGATTTCGTCCACGAATTTTACCGTGTCTAGAGAGGTTCAACATTAGAACATATCGCCCAACATTCTCAACTTGTGAATTCGTCATTTCAGGCATGGAAACCAATATTCCCAGCACGCGACGCTACTCACTCTCTTTCAAAAAGTCCTCCAAGTTCTCTATTGACGCCTTGCGAATCTCCTGGTCAGGCGCGTCAGAACGAATCAGCGCAAGCACATAATCTGCGAGGACATCTGAATCCGCATCGGAGCTGCTCCCATCGCGTTAGCCCAGTTCGCGCACGGTAACCAATCTTTCTCTCCCGTCGTCATTCAATCTCGAATTCTTGAGACCTGCGCGACAGACAGAAGGTAAGGCAAAAGAACTCACATATCCTCCAGCTTTTTGACCACCCATGACTTCACCTCAACAGCTTCTTCATCTGAGAAATGCATCTTTGTTGCAGTTTTGCCTGTTGGCTTCGTATATGGAAGAAGGGTTGCGACCACACCAGTCGGTGTTGGTGGTGAAGCCGGACTTTTCTTGCCAGGTTTAGTGTGACGATGGAGGTGGTGAAAGATCGGGGTTGAAGTGAGGCAAAAACTCAATGAAAGTAGAACTGAGCTTATAACAGTATCTTCTTCCTTGTCGCGTTGAATATTCTCTTGCGGTTGGTTCGCGTGCTTCGTGTGAAGCACCGTGCTTGATGCTGATGCTTTCTGGGACGACATGCCAAGACTTGTTCAGAGCTTCACGGAGGTCAACCTCTTCTCCGATCAGAAAACAACCAGATCAACTGCTACTCTCTGCACTCGACACAAATTCAGCCGACTCGGGACATAACATGAATGGCTTGCTCTCCTGCTACAGCCAGGACCACTGCTCAGCCAGCTCTATCTCCGGAATGGCACCTCGATACGAAGTATATGTGAACTTGTTCACCTCGCCACGAGACAGGCCATCGTACCCCCCATCACGATATGCTCCGATGTTTGCTCTGCTTCGAGCTGTGATGCCTGGTCGTCATAAGAAGCCAGACTAACGTTGACGAAGAAATGTTCCAGTATTTTCTATGGCCTCATCGGCTCGACCAGCCGCTGATGGGTGTTAATCCGCCAGCAGACCTGTCTGTTAACAAGGGATGGCTCTGTGAGCAAGTCACCAACACGATCGAGGGAATTGAAAGCGGCCTGCCACCCGATACGGAGTTTGAAATTTCCTTAAATCCCGCCTGTTCAGGAAGTGCAAAGGTGATTAGCCGCAAAATGAATACGGAGAAATCCCATTGGAGACCGTCAGGTGCTTTCAGCGCAAAACCAGGGCTTTTACAGTACGCTGAATCGCCTGGGGAAGTCTAGGGAACGGGATCAAACTATTGATAGATACCCCCGCTGCTTTTATCACTACGGACTGCACCAGTCGTTCGTATCCTATAGTGCTTCTCCCGGCGAGGAGAAGCATCCCTATCTGTGCGATTGCTGTCTGATATGGGCCTCGAGTTAGTCAACGATTTTACTCACCTACACACTGGACGAAACGCAAGCTTATCCGCCCTCAGTGCTGATACACTATAGCCTTACGGTGACATGTGAACCTTGTCTTCTATTGTGCCGTGTTGAGAACGGACAGACCATGGGCCGGTATAACTTCCCTCCTCTTTTGGCGGTGGAATGGATAAGAGTTAACTTCCCCATCTCCTCACTCATGCTGTCAGTTTCGGTGAGTTGGACGTCCTTCTTGAGGTGTTTGCTAGCCCTCGACTAAACCAAGTTCCTACGGCGAAACCTGGGAATCAAGGCCTATGGCGAATTATTTGGAATATATGCGGAGATCATCGTTCTCTCCTTTCATGAGAGTCTGGTTATTACCTTGAGCACCGAGACTCGGAAATCCCGGCTCAGTTATCACGGCTTTTCAATTCTCCCGTTGCATACACTTTTCTTCTGTTATGGCAGAAGTATATTTTGTTGACGGTTTGTTCGCTTGGTATCAGCGGGATCTCCGGGAACTCAACATTCCCGTCCCTGTTTTTATCGCCCCAGTCTTGGGCGGACGAGTCCATATAGTCGTGCATGCATTATCCTCTGGCTTTCCCCGTTTAGGACCTCGTCCCCCTCCGTGTCGCTTAGCATTAGTCCATTATTGTGGATATGATTAAGCATGCGTAAGGTCCATATATCGGAATCAACCGAAAACCGGGATTTGAACAGTTTTCTGGGACGTATTAACTGTACGCCAGCCATTCAAATAACCTCTAGGTTTCAACTGATCTTTGCACAGTGCGACTACAGTCATTAAACGAATGTGGTTTTATGACGAGATTTGATACTTCGGACCAAAAGGTAGAATTTATGAATCATCGATGATCGTTGCTCCCGAATCCTAGTACCCTAAATCTGAGGCTGATTGTCAAAAGTCATGAACATATCAGCCATGCCTACCTCATCTTATCGTTTTGCACGAGCATTACCAGGATTTGAATGTTGCTAGGATAGTTTCAACAGAGTCACAAGGCGAAGACCGGCAGCCGCTAGGTAAAGGACGATTACTTCCTAAGGACTATAAAAACCGAACTGACTGTTCTCAGATGGCTCTGCTGATACTGAACATGGCGATACTTCCATGGGATTCCATACCACCGATTCACTTCAGGCCCTGGAGAGCCATGGACAGCGACAAGCCCTCAGTGTGGTCGCGGATCTCCGTAAATGTGGACTCGACAGTGTGCTGTCACTTCCTCAGTTGGTGACGTGCGGAGATTAGTCGGCCGGTAAAAGCTCAGTCCTTGAGGCGCTCACAGAGATTCCGTTTCCTCGAAAAGACAATCTTTGCACTAGATTCGCTACTGAGATAATTCTTCGTCATGCGCCAACCGATTCGCTGCCGGTTAAGGTGATACCGGATTCAGACAGGCCCACAACAGAGCAGGAAGATATCAAGAATTTCAACGAGAGAATCACCGAGTTTGACGATTTGCCAATGCTGATAGAGAAAGCAGCCCAGGTCATGGGCTTGAATACAAGCGTGGAGACCGATCAGCCTCACCGTGCATTCGCAAAAGATACGTTGAGCATCGAAATTGAAGGTCCAAGCCGCCCGCAGCTCACTTTGGTGGACCTCCCTGGGATAATCCAGTCTAAAACTAAAGATACGTCGCAGCAGGATATCGTCATCGTTTCTCAGATCACCGACCAATATATATCCCAGCCGCGCATCATCAGCCTTGCGGTTGTTTCCGCTACCCACGACTATGCCAATCAAGGAATCCTTGACAAAGTCCGAAAGTTTGACCCCAGTGGAGAGCGAACTCTTGGTATTATCACCAAGCCGGATATTCCTCCAGCAGGATCGGGGTTGCAAGACTCGTTTATACAGTTGGCTAAGAACGAAGACATATTCTTCAAACTCGGGTGGCACGTTCTCAAGAATCGAACGTTCACGGAATCTTCGCATTCCTTCAGCGAACGCAATGCCTCAGAGGCTTCTTTTTTTCGAAACTCGCGATTCAATTCCCTCCCTCAGGAGACACTTGGCATCGACAGTTTAAGCGCTCGACTCAGCCGGCTTCTCTTTAATCATGTTAAACAAGAACTTCCGAAGCTTCAAGAAGATCTAGAAAAGGCCTTACGCGAAACTAAGGCTAGCTGGGAGGTTATGGGACTCTCACGTGCCACAGTCCCAGAATGCAGGACGTTCCTCACGCAGTTGAGTGTTGACTTTTCAGGAGTTTGCAAGGCAGCTATCGATGGTCATTACAGAGGCGATTATTTTAGACAATCCAGCGACCTGAAGACCCAATACCAGTTCCCAACTTCAACGCGGCGCCTGCGTGCAGTTATACAACAAATGAATCAAGAATTCTCGGACGTGATGCGGCTAAAAGGTCATAAATTCCATATTGAGAGCCTTAAAAAACAGAGTGAAGATGTCCAGGCGGAAACCAGTACCCTAAAGGATGAAGAGATTGAGGAGGATGAAAACGACGACAATGAACATAAAGAGGCGGGCGAAAACTGCTCCCCGACAAGCGGAGATACGGCCTCCAATAAGATCCTTTCAAGCTTCCGGAATCAGTCATATTTTTCAACTGAGCATCCACAGGAAATATCAAATGATCAAGCTACTGCCTGGGTTCGACGAATTATCACCGGGGCACGTGGAAGAGAACTCCCAGGTAATTTCAATCCGCAAGTTATCGCGGAACTCTTCTGGGAGCAGTCATCCAGGTGGCATCAAATTGCAGAGACGCATGTAAGTCAAGTCCGGCGTGTTTGTTATGGGTTTCTCTCTGAGCTATTACGGGAAACTGCCCCAGACGATGTCTATACTCGGCTTTGGCCTCGGATCCGAGATGACCTCGCTTCAAGATGTGAAAGTGCTGTTCATGAGCTTCGCCGAATCGAAATGGACATCAAAGACTATCCTATTAACTACAATCACTACTACACTGACACCATAAAGAAACGCATGGTTACACGACGGAATGCCGAGCTCAAATCATGTATTGACAGTACAGCAACCTACAACAAATTACCTAATTGCTCGTCACATCATACTTTTACTAGTATCGACGTGGAACGAGCGCTGGAGATGTTTGGTTCTCGTGTAGATCCAGATATGGATAAGCATAGCTGTGAGGATGTTCTTGATTGCTTATTTGCGATCTACAAGGTAAAACCGTTCCTTAACGTTTATAGATTGGCATTGCTAAAGATTTCCCGCTCTAGGTCTGTCGGAAGGTTTTCGTTGCAAACGTCACATCCCAGGTCGTCGAGCGGCATATCTTGAGAGGACTTGAGAATATTCTGTCTCCTATCGTGATTTCTCAATTATCAGACTCGGAAGTGCAGCGCCTTGTTTCGGGACCTTCGTCAGCAAGGAGACAAAGGCACTTCTTGAGTGAACGCTTGAAAAAATTAGAAGCCGGGCAATCTATACTTCGGGATGAGGTGATGCAGATGATAATGTGAGAGGTTTCCCCTTGTTGCCTTCAAAAATGGTTTGCCAGCCTTTCAACAAGCATCTGGCAATGGATAGATTCGATTGTACCGCTAGCAAGTTCCGCAGACTCGTTTAGACCGGATATGAATGAATATTTGCACTTTGACCTAGCGATCTTCAGATATTGTTACCATCCCCTTTTGGATTGATGCGCCAAGATTGCATGCCGCTTTACTGTGGTAGGCAGCTCCAACCTCACCCCATCCTCATCCTCATCCTTCACATTTTCATTTACATTTTCATTCGCGATTCGAGCTCAGAATCGCCCTTTTTTCCTTTATTTATACGAAGCTATTTGTGCGCAATTGCTCGGATCACTATGGAGAAGCTTCATAGTGTTTTTAGCCCTGGCCGCCTGGCGAAGCTGCTCTTTTTCCCTTCCCCTCCTTTTTTTTCTGCACGGTTTCTCTTTTCCCCCTGCTAGGCACTATTTCTCCTATATCCCGCGCGCTTAGCCCACCTTGACAACGCATATTTAGATGCCTTGCCTGGTAAGGCCTCACATCATACCCAAATCTAGCAGAAGGGCGGACTTGAAACTGAAAACTCCGTCACGGAGGGGACGCAGAGCGGGAGAGGACAGGGGCGTCGCCTGCCCAGGAACAAAAAGGTGGAGGATGTGAGCACAACGAGCAAAAAAACATACAACAGCCGGGATTCGCTGGTGGTCACCCACCCAACTACTAGCCGGCCGGCAAGTGGCTTGAGTACGGCTGAGCGGACGGGAAGCCCTATTTTCCACTTCCTATGGTCGTATGTGCTTTCTAATGACTTTATTCTCATCATAAGCGACTCTGGCACGGTGCTCGAAAGGCAACAAACACTGACGGCAGGGTGTGGCGCAGGACCAAAAAATATTAAAAACATACAACAGCCGGGATTCGCTGGTGGTCACCCACCCAACTACTAGCCGGCCGGCAAGTGGCTTAAGTACGGCTGAGCGGACGGGAAGCCCTGTTTTCCACTTCCTATGGTCGTATGTGCTTGAGCATTTGTAGTCCTTGCTTATGTCTCGCAGGTGAGGAGATGAGTTTGCAAAATCAAATTGATTGGGAGTATTAATGTTCCTCACATTAGAAGATGTAGCAGAATCCATTACCGCTCACTCTTCGCAGGGTATTCTGGTAAGAAGCCAAGATGCCTTAGTCTGTTTGTTGATGAGATTTCTGGATGGGCTCCTCGATGTTGCCAGCAGCCTTCAGCGTTCGCAGTCTCGTGCCCGATCTCGTTAACACCAACCTAAGAAGGCACACTGGGTCACTCTTTCGTTTTGGTTCCGTACCTAAATTAGGAAGGCACGTCTAGTCGCTCTTTCCTTCCTAGCTCTCTTGAGTATTTTGGGAAGGTGCTCTCCATCCCTCTTTCCAGTTAGGGATTCCAGACATGTCAGGTATGTGCGCTGACTCGTACCTTCCCCTTCCTATTCTAGGAAGGTAGGCTCTGCCGTTCCTCCCGGTTACGGAAAGAGTAGAAACACCGTGGACTTCCGGAATAGGCAGGCCCGTGCCATTGCTATGTCCTTAGCCAGGGTTGTGAGGACTCTGTCAGTCTGGATTTAAAGACTTCTTAAATCGGCGCTCTAAGGGTGCCGTTCCCTTTGACACAAATCCTTTCTCTACCGCTGCGTGGCTCGGAGACTTAAGATCCCAACAACTTCTCTTCTCGCCCATACATACACTTCTTGTCAGAGCTTAAAGAGCCTGGGATTGCAAATCCGCGGCTTCAACTGTCCCAGGGATGGTTCATGGGTCGAACCAGATCGGGAGTCAACGGAAAGCCTTTGGCTACCCAGCTCCATGTTGAGCCCTAAACTCAATAACACCTAGGCCTGAAGTCACAGTGACGTACAGCACACTATATCAACTGGTCTCTACGGAAGAGACGGCCCTCAAGGGACGGTCAGAAAAACTATTTAAGTCGTCTAGAGGCTCAAATTCCTTTCAAACCTCAACATACACGCAAAAGCCATCACACCTTCTCTGCATACAAGATCTGGCATCATGCACCACAACCTTGTTGTTTGCGGTGCGACGACGCCGTATGCACCGAGAGATGGCGTCATCTTCTCTGATTTCATGGGAATCTCAATGACGCTTCGCGATCTCTATCCTGATATACGCGGTAGCTTTTATTCTTGCTTCCCCCTGGACAAACATTTCGACTTCCCGTCAACCCTCAAACCGCCAGTCACAGACATCAAATGGGGGAAGTTTGGGCCCAAAGGGGATCCTTTATACATTTACTCCAGAAATAAGTTCGTGTTGCGTCAGGGCTTGTGGTACCAGGAGTATAACAAGGACGAGTTGATTGGAAAGGTTGTATCCTGGATTCATGAAAAAGCCGCAACGACGAATCCGGGTGATACAGTTAGTATTTTTTTTCACGCACACGGCCGGCCCGATGGCGCCGTGATGCTGGGAAACCACGCTCTGACCAAAGCGGAGTTCACGGCATTACTACGACTTTTCCAAGCAGGGGTACAGGTCAATGCTGTCGGATCGCATTGCTACTCGGGCGCGTTTGTGGAGTCGATTCGGACGGATAACCAGAGCGACCGCTACATAGTTGCCGCTTGTGGGCCTCAAGAGGAGCACTGGTCAGCCGCCCGGTCAGCCAGTACTCGTTTTATTAGAAATTGCCGGTTCTCACAACCATTCGTGCAATCTCTTGCCGGAGTCGCGCTGCCAGGGGTTCCACATATAATATTGGCTCCCAACACAGTCCAGAAGCATGATGACTACATGGCTCAGGCACTGCGGACTGTAATTCCGGGATCGTCAGGGTGCCCAAGTATCCACATTTCCTTTCTGTCGGCTGAGAAGCAAGCTGCCTTTACAGAATTGGAGCAGCTTATCCTGTGCGATTATGCGGATGTCGCATTTCAGACTACCAATATAGCTCGACGTCGCCGCTTAGAATGGTCGGGCTTGGATCTTGTGCTACTGAAGCGACTGCAAGAAAAGCCCTATATATCATCACAGGCAGATAGAGCCGGAGTTCAGCGGATGGTCTGCGAGGCTGCTGAGCCATGTATCCGTCACGGAATAGGAGGTCCAACTGGCACGGCACTTTACTGGCATATGCAAGATGACTGCGTTATGTCCCCCATTTACGACGTGGCAAAGCCTGACTAGGTATCGGCCATGCTAGAACTTTACTCACGTGGTCGGCAGCAATCGGCAATCTGGGACATATTCTGCATCCTGAGACAACGCGGCCTCGTCAGCATGGCTAGTCTCATCGAGCCTATGAGCCTCGATGTCTTACACCCCGCGGTTATCAATATCATGTCGGTCATTTATAAATTCAAAGCGACGAACGAGTTTATCTGCGTTGCGGGCTCCGACCGTCCCCCTTTCCGCTTTGCATGATATGGCTCGCGGTGGTGATCGCGCGAGGATGCCATAGCCTTGCGTTGATATATGAAGTCATTCACTTCACAGGCATCCTAGGTCCCCTCGACTATAACGGAGTTGGGGTGATTGCAGCAATGGATCCTGGCTGCCTATCAATTGTCTGTGACAAGAATATCATGGTTGGCCGGGGTAAATGGCACTTCTTTGGCGCTTGGCTCCCCCACGGCATCGGTTCTGACTCGAGCAAATGGGACCTCATTATTGAGGGGGCCCTCAACAATTTCAACAGGGTCGAAACCCTTTTCAAAAGATGTTTTCAGGTGCCGAACGACGAGATTGTTACGGAGGCACAGCAGGAAGATTATCTTCGGGATCGACCGGAGCTCGAACCGTTATTCGAGTATGGCGTTGAGTATTGTTCAAAAACTCAAAGGGCTGAGCTGGATGAAGAGTCCAAGACGAGCGACGACTTGTCGCCTTGATATTACGAATGCTTCTCTTGTGGTTAACATTTAGTGTATAACAATAATATTCCTTTACGAATGATATTCTGAGTTTTTTCACACGGAAGTCCGGAGTAGCCCTCAATTCTATTAGTATAGCACTCCCCTGAGGTACTTGCGTGCAAAAATGGTATTAGCTGCTCATCAATCCGTCCCTCCTATCTAATTACCCCTTTAGGCAGGCACGTATTCCGCTTCTCGGAATATTAATACACCGTCTCCGAGTTGCCTTAAAGTCGGATTAAATGGTTATTCCCAGCCCGAGCGGGAATCGCCCAACATGGAAATATCAAAACACGGCTCTTAACTTCTATGTTCACAGGCAACACAAGGACACTGAAGAAAGCAATAGAGCCATGATGTGAGATGATTTTATGCCAGAAGCTAGCCCACGCCTCGCGTTTGGCTGATCATGGTCCCGTCACATCGAGCATTCCGAACCCCGATCCGGATCCTCGTGCTATGCTGCTTTTCAGTCATTCTCTACTTTTGTCTCCGGTCATTTTTCATTTCGGATAATCCATATTCGGCCACGCGTCCGTTCAACCCATCAAGCGCACGCGCACCAACAAAACACTTGGTTGTAGCAAGTTTGAAATCGGACAATACATCATGGCTGGGGGAACACCTCTCGGATTGGCGTGCGAATATCTATGCCGTAGATGATCCAGGGGCGAAACTGAAAGTACCCCTGAATAAAGGAAGAGAGTCGATGGTGTATTTAACGTGAGAACTTCCCTGAGTACCATTTTTTGAGTTTTTGTTCCTTTGTCTTTCGAGTTTAGAACTGCTTTAAGTAGGTCACGTGGTTAACACGAAGATGTATAAAATATAGATACATTGTAGACCATTATGATCATCTTCCAGATTACATGGTCTTCATCCACGGCCAGCAGTATCAATGGCATAACGATGATCCAATATACGGTAAGTAGCTACTAAATGCTTCTGGTTTCAGCGTCTGAGCTGTATCTTTCGTTCGTATGCGTTGCTAAGTTTGAACACAGATGGCGTACCGATCATTCGCAACCTTCGTCTTCCATACGTCACAAGCGTAGGGTATGCTCCCCTCCGATGCACCTGGGTGCCTGGATGCCCAGTCGAGATTCAACCTTTGAATCCAACAGAACGGGGCCCGCCAGTACGTATGGCTGCGGAGCGCGCGTATGCGTCTGCGTTCGCGGGCTTGTTACCAGATGTGCCGGTTCCAGAAGAGGTTGGTGCGACATGCTCGTCGCAGTTTGCTGTCACTGGGGAGCGTGTGAGACAACGACGCAAGTCTGAGTATGAGAGGATGCGAAAATGGCTCATTGAGACGGATCTTGATGATGCTGTCAGCGGAAGAGTAATGGAGTATGCGTGGCACAGTATGTTGATTGCATTTTCCCCCTTATACTCTTCTTGCTAGTTCGGTCGCCATAGGTACAGCAAGAACCTGGCTAACATTCCAAGTAATTATGGGAATGCCGCCTGTATATTGCCCTCCGGCAGGAGAATGCTACTGCATCACATTTGGCATATGCAACTTAGAATGCACTGCGGCTCGATGCGAGAAACGATATGTCCCTCCGATATATGCCAAAATCCCGGATGGCTGGCCAGAGAAAGGTGGTGGCGAGAATGGATGGCCTGTTCCAGGATGGAACGAGCGAAATTGAAGCTAGAGATGTTCAATTTAGCATAGTAATCTCTGGAGACATTACTACTAGCTTTCTCCAAGAACGGATGCAACGTCGTGAGATGGGTGTGCACTTCGCCTTTATAAGATATCTATGCAGACACATTCAAATCTGGACTGCAGCACGATGCACACACAAGTGTGCAGGTTGAACATGTCAATGCCGCATAACCTAACCGAATTCTGGAACGGGAAAGAGGGTCAAAGATAGGAGATGTCAAGATGAACCCCTGTGCAAAGTGCGGAAGGATACCTCCTATGTAAGTGATCGGCCGACACTGAATGATTCAAGACCGTCAGTCATGACCTTTGTCAAAATTCCAGTCTTAAGGAAACCGTTCGTATGTTGTATCGAATAGCCCAGACTTTTTGCCAATATCCAGATGGTAAGCCACGAATCAACCTTTTGGTGTGTAAACGGACGCGCTTGGTGGTGTAAGCTGGAGGTCACAAACCATAGCGGCATGTCGTTCACGGCCTTTCTCTGGCAGTGGCATCAGTCTGTTTCAGCTCCTCTCCATCCCAAGTCAAGGAAATCTTCCGTTTCGCCCCCTCTTCCGAGTGCAGAACATGTTTGACATGCACCCCCAACCCTTCCAGTCCCACATCACTCGCTCTGCCATTCCACAACACTTGTCTCACCACACCATCCTCTGCATTTGCCAGAATCCACATCAAAGGAAACCTACTCTTTGACAGCGCATCTCTGACCCCCTTCGTCGCCTCGCGCGGACTAACCAGGATCCCTAATATTCCCTCGCCTCTCCACCCAACGGGCGCATTTGCAAACGTCCCTTCTAGCTCACGAATCAAATTGGGACCCAATTTATTGCGGAAAGCCTTGCATTGTACAATGACACGCAGTGGATGGGGGTGGGCGGGGAGATGCCATGTGCCAACGAGGTCGATGCCGGAGTCGGCGCGGCCGCCAATGCGAGTGAGGGAGAATGAGTAGGAGCGGAGGGAGTGTTGAACGGTATATTCGTAGTGTGTTCCTACGTAGGTCGTGCTAGTAGGTGAGAGGGAGGTTCGCGCTGCGTATTCGAGGAACGAGGGGAGGTCACTGTGTTGGGAGGTTGGCGCGAGAGGAGGAGTAGGGAGGGGAGCTTGGTTCGTTGAGTTCCAGCGCGGAAAGACGCTGAGGTGTGCTGGCTTTCGACAATAGCGAAATATCTGAGCGAGAAGGGGTCGAGCGTGGCGTAGATAGCTCATGAGTGTTGATGGTTGTGAAGGCGAGGTTGTTAGAAATGTTTGTTTGAGATGAATGGTTTCACTTCCGAAGTCGAGCTCCATTCCGCTCCGCCCTTGGCGCGCCGCAAACACCTCACAGCTCACAGCTTGCATCCAACGTTTCTCTCAACACTCCAACCACAGTGCTCTGCACAGAGCTTTAATACAATATATTGTGTCTTACGAAACAAGCTGTGATCTGTCTTACGAAACAAGCTGTGATCGTATTCTGCTCTCTACAACTTTGATCTCGTTCAGTACGCGTTCAACTGAATATGGCAGACATACTCACCCAGCTCCAAACTTGCTTGGACCAGGTCAGTCCTCCCCTCCGCCCTAAGCACCCAACGCCACCAGCTAACGCATATCAGCACAGCTCGCAACTCAATTCTATGCCACAGTCGCCTACCTTACAACATATCACGACCACTCCCCCGCCATCCCCCCTCCCAGCATCCCCAACGCCATACCACAGCTCAAAAAGATCCCCAAGAACCAACCCACAACTACTCCCACCGCTGCCGGAACCGCTACAAACACACCTGGCGGACCAGCGCCTGCAGCCCAGCCTCCACCGCAGCAGCCACCAGGCGAACCCCAGCCCGACTCACCTCATATATTCCTCGCGCGTCAACGCGAACTCGCACGCGACCTCATCATCAAAGAACAGCAAATTGAGTATCTCATCAGTGTTTTGCCGGGAATAAAATCCAGTGAAGTGGAGCAGCAGCAACGGATCAAGCAGTTGGCGGAGGAGCTGAGGGCTGTAGAAGACGAGAGGATGGCGCGGAGGAGAGAGATGAGGAAGCTTGGAGAAAGGATGGACGGGTTACTGGGGGCTGTGAGTAGAGGGACAGGCGTTTGAACTACGGTACAAGGAGGATTCATGACACGGCACGAAGAAAATGACTTCACGATACGGCGTGAGACAGTCAGGTGTGCTGCTGGAGAAAATAATCAATATCGTGAGATAGTAATCTAATGTCTAGGCCTGCTTCGACTACTTCTCCGTTGCAGGCCACATTTATGTTAAAGGTCAGTTGAAGACGGCAAAGCGTCGGAGCGCATAGTAAGACACAGCAAGCAATAGAAACGCCTCGCAAAATTTCAATAAGCAATCACTATAGATCAATGCAGAAAGAACCATAAAAGAAGAAAAGAGCACCATGTAGCCTTGGGTATCATTCGGCATTTATTCATTAAACCAGCCTCTCCATTCCATATCAACGCCCGATAATTTCCAACCTGTGATGCATGCCGATCTGCTTGAGAGAAACCCTTCTAACGCCATAAATGATTCAAAAGAGGCGCGAAGGTCATTCGTGACTCAGCAGCTTATTTGAATAAGCTCCTATATTCCTTCATCCTCTCGTTGATCAGCTCCCTCTTGTCCGCCTTGCTGCGGTTCAAACTAATATTAGCCAACTGCTGCTTCTTCTTCGCCAACTCTGCAATCTTTTCTTCAATGCTATCTTTCATGATGAACTGAACTGTCGTCACCTCCCTAGTTTGGCCTAATCGATGGATTCGATCGATTGCTTGGGCGACCGCAGCAGGGTTGTACTGCGGTTCCATGATGTAAACCTTTGAAGCTGAGGTGAGATTGAGACCAACACCGCCAGCGCCCAGGGTAGCAAGAAGGATAGTAGTATTGTTATCGTCACGGAACTTATCGAGTGCTGCATTTCGTTGCTTGAGAATCATAGTGCCATCGAGCCGAGTAAAACCAGTAATGCCGTTGTCCTGAAGTGCGATCTCAATGAGATCTAGATGCGACGTCCATGACGAAAAGACGACGCTCTTAATGGGTGCCTCGTCCGGATTGCGTTTGCTCTCTTCAATTGAATCGAGAAGGTGAGAAATTAACGCCTTGGTTTTCGTATGAGGCCCTTCATACTGTCCCAGCACCTTGGCTTGTTTGCGATTCTGTTTGGAAGCAAGCTGCGTGGTCTGATACTTCTCAAATCCTGCGGGCGTGATAACCGTGTAGCTGGGTGGAATAAAGGTCTTGCAGAAAGCACAACGAAGCTGCACGGGCTTTCCAGCGTAATCATCAAAGGCCCCCCGAAGTTTTCCAAAGCACTCGGCGCAGAGGAGGTCGTAACAGGGCAGCATGGTTGCCGCCATCGCGTTCTTATCTCCAGGAGTCTCATCGGTTGACTGGAGTGCGATAGTGGTGCCACACTTGATGCAGACGTCAGCGGACGATTCTTTCATCAACGCAAGCATTTCGTATGCCTTCTTTTCAGCAGCATCCGAAGCATTGCTCTCAAACTCCTCTAAATCAATGGCGTCGTTGGCTGACAGGCCTTTAAATCTCTCACGGTCCTCTTGGTCAAGCAATTCTTTGCCGTGGGCGCTAATCTGTCGCAAAATCATCATGGCTTTCAAGACAAGATGGTACATATTGCCGCCCATCTTCTCCTTAGTCTGTCCAGCGATCACGTTCATCATAACATTGGACTCCTTTCTGAAGAATTCATGCAGAGCCTTCTCGCTTTCAGTAAAGGTAAGAATGACAGTCTGGTCATTGCGAGGGGGCAAATCAATACGATCTTTTACCCGACGAAGAGTAAAAGAGTCTATAAACACCCTCAGCGTGGTGATCGCATTGGGATTCTCGCATTTGAAAGGCGCAATAATGTGTGCTGCAAACCGTCCCTTCTCAACGTAAGGATGTAGTCTCAAGAACCTGGCTACAGAGCCCAGATCCTCAAGTCGATTTTGAATAGGAGTTCCAGTCACGGACCATCGGCGGTGAGCGTCTAGGTTAAAAATCGCCTGGCTTTGCGCCGTTGTCTGTTCTCGTATTGCATGCGCCTCATCCAATACTATGCGGAAGAAATTCACCTGAGTTAGAGGACTTATTCCTCTCTTCGAGCTCTTACCAGACATGTCACTGAGTACTGTACTGTAAGTGGTGATAACCAGATCGTATTTCGCAAGCTCAGAAGGATCCTCCGTCCGCGACGGTCCATGGAATACGTAGTAAGAAATGGCTCCTTGTTGCAAATGTTCTTCAATCTGGTTCACCCAATTGCCAACCGTGCTCAGGGGTGACACTAGAAGAGTGGTTTTGGCATTGCGAGCTGAAGGGTTAGTCAAGAGTGATTTATCCTGTAGTTCTGTTTTGGCCCAGTCTAGCGACTGGGGTAACGACGAGCACACCAATGATAAGATGCTGAGTGTTTTGCCCAAACCCATGACGTCGGCCAAAAGTCCACCAAGGACCTGAGGAGGCTCCTCAAGGGAGGTCACGCCGCTTATGATTTCGCGATAAATCTTTCGCCCATTTGGCTGATACTGTTCTCTCCAAAGTGAATTGTTATCTTCATCATTTGGCCCAAGTCGGCGCGGTTTCTCTTTCTCCGTCATATACCAGAGAGCTTGTTTCTGATGTCCCAGTAGTGGTGTCTTGACCGAATCCGGTGGTTCCATCTCTGGAATATTTTGAGCACTCCTCAATTGGTCAAACATTCTGGAAACTGCACTGTTTATTTCCTCGGCCGTGCGTGTCTCGGACTGAACCGGTGCGCGACTTGGAGTGGCGTTTGCAGCCATGGCTAAGCGTCTTTCCGCATGAGGATTGTAGACCGATACTCCAAGCTCCACTGAGTTTGGCACACCCAGCCAGACGTTTCTCTGACCAAGAAATCGGCCAGTGCTTTCTGCAAGTCGTCGAGGGCCATACAGGTTGATAGAGACTCGAAAATTTCCTGAGCATGGCTGACCTGCAATCTCATCAGGGTGTCTTTTTCGAACTTCGAGGCGAGCTTGAGTGCGAAATTTGGCAACTCCGTTATCGAGCAGGGGAGCTAGCGCGGCAGATGTTTTTTGATCAATCAAACCAAAAACCGTATTAACTGGATCCTTCACCTCAATTCTCGTGTCCATGGAGCGCGATCGAATCAACTCGCATCTAATAGATGGCCAGCCATGCGCCATGTCCGTAAAGATAGATGTTGAAGGTGTAGGTACTTGATATGCCAAAACTGTTGCTCCTTCAATCTTACCGTAACAAACTTCTTCTGCGCCCACGTCACGGTTTGCGACAAATATCACCTCGTCGTCTTGACTGTCTACTTAGTTGAGTTAGCACCTGCACTGCGTGGCGCAACTGGTGAGGCTCCTATGATGGGATGTTTACCTTTTGTCAGATCAATCGCATTGGCATTCGGAGGCGCTGGGGTAAATCCTGATGGCTCTGGTCTTTCCTTCATGTATTCTCCAAGAGCCGACTTGCTAATGCCTGCGAATTTGTCCTTCGTGCCCGGGGCACCCTTATCTATGTCAACCCGGATCCTTTTGAGAGGCTGGTTCTCCCGTCTTTCCACCCCATACATATCCTCAATCAATCGAGATTGACCTTCTCCATGAAGCTGACTGAGGTCACGTTTTGAATCAGAGCGACTAATGTTAGGCGCATCAGCTTCTTTCGAGCTGAATGGGTCGCGTTTGACGTCATCTTTGGGAGTGCTGTTGCGAGGAGTGGTAGACCCTGTATCCAATATAAAAGTCAGCAACTGGCTTCTTGCAGCGCGTAGTTCACATCAGAATGGATCATTACTTGTTGCAGATTGCTTCTTAAAGCGCTTGGGGTCGAGGAGCAGAGCCGCCGAAGGGCCACTCATCCCGGCGAGTACTATCTGGTAAACGAATGCAGAAGCGGGGGGTTGCATACGAGTATGTGAGTTTGATGGAGGAGGAATGAAGAGTAAAGGAGCAGCTGAATCATAAGAGGCTTTAAATAATCAAGGATTAGGAGAGACTCGAACTGAGAGTTGCCTGGAGAGATGAAGAGAAAAGTGACCTCGAACCCGGAGGGATGTTACGCGACGGAGGAGGAGGACGTGTCCGGCGTGACAATAAGTTTTGCTAGCCAAGAGTGAAGTTGAGTTGCGACGAAAACTTTTTCTCAGACGAAACTGAGAGTGAAGTTAACTCTTCTGCTGAGATTTACCTGAAAGACGTTCACCTTAGGCTGCTGTCACTATTCAGTGAAGTGACTCAAGTCAGAATTCAGACGGAACTGCTTTCTTCAATGGAGTTTCGTCCGTTGATTCACTCTAGATATTTCTCTCTTGATATCAGGATGTGACCATTGAGACGGAAGATTCCCATTGACTTTCGTCTGAGATATCATTCACTCCAAATCCCAGAGTGCTTTCACTGAACCTGTCAGGTGGAACTAGAGACGGAACAACATGTCAATGAGTTCTACCTAAAAGGTGGTTCTACCTAAGAGAAATCACTGTGAACCTCGCGATTCAGACGGAATATGCCATCAACTGGGTTTCGTCTGATGGTTACTCGCTTCATATTATCTTGATGCTTTTGATTCGGGGCTTGAGAGGGGAGATATTAAACTGAGTTTCGTCTGATGAACTTTCTAGTTTCTAGAGTGGCCTCATCGTGCATTGTTGATTCAGACGGAACAAGATATCAACTGGCTTCAACCAGGGCTAGTTCATCACAGATTCCCTCTCACTAATACCACTGATGTGAATTCTGGGACGAAAGAGATCACTATCCGGTGAGTTTCGTCTAATAATTATACACCTCAATGAACTTGCATAATATACTGATGGGAGAATTCAGGGGTTTGGGCTACCTGAGTTCCAACATGCAGGGCGTTCTACCCCCGAGCCTTGAGCTTGCTCTTCGGAGACTGCGCAAGTCAGGACTTAAGTGCTACACAGCGTGAATTAAAGTATGCATTTTATGTCTAATAGATCCTAGAAATCGGCCGCATAAGGGGCAGTTCATGAGACCATCACCGGTACTCGATAGTAAGTTAGTTAAAGAGATCGGAGTCTGAAGCATCTGTACACATATAGGCAAAATAGGGCAGAGAAAGCAGTACCGGACAGAGAAGATCAAAGACATGACAATCAATCACCTATGACCCCCCCCCCCCCCCCCACCCACATGCTCGATTACTGCTTGCACGACAAAAAGCGGTATATACATACAACCTGTTCACGATACTGGCAAACCCCAGACTCGAGTTTGATCTAAATTGATGAAGACGATTAAACACTCCTGCGACAAGGATATCAAAAATGAAAATTATGCCTTCGTCATTTACACGTCGTTTTGAAGACTTCGAATACAACTCAGTGTATTCCATGCCACTCAAGCCAGGACGAGAAACCAACAGGACGCCATCTAAAAACAACCAAAGGCAGGTATGGTAAAAGGAAAATCACAATAAGAATCCAAGTTCTGAGAAAGGCGTAAGCGACATGAAGTACAAAACGGAGAAAGGGCTCAGAGTGAGTATTAAGAGCTAAAGCGACTAAACAAAGGGGCATCAACACCATGTGAACACCGGATTCTTGCTCTTAACGGCCTCGAGCCGTTCGACGATGACTTTACGCTCGTGGCCATCCATCTCTTCCGCAGCAGCATAACCAAGATCTCCTTCAAGATCATCGCCGCCAAAGACAAGTGTGCTATCCCGGCGTTGTGATAATGAGGGTCCTTTCCTATGTGAAGGCCGCTTGCCATATCGTTTCGACTGGCGTTCAGTCGGTCGTGGTGGAAGCGTGGCCCAGCTGCTCGCAAGCTCCCTGCCGCTATCACCAAGGGTGTCCAGGTTACGGTAGTCGACTTGGTTGAACGATACCGGGCTGGCGTTACGCTCTCGTATTTGCCCGGACTCAAAGGACGTCGTATCCCGTGATAACTCAAATCGATTGGGATTCGGTAGCTCATGAGTTGGAGAACCGAAACTAAGTAAATCCCGATGCGGACCAGGTTCAGAAGCCATGGCAGCACTGATATCCATCTCTTCTTGCGACTCCTGGCGATCACGAGCATGCCGCCGTTGGACCTCACTGGAGGGAACACGCAGCGGAATCGCAACTGGGATGTCAACCAAGTCATCCCAAACACATACTCTTGTTCTGCGAGTTAGTTCCAAGGGGCCATGGTCTGATTGTTTCAGAGTTTCAACGACATTCCAAGCCTGCCCTTTCATGACTGCAATCTGTCGTGCAAACATGCTCTCTTTGAAATCACAATCTTGGCTAAATACACGTCGAAGCGCGGTCTGAGTGCCACTCCACCATGCGGTTGACGTGAGAAGAGGTAAAAAGTGTTCGCGAGTCTTTTGAGAGAATGGTTGCCCGATCAAAGATACAGGTAGGAATAACCAGCCAAAAGGAAAACTGCGCCACTAATAAAGACGGTTAGCATTGACCTGTTAAACAGATAAAAGGAAACTCACAGCATCGGGGTGTTTCCATGGCCAAGATAAACTGTTGTCGATAGCCCCAATGGATATTGTAGCGTTTGAGAGCTCCGGCGCGTTTGATGGGGTCCCCGTCCGACTCGTGGCTATCATGGCTTCACGTCTCTTATAAGGATACATAGGAGAGTTGGTTCGTTCTGAGTTCGCCGATATGGGGCGGGCCGGAGGCATGTTCTCATCATCGTCCAGATGGTTCACTCCGTTTAGTTTTGGCGGCTCTGACACTATCGTAACTTCTTCAGTGTGCCAGTCTACTTTGATCATCCAGTTGTCGAGACCTCGGTCAGTATTTCGCATGATATAATCTAGAATAACCAGCTTTTCAAGTTCTTCTCGAAAGGATTGCTTGAGATTTTCCGTCCACTGGAACTTTCGTGGCCCATCGTCTTGAGGAGAAGGAGTGGGTGTGCGAGCGTCCTGGTAGTCGTCTTCGTCGTCCGAATGGATACCAGACGGGCGACAAGCTTCATTCCAAGGCCTTTTCTTTCTTCGTGGAGCGTCCTCAGCTCGAAACCCGCTATTAGACTGATCAGGCCAAGGGTGTTCCCTCAAGAAGATATTTGCGTCTTTATAGCCCTTCAAGAAAACCTGAAAACTGCCTTGTTTTGCTGGTAGCGTCTTCTTGCCTCTCCAAGCACGCCGTCGATCCCAAAAATCGTAATAGAAAGACTTAGAAGATAGCCAAACGATGTCAGTATAAGGAACGAGGTGGGTTTTGAGTCGAGTGTCGAGAACGTAAGCCGCAGCTTCGGACACGTAGGACAAATTCGGAATGAGACAGGCTCGGCCAAAGAAACAAGGGAATAAATTTCGATGAATCCATTTCGTCCATTTCGGATTTCGAGAGGCATATGGTTCTTCGTCTTTTGGTTTGAACACCCCTACCACCTTCCCATCACTGTTTCTCGCAAAGTAGCTTCCAGAGCTCCCTTGAGAGATCATTTTGGGGTGTACTCCAAGCTCAATCGCCACGCGAACACTTTCTACAATCTCATCAAACTCCGGTTCGGTCATTCGTCCGGTCTCCGGAGGCTCGGCCTCGAGGGATGCGGCAGTCACTGGCCTGATCCCCTCCGGGGGTTGAAACACGGTGTGATGAATCTCCAGTTGCTCTTCCTCGTTTGTTTTTCCTCTAACACGGTGAATTTTGAATTTTGAGGCGATTTCCTCCGCCCATTTCTCCAGCCTCATATTGATGGCCTTTATATCAACGCCCGATGAATCGCTTCTGCCTCTGCGGGCTCTTCCATAGTAGGGCCTCGTACTGCGATAACTGGTAGGAGATGATTGTCTGGAGGCCTGCATCTGCGCAGATGGACGGATAGGGGCATATCGAGGAACGGAGGAGGACAAGGTAGGAGGAACCGCGTAGGGGTCTTCGTCAGACTCGTAGTCGAACACTCTGTCTTCGTCGGCCTGTGCTAGGCGGGCATAGCCCGATGTAGCTGGCCTGGCTTTTGCGGGAGGCATTTTGCGAATAGGGAGAGAGGCGGTGAAATCTATGAGCGGAAGAGTGCCGGTTCACAATTAGTCCAAGGGCAAGGAGGCGATATGGCGAAGCAAATGGTGTCTTCAAGCAGTCAACTCATGCGTGACAGGGTCGATCTTCATAAAGATTCAAAACACAATTGAGTATGGCCCTAAAAGACTCGAGCATACAGAAGAAGAAGACGCTCTAAGGGGCCGTTTTTGTTCCCCGTTGAAAGTAAAAGATGCAGACGCTTGGTGCATACTCCGGTTGACGATGATGTTGTTTCCAGGAGCTCCTGTTAGTTACATAATCATCCTTGAGCGAAGCCACCTGCCAGCCTTTGAACAGCAAAAGCCTCGTCCTCCAGTACTGACAGAAAAATCTATGACTGGCAGTAAGAGATAGACCGTTTCAACTATCCTCCGTTAAAACCCCTGGTCTCGACACTCTGGCGCTTCGAGGATTCGTTCTGTTTTCCTGCGCAGCATTCAGAAAAGGGGCCAAGCGGAATAACATAGATCCGAAGATCAGAACTAGGTGCTTACCTAATGCGTGTACCTGCATCCTATTGGTCAATCGGATGTTCATTATCGATACGGAGCATTCGCCCATCGCCGAAGCAATAATCCCAGAGCTAACATCTTTCTCCAGCTTGCAAGCAGCATCTGAAATCCCCTTGATTCTCCATTGTAACAATAGTTTTACTCCTTCGCCATTGTCTTATTAGATTCCGGTTTAGTCTCTTTTTCAAGAATATCCAATTCTTTCGCCGCTTTCTCGATTCTAGTTCGCTTCACCATCGTTCGAAATGACCTCCGCCGTAGCTACTCTCGCCCTCGGATCTTCCGCTCTCAGCCCTACACTCCGTTCTGCCTCACATCAAGCGGATATGCTTGTGTTCCCTGCCTCTTCCTCTCATGAGAGTGAGCGCGTCGCCTCCACGTCCACAGGCCCTCCCTTATTAGGCACACCTGGCCAAGCCTCCGGTCAAACCGAACCTACGAATACGTACCCGATAAACCAGAATACGTCTAGTTTGGATATACAGTCCGCAGATAGTGCCCTATCTAATACCGGGCTTTCTGCGCTGGCGTCTGCCGCGTCTGCTCCAACGTCATATCTCCGGTTCGTACTCCACAGCATGATAGCTTGCGATAAGCTTCGCTAGAGTATATCAATGAGTGCTGGCAATCACTCGTTATAAGGTCCTGACTGACGGCTTCTTACCCCTTCTATTCGCATACAGGGCATATGATACTGTCGAGAGCACCTCCAACGGTCATAATGCGACGCCGAGCATGAACTATGCCAATTCCTCCCCGAGCGCGTCCACTGGTGGATCTGGAACCATCACAGTGAGTCAATTGACCTTTTTTTATATGCTAGCTATCGTCCGAAGCTTCTTTCCCACGCGTCTTCTCTCTTGCGCTCCTCGTGGATGTCGGACCGTTCGCGATCACGGAGCTTTCCCGATCGGGTCTAGTGCAACCTGGAGTTTTAGCGCGTCGCATTTTAGCGTTTCAGAGCCCCAATTTTTTCCCTTATCACTCCCCGGTCTCTTCTTATCAATGCGAGACAACTCAAAAGACAGATATATTGGTCGTTATCTTTAGACCCATCTCTACTCCGGTCTCCTGGCACCACTTCCATTTCTGCGCTGAGATGATGGCAACAACGATGGCTGACCAAAGTTTGCAATATCAGTCCGTCTGCCAGAATTGCGGCACCTCGAAAACCCCCTTATGGCGAAGAGACGGGATGGGCGCTGTGCTTTGCAATGCCTGCGGCCTTTTCCTCAAACTACACGGCCGCCCGCGCCCATTAAATCTTAAGACAGATGTAATCAAGAGTCGCAATCGGGTGAAGACCTCGGGTCAAGGTTCCAAACGCAAGGTAACTATAGCTTGCGAACCCGGCCGCTGGAATGGCACCTTTCTTCTTCCCTGCCCATCAGCAACTCTCGAGTGCTAATAATAATATTTACAGTCTACAACCGATTCCAATGGACTTTCCACCTCGAAATTGGATGGAATGACGACAGCCGGAGCATACGGATTCCCTCGGACAGGCAAAACGTCCCCGCCATCCGACCGTTCAAACTCGCCCGTTTCGCGGACTGATACACCCACCTTTGCCCACAACAACAATATCGCACCGCAAAATGTGTTTGATGGGGTTTCATTATCGGAACACGGCCTTAATCCTTCCACCGCAGGGCTGTCCGCCTTGCAGTTACAACACCCGTCACCCGGATCGAGTGCCTCGTCCAATGACCGCCAATTAGACCTGGCTACATACGAAGGATTAATCGCTGCTAATACCTCGCTCAAGACTCGAGTCAGTGAATTGGAAGTAATCAATGAGCTTTTCCGGGGACGAGTGACACAATTAGAACAAAGCGAGGAAGCGTCCAGAAGGTCAGAGATGAACGTCCGGGACTCTGAATTGCAGCTGAGACACTCTCTGGAAGAGGCTCAGAAACGTGAAGAAGAGTTGAAGCGCAAAATAAGCGAGCTGGAACAAGAGTTGGACGCATACAAACAGAATCAGAACAACAGCAACGAGATGATAGAACCCCAGGCGAAAAGGGTGCGTTTGTCGGACGAGCTTGACCTTTCAACGGACGTCATCGCCCAATACTCCTAACCTCCTAACTACCAGTCTCTGCGCCCATCGTGTCTGCCAATCGCCTCTGACGAACCCACGGGATAATGTCTCCCGATCCAATTCCTCACTTCGTCCATATCCTTTTTGCCGGATACCCCTGTGTTTTTCCTTTTCTAAAGCATCGGGATCGATATCATTTTTAATCGTTAATTTGAACTATATTGTATTTTATTACCTTTTTCCAGCTTGCTGTCTCCCTCTCTACTATTGTGGCGTTATAGGTTGTTTGGCTGCCAGCTTTGCTTGGTATGGTACTGAGTTACCACACGCACTCCTTCGCGTTGCTGGGCTGCGTATTATAGTCGTCCTGCGCAAGCGACTGATTAAGGGCTGAAATAACATGCATTTCCTAACTACAGGGTCAGATTATTCTGACCCCAATCCTGTCACTGGCGCTGATTCAAGTTCTCCAAACAGCAGGGAGCTTAACTACTGTTTTTGGTCTCTTATACTAGATGCTCCTTCATTGTTCCTGGCTCCACCCTTAGCTGATGGTAAAATGGGGGTTATCCTATTTGTTGAGCCATTTGGCAACTGTGACTTTTGTTGCAGACTAGTATGGGGTGACCGATGAAGAAGTAATCCTATCAATTAGCTCTGTTCTACTGCTCTTGTTCCTGATAAGGGCCTCTTTCGCCATGTTCAGCTTCATACAAATATGCTGTGCAACAGCCCTGCGCGCATGCGTGGGGAATGACATCACCGCTACCTCAGAACAGTATACTTGTAATTGGTCTTGGGATTATCTACAAAATAGCACAACGCTCGCGGCAAAATCAAGTACATAAGAAACAAATGATTGAGAGTATGAGATGCGACGCAATTTTTGTCTGGCGAGTAAGTCAACACTGGACAACTTAAGCTGCAGCCAGAATGGTCAGTTAAAGGTTACTTGCTCGCAGCCTTCAATCTTGCAACCATTCTCTTCTCGTGCCAAATACCCCACAAAGTGACCACGGCACCAAAGATCGAGGTATAGAACGTCACCCAGTACGCTGTTCGATAACAATCCAATCCCTCTCTGCACTCGCGATCTCCATCGGGCAGTTTGATGGAATTTCGATCGTAGACGGTCCCGTAGATAAGATTGAAAACGTTTCCGCCCAGCACTGCTGCAAGGGTCATCACACCCCAGTTTTGCGATATACCACCAATGCCAAAGGTATGCGCGACAATGGATGGGAATACCCCGAATAACATACCGTATGCGATGCCAGTCATTCCAGACACAAATATGAGGTTTTGTGGACTGGAGATTTGGGTGCCGGCGATCTGGGCCGTGCAAAAGAATATGGATGACACGAAGACGCACCACTGTCGTGACATTTTCAGCTTCTTGACGAGAAGATCAGAGCCGATTCCTTGAAGATTGGATTAGCCTTTTGAACAGTGCCGTCAATCGTGTTTCAGGGGTATAATGGGAAGTAGTACCGCTGATAAGACGCCCAGCAAAACTAAGCACGGACAGTGTGGAAACGTGAATTGCCTGCCTTTTCTGAAGGAACCCAGGGCTCACGCTGTCATCATAATATTTCCAAAGCGCTTTGACCTAAATAATAATTAGCAATCGCCTTACAGGGAGAATACACCCAGATTTATGCTCACATCGTTTCCAACATTACTGACACACAGGTTAGCAAACTTCTGAGAATGTACAGGCAAGAGATACTAACTTTATGGTCATCAGCCCAATACCCGTCAACACACCCAGGGATGTAAACAACTGCCAGAACTCCAATGTAGGTAGCATTCTGAAGCCACGCAAATCTGCATGGAGTGAATCTCCGGCCACATGTGGTTTCTTGCTGTCTTCATAGAAGGAGTCCCTGGAATTTGTAGACGATAAAGAAGACCTGGTGATTAATGACGAAGTCTCATCGGTTTCAGTATTAGGCACGACGGTTTCACCGGGCACGGAGGGCGACGCCAATATCCCATGGGGATTTGGGACGTGCTGCTGACTTTCCAACGAGCTCGTTCTATGCAGCTGGCTGGACTCGGAGCAATCTCCTGACGTATGCCCTTGAACTGGGGTATATGGAGATGATGGGTGTGGTAGCAACTTGACAAAAAAGGAGGACACAAAGATCAGCGATGATGTCCCTACCGCAAGGACCAGCAGGAAGAGAGAAGTGTCGTCAGGGAAAGCGAGAGCAGCTATTGTCGAGAAGAAGAATGCGCTCAACCCAAAGGCCGCAAGAGGAAATGCAGTAGCTGAACCTCGATGATGTGGAAAATTGGATGCAGCTATTTGGCTATGTAAGTTTTTGGCCACAGCGCGAAGCGATTCACATACCTGTTTTGATAGACGCCGAAAAGGCAGAGCAGCTTCCCATGCCTGTGAAGAATGAGAAGAAGCACAGAAGAGGCACGCTCATCGAGCCCGGTCCGGAAGCATATGCTACTTGTTTATTAGCTCTCTTTCGTGCTGTATGAATCTGGGGGTGTAGCTGACCTCGATGCAGAGGAAAATACCCAAAGAACAACGCCACTGTCCCAATAAGAGTACCAGGACGAGGGCCTTTAGAATCGACAAGAAAGCCAATCGGGATACCACTAGCATATGTTCCCAAATTCGCAGCGGTGCCCTATGGTCTCTTAGCTGAAGAAGTGAAACAACAGGAAGAGCATACGTACAATAAGATTACTCTCCGTCGAAGACAGCTTCATACGATCCGCAAACTGCGGTGCCCATGCTGAATAGACGTACTAAACGACTGTTAACCATCTAGACCTGACGCTGACTCCCGCAGCGGGTGATGCATAGCTACATACATTTGTGCCGCTGGCGAGGGCAATGGCCGTCGCTGCTACAACGGTCAGCAACCGCTGCGCAGTTGTTACCGGCGGAGCCATGCAGAGACGAGAAAAGTTCTAGGCGCGAGGAAGCACCTTTTTAACTGCGTCCCTTGCTCACGACCCATGTGATGATCCTGATGCTTGTCGGAACCAGCTGATCTACTTGAGACTCAAGGGTGCGTTCGTGCCGTTACTCCGTAGCACTCCAATAAATCACTGGCTGATCAGATAATTCAGAGTATTGGCTCAGAACAGACAGCAGATGCCAGAGAACTTAAGTAGTCGTCTCAGGGGGCAAAATATCAAAATCTTTGAACATTCTGACTGCGAATTCGGCGACAAGACCCCTGTATAAGGCTTAACGCCGTCTCACCTCACACCCGGCTTATGTAAGCTGTAGTGACGTTATTCCCGGGCGCCAAGACCTGTGAGGCAACTCGTATCTTCAACGCCCGCGATCGCATCGACACCATCTTCATGCGCTGAAGCGCTCCAACTCTCTGGGAGCTTATTGTTTATCACTACCTGAGTATTGTCTACAACAAGGGCTTCATCATGGGTGCTCTATTGTCGCTGCCTTTGATGGCAGTCCCCAGCATCGGGACGGTGAGTCCTCATCTACCGGAACCGCGTACGGATCCTCTTGCTAACGTTACAAGGTCGTGGGCTGTCTGGCTTCATGCTGCGGAGCTGCAACTTGTTCTGCGCTCTGTAGGGCGTGCGGGAAATTTCAAAGCAGGTGTGTACATTTGTCCGCTGGCGGAAGTCCGAGCGCTAACGCCATCCTAGTATGGCTACGAGAATAGCCTACGCAGTCATCCTCCTTGTCAACTCGATCCTTTCCTGGATAATGTTAACGCGATGGGCGTTGAACAAACTCGAACATCTTACCTTCGACTTTTTACCTATTAGCTGCGACGGAGAAAAATGCCACGGCTGGGTTGCGGTCCATCGCCTGAACTTCGCACTCGGCCTCTTCCATGTTATCCTTGCGCTGCTCCTGCTAGGAGTACGTTCTTCAAAAGACAAACGAGCCGGTATACAGAATGGTTATTGGGGCCCTAAAATAATCGTCTGGCTAGGCCTTGTCGTCTTCTCGTTTTTCATTCCGGAGGCCTTTTACTTCGTCTGGGGCAGCTATTTTGCCTTCTTTGGCGCAATACTGTTCTTATTGCTAGGTCTCATCCTGCTTGTGGATCTTGCACATACATGGGCAGAGTTGTGCTTGGAGAAGATTGAAGACAGTGGTGCCCGCATCTGGAAGTTCCTTCTCATCGGCTCAACCATCGGAATGTACCTTTCTTCTTTTGCCATGACCATCATTATGTACTGGTTCTTTGCACACAGTGGATGCTCGATGAACCAGGCAGCAATAACGGTAAGTGCTCTCCCTTCATTCAATTTACACCCTGGTACTTATGCTGTGTAGGTCAATCTGGTCGTTTTCCTGATTATATCTGTGGTGTCGGTGCAACCAGCCGTGCAGGCAGCGAATTCCCGTGCTGGTCTAGCACAGGCAGCTATGGTCACCGTCTACTGCACCTACTTGACTATGTCGGCAGTCTCTATGGAGCCCGACGACAAACATTGCAATCCATTGATCCGTGCACGCGGCACTCGAACCGCGTCCATCGTCATCGGAGCAATCGTTACCATGCTTACTATTGCTTATACGACCACACGCGCAGCGACTCAAGGAATCGCCCTTGGCTCCACTGGCGCACATGGCGAATATTCTCGACTGGAGCAGGACGAGATGGCGCATGGCCTTGTTACCCAACAGCCCGACCGCAGTCGTCGTGAAATGCGCGCAGAAGCCCTTCGTGCCGCCGTGGAGAGCGGAAGTCTTCCTGCATCTGCCTTGGATGAGAGCGATGATGAGGACGACGATGCTGATTCCAAAGACGATGAGCGGGGTTCAACTCAGTATAACTACTCACTGTTTCACATCATCTTTTTGCTGGCGACTATGTGGGTTGCAACTCTTCTTACACAGGACCTGGACCCCGAAACGCGGGATGACCTTGCTCCGGTAGGCAGGTCCTATTGGGCCAGCTGGGTGAAGATTATCAGTGCTTGGGTGTGCTATGCCATTTACTTGTGGACGCTAGTTGCACCTGTTTTGATGCCAGAGAGGTTTGATGGTTAGCGCTGAATCTACTCGGAACCAAGAAGCTGAGGCTTGTGTAGCCGATGGTAATGGAGTGACGGATTTGTTTCATGGAGTTTTGTTCCGTTTGGCGCATTGGGATTGAATTGTACTGTATGTACTTTCGAACTGCACATAATCATGACATCGAATACCCAGGAAGAAGCTTCATATATTCGCACATTACGTAGAGGTCTATTATATTCAAATTCAGTCGCGCGCTATTAATTGTGTTACCGACGGGTCTTTTCTTCACAGCTTCAATGCATACAGTGACGTCAGTGCGTGTCCTTTATTGACTTTAGGCGCGCGCTCTAAGAGACGCGTCGAGATCGAAGAGCCACCGACTGCGAAGCCCAGGACCGAAACATCAGCGCAATCACTCAACCATCGCTATGGGATGACCATGGCTACGATCAAGGCCATCGAAGCCCGCTCGGTTTGTTGACCCTATCCAGAATCTTTCAGGGCGCTTCAGCTCACATCGATCTAGGTTCATCAAATTCAATCCGGACAGGTGATCGTAGATCTCTGCTCAGTGGTTAAGGAGCTGGTCGAAAATAGTCTTGATGCTGGTGCAACTTCAATCGGTACGATTTGCTATTTATTCTAGTCGTGATTGTGGAAGCATTCTAACGAGGGTGTGGTGTGTGCGCGTTTGAACAGACATTCGATTCAAGAACAATGGACTGGATCTCATCGAGGTTCAGGATAACGGAGATGGCATATCGCCTAGCAACTACGAAGGCATTGGTGAGTTTAAAAGACTGGCATTTGGTTTCCAAAACGAAGTGCTGACCTCATGAAGCTCTAAAGCACTATACGTCCAAGCTCTCCACGTTTGAAGACCTATCATCCCTCCAAACTTTCGGATTTCGCGGCGAAGCTCTCTCCTCCCTCTGTGCACTGTCAAACTTCCATATCATAACAGCACAGGCAGACCAAGCTCCCAAGGCTACACGATTAGATTTTGAAGTTTCTGGCAAATTGAAAAGTACTCAGGTTGTCGCTGGTCAGAAAGGCACTACAGCTTTCGTTGAAGGTCTCTTTAGACAACTCCCTGTCCGACGACGGGAGCTGGAAAAGAATATCAAACGAGAATATGGCAAAGTCCTAGGTCTCTTGCATGCTTATGCGTGCATCAGCGCTGGTGTTCGTTTCAATGTCAAGAATCAGATGCCCAAGGGGAAAAGCGTCGTTGTGTTCGCCACAAAATCGAATCTTACGACTAAAGAGAACATCTCAAACGTGTATGGAGCGAAGACACTACTTGCGCTGATACCACTTGACTTAGAGTTAGAATTTGAGTCGAGCACAGGACCAAAGGCCCGGGCTACGCAGCAAAGCGAAGACACGAATAAGATATTCGTGCATGGCTACATATCGAAGCCCGTGGTTGGCGAGGGGAGACAAACTCCTGATCGCCAGATGTTCTTCGTGAACTGTCGACCTTGTGGCTTGCCACAAATTGCAAGAGCTTTTAACGAAGTGTACCGGTCATTTAACATTTCCCAGTCACCGTTTATCTTCGCGAATTTCGAAATGGATACCAATGCGTACGACGTGAACGTCTCCCCAGACAAGCGTACGATTCTGTTACACGATGCCGGGGCCCTTATAGACTCTTTGAAAACGTCATTAACGGAGTTATTTGAAAACTCCGATCAGACAGTTCCTCAATCCCAGTTTCTAGCACGAAGACAAAGTTCAATTAAGCACTTGGTTAAGACAGGCCCTCCTGCCCCCGTCTCGGCTCAGTCGACGCTTGAAGGACCTGTGAATACTTCACAGAGCTCTGAAGAAGTAACTGGAGAGGATGGAGACGTTCCCCAGACCACTCAAACATCCATGAGAGACCATCTTCGGCAATTCGACGAGCGCCGGAAAGCTAATGAGTCTCCTATGTCTCGATCCGAAAGCCCCCAACAGACTGAGCCCGCAACGCAGGCCTCTGTAGAAGATGACAATGAACTGTTTGTGCCGTTGTCTACTCCTGGTACCCGCACCCAGGAGTCAGGCAACTTAGGCCACAAGTCACCAGTTCTCCAGCAGCAGAAAATCCAGGTCTTCACTCAATGCACCCCTCAGAGCTCACCCAACGTTATTCAAAACGCATTCAATCGAATGCGTCCCACAAGACCCCCTGCTGAGATCGCGACTATCACAATTGGCGACAAGACAGTTACATCGACCATCGGATACACTTCGCCGCCCAAGCGAAAAGCGCGTCAGGAAGAGTTGAGATCTGCAACGCCACCTGCAAAGCGGCATATTGGTTTTATACCGGCGAGCAAGCTTGGAAGGACTTTGAAGTCTTTTGCTGCTCCGGGCTCTCAAATCCAGAGCCGCCAGCAGGAGGTGGTGGAGAGTGATGAAGAGGAAGAAGAAGAGGAATCTGCAGCTGAGTCGATACGCAGCGAACCTCAAGCGATCCCTGAAGAAGAACAGTCTCAGGCAAGCGACTCTGACGAGGAAATGGAACATATCGATGGAGATGACGCAGACTCCGCTTCGGATTCAGACTCGGATACAAGCTACGTTGATGACAAAGAGCAAAAGATAAGAGATGAACAGAAGGTAGCTGAATTGATTCGAGCAGCGGAAGAGGCGGCCAACGTACCCTCTGAGCATAACATTGAACGGGCGAACAGGATCTCCAAGAGATCCCGCGGAAAAGACTCTGCGGTCGAATTGATGTGCACAATTGACGGCTCACTTGCAAAGATAGAGGCACAACTTCGGGTGCTTCAGGAGAATATGAAATCGCTGGAGAGTTACAAGAATTCAGATGAACAGGCAGCAGAAGAGGATTCGCAGCAGCAAGACTCAGCGGAGAACAAACTCTCCCTTACAGTGTCCAAAGAGGATTTTGCTAAGATGCGCATCATCGGACAGTTCAATCTTGGATTTATATTGGCCATCAGACCCGGTAATAACAAGTCTGGCCTTCAGGAAGATAGCACTCCCTTAACCAAGGACGAACTGTTCATTATTGACCAACATGCTTCTGATGAGAAATACAATTTTGAACGACTTCAAGCCGAAACAGTGGTCCAAAACCAGCGCCTCGTCAAGCCCAAAATTCTCGATCTCACCGCCGTCGAGGAGGAGATTATCATTGACAACATCGCAGCCCTCGAAAAGAACGGATTCGTCGTCGACGTGGACACAAGCGGTGACGAGCCCATTGGACGCAGATGCAAATTGCTCAGCCTCCCGCTAAGTAAAGAGGTCGTTTTCAACACGCGCGATTTGGAGGAGTTGATTGTTCTATTATCCGAATCGCCTCAGCATCATCTCGATGGGTCCAACAAAGAGGCAACATTTGCGCCCGCATCGTCACCGTCGCAGTTTTCTGGCATGTATACTCCACGGCCCAGCAAAGTGCGCAAGATGTTTGCCATGCGCGCATGCCGATCGAGTATAATGGTTGGAAATACCCTCACTATGAAGCAAATGGAGAAAGTTGTACGGCATATGGGGATGATTGATAAGCCGTGGAACTGTCCACATGGCAGGCCCACGATGAGGCATCTCATGAGTTTAGGGCGGTGGAATGACTGGGATGAATGGCCTGATGGAGGTGAGTGATGATGAGAGCGATGATGGCGCTGTTGAGCAAAGCGTTGGAGTTTGGAGACGATTTTTGGAGGAGTACGGCAATTTAGAGGGATGAACTGTTTGGATTAACCAGAAGACTTGATATTATCCACATTTGTTCGGACATATTCAATCTATATGTTGGTATATCGATTCGCATACTGATGTGATTGGCACTTAACTCATAAATTCAAGGCACTATCCTCCGATTCCCTGAATACGAAAACCAATAACCAACTCTGCTAACCAAAAACGAAATGCTACGTTCAAAACCACCTCCTCAGCAAACTCGACTGCGGCATATCCTGCTGTGCTGTCAGCCTCCCGTTCTTCATATCTTCCTCATCCGCCAATCTCAATGTCTCCTCAACAATCAGCAAGTCGCGCTCCATCAGCTCAGCCCAGTTCTGCAGGTCTCCAACCTCTTTGAGCCCCTGTCTGCCGTAGTCCGCGAGCTTCTCCAGTTCGTTGGCTTGCTGGGAGACTTTCTTGGTCGTCAATTTCAGCTCATCTTCTTGCTTTTGGATGATAGTGGCATTCTCGTGCAGTGTTGTGGCGCGTGTGCGGAGATCAGAGTCGAGATTGGAGCCGACAGACTTGAGGGATTCGAGGAAGGCGGTACGCGCTTCAGAGGTGGGATCTGAAGGAGGCGAAACGTTGGTGGCGGCATCTGTGGCCATTTTGCGGTTTTAATATGAGGTGTTCCGAGAACCGTTCTTCCAAGGCGCACGTTTGATATATATGAGAACTGTATCGGCCTGCGATAAAGGTCACAGCGCACGCACTCTCGTGGTGGTATCAGCACAGCGCGAGCAACCAGCTCAAAAGTCGAAACAGCGGATATAAAACTAGAAACTAATAAATCATATAAGTTCAAGCAAGACTGGACTGCGAATATCAGGAGTTTCTGCTGCGCTTTTGCGGGCAGAAAGATGAGCACAAAGCTTTCGTCCAAAAGACAACCCCACTTTCCACGTCATACGCGCTAAATCTCATGCCAGTTAGTGAGTGAGCATGCCGTCAAAGGTTCGGATGTACTCCAGATCTGCTCTGCATTGCATATGGGGGCTGTATACCGGGGCTTCTACCACCGAGACTCCCTTTGAGCAGATCTGACTGGACAGGAGTAAACATCTGTCATTTCAACCATAATGACCATAGCAGAACTTTTCCATGCCGAGTTCTGTTAGAATTCTTCTGGAAAAACCGAGGTGCGAAAGCTTCCTGGCGGCGCATG
This sequence comes from Aphanoascus verrucosus, assembly GCA_014839905.1. NCBI lineage: Eukaryota > Fungi > Ascomycota > Eurotiomycetes > Onygenales > Onygenaceae > Aphanoascus > Aphanoascus verrucosus. The sequence goes on along the minus strand of JACRYM010000019.1, from coordinate 317,907 downwards.
GCTGCTATAGGTCAGTGACAAGGGCCTCGTCGTGCGGAGGCTGCATCCAAACGTGTCACCAGTTGATGCCCGTACTTTGCTCGGGAGGATGTAAAGTCCGCCTGGTAATTGGAACGCAATCGACTGATGCGCAGTATGGAAAAGTTACCAGTTTTCTGTCTCTCATCGTGCTCGTAGATTGTGATCTGGAATTCGGACAGACTAGACGTTCAAGGTTGTGGTCGAAGATGGATTTCACGTGACCCCGCTATTTTCGTCTCAAGTTTCTTCTCTCTCTCTGTTCTCTCTTCCCAATGCACATTTGACACCAGAGACAGTTTTACTCTCTACAATGGCCCTCTGCATCCTGATCAAATGAAGAAGCGTGAAAATGATTTCAATTAATCAAATGCCCGTGCTAAGCTATGTCTAATGCAGCTTGAAGGAAGCTAACCTTCGGCAGTCGTCTATCAAAGGGCATTTTCTGAGAGATGGAGTACGTGCTTATAACTTACCCTTAACCTCAACAGAAGACCTTGTTGGACTGTCTAGCGATTCGAGCTCCGCAAGCAAAACCCCCTCAGGCACATCATCGCCTTCGTCGGACTCCAGCTCGAGAGCCCACGCTACTCGCCCTGCACGCGGGCTACGGACCTCGATCTCCATCTTCATCTGCTTCACAAAAGCAATTACCGCATTCTCCTCAATTTTATCTCCTTCTGACACGAGCATTTCGATCAGTTTCCCACTGATGGGAAGAATGACGTGGGATTGATTGTTTCGATCCCCCAGACGATGAGTCGATGAAAGGGAACTGGCAGATGTGGACGTGGTGTTCAATGTGATTTTATACGGGGTTGTTTTTGCTGGTGTTGCTGATGTTGCAGGAGTGGTGTATTCGATTTCTGCACTTAGAGATGAGGGGAATTCGTTGCGCAGGATACGAGCCACCCGCAAGTGATGGGGCAGCTGGGGTTGAGACGACCCCGATTTCTTGTCTAACGGTTGCAGGTCGATGGACCAAGCGTCTCCTTTTCGGAACGCCGTATTGGAGGCTGCTGCTGAGAATGTCTGTGAGACGGAGGATGCTGGTAACGGTGGCCTGTTCGACTGGATAGACTGCGAGATCCTTTGCCCATTCGCGACAATTTCACTCAGGTTCGTTTCGAGCCACTGAGTATCTGACCGCCATTCTCTGAAGTCGGAACTATCCACCACTGCCCGAAGGACATCAATATTGGTTCTGATTCCTGAAACTCTGGTGTCTTCGAGGACTCTTCGTGCTTTGGAAAGGGCTGCATCCCAGCTCGATGCTGTTACTATGATCTTTGCGATCATATTATCAAAGTCAGATCCCACCACGACTGGTGACAAAGCTGAAATATTCGTGTCAACTCTGACACCATTGCCACCGGGTACGTGAAACTCTGTGATTTTCCCAATGCTCAATGCGAAGTTGGCAGATGGATCCTCAGCACACAGACGCAACTGAATGGAATGAGGCCCTGGTGGTGTTCCCGGGTTCTTGTTTTCACCAAGCCCTATCTCTTGGAGCGATGCCCCTTGCGCCAGCATAAACTGAGTCCGTACGAGGTCTTGAGACGTTATGCATTCAGTTATGGTATGTTCCACTTGAAGCCGTGGGTTGATTTCAAGAAAATAGAACTCCGACAATTGCTCGTTTACGAGGAATTCAAATGTTCCGAGTGATAGGTATTTGATCTGTGGCTGTCAGCGCCGCCTGCCAAAAGAAAATATCCGTATCTTACCTTGCGAGCAATTCGAAGGGCTGCATCGATTACTTGACGAATGAGTTTGCGGTCTTTCATCAGTGCAGGAGCGCACTCGACGATTTTCTGAAATCGTCTCTGAATACTGCAGTCTCTTTCCCAGAGATGTCTGGCCCCTCCAGTTCCATCACCAATGACTTGAACTTCAACGTGGTGGTACCCTTCAACCGCGGCCTTCTCTACAAAGACTTTTCTGGAGGGCGATTCACCCGTTGCTCGATCGACAGATGTTTGCAACATATCTTCACTCCTGACAAGGCGGATGCCTCTCCCACCGCCTCCGTCCACAGCTTTGATCATAACTGGATATCCGACCTCGGCGACAAAGTTTTTGATGACATTCAAATCACTCGTCGGTTGCGTAAGTGCCCTTAGGACCGGCACTCCACATGCCTCTGCCAGTTCTTTGGCCTGTAGCTTATCGCCGGTCTGCGCAAGAACCTCCCAACCTGGTCCAATGACTTTGACGCCTGCCTCTTCCCACATTCGCAGCGCGAATTCTGGGCTTTCGCTCAGAAAGCCATAACCGGGGTGAACTGTGTCAATGCCGTGTTCTTTCGCGAGCTTCACGAGCAAAGAGATATCCATATAGGACGCAGGCGTTGGTAGAACGAGAGCATGGTTGGGAGCACCCAGGTCGCAGTGAGATCTATCTTCGGCTGTATACAATGCGTAGGTTTCGACAGGAGTTGGAAGCTCTCTGGCCGCTTGGATAATGCGGACGGCGATTTCACCTCTGGATAAAAAAGAATGAGTTTTATCTCTGTCGAAAAGATCAACGGAGGGCAACACACCTATTAGCTACCAAGAGCTTTCTTATAGGCCGCGCTGGAGGAATCATATTGCCCTATGATTGTATTCTTTCTTAACTTGAGGTCCTTTCTTATGTATGAGAAGAAACTGGTAGTATCAACCTCGTGTTGAATTGTATTCCTCGCAGTTGGTTAAGAAGCATAAGGAGTCTCAATTATAGCATCTGAACATTCCTCTTGAAACGTCGCGATAGTTTCTCAGGCCAACAGTTTCTTCCGTCTCTCTCGCAAACCGTCAGCAATTGAATCATCCATTCCCTAGATCTAGAAGACAAATTCCACGCCGATAACCTCAAGAAGCAACAGTAAACAATTAACCCTCGGTGCTCTTCATAATTTGGCCGGAATTCGGCTTTTTTGGAACTCTCCTGACCGCAGATTGTCATGATGCGGGGAAGCTTTCTGCGGAGAAAGCTTTTGGGCGGGCTCCAAGCTCAATTTTACCACAGTATGCCGAGGCTTAACGCCACCAAAAGCTCCCCGGTGAGTTCGTAGACACCACCGAGGGTAACAATGATATTGCTTCACGAGCTTCAATTTTATTGATGTAGAAGGGATTGCGAGTGTCTGATCGAATTGACCAAGCCTATCTTACGACTTATCACAGAATCTGATTTATTTTCGCAGATTGTCATCCCTGTCAGCGAGAGAGCATCATTTTTGGATTGCTCAAGGGGACGACGACGTTCGGGGCAAGAATAGCGCTGCGTGTTGAAAAAAAGGGTACCAGAACGTCCTTGATCAGTCTTGAAAATTATTCAGCAAGCGATCAGCATTTTATCGTCACCGCTGATATACAGTATTTATCATTGGAAATCTTAAAAAACCAAAAAGCCTGCAACCATGGGCAAGGACGAAGCGAACACAAACGAGGCACAGGCCTCGCAAAAGGCCACCGAACGACTCAACCAACTCTCATCACATCTCGAACCCAACGCAAATCATGCCAAAAAGCGCAAGCCCAAATCCGCCCTTCCCGCCGACCACTCCGACGTCCTTGGCCAAATTGCTTCCCTGCGCGCCCTGGCAGCCAACCCAGACCCGAAAAATCGAGGCTACATCCGCCAGAAACAGGCCGGGAAATTATGGGTACGTGAACGAATCGAGCAACTACTCGATCCGAAAACGTTCCAGGAGATTGGCTCTATCAGCGGTACGGTGACGTGGAAACAAACTGGCCCATTGACGGAAGAGCCAGTGGCGTTCACGCCGAGTAATAACGTACAAGGGATGGGAAAGTTGGGTGGACGAGACGTTCTCTTGACTGCTGATGATTTTAGTATCCGCGGTGGGCATGCGGATGGGGCGATTGCTGGAAAGACCGCATATATGGAGAAGATGGCGGTCGCGCTGAAACTGCCCATGATCAAGCTGGTCGATGGAAGCTCGGGAGGCGGGAGTGTGACAACGATTCGCACAGAGGGCTATTCATATATTCCACGCGTTGAGCTTTTTAAGCATGTTGTTCAGCAACTGAATATGGGAATACCCAACTTGGGCGCTGTTGTTGGTCCTGCTGTAAGTCATTCATGAGAATCCTCTTCCAGTGTTGCGTCCAACCTGCTCTAACAAGCCTGCTTGCTTCGATAGATTGGCCTTGGTGCTGCCAGAGTAGTATCCTGCCATTTCTCCGTGATGGCGGCCGATGTGGGATCTCTCTTCAACGCTGGCCCGAAGGTTGTTGAGGGCGCAACATTCGAAGAAGGTCTTGACCTCCAAGAACTAGGAGGCCCTTTGATGCACTGCACCAATGGTACAATCGACAACCTCGCCGCAAACGAGGCAGAATGTTTCGAGCAGCTGAGCACTGTGTTGAGTTATCTCCCAAACTCAGGCGCGGATGCCCCACCAGTGGTTCCATGCGACGACCCAGAAGATCGAGAAGACGTTTCACTTCGAAGTATAATTCCCAGAAGACAGCAAAGGATGTATAATCCATGGACAATCATCAAATCCGTCGTGGACCAGAATTCATGGTTCGAGATCGGCCCATTATGGGGAAGAACCGCGATAACCGGACTTGCTCGTCTGGGCGGTCGGCCGGTTGGGATAATTTCGCTCAATTGCGAAGTCAACAGCGGAGCTTTGGACGCAGCAGGCAGCCAGAAATTAACGAGACTGCTCAAACTATGTGATGTTATGAACATCCCGGTCTTGCAATTCGTCGACGTTCGTAAGTACAATCATGCAATCTTGCCTTGTGCCCGTTGCATAGGGTCCATACTATCGAGATCCTAACCAAGTAATACATAGCCGGATATGCGATTGGCACCGTAGCTGAAAGGACGGCAACAATGCGATGGGGCGTTGAGCTCGCCAAAGCATATTACTCCACCACCATGCCAATCTTCAATGTCATTACCAGACGTGTTTTCGGCGTTGCTGGTGCTGTTATGATTGGCAGTCGAGATCCAGTAATGCAAGTCGCCTGGCCATCAGGTCAATGGGGCTCATTGCCCTTGGACGGTGGAATTGAGGTCGGCCATTCATATGAGCTGCGAGAGGCTGAAAAGCTGGGAAAGAAGGCGGAACGGTATAAGGAGTTAGAGAACGAGTATCTTCGATTGATGAATCCGGTTCGCACGGCCAATGCGTTTGGCGTCGAAGAAATCATCGACCCGAAAGATACCCGGGCCGTCGTCTGTGCGTGGGCAAGACGAGTATATGGAGGTCTCATGCGAGAGAGATTGGCGAACAGAGCCAACGGAAGGATCCAGCCTAGTTTCTCCTGATCCATATAAAAACCAAGGTCTTCTGAATGACCCCGTTTAAGGAGCCTGGACAGGATAACAAGCGATCATTTTATTATGCCAACGCCCTGTAGTGTTAGGTAGACATCTGTTCCCCAACCCCACATACTCTGAAGGTGAATACTGCCGCCAAAGTATTCTGCATATGCGCGTCCTAATGGTAGCCCATAACCCAGTCCAGCGATGGTGCTGTTATTCACATTACTATGCGAAATGGCATTTAAACCATCAAGATTCCCGTTGTCTTCATAGGAAGCTTCTTCCTCAGAGTATGTCGTGTAGCTATAGGACCAAATGTTTGGCAGTATTTCCGGCGGAATCCCACCTCCACGGTCACGAAAACGGATAGTGATACTTTGTGTTGGGGAATCGATAGAGCCGAAAACTCCCTGTTTGCCATTGAAATCTCCTGGCTCTCTATCCATCTGGAAATCAATATCACTGTGCGTGGGTTTGCAGAACTGACAGAACGTCAGTCCCTTTTTCACATCGCCATTGGGCACATCAGGTGCCGAAGCGATCGTGACCTCGATGGGATGGCGCTCGTTTCCGTTCTCCACGACAGCTCGGAAAGCGTTTTTCAACAGCTCAGTGATGATGTATTCAAGATGAACGGGTATATGAGCAAAGGTCGCATCAACTTCGCCATTGATGATAAGACGTGGTCGAACGCCATATTTGAGTTCACAAATTTCAGCAACGAATTCCTCGCAACTTCGAATGAGGCGGGCAGGTTGAATCTCAGTATCAATCACACCAATATAACCCGAGCTGACAGGAAGTTTGCCATCCTCCGTGGGCTGGGATGCCATGTGTAGCGCTAAATGCTGTTGAGCTATCAACCGTGTCCCAATCCGCGCGCGTAGATGTTCGTCCAGAAATTTCGTGACTTCCTCAGTGCTGATATATTTCCGACACTCGAGGAAGCCTCTAGCCAATACAGGAATGGTATTCGTATGTGTTTGAACAAGATCAGCCATTGTTTCAGTGAATTTCTTTTCATCTTCTAGGGTAGTAATCTTCTTCTTCTGGAACGGAAGCAGTGTCGACAACGAATGAACATAGTTGTTATATATTTCTGCGACATGAGGATTCGACACAACAATAAAGGGAAGATTTCGAAGCGCCTGAATTCGGTAGGCTAGCCGTGCAGGGAGAAGGGACAGTGTGAAGTTGGCCGATGACAAAAGAGCCTCTCTTGATAGGGGAGGACAGCCATGCCTAACAAAGCTCGCGCGTCAGCCTCAGTTGTCTTAACCACGAAATCCCACCGGGTTACGCTTACCTGAGCAAATCATTCAGCGTCAACGGACGTTTAGGACTGGATGCCAATTGTGTAACTTCATCAGTCGCAACATCCGCTGCCGATGGAGGGTAGGACCATGAATTTGCAGTGACTGAAGAAAGGGGACGAAATGTGATTGATCGGAATGGCAGACTGCGCCGAAACAGTCTGGCAGAGCGCAACGGTCGTGGGTAAGCCATGGCGATTCAGTCCTATACCATGCCGTGTCGTCTGAAGTCTTTGCGATCACATCGAAGGGGATGGATGGGAGTGGGATGAGATGCTGTTAAGAACATCGCCAAAAAACTAACGCGGATATCCATGCAGCTCCTAGCGCGGTTGAAGGTGGCTCGTGCGGTTATCAGCGGACAAGGGGTAGCCCCACCGCGCTATTCTGAGGCCAGCTATATTTCTCCCTCTGCTGACTAAGTTTCCTTCTTTGGCTTAGATAAGCATGATGCAAGCCGCACTGCAAGGGACGTTAGCGGCGCAAGCAAGATTAATTGAACAGCAGAATGCCAGGAGTCGACAAAGGGCTCCATGATGACCGTGCTATCATGGTCAATTGGTCAGAAACGATATCAATAATGTCATTGACTTTATCAGTGATGGAAACACAACTAATAAACACTAAGAAAAGGCTAGCCTTCAACAATCCTATCCCTCGAGAATGTTCAGCTGTCGAACCGCATTCCGCGCATATACCAGACATCGGGCCATCTTGAGACGGTATACCGTTTGTCAACGTTGCAATTTGCTGAATCGTCTGCTATCCAGACCAATCACCTCGATCGCGTCTGCTCCTCGAAACTTCCCTACGTCCGGATTTAAAGAAGTCGACCTCTCAGAACCCGTTGAGGAAGAGAGGTTGCCGAATTACAAACCGGAGAATTACTATCCCGTTTATATTGGCGAGATATTCAATTCGAGGTACCAAGTCATCACGAAGCTTGGGTTTGGTGCTGCTTCTACAATATGGTTATGTCGAGATCTCAGGTAGGGAGGCTTGAAAGTATGAGCACGCCTTCCCACAAATGCTGAGAATATACTAGAGACCGGCGCTATTTGGCAATGAAGGTTCATGTTCTCAGTCAAAGAACTCTCCCTGAGATTGTACTGTCCGAATACATCAACAGTATCAATGGAAGAGAGCATGAAGGCGCAAAGCATGTACGGCGTGTACTCGACTGGTTCGAGATTCTTGGTCCGCATGGAAAACACATCTGCCTCCTCTATGAGCCTACCGGCGTGGATATTACAACATTCATCCATCGTTTAGAGAATGGCGCGTTAAATGAGAATTTAACCAGGGTCACTGCGCGGCTGATGCTTATGGGTTTGGATTATCTTCATAAGATCCATATCTTACACACAGGTGAAGATTTGAATACCACAGTGAAAGGAATTCTCAGTGGTTGGAACTAACGTATAATAGACGTGCAGCCAAATAACATTCTTCTGGCGATTGATGATGATTCTACTCTAGCGAAGCTTGAAGACGAGGAACTTGACTGCCCAGTTGCTCGAAAAACACTCCCTGACAGGAGTATATATTTGACCCGATATATGCCCATCACCAGCGGCGAGCCTATTCTTTCCGATATGGGAGAAGCTCGAGTAGCGCGTGGAAAGCAGAAAGGACTCATCATGCCAACCGTCTATCGAGCCCCAGAGGTGCTGCTTGGCATGGAATGGGACAGCAAGGTTGATATATGGGGCCTTGCTCAAACTGTATGTCGACCCAGAGTATATTACTTGGATAGCATGACCTTCTCTGATCATAGTTTTCAGACATGGTCAATTTTTGAAGGAGACCATTTATTTCGAAACGTCGCCCATACGGGAGAGGTTGATCTTACACAGAGATTCGCCCAGATGACGGCGTTGATGGGACCTCCCCCCCCTGAGTTCCTCAGACGAAGTAAAGAAAGTTACAGATACTGGGATGAACAGGGTCAGTGCCTCATCGATTGCGTTGTCGATGTCCGCAATCACCGTTCTTGAAGCTAAGCTCACTATAGGAAACTGGAAAGGCTCCATACCTTTACCGGATGAATCTCTCGAGTCTCGCGAGGAGAGGTTGAATGGTAGGGATAAACAGCGGTTTTTTCACTTCATAAAGAAAGTTCTGCGCTGGTTGCCTGAAGAGAGACCAAGTGCGGAACAGTTGCTTGAGAATGACGAGTGGCTTAAAGGGCAAACAATATCCAAATCAGTCCACAGAACAAGGTCAGCGTGAGTATGGACAGTAAGGGATATGAGCAGATGCATCTTTCGGGAACAAGGCGAGGTACTGTAGTCTCGATCATCTATAAGTCAGCTTGAAGTTATCGTTTAATCTCTAGTGATCTCGAAACCTCTCAGGCTTATCAGTTTTGTGATATAGGTCAACTCAAACGTTATTCTCTTATCACAAATTGTCAAAATTCCTTTCACTTGAGCAACCCTGACTTGACCCTCAGCTAATACAGAATTACCCGAGTGGAGGATGCTGCTTGGCGGACATAACGTTATGTTCAAGCCATCCGTATCGCCCCACCAATTGAGTTTACACGATCACGATCAATACTACTAACAAAATTTTGGAATAACGATCATTTTGTTATGGCTGGCGTTATGATGCTGGGTATAAGGTTGCTACCCCATCCGTCGTTGTGGATGGACAATCAACAGCAGCTCCAGTGCATCAGAACTTCAAAGTCTCCAGTCTTCTACGAACCAGACTCTACACCTATCACAACATACGTCCTACATTCTGCACTTCATAATGCCGCGTTTCAGCAGTCCTTTTGACGGCGCCCAGCTCTTCTACCGAGACTATGTCCCCGTCCCCCATCCGCCACCATTCCATCCTGATCCAGCATACGGCATCAAACCCCAGCCGGCACTCGTCTTCATTCACCCCTGGCCACAATCTAGTTTCGTCTTCGAAACTCTCATGCTCAAACTCTGCGAAACATACCGATTCCGCTGCATTGCGCCTGATCGTCGTGGATTTGGGAAGAGTGACTGGACTGGGTGCGAACATGACGGATCGAAGCCAATCGATTATTCAGTGTTTGCGGCAGACACAGCTTACCTTTTGGAAAAGGCCAAAGTCGGCCCGTTTGTCTTCGTGGCCGCAAGTATGGGGCCCGGGGAGACGGTGCAGGCGTACTGGCAGAGTCAATATGTCAGAGAGAATTGCAAGGTTGGAACGTCCCTCCTGTTTTGTATAATGTTTGTTGGCTGATATCAACATAGGGGTTCTTCTGGATTGGGCCTGCTTTACCGTTTCCACTAGCAACGGCCGAGAACCCAAAGGCCGTCGAGCAAGAGATCTGGGATGGTATTCTCCAGGGCCTTCGCACTTCAAGGGCAGAATTCGTGCAGCAAGCGATGCCTGGATCCCTAGGGCCAGATGGAGGTCATGATTTGCCGCAGCGCACGCTCCAACAATACATTGATACGGCCCTTAGTGCCGATCCTCTGGCCGTCGAACGATGTGTCCAAATTATCACCTCGACGGATTTCACCGAGAAACTGTCAAGAATCGGACAAGAGACCGATATTCCTGTCATGGCTATCAACGGCGATAAGGATCTGGGCAATCCTACAGAGGCGAGCTTAGTCAAGATCAAGGAGCTGATCCCCAATGCTATCACCAAGGAGTATCAGAATGGTGCGCACGGTATGAATTTTCTGCACTCCCCGGCAATCTTTCGAGTCGAGCTAACCTTCGCAGGTTTACAAGTCACCCACCCAGAGGAATTGTTGAAAGACCTTCTGGAATTCATCTCGATGCTGAAATAACTAGTCCTGCTTTTGATAAGGGTATTTGTCTCTGTCCTATAAAATGCTCCTCTGTTTATCGAATCAATAAATATATTTCTCGAATGACTTCTTTGGTTGCAACGACTGCCACATTCCTGATTTCCAAAAGGGGTCTAAAACTGCAATCTGCCATGCTCTCAGATCCAGACCGAACACTTGTTCGGTAAGTTATTCACTTCTGAGAATGCAAGTGATCGGCTCTTCGCCGTATGGCATCAGTTTTCACTCTGGGTTTCTCACACCGTGACTGCAACTATTGGACCGCATCATCCCGAGTAAATAGCGCGAAAGCCCAATGAAGTTCGATTCTCTTTGATTGGAATCTGTCACCACCTTCACCGTTGTCGCACTTTTGACGATGTCCGTTCATGATTCACTCTTGTGCTCGAACATCCCGCCCGACCAAGGCAATTGTGGTTCTCAATGTCAACGTGGTTTCAGGAAATATGAAACCACTCACTTGCCAGCAGCAAAGTCGAACATTGGCAGCGAGTGAATCTCATTACCGAATGCCTGCTCCGTCACTTTTGCGTGCTCGCATTCTCTCCACCACCGCATTCACTGAACCGAGAGGTTGCGACCTCGGGCGAGCGCTCCATGAGCGTCTATCAATATTTGCAACTTTTCCGTCAACTCGCAAAGAATTTCCAACTCTTATGTCATGATAGAATCATCTCTCTCCTTTTCGCATGACTCGTGAAGCCGTGGTCTTTGACTTCGTGGGTTGAACGATGTCGTCCCTCTGCCAAGCACCATAACGTTATGCTCGCTCTTGGCAAGCACATCGGGATTGGCTGCGACGTCAAATGTCTCCGTGATCGTGTTAAGCGGCTCACGAAGTGCAAAACGATCTCGTATTCAGCGCTGCTTGACGATGAACATGGCGGGAATTCGACGGAGCCTCGGGTCAGTGGCTGCGCAAATAAATAGCTCGGTATCGCAACGGGCTCTGTATGTCAAATCTCAATCCAAGAATCATCTCAGTTCACAAGTTACTCTTTCGTTGAGACGTCGGTGTAACGAAGTATACTACTTGTCAAATCGTCAAATTAACGGACTTTCTCGTTGCAAAAGCCCAACAATGGCTCCAAAGCGAAGGAGGCAACCTGAAGACATAGAAGTCCCAGCTCTTTCAGAAAATGCTGCCGAACGAAAGCGAGCCCTGAGCGTTCTAGCACAGCGCCGGTATAGTGAGTCCACCCTTGAAACACGACTCCCTTCTCAAACTCACATGCCGAATTCCCATGCTGATGAATTTTTTAGGGAAGCGGAAGCGAGAACAGCTTGAAGCATTGCAAAAAGAAGTCGAAAGTAAAAGAAATTGCGGCTCCTCTGGTCCATTGACCCCAGACAATCCATCAGGCGCATCGTCCTCGAATTCCCCTATCAATGTTTCGCGGGTGTCAATTTCATCCATTACGGCAGATGACTCTGAATGTGTGCTACCCTTTACTCCACCAGAGGATGGCTTGCAACTCCAGGAGTCGACTCTGACTGGATTCCTCGATATGACACCATCAGACTCCGGGTCAAGTCTCCTGCATACATCGAATTTTCTGGACTTCGACCTCGAAGACCCTTTGTTCAATCTGGATCTCCCGGCTGCAACTCCAGATCTAGATTCGTTACTGGCCGTGTCACCACCTTCTCCTAACTCGTCGGCGATGACATGGCAATTCCTTTCGAATGCTGCGAACCTGGTCGACGGATTCAACCCAGATATATCTGCCAGTTTGCAGTCACATCAGACTTCAACGTTCACCTTCCCTGATGACAGAATTATTGAGGTACCGGCATTAACCCTTCTAAAGGCTGTCCTAACGGTTGCGACACGCCTTAATCTGACTGAGTACCTATGGGATCTTTCAGGCGTCAGTCCCTTCTTCTCGGGCTCTCCAATGGATGAGCCCGGCACTCCAGATTGCAGATCGAACTCCCCTACGAACATGTCAGCGCTTCTGGCCAGTCTTCCAGCCAACTACCGTCCCACGCAGACGCAAAGGCTTGTTCCTCACCATCCGATCCTTGATCTCTTACCTTGGCCAACTGTGCGAGATAAGTTGATCCAAGTCTTCAGTCTACCAGCACATTTAAGACCTGCACCGGCGGCAGACCCAATGGGTCTCGTCACGTTGGTGTATGATATTGAAGATCCAACGGAAGGCCTTCGGGTCTCTGGGTCAGATCCCTTTGTGGCAGACATGTGGGAGGTTGGACAGCTGGTGTTCCAGCGATGGTGGTGGGCCTTTGAAGGTCCCATCGTGGAGAGGAGCAATCAACTGAGGAAAAAAAGGGGACAACAGGGGCTTGTCCTGGGGACTGTCGACTGACTGAGACCGCGTCGAGCTGATATTAAATCACGTATGACCGATGATTGGAATACCTCTTACAACAAGGAAGGGTCATAATCTAAGTGGCCCTGCGTTGTGTTTAATATCTTTTCCCACGACCTGACGACTATAACTTTTTTACCTACATGAGCTTCAGGATGCTGAAGTGGGTTTAAAGAGAACTCGTTTCCATCAATTCTTCATAACGTCGAGTGAACCTCTTCGATTCTTAAGAATCTCTCCAGCAACTCTCTCCTCCCTTCGCAATAATGATTATTTCGACTATCCCTTTGGGCTTCTCCAGATGAACACTGCTATTCATCAAGCAGTAGTATTGGATATCGCATCGTGGCTCCGTGCAGCTCCCCGCTCGACCACCCCTGCCTTCTCAATCCTGACAGACGCCAGGCAGTCCACGAAAGGCTCGACGCCAGACATAATCTTGAGATACCGGGACGAACTTCGAAAGAGAACCCTAACCATGTTTGCTTCTATGAGATGCCAGTGAGTTCTCACACTAATTTTGAGTTTGCAGACAGTTGTACTGATGGAACCTGCAGTTCATGAGCGATATAATAGTCGAGTATTGCTACCACGACGCGAAGGCACGCCCATCCACGAATAGCTCATGTCGGCTCTGGTTCGAGATACTACTTCGCTATACCAGGGACGGGCTTGGACCCAAGGTGGAAAACCTGGATGGCAATGAGAACGAGCCATCTTACATTGTCGTCTACTCCACCAAGGACGGAGACAAACGTGACTCGGTGTTCTTTGCGTTCTATACCACCAGTGAGCCTCCGCTGGATGACGTTGCAACCTGGGATAGATTCCGGGAGAAGTTGACCGAAAAGATAATGAACTCGCGCGTCCAGGAGGGACATTGCAAAGATCTTTTCAGCATTACCACGATAGGAATCTTCGCTCGGTTCCATCAACTAAAACATAACGATGCGAGATAAGCGAATATCACTACCCTCACGGCCAGATAGTCGCGCTTTTACAGAGTGATGGCATCGAGGGGTTTCGAATCTCACACTACTCCCCCAGTTCATAAGACTCGAAAAGAGCATTGGTTGGCCCGCCTAATAAGCAAGCTTCGGCGATAACAATCGCACTGTCTCTGCTCTACGTTCATTGTAATAAGGGGTTTAAGGGAGGATACTTTGGCCAGTTTATCCCTGGTTACTTTGCTCAGGCACTTGCGTCTGAAGTCATGTACCTAAGTTAACAGACGAAAGCCATGTGAACATCCCTGCAGTCTGACGTCACAGGCAGCTCCATTAAAGTTACTATTCTTAGAGTGATGCGATGTATGTAAAGATGAGACGAACACCTTTTTTCACCAACCTTCTCGGCCCATCCCCTCTTGCGATGCCCAGTGAACAACCCGCCCTCCTGCACGTATCATTGTTTTCGTCTCGTTTCGTTTCGTCCTGTGCTGTCATGTCGCAGTTTCGTCTCAAAAACCCGCTTTGAGCTTGTGTGGGTCGTTTCCCGTCTCATCTCTGTTGATTAATACGCGGAAATTTTTCTGGCCTTCCGTGTTCTTTCTCCCCCTCCTTTCACGGCGGGAGCTTTCTTCTTCTTTTTCTCCCCTGGCACGAACTCTCATCTCTCTTCTCTCTTTTTCCTCTCTCTTCATCCTTCACAATCCTTCATTCCTGCAACTCACACTGCTCCTTAAGCACTCGTCCATCAGCGCCTCGAAACTTCTCAAGTCCACTATCAATCAGTCAAGCTTCCACTTCCTTCACTCCAAGACCGTCAAAATGGTTATGTTCAACGTGAGTCACTGGCCTTGAGAATCCTTGAGAATCGTGCTTGAGAATCGAGCCTAACGCGTGCTGAAAACAGGTCACTCTTCGTCCTAATGCCTCAGTCGAGGAACTCGAGAAGTGAGTTCTTAGTTCTAATCTGTTTCTGTGCGTATGTGCCGTTTGCAGTATGACTCACAGTTGTTCTTATAGGGCCAAAGAAGAAGCCAAGCAGACCGGTGGTACCATTCGCCATGAGTACAAGATCATCAAGGGGTTCACGTAAGTCCTATTGCCTTCATAATTGACCTTATTCGTATCTAAGCCAGAGGCTAACTACGGGTGTTTCTTATGGCAGCGTCGAGTATCCTGACAACCATATCCATGTCCTTCAAAGCACCAAACACGTCAACGTCGAGCAGGACGGTCCGTCTAACGCTCAGACCAAGTCCAACTGAACAGGCTTGAACTTCGTTTACTTCACGGCAATTAAGTCCTTTTTTCTTTCGGAATATGAATTTTTTAGCAGCATGACTCGGGCCGGGTACGATGGAGCATCGGTCTTTATGAATTTCACGGGCGCATGGACTTGCTACACTCTGGGGGAAACAAAACAAGGAGTAAACGGTGTTTCTGACTTTTCTTTATTCATGTCTCAAACAAGAGCCGGGGACGGAGTTTCTCGGTACTTCTATTGATTTTACTGTGCTTTCTCCGCCTGCCATCTTGACAGTGCTGAGTTGATATCGTTTCGTCTGCTTTCTTTTCGGACACGGTTTACGGGGCCTTGACCGACTACTTCAAGCATGGGGGAGGTTCTGAAATCTGCGAGTCAAGATGGTGACGGTGTTCTACGTTGAGCGGATTTTCTTTACTTCTTATGTTGCGGGGTTCCATGGAGTTCCGACTAGCTAGAGACTTTTGAAATGAACTGATTGCCTATTTACTTCTCTAATCCGCCTTCCGAAGAATGACCTCCTGTCGCTTGCCTACTATGGAATATACTCAACGATTTTGGTGATTTTCGTGGGTTCCCCAACGATCAACGGTCCGTCTGTTTCTGCACATTTCCGTCTGAAGTGTTCTTGTCATCATGTCATGGAGAAGACCCCACAACGGAACCCCCACCCATGCGCTCCTCCCTCTGGACCCAATCACTCACCACAAAACAGCCAAGGCATACGCTAAAATTACGCTTAAATCGGGTGATGGCATCATACGCGTGTGTTTCATGACAAGGTGGGGCGACCACGTTTTTCTCTGTCCCGCGTTGCACCTGATTATGTCACGAACTGTTGTATCAAATTCACGGTTCTGTGATTTCTATGAGGTCATTTTGCGGTTCAGTTTGTTACAGTGCTCTTTCCACGGCGGGAGGGATTAATAGATTACGGGCTCGTTTAGGACTAAACCCGCTTTCTGTGAAGAAAATCTTGGAATTTGAAACGAGCTGTTCAGCTGTTTTTGCCACTGGGAAACCGTTTGGTGCGTATTTTGCTCCCGCTGCTGCCTGCCAGAAAACATAAGACGTGTGCCATGTGTTCGCTGTCGGTCTCTGAGAGGGTGGGATGATTCGGTTTCTTTGAGTACTCATGGGGCACGAGGTGTATCATACCGGCTCGGGTGAGCCGACGGGTCCTCGTTTGACAGGTACGATGGGAATTCTAGACTGTTACGCAGTACGTCCGTGTGCCTGTGAATATCGTCGGGAAATCTCCTGGTCTATCCACAGGGCCACAAGAGAGCCAGGCACCGCCCGGCGGTTATGGAGTCCGGATCGTTAACCGGTCGGATGCCGGAAGGGTGGTATGCTAGGGAGTGGAGACAGTCCGCGAGGCTCTTGTGCATTTAATTGGTCTAGCGTGCAGCTACCTACCTTAGCTTGAGGCTGCACTAGGCCTAGCATGGAAGAAGCTCTCAGTGACCCCTTTCTGCAAAGACAAAGGTTCGTGCACAGAAAGGACAACAATCAAATCATTAGTGTACCGGGTACGGGGTACACAGCTCCAATAGCTATTAGAAGCTGCAGAGAATAATTCTTCCCAGCCTCACCTCTGTTGAAGATTCGCCTGTTCAAAGAATCAACTTCCATCCGAAAAGGCCGATTTTTGATCAACGCATTCGAAACCCCCTATTCCACCGCTCGAGCCACGATGGCAACCGAAGCGGCCGACAGAGCCGTATCTCTGAAAACAGCCGCAGACTTCAAGAGATGGGAAGACTCTTCACGGCCAAGGTTGAGAACCAAAACCTCGAAGAAGAAATATTCAAAGGCAGAGCCCTGCTCTTGAAACCTACGATGCCGAGGAAACCTCCGTTCCCAGTACGCCCGACACCAAAAACATCACCCTTGTCTGCAAGACCTCGACTCCGCTGGCTCGACGAAGATGGTACACCAGAACCGTACCAAGATGCAACCTACGAGAGACGCTTACGAGAGTACGAAGTCGATCTAAAGGAGTGGCAAGCAAAGATGCTAGCATTCAACGGTGAAAGGCGAGAATACAGACTCCAGGAGACCAAATTTAGGCGGCAAAGGCAGGCAGTCATACAGGTGAAGGCTTGGATTGGGAAAACTGTCAACGAGAGCTATCTGAACGGTTGCTGCAAACCTGACGAGACCGTCGACGTGTGGTACGCGAATATTAGAAGGAGAGCTTGAAGAGAACTTGCTCAACTGGAAGATGAGCTTTGGTGGACCCTTGATGGGCTTTTTGAGACTAGAGATAGGGCCCCGAACTGGGTGAACTGGATCAACAAGGTGGAATCGACTCTCGCGAGGATGGAAGCAATTGATATGGCCGAGGTTTCCACCAGCCAGAATTGGTTCAGGAAGCTTTGTCGAAAGTTACAGTGCCATGAAGAAAATAGCGTATGGATCTCTGCATTCCGAATGAAACACAAGACCGCGATTTCTGAAGGAAGCCTTGATTTCGAGAAGTCGCTGCATGTTTTCGCAGATATTCCGACCATTAGTCTACGACACTTGAGAATTCTAGCAGAGAGGGTTGTTCTGAGCATACTTGCATGTATATGTACAGCACATTCTGTTTCAAACAGGATGTATGTACAGTATGCATCCACAGGGAACTTTGAAATAGTTGAAGGTTATGAGTTCCGGGGCTTCGTTAACGAAATTGTTAAGGTGCACAGTGGGGGCGGAAATTCGTTGCGGTCGAGGTACAGTACCTCAGTTTTGGTGAGTAAAGCACCAAACGCGACGTACCACGACCGCAACGAATTTCCGCACCCACTGTGGTGGGCATATTTCAGTGCAAATAGAGAGTGGTCATGTGATGTCATTTCATTAATAAGCAGTTTTTCAGTCGGTTTAGTAGATTATAGCGCGAACTTTGTTGTCTTTGCCCATCAGTGGACAGAAAAGACAACCACACGCCAAAGGACAACTGATGATTGGCGTCAAAGGCAAGCAGCGCAAGGTTGGCGTATGTACAGGGAGTTAGCTGTGAAAACAATATGCTGTGCTTTCAACACCGAGGCACGCGAAGTCTTTGGCGCCAGACGAAGGTTCAGACGCGATTTCAGCAAAGGAGCTTTTCCACTCAAACCCGCCCCACCGTTAATTCCAAGCAAGCCCTCGAGGAAGAGGCATTGCCTTTCTATGCACATGAGCAGTTCTACCCTGCTCACATCGGTGAAGTCTTCGCTTCACGATACCAGGTGGTTGGGAAATTAGGATACGGAGCATACTCGACAGTATGGCTATGCCGCGATTGATGTAAAGAGAATATCTCATACTATCAGTTTCAATTGTTTTTTGCTTTTGCCTGCTGACGTTCAGAAGTGGACATAAATATGCAGCGTTGAAAATATCCACGCTGTTGAAGAAGTTTCCGAAGAAAGGGCGAGCAGAGCTTGCTATATACGAGCGTCTCAGCAAAATCAAATCGTCTCATCCTGGCCGGGCGTATATCCGAGAGCTCTATGACGCATTCGAGATTTCAAGTCCCAATGGCTGTCATAATTGCCTGGTGCAGCAACCGATGCACCTAAGCCTACTTGATATGATGAAGTTGAACCCAGAACCATTTAGTGCATCGCTTTTAAGGGGAACACTAAGGCGTCTTCTTACTGCTCTTGACTTCCTTCATACGGAGGCTAACATCGTTCACACTGGTACGTTGCTACCGTATATAAACCTCTTGGACAAGCACACTGACGACCATTGAGACCTCAAGGCAGATAACTTAATGCTTGACACCATGGATCCGTCGATGCTTGAAGATTTTGAGAAAGCAGAGCTAGAAGACCCAAGTCCAAGGAAGACGATAGACAGCACACGCTCAATCTACAAGTCTCGCGCCTTTGGTCAGCCAAAAAATGGTGAATGGGGCGCTCCAGTCTTATGTGACTTTGGTGAGGCCAGAATCGGCCAAGTTCGGCAAACAGGTCCTTTTGTCCAACCGCATATATACCGGGCACCGGAGGTGGTTTTTGAAATGCCATGGGGCCCACCTGTGGATATATGGAATGTTGCAGCTTTGGTAAGAATGTGATGCATCTGTTAAGTAAGATTATGTGGTTTATTGACTTGCGTTAGATATGGGACCTCTTTGAGGGGAGGCATCTGTTCAATCGGCTCCTGGACGAAAAAGGGAATTACGATCCGTTTAAACACATGCCCCAGATATTTGCGTTGCTGGGGCTTCCCCCCAAGGAATTCATGCCGCGGAGTGAGACAACCTTGCAATGTTTCGACGTGAACGGTCAGTTTGTTTGCGTTTATTCTCCCTCCCTCTTGCTCCGTTCAATATGTGTGTCCCAACTCACCCACAATGAAGGTAACTGGATAGCGGATGAATACGAAAGACTACCCCAGAATTCGTTGGAGAACCTCGAGACTCGTTTGGAAGGAAGAGACAAAGCTTTATTTCTTAGTTTCATTCGATCGATGCTCAAGTGGATGCCCGAGGAACGAAAGTCTGCGAGACAACTTCTTGATGATCCTTGGCTGAATGAAGAATCGGACTGACTGCAGAAATATTATGAAGCAACAATTCAAGATCTGGATAAACATAGTTGGATTTGATGACTAGCCTGCATAATGCCGTTCAAAGAGCAGCTATTAACATATGGAATCGTTACAGCCCTACTACGTTGGAATCTGGTTCTCGAGCGGGCATCCTCAACCCATGCATTCCTTTATAATTTGGTGGCTCTGGTGACTTCCACCCTTCCAATATCTTCGAATCCGTCAGAGAGTAAACTTCCACCCCAAGTGGCCGGGTTGTAACACGCATCTCACCACTTCCGTCCCAACCCCAGTTGGACAAGTCGCCTCCGGGGCAAGTCGACAACGCACAAAGAAGATCAATCTCGGCGAAAAATTCAAAATAATCTCCTTTCTTGGCCGGAGAAGTTCCCATAAAGTACCTTCCCTTGTCATCTAATCCTGTCACCTGAAACAGGTTGATCACGTCGTGCACGTCATATTCAGTAAGTCCATATGGAGCCACCGCACGAGTGAGATTAGAGTGGCAGTGGAAATCATCACTCTTTCCACCCATCAGTAGATTGATATATGGGTCACATCGAGTGCCCAGAAGATCGTGAACTCTACCACCAGCTTCATCCACGCCATAATCCGCGAGCGAGTCGCCGGTAATTGTCACCAGGGGTCGCATGAATGGGAGACACGACCATAGACGGTCAAACACGGAGACATGACTCTGATGAATTTGCCGGGTTCGTGTGGACCACAGTCTTTCACGCGGATTATGGAGGTTCCAGATATTCAAGTCGCCAACCTGTGGTCCTTCGGGCGTGGTGACTCTGCAGACTTGTCCGGCGCGCACTTTCCAAGCATGGCCTGCGCGTGGACGAATGGTGGCAGAGTACTCGAGGGAGCGTCCGTTGGGGTTGCTTGCTGTTTCGGCGATGCGAGTGTAGAATGTCTTGTCAGCATGGACCGGTGAGTCTGCGGGGGCATCGTAGGCCGGAGGTGGGCGGGACGTAGGCATTGCTTTTGAGTCGGTCAGTGCACGTCTAGTATGAGATAGTCAACCGTTCTCGCTTACCTGGTGCTCTCTCACGTTCTCAGTGTCGACACTGGGTCTGAATCTCAGCTTTAAGACGGATGACTTACGCTCTACTCGAGAGATTTTGCCGTGGGATTTATATACGGCGATCTTCCCCGCATGTCCTGACAGCGTCGGATTTACCCCCACCCCACTGAAGCAGGGTAGAACTCACAATGCGACACGCGAAATACGAGCCTTTTTGACTTCTCACAATGCTGTTGTCTATGTTGCGACAAAACACACGGCTGGGCTGTATTCATTGCATGGCTGATTTGGACTTTTTCTGGAGTTTATCCTCGGAAATCATTCAAGCGGCCAAGTCTATGCCTAAGAGAAGGATGGAGTTCAAGCTTCAAGTTCTGCGTTACGAATTTCGCACATGTCGTCGCGTGACAGCTCATGAAGCACGTCGTCCTTGGTTTGCGACTGTGATGTTGTCGCGATGAAGAGTGGACGCCGTCTTTCAAAGAGGGGAGTTAGGGCCGGCGATTAGGGCCACGCCATTTTAACGCCGGCTTAGTCACGTCCTCCAAAGCTTAAGCTCGGACCCGCAGAAACAATTTTTGGGTGAAAGTCGACGAGACCGCTTCGAAGGCGAGAGGTGAGCAGCGCAACTCTTCGCTCGACTCTACTTCTCTCCGGAGACAAGTTGAAGATGGAGGATCAAGTGAACAGGCCTCATCGGAAGGCGAAGGAGAAGGGGAAGAAGACCAAGGACCTTAAAGGTATGTTTTCAGTCTCCGTGGAAGAAATGCAACGATTCTAATCTTATGTCGATATCAGGTCAAAACCCGAAAGCGTTCGCCTTTTCGGGCCCTGGAAAGTCTCAGAGACAAGCAGCTAGATCCCATGATGTGCGCCTTACCTTGCTTCTTACAATATATGCTGTGCGCTGGTGCAAACGGATTTGCTGATTGGTATCTGTTCTACAGGTCAAGGAAAAGAGACTGCATGTCCCGCTCGTGGACCGCCTTCCGGAGGAGGCCCCTCCTATCGTTGTCGCGGTGGTTGGACCTCCAGGGGTACGTCTTGATCTATCTATAACTGTATGTCTGGCGACTGGTAACTGACTGCCGTTGTTTTCCAGGTTGGCAAAACAACGCTCATCAAATCCCTCATAAAACGTTACTCGAAGCAATCTTTGAGCACTCCCACCGGTCCGCTTACAGTTGTAACGTCGAAACGAAGAAGACTCACATTCTTGGAGTGCCCGTCGGATTCACTAGCCAGTATGATTGACGTCGCTAAAATCGCGGATATCGTGCTCCTCATGATCGACGGCAATTACGGATTCGAGATGGAGACAATGGAGTTTCTGAATGCACTCTCCGCAAGTGGAATGCCAGGAAACGTGTTTGGAATCCTTACCCACCTGGATCTCTTCAAGAAGATGAGCACCCTACAACAGGCGAAGAAGCGACTAAAGCATCGGTTCTGGAGTGAATTGTACCAAGGCGCGAAGCTATTTTACCTATCCGGTGTCATTAATGGTCGATATCCGGACCGTGAAATCCACAACCTTTCCAGATTTTTGTCCGTCATGAAGAACCCGCGTCCCCTGATCTGGAGAAATTCGCATCCATACTGCCTGGCAGATAGATTCTTGGACATTACGCCACCTACTGCGATTGAAGAGAACCCAAAATGCGATAGGACTATCGCACTCTACGGATATCTCCGCGGTACAAACTTCCCCGCGGTTGGCGCTAGGGTGCATGTTCCTGGTGTGGGAGATCTGAGCGTATCGTCAATAGAATCACTTCCAGACCCTTGCCCAACGCCGCACATGGACCAGGCGATAGCCAAAGCAACTGGAAAATCTAATCGAAGAAGACTAGGCGAGAAACAAAAGCTACTTTTTGCCCCGATGTCAGATGTTGGCGGTGTTCTAGTCGATAAGGACGCTGTCTATATTGATGTCAAGACTTCTACGTTCAATAGAGATGACGAAGATGATGATGAGGAAAGAGGCCTAGGAGAACAGTTGGTCATGGGTTTGCAGGGAGAGCGAAAGCTACTTGGTGAAACGGCTGCCGGTGTACGCCTGTTTAGAGACGCCGATGCCTACGTTGAGCCCGAGACGGGCGAGGGAGGGAGGAAAGAAAGACGGAAAGTTCGAATGATGGATGGTGCAGAGAATCAGGAAGACGTGGTGGATGAAGATGAGGGGTTTGAGAGCGCAGAAGCTAAGGAGGATGAGAACGAGGAAGAATCCCATGACGATGTGGCTCCTCCGCCCGATTTCGATGCACGGTTCAAGGAGAAGCAAAACGGGACATCTCGCAAGGAAGATGGCGACCTTGCTTTTGCTGATAGTGACTCAGACCTCGGATCGATATCGTCAGTCGAAGACCAGGAGCTGGAAAGTGGTCCCAGTGACGATGAGGATGAAGATGCGGACGAGGACGACGGGACCATGCAGTGGAAAGCAAACCTCTCTGAACATGCGAAAACCCTGTTTAAAAAACCTGCATATCGGATCGCCGAGCTTACTCGCATGCTGTATGACGACTCAATACCGGCAGAAGACGTAGCGAAGAAGTGGGCTGGAGAAGATCAGGACGAAGACGAACAGATTGAAGAAGATGCTGATGACTTCTTCAAGAAGACGAACGTTGAAAAGCAAGAAATAGACGACCGAGTGATTCCAGACTACGACTACGATCAACTTGAGAAGAAGTGGAGGGACGAAGAGAATTTGGAATCGTTGCGACGGCGGTTTGCGAGTGTCAAGTTTTCCAAGAATGCGTCAGACGACGAGGAGAACTCCGACGACGATGAAGAGGGAGGCAGCGATTCTGAAGGCGACGGAGCTTTCGAAGACCTTGAGACTGGTGAAGTCGTGTCAGGGGAGAAAGGTACCGATGATGAGGACGAGGAAGATGAGGGTGATGAGGAGGATGGTGAAGATCTCGAGGCAGAGCGTGAGAAGAATGCTCGAAGGAAAGAAGAGCTCAAACTTCGATTTGAGGAGGAAGATCGCGAGGGCTTCGCCAACGCGAAAGAGGGTACACGCGCTGCTGGAGGCGAAGAGGAGTTCGGCGAAGACGACTGGTACGATGCTCAAAAAGCAGCACTTCAGAAACAGCTCGATATCAACAGAGCTGAATTTGACAACCTGGACGCGCTGTCCAGAGCCAGAGCAGAAGGATATAAAGCAGGGACATATGCACGCATTGTGCTGGAAAAAGTGCCCTGCGAGTTCTCCATGGGGTTTAACCCACGCTTCCCTATCATCGTGGGAGGTTTGGCGCCTACAGAAGAGCGATTTGGTTTCGTGCAGGTGCGAATCAAGAGACATCGCTGGCACAAGAAGATCTTGAAAACAAACGACCCCTTAATCTTCTCCCTTGGATGGCGACGGTTCCAAACAATGCCCATCTACAGCATTTCCGATTCTCGAACCAGAAACAGAATGCTGAAATATACCCCTGAGCACATGCATTGTTTCGGAACATTCTATGGCCCTCTTGTTGCACCTAACACAGGTTTCTGCTGCGTTCAGTCCTTTTCGAAATCAAATCCAGGGTTCAGAATAGCGGCCACGGGAGTGGTGCTTAGTGTCGATGAAGGAACTGAGATTGTGAAGAAACTCAAGCTCACCGGCCACCCGTATAAGATCTTCCGGAATACCGCATTCATTAAGGACATGTTCAACTCGGCCCTTGAGATCGCTAAATTCGAAGGTGCCGCCATTCGCACAGTATCCGGCATTCGTGGTCAAATCAAACGTGCTCTCAGCAAACCCGAAGGCCACTTCCGTGCGACGTTTGAAGATAAGATCCTCATGAGTGACATTGTCTTCCTACGGACATGGTACCCTATTAAACCCACCCGCTTCTACAACCCCGTCACCAACCTACTTGACGCCGAAGACGGCACTGGCGAGCGCGGATGGAAAGCCATGCGTCTCACTGGTGAAGTCCGGCGCGATCAAAACATCCCCACCCCTCTCCAGAAGGATTCTGCATATCGCCCCATCGACCGACCAGCGAGACACTTCAACCCTCTCCGCGTCCCCAGACAGCTCGCCTCCGACCTACCCTTCAAATCACAAATCGTGCAGATGAAACCCCGCAAGACGGAGACGTACATGCAGAAGCGTGCCGTGGTTCTAGGCGGCGAAGAGAAGAAGGCTCGAGATCTGTTGCAGAAGTTGACCACGATGCGGAATGAGAAGGTGGCGAAGAGACAGGCGGCTCAGGAAGAGCGGAGAAAGGCACATCGGGCTAAGATGGCGGATAGTTTGGAGAAGAAGGAGGCGAGAGAGAAGAGGGAGAAGTCGGAGTACTGGAGCCGTGAGGGTAAGAAGCGGAAGAATGATGGTGGTGATGGTGGTGGAGGGAAGAAGAGAAGATGATCTTGAGTGGTCCTTGTATGAATATTGCAATCTCATTCATGATGGGCGCTTGAGATGGAATAAAAAGGGTCTGGGATCGCTGTTGGGTTTGTTAGACAGATATACCTTTGGATAATCATCAAATGTCATATTGATTCAAGTCATGTTTGAACAGCTCCATCCAATCGCACTATCTCCCCAAGGTATCATAACTTCCAACAGAGCTCCGCAGTAGGAATGCAACCCAAAACGCCATCACGGGATATCGGGGAGAAACTATCCAGCGCCCTAGCTTCATCAATAGACCAAAGCTCCAGAAAACCACCTTTTGCCATTAACCAACTATCCTTGCATCGTCTGCCAAAAGTAGTTTGCGTAAAAGAATCGCGAAAACTTGGGATCTATGTTCACAACGTGAACATCTCCCTTTCGACTATTCCGGATGATCGCTTTTGTATAGTTTCCAGCTTCGTCCGCTTCGACATCGATCCCCAAGGACCTGTAGATCTTGAGCCGTAATCTGCACACCATTAGCCAAAAAAAGTCTAGACCCCAAATTTGGAATTTCACTCACATCGTCGCATCATCTGCCTCCCTCTCCCTCCTCGCCTGCTCATCCCCTTCCACACCCTGCGCATCGAGCTCAGCCAACCGCGCCTTCAATGCCTCCAACTCCGCCTCCAACCTTTCACTCTCAATCTCCAGTTCCGACGCAGCCTTTGCGATTCGAAACTTCTTGGTATCGAGCTCTACGATCGACGCAGCATGGCGCGCGGGGTCGTGCAATGCGACAGTTTCATTGTGCTGTGCTGTGAGGGTGTTGAGGCTGCGGGCGAGCTTGCGGAGGGAGATTTCGGCATCGCGGATGCGCAGGTCGCGGGCTTGCTGGAGGGAGGAGAGGGAGTCGTTGATGCGGGTGACGGTCTGTTTGTCGGGTTGGATGTTGAAGTTTGTGACGGTGTGGTGGATGAGCTGTTGGGAGTGTTAGTTTTTTTGCGACGGGAGAGATTGCTGAAGGGATGCGGACGTACTGTGGCAGGATCTTCTTCGAGGAGCATCTTAACGGTGTTGGTGAGCTTCGCGATGTGTTTAGGTCACTGGAAGAAAATATGTTGAAGCTCGTGGTCCAACAGAGCGCATCACTCGCGATGTTAATTGATTCTGTCCGAAGTGGCCCGGTGACGCGTGTTGTCGTTTTGCCGAATCTAGAACGCCACGCCGCGGACTGGGATGACGCCGCAGCCAAAACAACTTCTGAATCGCAAATCGACAATCAACCGTCTTCATTTATCGATCAACTCGAACCGTTATCCGTTAACCTTGTCTGCTTCTCTTTAAGAATTGCGAGAATCACAGAAAATTTTGGGTATCTATGGGCTCACAACTTCCATGTAAGTATGTCCCTTTCAGTTGCTTCCCAGGCAGCTCAGTTCGAGGATGATCGCTAACTTGTGCATAGATGCGGCGGACGCAGAAAGGTAAGAGACCGCAACCTTTCTCCCGATTTAGCCTTCGAGAGCCATCCTTCGAAGCTTTTTCGATAACTCCTCTCGACTTTGACACAGCCCGTTAAAACCTGCCGAGCTCCAAGTACTCCGAGCACAGTATGAGAAAGAAGGCGAATATGTTGGAGTACAAACGAAATTCAACTACGCTTGGGTATGCCCCGACTCTCGTCTTCTATGGTTCAAGAACTAACCGCCGCATCGACAGGGTCTGATCAAGTCCAACGCCCGGCCAGAGCAACAAGAAGGCGTCCGGTTACTCTCAGAGATCTTCCGCACCGCCCCCGAACGAAGACGCGAATGCCTATACTACCTCGCTCTCGGAAACTACAAACTAGGTAACTACGGCGAGGCACGAAGATACAACGACCTCCTACTCGACCATGAACCTCAGAATCTGCAAGCCGCTAGTCTGCGGTCTTTAATTGATGATAAAGTCGCGAAAGAAGGACTCGTGGGTGTTGCGATTCTGGGCGGCGTTGCCATTGCTGCGGGTCTCGTTGGCGGACTCATCATGAGGGGGGCGAAGAGGCGTTGAAAGCACGGAGAGCCCGTTAATACCCACTTGATTATAATATATGTATCACGGCCTATTTCCTCAATCTACCTTGCTGTATGGGGAATATAATGGGCATTTGAAAGGCGTTATGAGGTGCATTATCTCTGTTATTTGTTGCCTGGGCCGGCTCTGCCTGTGCTTTTGTCTTCGACTTGATCTTACTTTAGCACAGTCATAGCTCTCGAATATTATATGTCCTTATCCGCTATAGCCTCTTATCTATACTGCGGCAGAACCGCTACCCCAGCAGCACAATTAGTCTTCTTCATGTAATTGAAGACGTCGAAGGGCTCGTACGGGGACAAATTCGATATCCTTCACTTCCAGCCACACAGTCGCTACGACCAGCCACAGTCCAGATAAGGCGCTGTGGCGTAATTTATCGATTAGAGAAGGGCGCTTAGTCAGCCGCGGGCGCACTCAACGTCATGCGGGAAGCATCACGACGTCCATCATCCTCAACTCGCCCGCACCGGCTCGCCCATTTACACGCAGTCAAGAGCTCAATCCAGGACTCGACGGGCCAGGAGACACGCACAGGAACAACGCCATATCGGTATCTCACATAGATGCTGCACAGCTGGTCTTTGTCCAGCAGTATCGTTCGTCCCAACTATCACTATTCGTCCTGAAACTTCCGGATGAGCGTTGTTTGGTGATACTACC
This sequence comes from Aphanoascus verrucosus, assembly GCA_014839905.1. Lineage (NCBI taxonomy): Eukaryota > Fungi > Ascomycota > Eurotiomycetes > Onygenales > Onygenaceae > Aphanoascus > Aphanoascus verrucosus. Next base: position 290,281 of record JACRYM010000019.1, on the reverse strand, counting down.
CTGTTCACAAACAAAGTCATATGAGCGCCCAACTTCACTTTTTCATGCCCTAGGTGCACCTCTGCAGCAAATTCCTTAACTGCTGAGTGAGCATCAGAGAATCTCCTTGCACCGATACCTCACTTCTAGAGCTCCAAGTTGGGTACTTGCAGCATTACTACTCAGTTATCCTCAGAAACAAGTTGACACCATTTTTATCTCTTAAATACATATATCGCATGCCAGTCAGTTAGTGGTGGTATTATATTGGTTACAGGGCCCTGGCTTGGTTTCGTGCCTACTGCCCGCAGCATGGCGGACCAGATCCAGGAGAATACAGTTTATTGTCATGAGTGCTCCGAGAGATGGCCCCGGAGTGAGCATGGCCTAATGTGCCCACATTGTGGATCAGAGTTTGTGGAGTTTATGGTGAGTTCCTCTTCCTGCAGGCCCGGACTGCTGTGCTTTGGTCGTGCACTCTAATCAAATAACATACTGACAGTTTGGAAGGCAGATGAGCCCTCTCTTCCCAGCCGTCCATCAACGCCTCCACAGCAACAGGACCATAATCCGTACAACTTCTCTCGAAATGGACTCGAAGACTACTTTGGTGGGAATGTATTGCGTTCCCATTACCGTTCCGACGATGGCAGGTTTACATATGCCAGTGCTACTTTTCGAACACCAGCAAGACCAACGCCCCTTGCGCATCGACGGGGGGAGACTATGCCCGCCACAGATCCATTAGCACCTCTCTTTACGAATCTAAACGCGCTTTTCCAAGGTCTAGCGGCTTCCGGTACTTCTACATCGCAACCTGCTGGAAATGGACAACCAGGTTCTACGAACGACCCCCAGCAGAACCCATATGAAAGAGTACGACCTGAACCTACTGAATTGCCACTTTCGACAGTGGATGAGTAAGTTTGACATCTCGTACCGCATTCTGATTCATGAAGCTAATGGTATGTCAGTGTAATAAGAATCCTCCAACGAGATTTTCTGGGGCGCGAAGTCAGGCCACGGGACGCGCATGGTCGGGTGGGAGGACCCCACATTGTTGCACCAAATCCAATCGAGATCGTTGCACAAATCATGGGCTTAGGCCGTCATGGCGATGCTGTCTATTCTCAAGAGGAGCTCGATCGCGTAATCTCCGATTTAATCGATCAAACTACTGTCAGCGGCGCCCCTGGACCCGCGAGTGCAGAGGCTATTCAAGCACTCCCGAAGAAACTAGTCGACAAGTCCATGTTGGGCAGCGATGGTAAGGCAGAATGTTCGATTTGCATGGATGGCGTGGTATTGCAACAAGAGGTCACAGAATTGCCGTGCAAACACTGGTTCCATGAGATCTGCATTTCGGCCTGGTTGCATGAACATGATACATGTCCGCATTGCCGCAGAGGGATCATGGAAACCGGTCGACAGAACCAAGGATATCCGGATTCAAGTGCGTCGGCGTCCTCATCCTCTTTGCCGCGTCCGGCCGCTCGGTCCGGCTCGGGTTCGGGCTCTGGCTCAGGGTTTGGTTCTGGGTTTGGCTCCGGCTCCGGAAGCAGATCGAACCCGTTTATTGTGCCCGACAGCTCTCCAAGACCGAACAACACGTCAAATAACAGTGGAAATGGCCGATTTGCCGGATGGGTGAGGCAACATTTTGGTGGTGGTAGCAGCCACAGCCACAACCATGGCGGCAACAGCGGTAGCTGACAATGTGTGGAAGGAAGGACAATTGGTGGATGGTCCCCTTATTTTTGGTTTCTAGGCGTTTCTCAGCGAGCAGTCCCAAAATCTTGTTCACGATGGCATGATCGGAGTAGGGCAAAGATGATTTCTTCACGGGGTGGTGCTTCTCTATCTATTATGGGTCGGAAATGGGAGTTGGTTCACACAATTGTCCTTTGATTGCTCTCTACTATTAGTAAATATTTATGCAGTCAATCTCCTGTTTATTAACAGGACATGCTAGCTGTTTGCAAGGTCACAGATCGCCTTGCATCGTCAGTCTATCAAATCTTCAAATTCTGCATACCAACATCAATCTCCACCCCATCCGGCCCATCCCCGTTCTGAAGTCTCTCACACAGCCCCTTGACCACATTCCCCAACCACTCAAAATCCTCCAGCTCAAGATAGATCTGCGCACTCAACCGAATCCACATCCACGGCCCAATGGCAAACGTCGGCACCGTAGTGTTATGCTTGAACGTAAGCTCCGCATCAAACCAGCGCGCCACCTGCTCCCACCCAGCGAACTTGACGACCGGATATCCAGGATTCTCACCATGCGCACCACTCCCGTCATCCACGCCAACCGGCAACCGCACGTTCACCATTGCACACTGTCTGAACTGACTTGCACCACGTTCCTTCTGCGGCGCCTCACCTGGTTCACAGAGCACATCTGTACCCAGAATCTTGGCGACGAGGTTGCCTGCGTCAAACGCCAGGTTCTCACAGTACTCCATGATACGCTGCTCACCACCGCAAACAACCTGGCGGAAGTGCAGGGCGGCAGGGGTGCAGAGGTACGGAGTGTCGTCGTTGGTAGCGACGAATTCGAAGAGCGTTTCGAAGGCGGATTTGGATGCGGTGTGGGAGGAGAGCGGGGAAGGTGGGGGCTTGGAGGAGCTGGGGATGGGGGTGGTGCCGAGGTGGGCGGAGGGGGGCGGGGCGGAGGAGTCGGAGGAGTCGGAGAAGATGTGGGGGAGGGTGTTGGGGAGGGGGTTGAAACCCCAGGAGGTGGGGAGGGAGGAGCGGATGAGGTGTTGGTTGCGGGCGGGCACGTAGAAGACGGCGCAGGCGCGGGGGACGTAGAGCCATCTAGCAATCCGTTAATATCAAGCACCACAAACTTGTTATTAATCGTAGGACGTAGGTCCTAAGAGTAGACTTACTTGTGACAATTGCTCGCAAAAAAATCCGCATTCAACTTCCCCAAATCCAACGGAATCTGCCCAACGCCATGCGCACCATCGATACACGACAGTATCCCCTCCTCGCGACAAATCTCCACCAACCTCTCAAACGGCAGTCTCACACCAGGCTGACTCGCAATCGTATCCAACAGTGCCAACTTGACATTCAACCCTTCCGCCCTTGCCTTTTGCACCTCATCCTTGAACTGCTGAATGATATCCTCATGCGTACTAGGCGCCTTGAGCAGCACTCTGCGTGCCCGCAACGGTGTACGCTCCACTAGATACGCAATCGTCTTCTCACACGCACCGTATATGACGGACAAGTACACGATGACGTCTCCAGGCTTGTACACCAAATTGCGGAGAACGGTGTTGACACCCGTGGTAGCATTCTTGACGTAAACGATCTCGTTGGTGGGCACGTTAAGGTACTTTGCGATGGCCGCGCGGGAGTCGTCGAGGTACTGCGGGTACTTGTGGCGGAAGAAGGTGTCGGGGAGACGGTCGAGTTCGGACTGGAATTTGTTGCGCTCGTGTAGGACGGGAATGGGGGAGGTGCCGAAGGAGCCTGGCAAGGGGGGTTAGAGATGGCTCTAGGACTGTGAATGAAGTCTTGGGGGGTATATGTATAGTGCGCACCGTGATTCAGGTTCCTATACTTGGAGTCGATTGGAAACAGCTTGAGCATGGCATGGCCGAAGGGAACGGTCTTGTTCTCAGCTGGTGCGGGGGAGACTGAACCCATTGTGTAAAGTCTGCTAAAAGTAAACGTCTGATCAAAGTGAGGGTCAATATATTTCTAGATGTCAACACAGTATCAATTGCTGCAGTTAAAAGTCTTTATTCTCGTGCTCTTCATCAGTTCATAGATTGAGGCAGCACTCCTCATATATAGTTCAGTCCGCGGCTCAGCGGATTCGGCCCCATCCCCACCTCTGTCTGAAACGGGTAACAATCGAGCGAGTTTCAATGATGCCTGCTTGAATCCTTCTGCTTATCCGGCACACGCATCAAATCAGAACGTGGTCCTCTTTCCCCGTGCCTCCGCAGCAGCTCAAGCTTCAAACATGACAATTGGCATGCGGTAGGGCGTGAGCTTGATTGTTACTGTTTTGAGTTAGTCACGGCTAGGCTCGGAGGTTCACAGTAGGACGAACTTAGAAAATGAACAGCTCGTATCGATATCAATTTGTAGTGCACGGGATGATGATACCGGTGGTGATGATGTCCATGGTGCCATGATTTTGAGAATGAAAATAGGAATGGCTATAGTGATGGGAGAAAGTCGGACTGAAGACAGTATTTCTTAGCTGCAAAGAACAGATCGCATACAATAATACACAAAGTGACACTGAGTAGCCCATTAAGTGACAAGAGCCACGTTAAATGCGCACATACAGATCACATCAAGCAAAAGAAATCAAAAGATAAAAGTCAAAAGTATTCTTACAAAATCCAGGCCTGTCATCCATGGTCCAATCGACTACAAGCAAATGCCAAACGAGAAACGAAACTCGCTTCGCTTCGCTGATAATGCTTCAAAGACATGCGAGACATCCATGCTCGCCCCCTTAATCAATTACGTGCGTCTTCCTCCATTCCACCAACATTTAGCGCTTGCTCTTCTTCTTGGACACAACCTTGAACGGCGTATTCGCCGCCGCCTCTTCACGATGAGCATTAACTGAGCCCTTCTTCGCAACCTCGTTCCATCCATCAGACGACCCCTTGGAATCAGAACCAGCGCCAAACATGTTCAACCCCGTGTTGGGGATGGATTCCACGATGCCCTTGTCGGCAAGCTTGCGACGACGGATGAATTCTTCAGCGAAGCGACGACCGTCGAGGGTCTGTGAGTTGGCATAGACTGAATCGGAAATGATTTCGGTCTCAGCGGGGAGGAGGATGAGTTGTTGCACAAAGTCATCGACTATCATCATGTTAGCAAAAGCAAGGATTGTCAGTACGTTTAGTGTATACACCTACCATTGATAGCACTATTCAATCCCGATCCCAGCGCAAGCTTAGCCCACTTGGTCAACTCCTCAGCCGCTTTATTAGGGTTCGTCGCAGCCATAGTAGACGAGCGCGTGACCGTCGTAGGTCTCGCCTTAGCAGCCGCTGTAACAGGCGTAGCAATGGTGCCAGTGCGTGACGCTGCTGCTGCCGGAGTAGACGTCACAGGAGCCTTGACCTTACCACCAGCACCAACCGTAGTCCACGCACCACCAATCGACGGTGTGTTTGCGGGCGCAACTTTACTGGCAAGGTCGGCATAGCGCTTACTCGCGGCCATGGCGGAGGTAGCAGTGGGTGTGGCAGCATTGGCTTGGGCAGTGGCTGCTGCAAGGCGTTGTTTACGAGCTTCCTCCTCCTTCTGGATCTGTGCCAGTGTTTTCTTTGGTCCTGCGTTGTTTGGAGTTGAGGGTTTACCGGCTATCGGCTTTGCCCACGCGGATCCAGTTTGGGTTGGAGTCGCAGGGGAACCTGCACGGGCCCAGTTAGCAGTAGAGGGAAGACCAGGGACAGGTGGAGGTGGCTGATTTGCTCGCTCCTGTTCAGCAAGGGCGCGACGAGCGGCAGCAGCGGCTTCTTCCAACTGAGCGGCCTTTCGTGCTTCGGCTTCTTGAATCTCCTTCAGCGATGGCCCCTTTGGCATCTCAGTGGCCTGCGTAGCCCAGGGAGCGATGGAGGTTGTCTGCGCATCAGCAGCAGGGGTTTGATTTTGCGATCGAGATCCAGCAGCCAAGGTATCGGCAATATTCTGCTTCCTCTGTGCAGCTGGAGCCGGAAGCGGAGACTGAGAAGGCGGTGGAGGGAATGGCTGTGGCATTCCGGTGTCAATCTTCTGCCATGGAGACTCCTGCTGGACGGCTGGAGCTTGTGCCTGTTGGGCCTGCTGTTGCAATCGTTGCGCCGTCGCGGCATTCTGCACTTGTTGTGTCAGAGAAAGCGTGGCCTCGTTATTCAATGTAGCATTCTGTGGCGGCTGAGGCTGGCCACTCATCATCGGAGTCCCTTCCTCCTGATATCCGGTTTCCTCCATCAAAGGAGCCGTAGGCGGGTGGGTAGGAAGTCCCTCAGTCTTGCGTACAGACAAATCCTCATCTGCCTTTCTCAGAGCATGAAATTGCCGCAACCGCTCTTCACGAGCTTGCTGGTCAAAAATCGAATCCGTCTGGGCCTTGTTGGACTGCTCTTGTTCTTGCTGAAGATCCGATCGATCCCGTAGCATAGTTGGCACCGCATCCGGGTGCATCGCTCCCTCAGCCTGTCTTGCGCCAAAAGAAGGACCTGGGCCGAAAGGGAACTGCGCATTGTGGTTGATGTTCAATCGATCGAGCAATCCTGGCAGCTGATCCTGGGTACCGATGGGCTCCTGCATGGGCATCTGAGGCGCGAGATTCGGCATAGCAGTGGATCTCATTGGAGCATCGAAAAAACCAGGCAATGGTTGTGGCTGCTGTGGTTGCGGAGGCTGAATGGGAGCCTGCATGGGAGGCACTTGGTACGTTGCTGGTGAAGAAATGCTTCCGTAGCTCGGCTGGCTCTGAAGACTATGAGCACTGGAATGATGCTGGAGCTGAGGATGGATTGCGTGCGCAGGATTAGGAATTTGCATTTGCTTCATGAGAGCTTGTTGTTGTGCTAGGTGCTCCTTCTGGCGCGCAATCATGTACTGCTCTTCCTGCTTTCTCCTTTCGAGCGCATTTTGCTGCTCAGCCGTCAAAGTCGTACCGAAACTGGGGAAGCTGCTAGCGAAGGGAGGTTGCACAACGCCAGTTTGCGTGCCAGTCCATGGAACCGGAGCGCTAGGAGGGCCATGAGGAACGCCAATTTGTGGAACGAGGAAAGGCTCTCGAGAATTGCCAATGCGACGAACAAGCTGTCCCAACGGTTCGTATTCTGCGTCTTCGAGCTTCTTCACTTGAAGTTCAGCTGTAAAAAAGCCGGCTTTGAACCAATCGTGCATTTCGAGACCAGACCACGGACCCTGAGTGTTGCCTTTGTGGTCACGATAGATCCAGCGCATGCGATCGGGCATGACCATTTGACGCTGTTGCGTGGTTGGAAGCTGATTTGCAGGCGAAGTGCCGCTGGACTGGACCGATCCTTGATTCGCCTGAGAACCCTCCACTGGCTGTCCAGGCCCGGAATTTTGTCCAACAGCTGAGACTGGGGTCTGAGACAACGGCATGCCAGATTGAGCATTGATATTCAACTTATCGGAAGCCATGAATGGATCTGATTGACGTTAGTACTTTATTTCAGAAAAGAGGAACGCAAAACTTACCTTGCGACCTTGACATCCCCTCGTTTCCAGAAAACTCAGATCGTGACTGATCGCGCATCTGATCTTGCATAGCAGGAGGGAAAAGCGATCCAAGTTTGCTAGGTCGAGTATTTCCTGCGCTGGAGAGGTTGGTATGCGACCCGAAGAACCCACCACCACCCAGAGCAGACAAGCTGGGAGACTGCAGCTCCGACATTGGCCCAAAGATAGGATCGCCAAAGGCACCCATAAACGCAGACCGATCGCGAGTTGGCGTACCAGTGGCAGTCGCAGTTGACCAGCCTGCCGATGTGCCCAGTGGAGGAAGACCACCCAGTCCACCGAGTCCGGAGAAGCTACGATGGCCGCCCACGCTCGAGGTTTGACTGCGGTCTCCGGACGTGAGGTCGTTTGTAGCTCCACTTCTTGGGAACGATCCAAAGCCAGAGGGACCAGAGTCTTCACGAAGTTCGCTGAGGCCTGGCAAATGAGCGTGTTGGATGTCAGAACCATTGGTGGCGACTTCGTCTGCATCAGTTCGTTCTCCGTGAGGGCTCTGGTACGGGTTGGTATGCGTTGGGCTCATTGGTTCGTGGTGCCCATGGAGGTGGCTTGGTATATGACCAGCGGCTTGATGTGAACCAGGCATAAGGTCACGCAACGCAGAGCCACTGGATGGTAGGCCAAAAGATGATAAACCAAACTGATCAATTCCCCCGGTGGGCGGATTTAAATCCTGTCCACCCAATGCAGCACTTCCGCTCCGCTGTTCTTCGAACGGGTTCGTGTCACTACGGGTAGGGCGATTCTTGAGAACATCCGCCTGGGTCTGAGGGACATTGTCGTTCTCGGTTTCCGGGAGGCGATCCAGAACGGACGGCTTTTCCTTGGCGCTGCTTCCGATGTCCTCCACGCTGCTCTTTGACAACAGGTTCTTGAAGCGACTCTCGCCTCGTAAACTGCCAAAGCCTGATTTCTTCTCGGTGGTTGGCGACGCTATTGGCCCAAGTGAGAAATTTCCAAATGATCCCATGGGAGAAAAAGCAGAGCCGCTGGTTGGCCATGGCGATGTCGAACTGGTACCAAGAGGGTTGGTGGCACTACGCTTCAGGGACCCAAACGGAGAGGTAATATCCAACGGCGTATCACGATTTGCACCATCTTGTTCCTTCTCATCCAACTTAGACGTCACGATCGAATCGCGGAAATCAGTCTTTCGACGCAGAAGAGATGGAGGCGGAGTCGCCGTATTCGACTCGTCACGGAAAAATCGAGAATTGCCGGTTGGAGACATGGTGTTTGCCAACGAATCTCCCGTCCCACGACGTCGAGGTCCAGGTCGGCCAGTGGCAGGTGACGAGGTGTTAAACGAATTTGCATGGCCTTGCGTGTGAGAAAACGAAGCCTTGCGGCCCATTGTCCCACTAGGCGCATTGCCGTCCTTCGCCGGTGGAGGCTTGAGGGGGGAGTTGACAGACGCGGAAAATAGCTAGACCAACAACAATCAGAAAGACCACAACACTTGAGCTCCACCTAGGACAACAAACCTCTTTTTCTTCCTGGGTCATATTCATCAGACCTAGAGGCTCTATCTTTCCGTCATGATCCCAACAAACCTCGGAACCTGCATGACTGTCCTTGAAATCATCACGTTTGCCCCAACCGCCGTTAGTGGCAGGAGTTTCTTCGAGAGGGTTCCAATCAGCCATAAAATGTTCCGTTACACTCTTAGCCCAATCTTTCGACTCTTTCTGATTCTTATAAAGGCTGAGGAGCTGGTCCTTTGAATAACGGCTCTCGTTTCCAGTCCCGCCACGCACCGATCCAGGCTGATAACTCGAATTCAAATGAGGAGGTATGTAGGCCGGGACTGTAGGGGTGGTAGCATTTGAGGTTGTCTGTGTGCCATCCCGGGTGTAAGATGTGTTGGTTGCGAGAGATGGTCGACGGAAGGTTTGTGTGGCTCCGTTCAGGCGATTTCGAGACCTAATAAATGCGATTCAAATTTTAGCTGCTGAACATGACCTTTTTTTTCTGGTCATAATATACAACAGAGCGGAAAATGACGCGTCTTAAGAGGGGATAACCACGAGCCAACCACAGTGAAGAAGAAACCTACCACTCTCCGCTACCCATGCCATCTCTTCTCGACGAGTCTGTAGTTCCAGCGGCCGCGGAGGCAAACGAGGATGGAAGTGGGGAAGGCATGATGAAATCAAAGCTGTCAAGTCTATTATCCAGCTGTTGACGAGAAAGTGAGATGTCTGAGCTGAGGGCTAGTTTGTGGCGGTTAAGCAATGCGTATTTCAACTGGGGGAGTTGAAGCAAGACGAAGCGAAGTTTGCAAAAGGGCACGTCGCTAGAGGATGGATGGATGGATGAAAGAACTGGACGCGGTTTGAAGTTAGCACACGGTGCAGCCAGACGTGTGTCGCTGAGCAGTAGAGCTATCGATACACGTTCAAGTCGCGAGCAGAGGGCAAAGCAGCTTACCTTCAAGATGGTTGATGTCTTCGTCGTTGTCGAGACGCTTGGGGAGCGAGAGAGGTTGGTGGTTTGGTTTGGGAGTGCGAAAAAAATGGCTTCACTGGACAAATCACGGCCGGGACGTGGCAGTAGCAGCCGCCCACACCCCTGCCAGCACGACGCGCTTTGAATTTTGGTCTACAGTGCGTGATTTTAGCGAGTTATCTGCGTGGCTACAAGCTCGTTGCTATCATTCCGTGGTTACGACTCCAATCACACAGACACTTGACAAGGCAGAGGAACATCTTCAACCTTAACCACCGCTTCACGGACTTGTTTACTCGCTCTATCTGATGTCATGCGACGTTCTGGATCTTTTTGGTCTGCCTGTCCTGATTCCAACAACGGAGCTGCCCGGTCGGATGGCTCCAACCCTTCCAGGAGTCGAAAACGTCAATTGACCACAAAGCCAGGAGGACGACTTTTCGCTGCCGGCAATGGTCGGCAAGTTTTCTGCTGAACCTTTCTGGTCATGAACCGATGTTATATTAGTACCTGGACGAGAGAGGCACTCACGGTACTATGTACTCGTATCTCTGGGCCTCTTCATGACCCTACCAAACCGAAGCCAAGAAGCTGGCTTATCTGATGGAATCGGCAATCCATTTTTTCTGCCTTGAAGCTATCTGCAGATTGCAATAGTATTCTTATTCCGTCTTTCTATAGCTGCAATTGCCCCTTGATACCCGAGGTCATCTGCAAAAATGACACTTTCAAGAGAGTTGCCGCTGTTTGCTTCATTGCGGCGTTTGACGGCCAGCAGCTGTTGGAACACCACAGCGGGAATCGAAGCAATCACCGCTATGGCCCAACACATTCTGGCGCGCAATGGCTCGTACAAGAGCAGAGAATGTGACCAGGTCGAAGCAATCATGGTTATCCCAGGTGTGACGGGGTGGCCAACTTGAGAAAGAGCATAAATATCCAGAGATATCTCCTGCGCCCAGCTCGAGTTCTCGTTTTCGATTAGTAGCACTCTACTCAGTCTACTATGTTTCTTCTGCTTTCTCATCTGCATTCGAGTTGACCCAGTCACCGACTCTTCCAGTTTCTCCTCTTGCATATCTTCATTCAGGCCCACGGCATTTGAACCCATCTCACCCAGTCACTAACATCCAACATGAAAGGAAGACAAGCGATCCAGCAAGACGCTGCTGGCCCGTCTCAGCCCAGGAGATGGGCAGACGGATTAAGACGTCCACCAACCTTTCAGCTATTCAACCGCAACGCAGGTGGAAACAATCCCTACGGCAATACTCGCATTGGCTTTCACAGTGGTGAGAACCTGCACATGCAACGGGTTCAACGGGCCCAGCAGGCACAGGCTGCTCGAGCCTCTGCATCTACTCAGCATCAGCCAGATTGCAACCATCGTCAAAACCGTAATGGCAGTCTGGTTCAATGCCGCGAATGCGCGAACACGGCCCAGCGCAACGCCCACCACGAACAGCTAACCAACCTCCTTGCACTGGTCACCCGCCCTTCTCCTTCCGGTGCCGATGGTGGTGGTAGTGGTACACAAAACAACCGCCAGAACAATCGCAATCAACATCCCCATCATGGCGGACGATGCAACCACAACAACCACCAAGATCCCAGAGCACAAATCCTCAACCGCGAATCCCAACACCTCGTCGTGCCACGCTTCTTCGGACCGCGTGGAGGACCCTTTGCACCACGTCCGGCACCCCGGCGATATGACAGTTCCTCCTCCGACCTCGCCGACTCATGGTACACCCCATCTGACATCGATGAACCACTCTACACCTCCGATGAGGAATCGGTACATGATCGACCATCGGGGTCACGTCGTCGTGGTCATCGTCGGCGGGAGCGACGGGCGTTCTCGGTGTCGTCTGATGACTCGTCTGATGCAAATGCCGGTGGCAGAGGATGGTGGAGACGTGGTGGTTTTGATGATGGGGCGTCGTGGACGAGGGAGAGACGCAACAATAATACACGCTGGTTCAGTCCATCGTGGTGGCGTTGAGGATAGCTGACGCCGTTGATGAGGGTTTGTGCGAGATTACTCCTAACTCCTTTTTGATTTTGTTTGCTGTATGTACAAATTCATTCGTTGTGTCATAGGTTTGACGGTATCGCATTGAGCTCTCGCTATTACTGATTGTTTAGTTTTGTATCTCTGGTCGGGTGGTCGGTTATTGTGACAAACTGTTGGGCTTCTGCTTTCTGCGTTGGCATTCCTCGTTTTTCCTGTCGTTGCTTTCGAAAGTGTGGTTAACTTACACTCTCATTGACGATGGATATTAAGTAAAGCTGCCACGGAAACGGGCAATTTTATATGGTTGTCTAGTAACTATCAGTGATGTTATCCTCTACTTCTTTGTCAAATCAGCAGGTCTGCGCTCCTAACGCTGCCTATGTCGTGTAGATGTTACGCACTCTGTTAACTGAATTTTGGGCAGTGGGTGCGCCTCTTTCATGAAGTAATAAAGCCCTTCCGCCTTCGATGACAGTCATTTGTATGTATCTCCACACGACACTTCTTGTTACAACATTTTTTTGACACGGTACTCCCCGCTGTCTAGGGCTGGACGACCCCTAACCCTCACTATTCACCCTAACCCCCTAACCCTAACCCTCTAAGCCCTGAACGTGAGTTGAATTGGGATATTTGCAACCTGTGATGTTGGGTGGTGGTACCAACTAGATACGGTAACTATCGGTACATCAATACCTCGCCTATGTAAGGAAATCGTCTAAGTCTTCTAGCGTGGTGGTTATTCCGATTTCCGAGTTGGGAGCAATGCTGAGATTTTCCGTCAGATGGCGTTAAGGTCTGATAAGGCCACGCTGATACATCCGGGTCAACGTCCATCTGGCCAAACTGAGCGGGAGTTCTCTCAAAAAGAGCGTGCGGCTCTCTGGAGAGAATTCGAAGCTCACAGAGATTCGTCCGCCTACTAGTTGAGAAAATACCTAGAAAATCATGATGACGTTGATATTGACGAGCCCAGTCAATCAAGAGGCAAGCTTCCTAAAGCTGATTTACTTGCTGATTACTTGATATATGAAGTTTCTAATAATGATCTTTCTTTGCAGAGTTGTCAAGACAGGGCCAATCAAGCGCGGATATGAATGCGGCACGTTCGAAAATATTTGCTGACAGCGCAATTCGTGATTTACTTGCCATGGAAAATATCATCTTCCTCATTCAGGGAACGATCAAACCCCGAAATCAAAAGTGTCGCCTCTCGGGGCTGTATGGTAGGTTCATCTGCAAACTATATAAGCATAGCACGCGCTTACAGGTCACTTAGCACTGTAGCATGCTCCATCTCAGCTATCGCTTTCCCGGTCAAACTTGTTGCGGACGTCTCAACGGGGCAGTTGTCGGAGCCGCTCTCCTAGCAGCGCCCTTAGCATAGTACAAATTTCGGAGCAACACTATCCGCAATACACAGACCGATCTACAAAGCTTGAGGCGCTCTTTTGAGCTGAGGAACGTTGGCGAGTGACACCAGAATGCCCTCAAGTCCTCGCAGTTCACGTACCTTAAGTGGGTGCTCAAGGGTTTCTAAATTTGAGATCTTTGTGTTTTTGCTCACCATTCGGGTTTCATGAGATTCTCGGGAAGTCAGATGTAGGTATCTGTGAGGAACTCACATATCCATTCACGGGATCATTTTCGCAAGGGAGTTTTGCTATTTTCGCTGGACGTCGATCATTGTATTAACAGAAATTACGATAGAGTGGCCGTAGAGTGAGAATACTCCGTCACTCACGTATAGATGCGAATTTGATCATGACATACGCTCGTTGACCATCGCTTATCGCTATTTCTTCAGGGTGGTATCAGCATCATAATACAGACCGTTTTTGGGAGCCGGTTTTACTTATGATCAAAGTGTTCAGAGAGATATATCAAAAAATCGAGAGACTTGAATAACTGTGATCTGTTAAATACCACAGGGAGTTGAACTTATTGTAGAAATCCATAGGCTGATATCGCATCATCGCACCCGTAGGATGTAACTGTTTCCAATGCATCGTCATCGATTTTGAGGTCCCGACCTCGGTTCATCGATCTCGGAATGGCTCCGGGCCGACTCGCCGCGACAGCCGCGGATTGACAGCCGACCCGATGCACGTCACATCGAATATCTGGGGCTCCAGTTCGAAGAAAACAAAACTAGACGCTGGTAGTTGAATATTGATCTCTCTCCATCATGTATTGCAATTGACGATTGCAGGTTCGATATTTTTGGTGGCAAGCTGTACGTATAGAAGCATCTAGTTAGCATGTGAGTATTGAACGGTGCAGACAACTGTGCCGATTGACTCCAATTACGTCTTTGCGCAATGGAAGGAACACACTGATGAACGTAATGCTAACTGAGCTACAGAAACACTCCTACAATCTATAACACCTCACAATAATGCACGCCATAACCATCTCCGCCGCCTCCCCCGACGGCAAACCCGGCAAACCCGGCTCTGTTTACTACCCTCTCTCCCTCCGCACCCTCCCCCAACCTACCCCTCAACCAACCGAACTCCTCATCAAACTCACCGCCGCCGCCCTCAACCATCGCGACCTCTTCATCCGCCAACACCTCTACCCAGGCATATCCTTCGACACACCCCTCCTCGCCGACGGCGTAGGCATCGTCGTCGCTGCCGGTGCACAAGTTCGCGATCCGGAATCTTGGATTCAAAAACGTGTCATATTGAATCCTGGTGTGGGGTGGAAGGATGATGAGGATGGTCCTGAAGCGGAAAAGGGGTATGCGATTATGGGTGGGACGAAAGTCAATCTTAAGGGCACGCTGCAGGAGTATGTAACGCTGGATGTGAGTGAGGTTGAATTGGCGCCGGAGCATCTGAATGATGCGGAGGCAGCGGCATTGCCGTTGACGGGACTTACGGCGTGGCGCGCGCTGGTTAGCAAGGCCGGTGAGAAGAATTCGAGGACTGGTGCAGCGGTGTTGATTACGGGTATTGGTGGTGGTGTTGCGTTGATGGCGTTGCGGTTTGCGGTTGCGAGGGGCGCAGATGTGTTTGTGACTAGTTCGAGTGAGCGGAAGATCCAGCAGGCGGTGGAGTTGGGGGCTCGTGGAGGAGTGAATTATAAGGAGGAGGGATGGGATAAGAAGCTGCTTGGTATGTTGCCGAAGGGCAAGAGGAATTTCGACGCCATCATTGATGGAGCGGGTGGAGGTATTGTTGAAAAGGCAAGCCGATTGCTCAAGGTTCGTCCTCTCCTGCTTTTCTCCTTACCACCGCACACACGTCAAGCACTCTTGACGGGTAGCTCTGTAAGATCGTCCAGGTGCTCATATGCTAACGTGCATAACAGGCCGGAGGAGTCCTCTCCGTCTACGGCATGACCATCGCGCCCAAAATGCCATTCCTCATGCAGGCCGTCCTCAAAAACATCGACGTCAAGGGCTCGACGATGGGCTCCCGCAAAGAATTCAAGGACATGG
Organism: Aphanoascus verrucosus; assembly: GCA_014839905.1. Classification (NCBI taxonomy): domain Eukaryota; kingdom Fungi; phylum Ascomycota; class Eurotiomycetes; order Onygenales; family Onygenaceae; genus Aphanoascus; species Aphanoascus verrucosus. The sequence goes on along the minus strand of JACRYM010000019.1, from coordinate 275,129 downwards.
TCGATTTCGTGAAGGCGCAAAACATCAAGCCCGTCGTGTCGCGCGTCGTGCAGGGTATCGAGAACCTAGCGGCCATCGACGGCCTCTTTGACGAGATGAAGAAGGGGAGCCAGTTTGGGAAACTGGTCGTTCAGATCGCGAACGACGGTAATGGCGGTGGAGCGGAAAGTAAGTTGTAAGGAGAGAGCTCGTCTGTCCTTCAATCCTTGCACTGTATGTATCAAGGGGAGATTTGATAAGGTGAGTGGGTTCCTTTCCGTTCCCACCTCCCTCCACCCCCCCTCCCCCCTGCGTCTGTCCAGACGTGACCGTCGAAAGTCTCCGATGTACAGTTGAATGCGACCCTCTGTGCTAACTTACCTTCCGTCGCTTTTACCCCGAAGACTCAATCTACCCATAACTCGTTTGAAATGAAGGTCGATACACAAGCAGAAATTTGATCGAGGGGGATGTGCAATGCAGACCTCCTGAAATTTGCACATAGCGTACACACGGAAGATTAGATGAAAATCATCTAGCAAATTTGCGAAATATCAGATCAGATGATAGCAAAGAAATGAAACGTACACCCTGTCTGTAAGTACATGAATTCATGTAGTCGGGCCAGGTATGTAGTAGTAGCTCCATACATGGTTATCCCAGAGAAATAAACACTTGGGATATCGAATATCAAAAAATAAGAAAATACAGCTGCGCTTCACGCAATCAAGATGAGGATGCTCTAAGCTTCCCCATCTTTGGTCCGCTTGGGTATCAATGATATCTGGGGTGTAAAGACGAAATCATAACAGGAATATTAAGGGAGCGACCCGCCATCGCAATTAAACTTCTGTCACAATTATGCAGATAATCAGATCCAGCAAGGGAGACAGGGAGAAAAGAAAAGAAAAGAAGCAATAAGGACAACCCCCGGGGGTGATGGATGCCTTGTGATCTTCAATCCCGCCGCTTAGCGGCGAATCGCATTGTCCTCGTACTGGTACAGTACAGTAAAATGGTTGTTGGGTCCCCTGGGCCTGGGGCCCTGGGGCCCGGAAGCCCAAGCGCAACCTCACCCCTGACAAAGTGATATGATAGCAATCAAAAATCCGGACAGGGCAAGCTTAACAACAAGAAATGAATTTTTCTGATAATCTGTGACTGGCGCGGAAAAATCCCTGAAATTCGCCAGTGCCAATGCTGTCCCATGTCCAAAAATGAAACGAGGGACTAGGACGGAGAAAAAGAAGAAAATCATAGCTAGTCAGTGCCATCAAGGAGCTGCTGCACGCAAGAATTCGATACTTCATGATTTTCTTTTGGTGGGCAACTTAGGCAAGGCAAGGCTCCTCAAATCTCCACAGCGAAACACCCCCGTTGACATGATCGACTGCTCGTCATGATGGGAGCATCCTTGGCTTTTGCGGAGGGGATTGAGTGAGGTTTGACAAGGCTGGCTAGAGTTATCATCAATTTCAACTGCATCTCAACAACAACGATAAAGAGTTGAAGCACTCGAAACAATTTCCTGTTAGTTAGCAGAGGGAACAACCCCGTCAGAACTGTCAAACTGACCGTGGAAACTTCCCGTGACTGACAGGAGAGCTCTGTAAACATGCCATCGTCGTCGCCTCCTGAAACTGAAACTCGCGCTCACCGTCTAAGCTCTTTGCGACAAACGCAGGGAGCTCCCAAGCTTGGGAGTCATCATCATACATGCATACGGAGGACTGTATGTACAATGCCCTTCTGCCCCGGCGCAAGAACAAGATTGAGATGTGATGCGCAGGGTACGTGCATGGAGGCCCGGTATTCCCAAACGCCAAACTTCAAACTTCCAACACAATACTCCGTAAGCGGCGTAAAAATTATTAAGATTTTCCCCTTCTGTTCACGCAACAGCGTAAGAAGCCGGCGCTGTCGGTGGCGAGCGATGAAGAGAAAAAAAAAGGAGCCGCGTGACAGCCCACAGGGCGAGGAAACAGGCCGTCCGTTTCATGTTCATGCCGGCGTCGTCGGAGGGCCCTGAGGTCGACGATGATCACCTGATAGCTTAAAATCGAGCCTCCGCCGTTTCGTCTTCGCAGTTGTGACTCCTCCTCCGTCTGTCTATCAGTCTTTAAGCGGGACGTTGAAGACCCCGTGAATTGTTGTTGGTGAGGGAAAAAAGAATACGAAAATGTACTCAGAAGAGAGGAAGACGATGACATCTCCCCACAGGCTAAAATCCTCACGCCAGCCCACAAAAAAACATCGTGACTTGTTTTCGAGGTTCTAATAATAGGAGCACCGCAACTATTATGGATGTGGCTAGTTAGCGGACGGATCATGCGAGCAAAGCTTCGCTCGCATCGCATCGCATCGCATGGCCAAAAAACTGGCATATCAGAAACATTCCGCTCTGCGTGGTTAAGTTAGCGGTTTTCACCGTCCGTCTCACCAGCACATCAGAGACAGAAACCGTTTTTGTGGCAGCCAATTGACTGCGTCTGTCGGCAGTTCTACTACTGTAGGATGATATTTATGATCTATTTTCGAATCGTTCGTCATAGGCTCATGGCGGGGTGGTTGGAGGAAGCCCGTTTCTCGTTCGCGTGTTGGGGGAAACTCCATCGTAGTGCGATCTGATATGCCCATCCACTCTTTTTTTGCTTCAAAACCGCGGGAGTCGGAGGTGTATTTTTTTGATACTGTAGTAAGTTCTAAATTTAGGATATGCTCACCGGACCAGACTCACGATAGTACTCCGTGTGATGATGATAATTCGCCCAGCTGAGCATTTGGCTATTCGATTTTCAACCATGGATGTGAAGGTGGTGGTGTTGACGGTAAGCATTGCCAGGACTTTATTGCTACTGTACCTTGAGGTAGCTTACGGTAGATGCGAGAACGCAAAGGAATGCATCGTTACTGTCTCGAATCAGCTCCGGGCATCGGCATCGTTCTTTTTCTCCGAAGGTCCTGAAGGCTGAAGGAATCGTAAGTTTCTGACCACAACAAATCGGCATCCACCGTCACCATCAACGATCGCACTGACTGAATAATTCGGTAGTAAGCACCAAAAATATACCCGAGAAGAGAAGATTCGACCCGGTTCTTCCTTTGGACGTCATCATTCAACGGGGAAAACAATCCTTTTTCACTCCGGACTCCATGAAGTACTGTACTCCGCCCATACGGATTCCTCCCTCTTATCAAGGTCTCGTCTCGTCTCGATGAATGGATCCGAGGTTAACTACGACCTTGAAGCACAGCTACTGCTACTCCAGCGTCCTACGCTGAAACATCAATAGCATATCGTGGGCTGGCCGATGCAGATGCAGCTACTAGCACTGCGCAAGCAAGCAAGTTGGCATGGGCGGACGACTCTCACCGCGTCTGGCGGAACCACTCATCCGAAACAGGAAGCGTGATTGGTCGGTTATGCCCCTTCCTCGATGAGACTAGCGCAAAACGGAAGAAGAATTCACCGATATCCGCCGTCTCCCGACCGGTCGTTATCGTATCGTATCGTATCGTCATGCATTCCGGCGTGGTGAGTGGGCCAGGAGCGTGGGGGATAGTACTGTACTGTACAGTCTTGTGGATATGCTGTGATCATGAACTTGAGGGCGAATATCGGCAACAGGAATAACGCGCCGTTGCCCTCGAAACCCGCGTGGATTGCGGCATCGCATCGCATCGCATCGAGATCTCGATGATGATGATGTCGAGTATGGAGTAAGAAGAAGTGGTGAGATCACCCAAACCCTATATGCCAAGTCGCGATAGGCACTAAAGTTTGGGTCGTTTACGTGGTTGACTGGATGGAATCGATGGATCCCCCCTCGGGAATCGGTGTGTGGGCGCGTCCCATCTTTGGTCTTGGAGAAGCCTAAACAGCAAGTGTGGTGTTGCTAAATATAGCGATGAACCGACGAACATCACGAACAGCGGGAGTTTCGTTCGTGGGTATCGAAAAAAACGAGTGCATTTCGTACGCCCTTTTGATGCGCTTGTTTTCTTTTCTGCTCAAAGCCCAGGGTACGGAGTATAGCGCGCAGTATTATTCACTAGAGAATCTAGGAGGAGAACAATGGGTACTGTACTTTGCTTCTCTTTTACTGTTGATTGTAGTTCCTTCACCGTCATCTGCTCTGATCATCTTGTGTTCGGTTCTCCAATTCAGGAGCATGGAAGAGCCCTGTTGTCGCCTCGTCACGCGGCAAGATTTCGCGACTTCTCCTCTGACTGCTGGTGGGAGTGGTACGGAGGACCATACCGCCAGAAAAGACTCACATACTAGTAGTAAGGGATGGTGGGCAGCAAGCTCGTGCTCTGTACCGGCTAGTACCCGATGAGAAGTACCGGGGGTTGCTTCATCGCAAATAAAGCAGACGCAGAGAAGAGGGCCCCGGAAGGGGGAGAGTGTGTGACAAAACGCAGAGTCACCAAGCAAAAGAAGTGGTGCCAAGCCGTGCCAGCTGGGAGTAATCGCGGACCGAAAGCAGTGCAGCGAAGAGAGTTGATGTTGTTCCCGGGGCGAAGGCAGTGCAAGCCAGAAGAGGGTAACATGGGAACGTTGTCATCAAGGGACTCGGTTCTCCGTACTCCCTCCGTACAGTACTGTACACTAGATACATTTAGTATCGTAAACAGACACACGCACAAGACTCGATTGAAGAGACGGCAGTCAGAGCTTTCCTGGTGGTGTGTTTCTCAAATGCCACTGGCGACACGATGACGGCTCTGGATGCCCTGTCCTGTCCTGCCTTGCTCTTCTCCCAAGCTCCCTCTGGAAGCTCATCCTGTTTCCATATCTTGTGGTGCTCAACCTGGGACACGCTACGGCCAGCTAGCCGGTCCTGCGAATTATTACGGATCGGTGGTTAGTTCGTTTCGTATCGAAGATCCGACTTGAGCAAGCGGACTGGGCCTGTGTATCGTCCTGTAACCCGAGCAGCACGCTGTATCGCGTTTGGGCTGGGGTGGGTCTGCTGGCGGCCATCGATTGGGTGTGTGAGTCGAGGCGGCGATCTGATTCGGCCAGGTGGTGTGTTTGTGTTTGTGACGGCGCGGTATCCAGGGCGTAATGGGCGTATGACGGGGCCTCTTGTTCTTCGCTTGTCGAGCGGTGCTTGCCCCCCTAGCCCCAGTTGAATACCCACCACAGTTTGGCTGTCACGTTTCGCTGCGTTGAAGCTGTCCGTTTTGGCTTGTGGCGGGGGTGGAGAGAGAGCGAGAGAAGAGAGCGAGCCAGAGAGCGTACTGTAGCATTCCAGAAAATACCTAACGCGAGCAGAGGGCTCGTCATAAGAACACCGCAATATCACCACCACCACCGCCTCTTCTGACTTCCCGACGCCTTTCTTCTTCTCTTGACTTTCTCCTCTTCTTCTTCCCTTCATCCTCACCTCTTCCCCTCCCCCCACTCCCAATCCCACTCCCCCATCAGATCATGACGCTTTGAAAGACAACTCGTTTTCCACCTTCGTTCAGAAACCAAACAACACACTCGCTTTTCGACGAATTTACGTTCGCTACTTGCTTTTGTGCTTTTCGCAATCCAGAGAAAAAACGGCAGAATATATAATCCAGAAACTATATCTACTACTACCTACTACTAGTACATAATATCGCATCGCTTTAATCCGTGCTCTCTCCCGCTGGGAACACACCTCACTCGCTCTCCCCAAACCGATACAAGTTGTCGAAGTTCGCTCGAGGGTGTTGGCTTCATCGAGGAAGAAATTGAAAAAGAAACAAAAAAACATCAGAGGAAGACAGCTGCAGTGAAGAAGACGAAACAACAACGATCGCTAGGCCGAATCAACCCAATTCATCAATCGCTTGTTCTATTTCACGTTCTGTGGATATCCGTCAGTTGATCGAGTATCTGCAGCCTAGCGAGGATTAAAGACAGATCTTGAAAACTTCGCTGTCTGTGCTGGAGACTCACTTGTTGAAAAACACGTGCTTTTCATCTCAACACGAACAATTCCTCTGACTCAGTGTCAACAGTATCAATTCTGAAGTAAGTTCTTTTTCGTCTCTTTACGCTTTCTCAGATATGCGAGGTTATTTGGCCTCGTGGTTTTATATCACTGGTTTGGTAGCCGCAGCGGTTATTGCTTACCATGGTTCTTACTGTTCCCGTTTGATATCGATCCAGAGCTCACCGCTAACGTTCTTCACAGAGCATTGACTTTCTGACACCTACGGGGTTCAGATCGACTGTTGATTTTCTGCTCCGTTCATACACTCGGTAAGTCTGCACCAAAGAAAAACATGCGGCTATCCGCTCGTGGAAGTTTTCATGAAACCCAATGCTAACCTGCGCTTAGCTTGTTCTGTCGCGCATTCCTGCTGTCAATTTTCCGAAACACTTCAACAGACTTGTCTTTGAAGTGCTCAACGGTAGTCAGGACATTGTCCGTGTCGTTGCTGGAAAATTCACGACATCTACTTCTTGCCCGCGCGTCCTGGATGTGTTAGCTCGCGGCTTTATTTGTGAACCCTTCCATTTCGTTGAGACTTTGAAAAAGTCTCTCCACGTCATTCGCTTTGTTTTGGAAGCCTAGGTTGCTTCTGAGGCGTATTGAAACTTTTCTTGAGATCGTTGCATCTCAGTCACTCGCTTATTAACCCGGATCTGCTCTCGTTGCGTGTATTCGCAACACCGTCAACCTGGCGTACTCAAAGGGACTTAACTCTCAGGTATGTTTTACGGATGTCTCTCATGGTTTCCCGTCTGGACCCGGTTTTTTTCATATCCCGTTTATTTGTTTATATCTGACATGTTTGCAATTGGAATAGTTCGACTTGGATTTCCAGTCGCCCCTGATTTTCGACGAATCAGTCGACTTTTCGGATCCAGAAGAGTCCAGATTCGTAGGAACGTACTCAGACGGCCTTCTGGCCAAGTCTGGCGACTTGTTGTCCATGTCGGCGTACGAAAAATGCCAACCAGCCGATCTATTCGGTTAGTATTTCCCCATTCACAGCGTCTATCTGATGTGCGAGCATTGCATGAAAACTGACACTTTGTGTAGACTATGATGGAACGACTGGAGCTCTCCAGCAAGGGGCATTGCCTGCATATGCTCAGGAGCCATACACCGGGCAGATCTTCACACCCGTGCTTGAAAGCCACCCTGTCTCGGATGATGAAAGTATCCACTATGTGGCCAACAGCGGATATGCGGGATCCCCTTTCGATTTCCCACGTTCTCCAAGTTTAGAGATCCCCTCTAGGTTGGCACCCGAGATTAGCTCCTTCGAGCCTTCAAGTGGAAGGCAAGGCGTCAAGCTATCAGTCCAAATACAGTCTACTTTCGACCTTCTCAGCCCAGCTCCATGGAAGTTCACTCTTACATTTGGCTCGTCTCGCTGTGAATGCTCCGTCGCACCTCTAGAATCTGAAGAGCCTCTCTATCACTACTTGCTTACGGTCCATACGCCCTCGTTTGCGTCGACAGAGTCCTCATCTCCCACAATTTCTGTGCAGTTGGTGATGGAAGACCCTGATGCGCCTGCGACTCACATCGCACAAGTCGGTGTGTTCACCTATGAACAGTGCCTTGGAGCTATCTCACCACAGTCTCGGAAGAGAAGGATGTCCTGCGGTTCAGATGACACATCTGCCTCGAACAATTCCGGATCGGTGAAACACTTGAGAGTCAAGAGCAGCCCCAGGAACTCAGTGTACGCAGAGAGCCTGTCAGCGTCTCCTTACTCTTCGTACCTCCCCACACCTACATCGATCAACGGTTACTCTGCCCATCAGCAGCGCGTTCCCTCGCCGCTCCCACACGTGCAGCTTGGTGTGTACAACAACGCATCTCAGTCGAGAGTCAAGGCACCATCTCCGCTCGCTTCGTCTTGGAGTCCAGCTTTCCCCGACAGCACCATTGCCGACTTCAACCCGCAATACAATGTTGCCCCTCTTGCTCAAACTCAGGGGTTGCCGATGACTGTCCGCGCTGGTCAGAATCCTACGCTCATTCGAACGTCCACCATCCAGCAGTCTCTTGCCAACACGAACTGTGGACCTCAGGCCCAGCCTTTCAATCCCTATGGAATGTATCCGTCAAAGGCTGTTCTGAAACTGAATGGTGACCTTGATACCATGGCAGACAACTGGACGAAGGAAGAGCAGGAGTCTCAGAGACGCCTTGTGCAGTTCTCGCGTCAGCAAACTGGTAGCACGATCCTCGCTGACTTCAAGCCCGTCACTCCTGCGGAACGTGTGCCCAACAGTATCTGCATCAGCTGCATCTACTGGGCTGGAAAGAAGGAGTGCTTCGTCACCAGCGTCGACACCATCTATTTGCTTGAGTCGCTCGTTGGCGTTCGATTCACTGTCGAAGAGAAGAACCGCATTCGCAGAAACCTTGAGGGTTTCCGCCCGTTGACTGTTTCCAAGGCGAAGCCAGAGAGTGAGGATTTCTTCAAGGTCATCATGGGCTTCCCGAACCCGAAACCGAGAAATATTGAGAAGGACGTCAAGGTTTTCCCGTGGAGAATTTTGGCACATGCGTTGAAGAAAATTATTGGGAAATACGTAAGTTGTCCTGTATTCAGTATGCTTTTGAATGCTTGATACTAATACTGTTTATAGTCTGCGAGCTATTCGTCGACTGCAGGCACCCTTCAAGCGCCGTTGGCCTCTAACTACCCTCTCAATGGCAACACCAACGTCAACATGGACTACTCACGCTCTCCACAGCTTGGCGCCTCCAACGTTCATCCTCACTTCCGCTCCAACCTCAACGTGTATGGAACTCAGCCCCAAGTCACCGCCGGCAGTCCAATTCAGGTAGTCGTCCCTTCGACCGATGGACAGCAGCAACATCATGCAGCGTATCAATATGATCCCAGTCAACATCGACAGCAGCCGCTTCCGCCAGCCATGATCCCCCGCCACAGCTCGTTCGACTTCAATGCGTATATCAACAACAGTCCCGTTTCTTCGGCTGCGCCAAATTCTCAAGCGCTGGCGTACTCACCGTATCCAGCACATCCGGGTCATGCAAACCATTATGCGCGAGAGACTGTTCATTCTCCCTATGCACCAGTGGGGCATGCGCATACTGGTGCCTAAACCACTTCTCGCCTCCTCTATTCCGTCGTCCTCTCTCCTCCCACTCGCTCTTAATTGTCTTAAATTTAATATTGCTTTGCTTTGCTTTGGGTTTGTACTGCATAGCGGTTTGTATTTGTGCGTTTCTGTTCTTTTTTTGCCCGTTGCGAGCGATTTCATCTCTGGAAAAGATGCTGGTCCCGTCAGTCGCTCCTTATCAAGACGTCCGATGCACTTGAACTTATTTTACGGTTACGAATTTTCTTTCCGCCACTCCTTTGACGACCCCTTTCCAGAAACAAGCGTGGTGTTTGGGTGGTTACATTCCTTTTTAATTGATTTTTTGATTTATGATTCCCCCCGGTCATGTCTCTCTCCTTTATGCTGATGGCAGGCGGAATTAGCGTCGTTATGACGTGTCCAAGTTTTTTGATTTTGATTTGAGGAGTTATGTCTCCGACTATCTAATTTTGTTATTGTTTTCCGCACCAAAGGGCAGCCCATTAATACGTCTCTCCGCTACACATCCTCCCAGTCTGCCTCCTTTGGTTGTTTGTGTTTTTAATAGAGCATTTTTTCTGCTTTTTGTTTTTGTTTTCAGCGAAGCTTGTTTCTGAGGTCAGGATCGGATATTGTTGCGCTAATTGCATTTATTTGCATGGGAAAGGAAAAACGGTACATTCCTTGATTTGATTTGTTTTGCTTTATGGTGTTCAGCATCAGCCACTCCTTTACAATACTTGCATTGCATCGCATCGGAATTTCTGGGAACGGGACTTGATATGGGGCGTCTTTTGCTGTTTTGTTATTTGAGAAAAGTGGTGTTTCTTCTGCTTTGCTGTTTCTAATCTGCTTGTTTTGTTTGTTTCTGGGACAATGTTCGCGTCGGGATGTTATCATGTTTTGTGTCGTGTTTTCGATTTTGATGTTTTAATCTGCGGGATACTACTAGGTAGTAGGAGGAAATGGTTATTTCTCTACGGATGATATGTGGCTGCCGCGAATTATTATTTATAATATTTTGTCGCAAGGGATCTTAATACAGAAACATTGGAGACTTTACTATTCAGTCTACTTGTTCCGACCGGATGAAGACGTGATATATTATGGAGTTAATGGATGACAGACTTCTGTTGTAGTTAAGTACTGTAGTTTATGGACTCAATTCATCTATCTTGTGTCATTATCTCCTTACATTCCAACCCGTAAACTTGCTCCGTCACTGTATCTGATCAACTGCGATTCTGTGGCGCTGAAATGCGGTGGTGGTGGCGACGCTGCGATGCTTCTCTGTGTTCCTGGCTAAAAGACCCGAGTTTAGCTTTTCGGCAACTTTGGTATTGAGGTTCACGTTTGCTGAGGCGGGGAAAAGAAAATTCTTATCGGCGCTGCTTGATTGATGGGAACGCCCACAAATTATTGCGAAATCGTTCATTGTTCTGCCGAGCTAAAGTTAGGCAGGTTGAGTTGCACTTGCGGAGGACGCAGTGACTCAGCGCAAGGTATTGGCTGATATCCGCCCTCTTCACCCCTCTCTTCGCCCTCTACAATTGCACTCGTTTTCTTTCTTGTCGTTTGATTGCTAGAGCGATTGTAATCTTTATATCTATCTTCTTTTGGAGGTGTAGAATTGCCTCGCTATCTCTCGCTCCGAAGACGCTTCCCCGCAGTCTCAGTCCAGTCTACTTTCACCCCCCACTCCCGATTCGAACAAAGAAATCCAACTACCAGCTGGACAAACAACGGACGGAGAATTGACAAACGAGAGCAACTTAAGACAACTCACAATGGAAGGTCTAAAACAAACCTTTGCACAATGCAAGAAAGAAGGCCGCTCAGCGCTGGTGGCGTATGTCACCGCGGGGTACCCTCGCCCCGTTGAGACTCCCGATATCATGTTGGGCATGGAGGAGGGCGGTGCCGGTACGATATTTACTATCTGCAATTGAACCCGTCTCTAGAAATTCTCTGTCTAATGGTCGAATGCGTATAGATATCATCGAACTCGGCGTCCCCTTCACAGACCCCATCGCCGACGGCCCAACCATCCAGCGTGCCAACACCCAAGCACTCCAGCATGGCGTCACCATCACCTCCGTACTCAAGATGATTCGGACTGCACGAGATCGAGGACTAAGAGCTCCCGTGTTGCTGATGGGGTATTATAATCCGCTGCTGAGGTATGGGGAGGAGAAGATTTTGAAGGATGCGAGTGCGGCGGGGGTGAATGGGTTTATTATGGTGGATTTGCCGCCGGAGGAGGCGGTGAGGTTTAGGGATTTGTGTAGGAGGGAAGGGTGAGTTTTGATTGATTACTTTGGAGAATGGGTTGTTGGGGTGGGTTCTAATGTGTTACTGGGTAGGTTGTCATATGTGCCATTGATTGCGCCAGCGACGTCGGATTCGCGGATGAAGCTTCTTTGCAAGATTGCGGATTCGTTCATCTATGTCGTGTCGAGGATGGGCGTGACTGGTGCCACGGGCAGTTTGAGCACTGGCCTACCGGAATTGCTTGATCGAGTGCACAGCTATTCAGGAAACATACCAGCAGCCGTTGGTTTTGGCGTGAGCACACGAGAGCACTTCCTGAGCGTGCAAGAAATTGCTGAAGGTGTGGTGATTGGAAGTCAGATGATTACCGTGCTTGGGGATGCACCTGAGGGCCAGCGAAGACAGAAGATTAAGGAGTACTGTTCCAGTGTTTCGGGGCGGACTGTCGAACGTGGCAGTATGTCGGATCCTATGACGAGGGAAGTTGGTCTCACTGAAGCTATCTCTGAAGCGCAAGAACAAGAATCGACCGTCCCCCATGTGGACAAGGTCATCAAGGAATCGTCAACTTCCGGCCCAGGACTTGGTGACCAGCTTGAAGCCCTTAATGTCACTGGAGACCCAGCCGCGATCCCCGCTCGTTTTGGAGAATTTGGCGGCCAGTACGTCCCAGAGTCACTGATGGATTGCCTTGCCGAATTAGAAGCCGGGTTCAACGAAGCCAAAAACGATCCTAAATTCTGGGAGGAATTCCGCTCATACTACCCCTACATGGGCCGACCCAGCAAACTACACCTCGCTGAACGTCTGACAGAACACGCAGGCGGAGCCAACATCTACATCAAACGTGAAGACCTCAACCACACCGGCAGCCACAAGATCAACAACGCTCTTGGCCAAGTCCTGCTGGCACGCCGTCTCGGAAAGAACAGAATCATCGCCGAAACTGGTGCTGGCCAGCATGGCGTCGCCACGGCTACGGTCTGCGCCAAATTCGGCATGGAGTGCGTTGTCTACATGGGCGCTGAGGACGTGCGCCGTCAAGCGCTCAATGTTTTCCGCATGAAACTGCTTGGTGCGTCTGTCGTCGCTGTTGAAGCTGGATCGCGCACCTTGCGCGATGCCGTCAACGAGGCGCTGCGCGCTTGGGTCGTTGATCTCGCAACGACGCACTACGTGATCGGCTCTGCGATCGGACCACATCCCTTCCCCACCATCGTGCGCACATTCCAATCCGTCATCGGCGACGAGACCAAAGTCCAAATGCAAGAACTTACCGGCCGCCTACCCGACGCCGTCGTTGCCTGCGTTGGCGGCGGCAGCAACGCCGTAGGCATGTTCTACCCCTTCGCCAACGATCTCAGTGTCAAACTGTACGGCGTCGAAGCAGGCGGCGACGGCGTGGAGACGGGCAAACACTCCGCGACATTATCCAGCGGTACCAAGGGCGTGCTTCACGGCGTGCGCACCTATGTCCTACAGGACGAACACGGCCAAATCTCCGACACCCACTCCATCTCCGCTGGCCTCGACTACCCCGGCGTCGGTCCCGAACTTAGTTCCTGGAAGGACAGTGAGCGCGCGGAATTCGTGGCGGCGACGGATGCGCAGGCGCTGATTGGGTTCCGGACGATTGCGCAGTTGGAGGGGATTATTCCGGCGCTGGAGTCGTCGCATGCGGTGTGGGGAGTGTTGGAGTTAGCGAAGAAGATGGGCAAGGGGAAGAATGTGGTGTTGAATCTGAGTGGGAGGGGGGATAAGGATGTGCAGAGTGTGGCGGATGCGTTGCCGGAGATTGGGCCGAAGATTGGATGGGATCTGAGGTTTTAGATGCCGTCTTTCTTTTTTCCTTTCTATCTGATGAGTATAGAGGCACATGGTACTATAAAATGGGAATGTTCTAGCTGTGAGAGCGGAACTAAGGAGTGGCTGCTAGATGCTACATATTTCGGAATAATTGGGGCCCTGGGCAAAAAAGAATAGAATACCATGTAGTTCAGCGTTTGGATAACCAGATATCAATCGGTTTTCTCAAATTTTTGAATCCTTTTCCTTAAATTCTTCTGATATCAGAATCCGTGACATGAATAATGATGAGGCTCTAATCACTCCTATCCCACGCCCGCTGCAACGTTCCATCGGCAAGTGGGGAATCCACCACGCGGTCCCGCCGGCACGGGCCAACTATGACGAACAGCGCCGAGCTGTCGGTTCACATGGTGAAAACTTGGATCTCGCTGCAGTTTTTTTGATCTGATATGATAATGTGTTGAACGAGAATTCAAGTGCATCTTTAATCGCTCACTCACCTAGACTTGATATCCCCGAGGACAGCTGACAATGGTTGGCGTCGCACTACTTGGAGCTGGCTTGATTGCCAGGCAAGGTAAGCTCAGTGTCCCAACAACTGAACCTGCAGAGAAGGACACTGCTAACAGCAATCTACAGCACACGTTCCCGCCTTACTCGAGAACAACGCAAACATCCTCGCCATCTACTCCCGCTCCACCAAATCCGCCCTCTCCCTCGTCGACGCCATCCAGGATGCCGGCCGCAGCACCTCCACCATCAATGTCTACTCCGACGAGCAATGCGACCAGAACCTCTCCACCCTCCTCGCCCGCCACGACATCCAAGCCGTCATCATCATGCTCCCCATCCTCATCCAACCCGATATCGTGCGCCAATGCCTCGCCGCCGGCAAACACGTCCTCTGCGAGAAGCCCATCGCCAAAGACATCGCCACGGGCCGCGCCCTGATCCAGGACTACGAAACAACCTACGCAACACGCAACCTCATCTTCTCCATCGCCGAACAATTCCGCTACGACATCTCATACGCACGTGCCCGCGAGATTGTGGCTAGTGGTGAGATTGGCAGTTTGCAACATGTACATGCGCGCGTATGGAATGATATCCCGCTCAGTTCAGGTAACAAGTACTTTGAGACTGCTTGGCGAAAGGAACCGGGGTATCAGGGCGGATTTCTGCTCGATGGTGGGGTACATTATGTCTCGCTGATACGGATGATTGCGGGACAGGAGATTGTGGAAACGCGCGGCGTGGCGACGCAGGTGTACGCGCATCTACCGCCGGCGGATACGGTGAATGCTGCGCTGAGGTTTAAGAGCGGTGCGGTAGGGTCGTTGAGTGTGTCGTTTGCGTCGTGGAAGAGGGCGTTTGAGTTCGTGTTTGTGGGGACGAGGGGGGCGTTGACGGTGATGAATGCGAGTGCAGGGAGTAGAGATACGAAACTAGTGCTGGAGAGGGTGGATGAGGAACCGCGAGAGGAGGTGATTGCTGGAAAGGGGGTTTTTGAGGAGATCAAGGCATTTTTGAAGGAGGCGGAATCAGGGCTGCGGGATCCCAGAGGGAATCCGTGGGAGGCGCTGGCTGATGTTGCGGTGGTCGAGAGTTTGTGCTCAGGAGGCGGACAGATAGATTCGTATGTCTAATATCGTGTTCGTCATGGCTGTTTTCGCAGCTCATGATATCGTTGTTTTAATCTCGCGATATTCAACATCGACAGGGCTGAAGAGCCTCATTCTCGATATAAAGATAATCCGTTCCGGATCTTAGTAAGCAAGATAACTTGCCGGAACGGAGGCACAATAATCCATGCTTACGTCATAATTGACGGGGAAGTCATCTGATTGGCCGCAGGTACCAGCTCCACGAGCTCACCACCACGAGAGCTGCCCGGCGACATCACTCCTCCATCCAACTCTTGCAAGCCGTGGTCAACGGCCTCTTTACATATTCCTGATAAGTCGGACATTTTTCTGAGAGTACATTCTGTTGCTGTCCATCCGTTCACCATGGCGCCGGGAGTCGAAGACCTCCGGATGAAGTCCGTCCAACCACGCCTCAAGTACAATACTATCGGGGGTATTAACGGACCCCTCGTAATTCTTGATAATGTAAGATGAGGGGCACTCTCTTTAACAGGCTATACTGTAACTGGCGGCTGACTCGTGGACTTTGTGTTACAGGTCAAATTCCCTAAATATAACGAGATCGTGTCATTAACGTTGCCTGATGGATCCGAGAGATCGGGTCAAGTGTTGGAAGCTAGGGGTACGCTTGACGTGATGACTGTCCGGTTATGCGGGAAGCACTGGCTAATGTGGAAAAATTGTGTGCAGGGAACAGAGCTGTCGTGCAGGTGCGTTATGCGGGGGAGCGAACGGCGTGGGTCGTACGGGACGGAGAGCTGATATAGATGGGATGTGATCTAGGTGTTTGAGGGGACACCAGGTATCGATGTGAAGAAGGTCAGTTAAAGATCCGATTTGATGTCTCTACGGACAACTCGTGCTGATTATTTGAAAGACCAAAGTAGAGTTCTCCGGCCACAGTCTCAAACTCGGCGTTTCGGAAGACATGTTGGGTCGAGTATTTGATGGATCCGGTCGTGCGATTGATAAGGGCCCAAAGGTGCTTGCTGAAGACTATCTCGATATCAACGGCAGTCCTATCAATCCCTATTCACGAGTAAGTCGAGATCGTCCACCGACATGTTGTGCTCGACGGCTGACCACAAATTCAGACATACCCCGAAGAGATGATCTCAACAGGTATCTCCGCCATTGACACCATGAACTCAATTGCTCGAGGACAGAAGATTCCTATTTTCTCAGCTGCCGGTCTTCCGCACAACGAAATCGCTGCTCAAATCTGTCGTCAAGCTGGTCTTGTGAAACCGACAAAAGATGTCCATGACGGGCATGAGGAGAACTTCTCTATTGTGTTTGCTGCTATGGGTGTAAACATGGAAACCAGTCGTTTTTTCACACGAGACTTTGAGGAGAACGGTAGTATGGAGCGTGTTACGCTGTTTTTGAATCTTGCCAATGACCCTACGTAAGGACACTGCCAGCTGGGAGTCAGAAATGTTCATGGACTAACGTGGTATCAGAATCGAGCGTATTATCACTCCCCGTTTGGCATTGACAACCGCTGAATATTATGCTTATCAACTGGAGAAGCACGTCCTTGTCATCTTGACTGACCTTTCGGCCTACTGTGACGCTCTCCGTGAAGTTTCGGCAGCTCGTGAAGAAGTGCCTGGTCGCCGTGGTTATCCAGGTTACATGTACACTGACTTGTCGACAATTTATGAACGAGCTGGCCGTGTAGCGGGACGTAACGGTTCTATCACTCAGATCCCCATCCTGACTATGCCCAACGACGGTACGTTTTCATGCCCGTTCGTCTCATTTTCTGGGTGGTGCTTACTCAATTTCTTTGCAGATATCACCCATCCCATTCCTGATTTAACAGGATACATCACTGAGGGACAGATTTTCATTGACCGTCAACTATACAATAAGGGTATCTACCCACCCATCAACGTCTTGCCATCTCTCTCGCGTCTCATGAAGTCCGCCATCGGCGAGGGACGCACCCGTAAAGACCACGGTGACGTATCCAACCAGTTATACGCCAAATACGCCATTGGTCGTGATGCAGGTTCGTTTCCCCTCTCTTCTCTTGTTACACACTGAGCATGTCGCTGACATGATATTTTAATCACAGCTGCCATGAAAGCCGTCGTCGGTGAAGAAGCTCTCTCCGCCGAAGACAAACTCTCCCTCGAATTCCTCGACAAGTTCGAACGCACGTTTATCGCCCAGTCTCCGTACGAGCATCGCACGATCTATGACTCTTTAGATATCGCGTGGAACTTGCTCCGTATCTATCCCAAGGACTTGCTGAACCGTATTCCGAAGAAGATCATTGATGAGTTCTATCAGCGCTCAGCGAAACCGCGGACGGCGACGAGGAAGCCAACTACTAAGGACACGAGGGATACTAGTGGTGGCGAGACGACTGCTGAGGGGAACTTGATTGATGCGTGAGAAGTAGCCGACTAACTGATGAGTAGTAAATAAGGTGAGGGCGAGTTGTTGTTGGTCCCAGATTTCGTCTTAAGGCCAATATCCCATACTGTTCTTATTCTTGGGTAAATTGGGGTTATCAACGTTGTTCATGTTGCTGTATGTATTTTGCCTGCATGCGAGTTGGGATGAAAATTATTAGATTTCTCATCCTGTTGATTTCAATGTCGTTCTCTCTCTCGTTATCAGAGCGTCGCAGCCTACTTATGATTGGATTTGTACACAAAACAGCAAGAAATACTTGGAGTGACACAGCGCAATCACTGCATCCGGATAATACTGGTTGGTGCACAGAGCGTTGGGACACGTCCAGCTCCAAGTGGTCAGTTCCACGCTACGCCCTGGTCGCTCTCACAGGCTCTCTTCTCAGCCCTGTCTTGTCATGTCTCGTCTCGCTCTCCCAGCACGAGTCACGAAACAACAACGCAGCCCATCAGCCGCATTGATCGGCCACTCCGGCACGCCAATCATCGAAGAGAGATTTGCACCCAGTCCAAGCCAAATTCCAATCTTCTTCCAGTCTGGACGTTTTGCTTCTTTTTGCCAAGAACCAAGAGGAGAATTGTCCGCGCAGTTCCAGTTTCTGCGAGTCTGGCGCGGCGTGGCGTGGGATTGTGGGGGCCTCTCTCCGAAGTGATCTCCGCGTGTGACTGTGTGCGTGCATGTGTGTGTGTGTGTGTGCATGTCACGTCAAGGTCAAGCTACGACGAGTTTTCGACAACGCACTCAAAGTCCCAAGGCTCAGCGGTACAGATACAGACGAGCGAGATAAGACACGACAAGACAAGGTCCCGGACCGGTATCATGAGGTCATTTGGCCAATGGCTTTTGTAATTCTTTCTCTCGCCCAGAGGTTGTGTTTTTACGAAGTATTCATGCGTATTTTTTTGAGTTGCTCCAGCCCATTTGTTTTCTCCACGCAATTGCGCAAAAACGCACAGGCCCGACGACGATCCCTTTCTCCAGAGAAACGAAACGCGCGCGAGACGGACCGTCGACTGTTCGTTGCTCGTTGGGTGCGGTGCGCGGCCGTTGGAAAGCAAAATATCAAAAGGAAAAGCGGACTTGAACTGAGTAATGTATCGAGCCAGATCTGGCGATCACTTTTACGGACGCCCAGCGCTGAAGGATTCATATCCTGACAACAGATCCCTGCCTTGCATGGCTCGAATTGAAGAAGTTTTATGGATTTTTCAACGCGATGGTTCCGTGTCCACGTCCCGACCCATCGTCCATTGTCTGGGCTAATTTGATGCTTCGGATTTGGCCTTTTTGACGATGAAGATTAAAGTTATATGCATACGACTCTGCTTAATACTTAACAGATTGCGCACCTGGCAGGCAGGGATACCACTGTGTAGAGACAGTATCCCGGGTACAGTTCTACAGAGACCACGGAGTAACTAACGAGACCGTCCCAAACCAGGTACCTGGAGGCGAAGAAGCAACGTTGAACCCATGGCAGTGCGGGTGGCTTTGCTTTTTGACAGCCCACCAGCCTGACTCGAACAAGGAACCGAAGGGGGAGAGACGCGGACGAAATAGACGGAGCGGAGAGATTTCCAGAAACCATTGCAGTGCAGTAGTAGCAGTGGTTGTTCTCTCCGGACCCCATCCCTGCTGGCTTGCTGGATCATGTCACCGGCGGTGCCCTAAGGCCCTTCGCGCTTTTGTCCCTTTTTCCGCTTCCACTTGGGATGGAGTCGAGTCTTGGTTGCTGACCGTTCTGCAGATCTCTGACAAGCGCGCTTTTCTCTTTCTCGCTCGTTGTCTCCTCTGTCTCTTTGTCTTTCTTCTCTTTCTCATTATTCTTCATTCGTTTTCTTCGTGACTTTACGCCCGACACTCCCGGTCAGGCGTCTACTACAGAGCAATCCATATACCCAAAAGAATTATGCGTCTTCCTCCCCACTAAACCCCCAGAGGAAGAAGATAAAGAACCCCCAAACATGCTCATCCGTCTCACACAGAGGCTAGCATTGCTACCTCTAGCCCTACAATCAGTAGTAGTACTCATCGCAGCTCAGAGTACTACAAGACCTACTACTGCTTCCATCACCTCAGATTCAGACTCAGAAACAACTCCCACCGCCACCATCTCCGACGACTCCACGACAACACCAACTCGCACAAGTACCAGGACCGGCCCGGCTACACACACCATCAAGGTCGGACCGAAGGTCGATCCTCATCAATATGTGCCTCCTTCGGTCAAGGCGGATGTGGGCGATGTGATCTTGTTCGAGTTCTATCCGCGTAACCACTCCGTGGTCCAGGCGGATTATCTTGCGCCGTGTGTGCCTGCGACGGGGGATATCTTTTATTCGGGAGTGTTTAATTCGTTTGAAGAGAAAGATGGCGTGCTGGTTGGAGATGTGAGTTTCTTTGGGCACTGCACATAGTCCCGTTTCACGACGGTTGATGATGTTTGGGACTTTGCTAATAACGGAATACCTTTAGCCTCCAACGTGGACGTTAACTGTCAATGATACTGAGGTACTGCACATTGCTTCGCATCTATCACTTATCAGAATTGTATGCTGACGTACCTATTAAACAGCCACATTTCTTCTACTGTACTGCCCTTGACTCCTGTCTCGTGAACGGAATGGTCGGAGTAATCAACCCTGTAAGTCCTCCATACCTTTCTAGTCCATTCCAATCATCTTACTAACATCTTCCCTAGAACGAAACAATGACCTGGGAAGCCCAATTCCAAAAAACCCGCAACTATCCGTACATGCTCGTTCCCGGCCAAGCACCCCCAGCTGAAGGCAGCCAACCACCCTCCTCATCTTCAACCTCCTCCTCAACCCCCTCACCTTCGCCATCCTCCTCACACCTCGGCGCAGGCGCTATAGCCGGCATCGTCGTCGGCTGCATCGCCGCCATCGCCATCCTCGCCATCCTCTTCTTCGTCCTGGGTCGTAATCGCGTTTACCGCAAATGGCTCACCTCCGAAGAAGGCAGCAACGATCGCACGCGCCGCTGGGCCCTAAGCGGCGGCGATTGGTCCACTGGTACGGGCGCCGGTACGGGCTTGGGTTTGGGTATGGGCGGCAAGACCGAAAAGGAGGGCACCATCTCCACGGCTTCGCCAGCGGGATATATGAGTATCATGTCCCCCGATATGTCACAGATCAGCGGGCCGTATAGTCCGCCGCTGCCACCGCATTGTCACTCACCGCCACCGCCGGGAGCGGCGGGGGGACATATGAGTTGGGATAGTGCGGGTCATGTGTCGCCGTATCATACGCCAAACATGCATATGGATGGGGATGTTGCACCGCAGCAACGGATGGAGTTGAGTTCGGGTCCGGGCGTGGAGTTGGTTGAGCTGGAGGCTGGGACACCGCGGGTGCCGTCGAAGGATTATTCGCAGCACAGATAATAACTAGGACTTTCGTGCTGAACGATTGTCGAACTGGTCGGTGTGCCGCAAACGGCGTGAAAAAATCTGAACATTTATCTGAAAAAAATTTCGAACTTACAATACGTCCCATTCTTGATATCCCCTGTTGTTTCCCCCTTTTTTCATAGTTTCCAGCCTGTTTAGAACGAGCTCGCATGTTTTCGTTTTCCTCCCACCGGAGAGTTTGATCCTCGTTTTTTTGTATATAGTTGCATATCGTCAGGATCACTGCTCAAACAACTGATAAATAATGTAATTTCTTTCTCACCTTGAGGGTTGCAATTCTCCGGCCTACGACGACTTTGCAAATTGGCGCTTCTAAAGGAGGGATTTGAGAACGGGGTCAGCCATTTGTTTATAGTACTGAGCTGAACTCCGTATCCCATGTTGATACGCGACCCTTCGCAAGGCCGACAGGACCGGCTCTATCATCTACGACGTTATGTTGAGGTTCTCACTGCAAATGCAGTAAAGTTTCTACCTGGTAAGCAACTATCGCGGCTAATCATAAAAGATTTGTCTAGTTACGACCGGTAGTAACTGGAAGGTGTACCAGGTACTGCTGGCAAGTGTACTACTTGCCTTCCTACCTAACTGCCTTGGACGTACAGTACAGTAACAACTCGGAAACTTCAGCTTTGGATGACCCTTTCGTACAAGCCTTAGGGATATCTATCGGATAACTAGGCTCATTCGACACGTGAAATAAAGTAGGAATGTCATACTCCAGTTCGGGTGTTCGCTCCTAGCCTTTGGTTTTCATTTCTGGCCTCGCAAGGAGATATTTGAACTCTCTCAGACTCCCAGCAATAGTGCCGCGGATAAACGCGTCCATATACCTCACATCAGCCCGAGCTCCCCGTTCACGCAGAAATCGGAAAACATCCAAATGACCCCTCTCTGCGGCAAGGTGGCACGCCGTCCGGCCATCACGATATACTGCATCAATCTCGGCTCCGCGGTCAAGCAGTAATTTGACTACTTCTACATGTCCCGCGCAAGCCGCAACATGCAGAGCCGGGTAGGTTTCGTTATCCTCGTATGCAATCTTTGCTCCGTAGTCAAGCAGTAGTTTAGTCATTACCACGTTTCCCGTGCTAACTGCAAAGTGAAGTGCGGTCGAGTTGCCATGTTCCCGTGCTTCAATATTCGCTCCCCGGGAAACCAGTAGTTTGCCACTTCCACGTTTCCCGTCGCGGTGGCATAGTGTGGTGCCGTCCCACTGTTCGAATCCTTGGTTTCAATGTCCGGGCTTTGATCGAGAAGTAGTTTTAGCACCGCATCAAGTCCGAAGGCACTGGCCACGTGAATGCCTGCGAAGTGGTGGGCAGGCCTGCATTTTGAGACAAAAATACTGATTTGTTGCCAGCTTCGGAAATGATTCGAGTTGCTTTCTAGAAGTCTGCACGCATGCATATTGACATCCTCACTGTTCCCATCTCGAACATGCGCCGGCCAGTAACGAGATGCATATTGGAGAAGCCCGAAACGTTCCAGCTTTTGCTCAATCAACGCAGCTACAACACCAGGCTTAGAACCATCTGCGTTGATTTCTGGTACCGGACCAATTTCGAAATCATGAGAAAGAAGGTATGCGAGACATATCTTGGCCATTTCAGCGTTCCCAGTCCGGCCGTCGATGCAGAATCTGGACAGGGAATCAGGTATTGCGGCTGAGTCAACCAAATACTCCTTTGCAGATTGGTGTATCAGCCGAACAGTTGCTGAGAGGTCCTGAGTATCATTAGTTTCAACTTGGCCGTCCGTGCCGACTGGAATGCCATTATCGTTTCCCCGGACTAACTCCACAAATGAACCGCACAGGCCAAGCAGATCGTAGGTTATATTCTTCAAAGGCTCCAGCAGGTCCAGGTATTCAGTGTCTATCTCCATAGCAAGGGCGATCCTCAGCTCGTTTAATGTTAGCGGCCTCGCCGCCAAGCATATCCATGTAAGCATCTTCCGGACCAATTGAAGGGTATCTTGATCATCGCACATTGCGTCAATTTTGGATAACATCCGCTCATAGAGGGCATTCAGCCCAGAAGGGAGTGATCGAACGCGGTTTACCACCGTTTTGACCCTAATACCGTACGTTCTCTCGAGATCCTTAATTGCCAGTTCAACCCAGAGGAACATCCCGTTAGCACGTTCCGCCAAAAGACGTCGAAGGTCTCGTTCCTCTTCGGAGTTGAGTCGCAATCTTCGCTTGAGGCCGACGAGCCTTTCACCAACATACAATTCGACATCGTTGCGTGTTATATCGGAAGTTATGGTGATGCTGGTTGCATGCTCCTCGAGTGCGTCCACAATATGTCCTTCAGCGCGGCTTGTCAGAAGCAACTTCGCAAATGCATTGGCCGGGCCATTTCTCAAAAGGCCAGCGAGCAACGACAATAGGGTTCCCGTGGACTCGTTTTCGCACTCATCTAGACCATCGATAATGCAGTACACTTGATCCCGGGAGTTCGCCACGATGTCCTTGAATATTACCCAAAGGGAGTCGAACGTCCAGCCTGTTGAGCTCCCTGAAAATGAGTGGCTCTGCATAAGCTCGTTGCTCTGAACGACTTTATGGAAAGACGACGGCCTTTGCCAGAGAAACTGATGTATCAACGCACGGAGGATCGAGGAGGCTGATTCATCGGGACGCGTGCGTTCATTGCAGCAGTAATAGAGTAGCACGGGGGTATCGGGCCCTGGTAGGCTTCCAAATTCTTTAGAAAGCCCCTTCCAGATATATTTGGCCAAGACACTTTTCCCGCTTCCAGCATTTCCATAAACGTGGAGGATTCTGGATCCAGGGTATGACCGGAAGGATATATAGGCCTTACGACGCCAAATCCATTCACAGGTAGTACTGCTCGCATCTCTGATTTGAATCCGGTCTTGCTGATAATCGGGAGTGCATAGCGATTCGAGAAATTCTGTTTGAATGTCATTACTCGCCTTTAATGAAAAAAATGTGCTGGTCTCCTTACGCTGGCGTTTCCTTTCATCAACGACACCTAAAGTCTTTGTATTAGCACCAGCTTGGAAGCCTGGCTTTTCGATGACACCTCCTAAGGGAGTACCGAGATTTCGTTGTTAGTAGCGGAATTGACCACCAACCTTTAAGATCCTGCACTGATTCAAGATCCAGACTCCAAAGATCCTTGATCTGCCGAACATCTATTCCTAGGAGATCCTCAACTTTCGAATCTGGCTCGCGACGCAATTGCTGCGCTGCCGCTGCCATCTTCTCGTCAATTACGCGCTTAAATAGTGTCAAGTTGAAGCGGTGGTCGTATCTCCTGCAATACTGTCAGCACCGTGGGCGTATGGAAGGTAAAGAGAAACTGACCAACAGTGGCCTGCCGTCAACGCCAACGAAAGAGTGAGCTTCTGAGACTGAAGCCGAGCCACTGCATTTTCAATTTCGCTCTCTTTCGGACGAATGCGGAGCCCTTGCACGTACTGCTTAAGCTTACCACCGTTTTCCTGCACTTGTTGGAGTGGAGCAACGAGATCCTGAAGTTCCTTAAGCATTTCCGCACATCCTCGTAGGGCTTTCTCCGTCGCTCCCCCTAACTGGCTAGGAAGACAATGATCTTCTATCTGTTTTAGAACCATTTCAAAGTCCTGAAGCTCGAGAGAAAGCTTTCGCAAATTCTTAGGAGCATCTTTGACTTTGTTCATCCCATCTAGGATAACGGTAGTAGCTTGGATAATGGCAATCGCGCCTCCTATTATCCCGATGATAGCTTCGGCCATGTTGCAAAGATGTTGTATTGTGCTTTCTGTCAAATATGTCGCATTCGCGACGCGGATAGTCTTTAAGAACTCGAGTGGATAGAGTGGTTAAACATGAAGCCATACACTGAGGTTCCGATGGAAGCGAGGGGTCTGGCACAGCCTTTACTCCGCCGCATTAGGTTGCTCTTGGGAATGTTGGACATACCGGAGATGATCTTGATTTAACCGCGTGTAAAGCTTTTAGCTATCCTTCAGACATCTTGACAAACCATCATGGGATGGAATAGGTGGAGGACGAAGGGTTAGTTATGTTAACGTCGACGACAGTCATTGATCATCTCAACAACAGCTATGAGGGACGATTTGGCACGGATTTGAGCCACATCGAAGCCCAAGCCCGTTCACAGGGGATTCCGAACCAAGCTCGTATTGCTCCATGGTCCAGGAATGGCGCAGTGGCGCCTATTTTCAGAACAATCCCCTGTTGAGCTCCTCATGCTGGGTGGACGGGACGATACCGGACAGAGGTCCTGTGGTCCGAGAGCCTTTGCTGACTATGTAACCATATGCAGTGACTAAGCTTCGCTTTCCATCACGTGCATGTAGCTGGTTAGCGCGGCGTGATTTAGTTCGCTGTCGCTTTGTTGGTCTTCATGGCCTACCGTAGCCGTAGCCCCTTTACAATCTGTATTTCGAGAACTGTGCTATTAGCCCAACGACGTCCCTATGGGTGAACTCTATGGGTCGATAGGTGAAGGGGTCCAACCTAATATCAGCCGTATCAAGATTTCCAGTAGCGATACTGTTACCTCATCTGCCTCAACGGTCCTTTTCTTTTGATGAACAGCGCGGTGACTGCCTCAGGCCTATGAGAGTAGTAGTTAACTGTTAGATTAGCTGTTTACATTCCGGCTCGAGGAAGATCCGAATTTAACAGCTCTGCCACTTTGAGTAAGGGTGCGTAGTCAGAGAGCAGTATGCAAGGTAATATGGGTATCTTATATCGTCGTGTTAGACAAATATGGCTTTTTGATATCGTTAAGACTTGCACATTGTTAATAAGAATGGCTCCAAGACGGCTGCGCAAGTACATCCCAAATTCATATTTGATGAGAACACACAGATAGCACTTTGGCCATACAAAGACTTGTGTGTACTCATTCTGGCAGCCTTCCAACCTCCCATCAGGCCCGTTGCTTTCCAGCTCAGAACGCGACCCACAGCGAAAGGATGGAGTAGGAAACGACATTTTGCGGAAAGCTAGGCCGGCTGAAGAAATCAATCAAGGGCAGCATCGGTAGCACTTTACAGAGAGGTCAGTAAGAAAGGCTTAAAACGGGGAATATAAACGATTCATTTGATAGAAGGGGCAAAGGGAAGGATTGCAGCTCATGGATCCTGATCTGGTAACATACAATTCTTCTCCGCAACGGGACTTCTACTAGGTGCTGTGAGACACAAACTGATTAGCATTCCATTGAATATCGAGAGGTGGACATCCAAGGTGATCAGGTTGACCCTGAAAAACCCTGCGCATGGGATTGAGAGAGGGTATAATACTCACATACGGGTGCGGGCACACCACCGGCCTTGTGTGACAGCCGAGCTGGCACTTGTCATTGTCCGGATCCTGTGGCTCAGGTTCTGCGGCTGGTACAGCAGTCGCGGAGACAGCAGTCAAGAAGACGGCGGCGGTAAAGAAGAGAGATTTGAGCTGGACCATTGTTGCTGTTTGGCTCGATTCTTCAAGTACCTCGAATGGGATATTGGTTTGCTGTATCAAACTATTGAAGATGGCGGTGATGGATTCGATCAAGCCCGGGGCTCAGGAAGGGTATTTATGCTTGTTGCTCGCTTTTCAGTTATCGTCTATAGACAAAGAGACATGCATTTCTAGAACCACTCAAAAGGTAAGGTCGGGGGCTCATTCGCAGTCCTGATGTTTTCCGTCGCCGAGAGCAGCATCTCTTGAGATGTGACGGATTACCGCATATACTAAGCTGCGTTTATCACAGTGACACTGACTCGGGAGCGGTACCCGGATCACTGCAGTTGGTTACCCAGGTCTTCCTTTTCTCCACACTCTTCCTGGGTGAGGATAGGTTCATTCCGGGGTGATCTGCGGTTCCCCGTTCCCTTCAGTCTTGGAGCATCACTCGGCGCGTCGAAGCGGTGACACATACATATCTGCTGTGCTCACCCCTCATTGTCAAGCACACACAACTATATATTTTGTCTGTGCCCTTCCCCATGGTCTCTATCGTCATACAACCCATACGTGTTGTAATGCATCCTAGACCACATCATGCGAGACAGTCTCGCGAGAAACGCAGTTATCTATCTGCGTACATATGTACAGTAGCCATCCTGTCCTAGGAAGCATTGATCTTCAAGAGCGGGAGAACGGCGGCTTGACGCAGTCATAGAACGGCAGCCGGATCGCGAATTGTGTCTCCTCCAATCGCTGAAAGAACCAAATGATGAGAGAGCGCAGGCGTTTGTTTAAGAAGTGATCGCCAGACACATTGTCTTATCGCTTCCAGAGGGCGTGAGCCGGCATTGCAGAAATGGGGCAGCTCATATCCAGGATATCGATAAGCAGCATCCCAAAACAAGCACATGCGCTGTAATATAGAACACTAATCATAAGAGAATCAATCAAGGCCAGCATGGTGATATGTATTGGAACAGAACAATCGTGAAAGGATGATGTGGTGTTGAGACGTCGAAGACGCGTCGCGTCGCCGGAAGTGGGGAAAAGGAGGAAAAAGGAAAAAATCTCGCGATGCTGTGTTTCTGGGACATCAAACAGCGCGAAACTCTGCATCTTCCACTACTGCCTCTCATTCACACACTCTGTGGGCTATCAGGAATATCAAACGAAGAGCCAGGAGACCGCGATCTCACGCCCTCCAGCCCGGATAGATGGTAAAATGGCTCGTCCTCCGGCGCGTGACGCGTCTCGCCTGGCGTCTCAGTCGTTAATGGCGGAAAATCGACGTCACCACGCACGTTGCAGAGGATTGCCTGCTCAAAATGCCAGCGGAGAAGGACGTCCATCACTCGCTGGGGATCGTCGGGTTGTCGACAGATTGGATCCAGCACCTTGTTATGGTACGCCCATGAATTTGGTCGAAAGCTCTGGACATGGTACCCGTCACTAGGATTCACCGCAAGGGAATAGCTATCCCATAGTCGACGGGTATGCGAACTGAGCAGCAGGCCGTTCTGCGGAGCATTGATATCGCGAAATCCCAGATCTTTGAACACTTGTCCCAACGGAAGCGGGACGACATGAACGGCCTCCAGACCAGCCCAGCGATTGATATGATCTTTGACGCTCTTTCGGCCAGTGATGACACATCGCCCGTCACGCTCTCTGACTTGATCGCGGAATTGAAAATCCTTGTCTGTTTTGGGAATCGATGGAGCGCGCGGATAGTACACGGTGCTACTGCGACTGACCTCTTCACCGGGTTTTATTGGCGACAGCGTGTAGAAGCCCTGCTCTATGGGCTTGTCCGTCGCAGTCAAAGGCGTCTCTGCACGATACGAGTATGTATGGAAGCACCCTTTTGCTGTAAATGCTACCCGGAGCATCTCAAGGAACTGGGCCTGGGTGAGGTCGTCCGCAGCATACAATCCCCCTTGAATTGAAGTAGGATCCGTGGCGAATACAATCCAAACATTTCGAGAACCTGGAGGATTGCACGCCATTTGCCTGACTGAATGTTTTTACGATGATTCCCGGAGTTCTCTCACGCGGTTGAAGGGACTGTAGAACATGGATTGCACATGTGAGCGATATTGACAAAGGTGAGGGGGACTTTCTGGGAAAATACTCAACTTCATTTTAGATCCTGCAATCTGGATTTTATCTTGATTTCAGAACCTTGGCCTTAAGCTTTCATGTTGCACTCTCGTCGCACCGCCGAACCCGTCCTTTGGGGCGGTTGAGCCTTCGACTCCCCAAAGCCAAACGGTCCGCATGGCACATCATCCACAAACAAACATCTACTTACTACGATGCGTTCTACCATTTTCAGTGGCGAGTATCGTTCTTCGGTCGAGGCGGAGCTGGTTCAGGGGAAAATCTATCACGGCAGCTCTCGCAAGCTTACCATTTTTCCCATCAGGTTCCGTTCAGCGGACTTTTAGATTATGGAACGCATGCTTCCGCTCTTATCCAACAGCGCCTTTTTTTGACTCAAGGTCGGGTTGTCTCTGACCTCATCATGATATCCTCTCTATAACTTAGGACATTTCTTCTTTTCTCACCTCGTTTCTCTTTCGTTTCCAATTTCTCGATACCCGGGGCCCTTGAATCCTCGACACAATCTCGGATCCAGCCTATATGAATCTATACGGACACACCTTTGCAAGCATCGAATTTATCTACTTGTTTACCCCCAAAAGCAATATGACATCCTATATTAGAACTCTCCTTTTACTCGCCTCAGACAATAGAGAAGAGATTCGCCAGGACCAGGAGGCCTGGGATGAAACTGCTCGTGCTCCTCCGCGTCGCCCTTCAGCAGCGAGTGCACAAAGAAGTACTAATACGCCCAGCTTTCTATGGAGGATATGGATGTCGATTTTGCGATACAATAAATGAGGGATAATTTGGCCAGCATGTATCGATTCTAAACACGGTTTACCTCAGGAGCCCAGGAGAAACTTCCTTAAACGCCTACTTCATTCCCATTCTATCTCCGAACAAGTATGATGTTGATGTAGCTATCTCTATAGGTCCACGGAAAGCTCAGGGATTACGAATACTCCACAGTGACTTTCTAGCTCTCCGGAAACTGTTCCTTATATTCCCATTCCATCGAACAACAAGACCCTAAAGTTCCCACGAGCGCAGACGCGTGCTCGGACTACCGCGTGATTAAGACGAGTATTTACGGCAGACGAGTTAGGGATGGCTTTGGGAGTCGCCTAGAGTCGTTTCAGGAGTTGTTTTGAGCGTGACTATGGGTGTCACTTAAGGGGCTGCTTGGGGGCGTTTAAGGGGGTGCGCTAGGGAGCATCACGGGGCCGCTTGGGGGTCACTACGGAGTGCTGTGTCGCAACTAACTAACTACAGTACACTAACCGGTCCGCCGTACCAAATAAACCTCCACGACGAACTACCCTCACCACTGACTATCGGTTAGCCGTCCGCTCCGGATATTGACTGGATTTTTCTGGGGAAGTCACTCATGGACCGTGGAACTTTTGAAAGTCGACATCATCACTTTCTCTTACTAATTCATAAGCCTGCGCAGGCTTCGTGCTCAAATCGTGGTTCAATTCCTGGGCCGGCTATCCGTCGGGGATGTTTCTAGAATCCTTTACTCACTTGCTGATAGATACACGGGCGAATCCTTTTCTGAGGCTGGTTTTAGGGATTAGCAAGATATCAGTTCGTATAAGTATCCTTCACAGTCAGCCTTCAAGTTTACGTGTGCTTGCTAACCGTACTCTAAGGCTACTGAGGTACTCTATTTTCCCTCCGACAGTTTGGGCTTACGGCTGCGAAGTCATCTATCTGAGACCTCTGACTCCATCATCTTAACTGGCTCGAATCTTGGTCCGGCGTTCTTGGGCTGTTGCTAGCTACAGCGCTGTCCTTGAGCTTCTTCGCTAAGCGGCGTTGGAGATTCCCTTTCGCTTCCGGCCTTAACAACTATGGTTGTGACTCACCGGTGTTGATCCATCTTTCAATATATCTGACCTCATTCTGAGGCTGTACAGACCTAACTTTTCTCCAACTTCCCAATATAAAGCCTGGAAATCCCTTCTTCTTGTCCCTTTCTGCTAACCACTGCACTCACATCTCTACCGCAGACCACGTATCCATATTTTCTACACAATTGAAAAAATCGATATACCCTTTTTTTCCCAGGCCACTTGCATCTAACACCGCGAAACTACGATACTATCTGTCTTGTCTACTATAACCATTTATAATACCTAATATGGCATCCAGCGTCCAAACCCGTCTTTTGATCGTTTCAGATACCCATGGAGATGAATTCTCTTCAGAAACACATCCTACAGGCCGAGTGGACGTGGCCATTCACTGCGGCGACCTTAGCGAAGATTCAAAGATTGACGAGTTCCGAGCAACTCTCCGACTTCTTCAAAGCCTTGACGCAGGCTTGAAACTGGTCATCGCTGGGAACCACGACTTTACGCTAGACACCCCTACTTTTAAGAGCAAAATTGTCGAATCCGGCCTGGAATCCGACATGGGCCTAGTTAAGAGAGTCTATGGGGACTTTGGCGAAGCGAGGCAACTGTTTGACGAAGCGCGAAAGGATGGCATCATTTTCTTAGACGAAGGCACCCACCGTTTTACCCTGGCCAACGGCGCATCCTTAACCGTCTTTGCCAGTCCTTGGACGCCGTCCAAATCGGATTGGGGCTTTTCCTACCATCCCGACCAGGGCCACGATTTCTCGTTTGGCAGCGAAGTAGATGTTGCCATCACCCACGGGCCACCACGGGGTATTCTCGATTACACTGACTCCCGCCAGAGAGCTGGGTGTCAGAAGCTCTTTGAAGCCGTCGCTCGTGCGCGGCCCCGTCTGCACTGCTTTGGGCACATCCACGAGGGTTGGGGCGCGAGATTGGTTACTTGGCGTGAGGAACCAAGCGAGGTGCCGTCACATTTTACGGACATCGATAACAACCGTTCGACCACGATAGAGAAGCTATCCACCCTGCGGGCAAAAAAAGAGGAGAACCAGCTCAGGAGGTGCTATCAAACTAGCCACTGCACCGGAGTTGCGAATCCTATCGAGCCAGGTTCACAAACGCTCTTTGTCAATGCAGCGATCCAGGGCCTGGAGGAGCAACAGCTTCCTTGGCTGGTCGACCTTGAGCTTCCAAAGGCCCTCCAGGAATCGAACCCTTCGTGAGAAGGTCCTCTTCGGATTTTAAGCTGCCAAACAGAGAAGCAAAAACGTCCTTATCGAGCGTCCATATATTTTATTCTACACAATGCTGAGCATCGGAAACCGTTCCGGAGTGTTCTATTCCCCCCTGAAGCATTCATCGAAAGGCTACTTAAGGCCGCAGGTTACGCATGGTTATGGTCGCATCTCTCTAAACGGAAGACCGATTCTTCGGTACCACAAACATAAAAAACAAAGCCCTTCTATTCCACATTTCACAGACAAAAAGTCTCCGTACCACGGTAGAAAAACTACCAACTCTGGGCCAAACAAACAAAAAACAATCCTACTACCCGACTTGAGAGATGCCACTTGACCATTTGCTACACTTGAGATAACCGCTACACCTGGGATAAGAATCAGGTACGAACGAGATACCGACCTTGCTATCGTATGGACATGGACCACAACAGCCCTAAGTATCGATTCGACGGACGAGAAAGACCAGCTCGACGAATAACTCCGCTCCAGCCTCTGGCCCGCGGGAATCAACCGTGCCACTTCGCATTTCACGGACATTGATCCTGTATAAACCTCTCAATTCGATCACGAACAAAAATAACCAGCTCGAGATTCGCCCTCTACACGCCGCTGCACCGTGTATGGAACCAAGCGAGGACGGACGATCAAAGAAGCACCACGCTACCTTCATCTCTCACGGACAGTTACAAGATCTTCTTTGATATCGATTCACGGATACCAGCTTTCGAATATCTACTCTCGACTACTGACTCTCGAACATCGACCCTTGAATATTAACCCGGCTGACGAGGGACACTGTTTCAGCTCATTAACGGCTTCTATACCACTCAGTCTACCCGAAAAGGAATTTCTGAAGACAAATACGCCAACCCTCTAGATGAAGGCCACGACTTTCAGTTAAACGGATGCATAATTAAGGACGGAACATGGACTGCAAATGCTTGTGCTTGTTAAGTTGTCATATTTACCTGTTTTTGGAAAGCGTACGCCTTGATACTAATGTAAATAACATCTGCTAGGCGCGAAATCTCATGCTTTAATTTCTTAAGTATTCTCCTTGAATAAGAATGGCAGATATCATGAGTAGTAAGCCCCCTATCACCCATTTCTACTCATCATACCACACCCCATTCCTAATCTCCCCCTTCCCCATTTTCATCTTTTCAATCTCTTCCTCACTACACGTCAACGGCGCCTTGCGCAAATAACACGTAGTCTTCGCCATCTCCGGCGCTGTGTTCGTCGCCGTAGCGTTCGCATCACCTTCCGTCCGGAATGTTGATAGATCAACTGACCCCCCCTTTTCTCCCGTCAATGGATTCAGACCCCGAATGATACGCGTGAACAGTTTAAATGCGGTTTCCGGTTGATAGTACGGTACAAAGTGACCCGCATCGTAGATTCGTGCGAATGAAAGGTTTCCGAATTGCCGAACCATGCCGCCAGTCTTCTTGTCGTTGACGAGTAGGGGAGCGTAGCCTGCGGCGTTGAAATTGGAGACGTACGACGATGAAGATTTCGAGCGTGCAGCGATGGCAAAGGCTGCTGCTTGTCCGCCGTACCAGTTACAGATGAAGTCTCGATCACCGTACATCAGGGCGATGCGGACGCCGTCGTCAAGGAGTGCGGCGAGGTCGGTGATGTAGTCGCCGCGAACGTAGTCGCCGGAGCTGAAGAGGCTGTTGAAGACGGCGTCGCTGGATTCGGTGAAGTTGAGCAACGGTTGGGAGTGCTTGCCATTGCCACGGCTGCCGATACCATTGAGGATGGCGCGTTGAACGTGCGGTGTGTTCAGATACTCGATGTAGGTGAGTGGTGGCAGCGGATTAAGTACGTTCTGAGCAATGTCGTAAGAACTGCGGCCTATCCGGGGGAAGATGTTCACGACATCACCGTTGCAGGTCAAAGTTGCGTCGACGCAGAGGGCGTTGACGGTGGATACTTTGCCCGTGTTGTCTGGGTCGAAGAGTCGTGCTTGAGTTCGACAGGTTTCGAGCTTGTCTCGACAACCGCCTGGTTGACTAAATTGTTCTTGAAACTGCTTGACGTCGTCAGAGGACATGGCCTGGATACCATAGGTGTTGTTGTAGGCGAAAAGGGGGTAGTATGGGTTCTGGACCATGTCGTCGATGCAGCCTTGCATGATGCCTAGTGTTTTGACTCTGATGTCGACAGATATCAACTTGCGAGTCTTGCCCTGTTGTCGCAACTCGTTCTGCTTGTGGAAATGCGAGACGAACGCTGGACCGTATTTGCCGCCATAACTCTCCGTGAATAGATTGATTTCTGGAAGCTTGCGACCACGCTTGTACCTTGGGAACTCAGTCAAGAAAACCTGCAGCATATGCCACATCGCCTTTGCTGCCGTCCCCGTCGATGTCACCGTCGCAGCTGCATCGCTGGAACTAAACACTCCGCGTCGAAACGTCTCGGGAGACTGACCCTCTGGCGGATCTGTTGGCGGATACGTAAGCTGTGAGGTCAAGAAATTCAACGACGCTTCCTTCAACACATCGTACGAAAACCCCGTCTGCACCGGCTGATCGATATACAGCATATTTGAGCTACGATCCCAGCCCCATTCTCTCGGAACGGTGCCAATTCGGGTCCTAGAGCGTTCTACCGCTTCACACGGCCCAGTCTCCTGGAATAATCCTTGCATGCTGCTGATTCCCGGACCGCCATTGAGGTAGATGGTGAGAGGTGCATCGTCGGGGTTTTCTCTGGCTTCGACATACCAGAAGAACGTGTTGATGGTGTAGTTTTGGTCCACTGGATGCAGGGTAAACGGCGGGAGAGAGACGTAGCCGGTGTATTGGCGTTGACGGGGAGACGTAGTCGCGCAGATGCCAGGCTGGACTTTCTTGTATGCAAGAGTGATGTCGCGATTAAACTGCGACTGAAGGAATGTATGGCCCTCTGGTGCAGGCATCGCCTGCACGAGCGGTTGCAGCAGAAGTGAGAGGGCCATGAGTAGGCCGCTCACAACATTCGTCCATGGCACCTAGGATCAGGTCAGTTAGTATGCAACTTTGAAATGTCATTTACGGAGTATGTATGGTATATCTTCTCACCTTCATTTTCGAAACCCTCGAGACAGTCCAAGATCCTGCACTGGATCTTTAAAATAGAAATCCTACGCAGTCGGTCCCTTGATAGGGATCTCCGATGATAATGAGGATCAGCGACCGTCACACCAGACCCAACAAAGAACCAACCCCCTTATTCTCAGTACCTCCTGAAGAGGATTTGTATTGTCTGTATGCACGACCCAGAGCAAGGTGTGCTGTATTGCATGCAGCGCAGATACCATCCAGGGACGGAGGAGGCAGAATATATAGACTGTCCCCCCTTTTTGGCACGCTCACCACGTCGCTGCAGCAGTAATCGTAGTGAAGCTCTAGACATATCGAACAAAAGCTTCTGGAAAAGTCGAAAAAATTCGATCTCGTTTGTCCTTGAGTTATTGGGGATATAGCTAACCACATATAGGTATCAATAAGGAAGCCAGACGGCGTATCACTCGACAGAAGTACACAGCGGCGGGAGTTCCCTATTTAGCCCGACGGCCACCGACCAGGGCTGAGTATCAAGCGAACGCTATGGCCATGATGAAGAGGCATCGGCATTCGCGTCTTGAGTCTCGTTCATGTAACTTATGGATGCTTCTCGAGTCTCGAGTCTCGACAGAGCAACACATCCATCAGATGATAAGGATCACAGATCAAGGATAATCCCCACGTCTCCCCGTCAATATCCAAGAAACCAAAGAGATGGGACCGTGATATTGAAAGAAAAAGCAATCAGAGATTGTTAACTATTAGTGGTGGTACATATTGTCCCTGTCGTGTTCCAAACGAGTCAAGACACGTCCAAGAGCCCAATCACCGGCCGTGAAGGCACAGTTGCCGTCGTTGGGAGGCGTACTTGGCTCTGTAGCGCATTTTTGTTCTAGAAATTGAAGAAACCCGTCTCCGCCGTGTCAACCAGCAGCTGGACTAAACGTGTCGAAGGGATGATGTATTTGGATGAGTCGACGTCGTCCATCGTCGGCAATTCCAGTCGTTCAGAGAGTACCCTGACTAGCTTGTGCGATGCGTCAACCGACACGCATACACAGTAAGTGGTGGCAAAACAATCTGATACATGCCCATTTATCAGAAGCAAAAGAAAACATCAACATGACTCGTACTCGCAGATGGGGAGGAGGAAGAAGCAAATATCGCCAGTGCAGGCCAGATCTGAACGTCCTGAAACTTGAAAACCCGACGTCGGGGACTGCCGTTCCGTCTCCCGTCTCCCGTCTCCTGGTTCCGACATCACGCTGGTATTCAACGCACAAACCATCGCGACGGAATATTTATGAGCGACAAAAAATTGGCGGAATCACATAGAGAAGAATCATACGGAGTATCTTCTCAATCATCATTGAACCATAAGAAATGATAGCTAACCACATACTACCACCTTATGATATGCATCAACAACAATACCCTTCCCTCGACACGCCCATCACGATGCATCTTGATATCAACCAAGTAAGAATAAAATCCATAACGCCCCCTACGCCGCTCACACTTCATTATAGTAGCAATAGCCGTAAGATGGGTAATAATAATGATATAGAAAAAAGCAGAGTAGAGAATAATGCATCCACAGCAAAACGAAACAAGAAGCCCAACGCAAAACTAGTAGTAACGCCAACATCAATCAGGAAAAAGGAGCACTGTGCATCAAGCTGACACTTGTCAAACGTCCGCTGAGGGGTATGAAATGAATGCGCAAAGTAAAGTAAAGTACTGTAGTTTATCGATATCAATCAATCATCCGTTTTTCTTTATCGTAACCAATATGGAGATGGAAAACATTCCCATATTCCAGATACCAAACATCAATCGACCTTCGCAAAGGCAAGCTTATTAGGAGTCGTGAGATTGTTCGACAGGCGAAGACGAGAGCTCTTGAATTTGGTATGTTTGCGGAGTTTCTTGCGAGCAACCATGACGGGAGCGGAGGATTTGGTGACGAGGTAGTTGGAGAATGAACCGAGGAGGACACTGAAATCAGTAGTAAATTTAGCTGATGGACTAAAGACACCGGATGGACAGGTACATACCCTTTAAGAGCACTCCGTCCTCGAGAACCCAAGATCACCAACGTAGGCTCCAGAACATCAATCTGCACCATCAAGTCAGTATAAAGCCTACATGTGAAAATCGCGGACAGGCACTACTCACAGCCTCCGTGATCAAATGCTTCGGACTCTTGCAATGAATAATCTCAATCGCAACCCGCACCTGCAACTTCGTCTTCCTCAACAACCTCACCACCGTCTGCGACAACATCTCAATCGCCCTTAACCTTTCCGCCTCCGTCTTATTCGCCGCCCTAGAGTCAATAGAACCACTCTTACTCTCGGCGGCCATAAGATGCACCGCAGAACCATGCGGCGACGGATATGCAGATACACGATTCGAATCACTAAGCGTCTTTTCGGTTTGCGATCCAACTGTCGTCGTGATATCCAACATCGCCTTGGCGCCGTCGTTAATAGCCACGGACGAGACGCTATCTGCGTCGCCGGTGGCAGATTTGCCAGACGTGGATTCATCTTCGATCGCGTAGACGGCGTACATTGTATCTCCGTCACGGAGGATAGTGCCAATGGTCCATTCTAGTGCGTATGTCGATTCTTCGCTGAGATCTGTGGCGACGAGGTACTTTCGTAACCGACGATGGCCTTGTTCGCCTTCTTCTTGCATTTGGTTAAAGTCACCGCGGATGATGGTGCGGATTACTCTGTTTGGGACTGATTGGTCGACGGGGGCCATGTAGACGCTGAGATTCTGTGCCTTTTTGATGTCTGAGAATTCAGCTTCATCCTCAGAGCCGGCGGGCGTGTTTCCTGCAGATGCTGTGACATCGAAGCTAGTATTGGGATGAACTCCCGTTTTCCTGTTAAGAGGCTTCTCTGACGTCGCCTTTGCGGTACGTGGTCCGGCGGGTTCAAGTAACGACTTGACCTTGTATGTGGAGGATACCTTGGCACCTAGAAACTGGTCAGCGCATTCAAAGCAACATAAGATTTACTCAAAGATATCCACTCACGTTCTTCTTCTGCAGCAGCCAGTAAGCTCTGCGCCGGTTTGGCCTCTCCAGTCTTGCTACCACCTTCACCAGCTTGCTTTGGGTCTCCTTTTCTTCGAATCCGTCTTCGTCCGCGATAAATCTCGGATTTCCACACATCCTCTCCAGAACTCGTATCATCGACCTCTTCGCTGGTATAATCTTCACTAAACCCACCATCCGGCGTATCAGAATAGTAGTCCTTTTGGAGTCGTACGTCACCATCCGTCGCACCATCAACACCTTCACCTTTCGACGATGACGCGCCAGGATAATTAGCCAAACTTCCGCCCGACCGTGAAAGCGCAGCATTCGTCAATCGTCTATACGCATGATCCATATTGATCACCTTCCCAGAATTCGTCACAAACTTCCCCGGCGTCGTCATCAAATTCATCGAATTATTATTAAGCAATTTCGTACCCGGCGACTGCGATCGTGCAAGTCGTGAAGTAGGCGAGCGTGACGAATGTCCTGGCAATGCCGTACGTCTGCCCGTCTGCCTACCTCTCGTATACGGCGGCAACGCGCCCAAATCTCCACCAGACATGACTGCCGCCATTGAATTCGTATGCATCGCATTATTATGATGTCCTAGTTTCCCACCTTGCGTCACGCGTTTTGGTAAAGCACTCGGGATACTGGGTAGCATCTCAAACTGGTAATCTTGCTGAGGATCAACGCCCTGCTTCTTCTTGACCTCATGAATGCCCTTGGTCGACGAATCTGACGATCGTCGATGGCCGTCGGTCGTATCGTAGGAAGGCGGTGTATTTGTGGTAGGCGACGAAGTTGCGCTCTGCGTTAATCGTAAAGGCGACGGGGCAATGGGTTCCAGCATGCTGCGCACACCTGCGGCCGGCTTGCTCGACGCTGTTGCTGTTCGATTACCAGTTGTAGAAGGCTGTGTCACACCAACGCCAATACCAGCGATCGAGCCATGACGTTGCGCTCCCGGATCGGGCACGACATCCAGCATACTTCGCACTGGAGGTACGGGGGCGGGTGCGGGGCTGCCCGTGCGGGTTGAGCGCTGGGCCGGTTGGTGCGCATGTTTGCGACCTTCGAGTATATCTAAAATCTCACGTCGTTCTTCGTCGAGTGCAGCCTCCAAAGACATTTGGGGCGGATTGGGCATTGTGATCAGGAAGCAAGCAAGGAGACAGAAGATTCGAAGATGGGTCGGCGGGGATCACGTTATAGTTATATGACGGTCGTTTAGGCTTTTTGCGTGGGTCGAGGCCTTGCGATGGTCCCTGTTGTCTCTCCCCACTCAGGCCTGGGTGAGTGATGTTCTGCAGTGAAGAAAAGCTCAAGTCAGTCGATGTTTGTCTTATGGCCTGATGCCGTACGGCGTGAAAGGGTGTGACAAGGGCCAATTTATTACCCACCAAGTGGCAAATCGCGTAGCAGTGAGGCCATCAACAGTCTCGCAGGTTCGTGAGATCAGTCACTTACTATCGCCGTTGTTCTCTGTTCACACGAGATCTCACGCGAGCATCGCAACAGTCGGCGTAGAGTGAGCTCTCTTTGGCGGGTGGCGGATGGAAGCGCAGTGGTGGTCGAGACTAACAGCAACAAGTGATGCAGGCACAATCCAGGGAACAGCAGCCGCTCAACCGTGAGCTAGACAACCTCAACTAGGCACAATCTTCTTTCAACAGCTCGTAGAGATATATCAAGATTCCAAGATACAGAGAACTCGCTGAAGAGTCACGGTCGCAAGGAGGGGAGCGAGTGAGTGTCTGTGGCTGAAGCAGCTCGTTAGGGTCTCGGCGAGAACACGCCTACTCGACAGCCAAGTCCGGAAGAGGGCCGGCCAAGAAGCGGCTTCAGGGAAGAGAATGTTTGCGGATTCATGGCTGGAGGCGAATCGTGATCATGCGTCTTGGTTGGAAGTTCCGGTTGTTTTGTTGCGGTGGGAGAGGAAGAAGATGAGAAGAGAGAAGATGAGAACAACTTCACGATCGTGGGAACAAGACGCACGAGAGTCGGTTACAGGAACAGACTTATATGTTAGTTACGAGCAGCAGCTGAGAGTGCTGGCATCGGCCATATGAGCAATTGATTGGCGAACAGCCGCGCAGCTTCGCCGTCCAACGAGCCTGGACGAAGTGGCGTGCGCGCTGCTTGGCGTCGTGCGACGGGCGAGAAGAAGGCCTGTTGATGCTCTACGGGAGAAGATATCATGATCTCTGCGGTGACTGTCGAGCAACAGCTCTGGCGAAATAATAAGGATTCTGTCCATTGATATCTCTGTTTATGTATGTGCCTGTATCGTCCTGTGGTCCCTGGTAGGGTCTGTGCCATATCCCCTGCATAAACTCCCCGAGCCCGTCCACCAATGCGCCGTCCATATCAGACCATGAGCCCATAACAAAAGGAAAATAGCAAATGTCATGCGGGTATTTGTGACATATGTAGAACCCAAACTCCATCCTGAACAGCCTATCATCAACCCAGACCTGAACTATCCCGCCTTTTGCTTTTTCGTCGTCTGAGCCCGGTTCCTCTGAAATGCTTCTTCCGGAGGTTCATCCGTACCAGTCTTCCTCTTCGTCCCCTTCCCAGCCTTGGACGGAGCAGCGTACTTTGCCTCGAGATTCTCCAAGAAGGTAGATGCTCTGCTCTTCTGACGCTGCTGGATCAAAGCCGTGAGCTCAGTAGTATCGTCACCGCCCTTATGCTTCTTCTTCCCATACAATTTATCCTCGAGCCCCAGCTCTTTCGCCAACTCCTTCGCCTCTGCCGCCTCCCTCCTCGCAATCCTCTCTCTCTTCGACCTCTTCTTCGGGTCCTCCTGCGTAAACTTCGGCCAATCAGTCACCTCCCCAACCCGAATCGCGCGCTCAATCGTTTTCCGAAACCGCTCATCATCATCCAACACATTGCACAACATAACACTCTTATACACCTTATCCATATCTCCCTCGTACTTCTCAAAGGCTTCAAGGAGATCATGTGTTTCCCCAGGCGTGCCCTGGTATTCTTCCTTGAGAAACTCAATCGCACTGCCGTCAACCATCGTCGAATACTGCTCGCGGTAAAAATCTACCCAGTTAAACTCGTCATCTTCCAGGTCCACCGACTCGGACGTGTTACCCGTCGCGTCATATCGTCTGCGACGACGCTCGTCAGAGAGGATGGCGTAGGCGAACGCGATCTCTTGGAATTTCTTGTTCGCAGCGGTTCTGGCGCCAGGAGCGGCCTTGTCTGTATGAGACAGTGTAAGCCTCAGTGAATCAGGACTCGAGGACTCAATTAATACCAACCTGGATGGTGCCGTAGAGCTTTCTTCTTGTAGGCAGTTTTGATCTGGTCTGCTGTTGCTTTCTCGTCGACGCCGAGGACTTTGTACGGGTCGATCGAGGTGGGCGGGTCCTTTAGAAGAGGCATGTTGAACCCTCTTTTCTCACACTGACTCACCGACTGTGAGAGAATCAGAAGAAGGCAAAGCACTTCTATCCAGGATTTGTTCTGCACAGTGAATGTTGCAGGTGTCCGATATGTTGTTGTGAGACTCTCATCGCTGACACTGTCGCGAAATCAATTAAAGTTCGGACGCGTCGCGCGAGAACCTCGACACGGAACATTATTATTCCTCAAATATGTTTTGACGTCATCGCTCAGGGACAGTGTTTGATCGTCTCATTGGTATCATCAGTCAGTGAACTGAGCAATATCCATCCTCTGCCTCCCATTGACCTTTGAATACTCTCGTCGACTGATACTGCATCTATTTACATCTCATATATTGTGAATCACTCCACATGACCGCTTCAGACCCCCAATCCCACTCGCAACCCTCCCCCGAACTCTCCACCCACCTCCACTACCTCTCCCAGTGCCTCGCCCTCGCAGCCTACTCCCCTCCCAAACCCACCAACTTCCGCGTCGGCGCCATCCTTCTCCTCAGACGCTACCCCTCCGCCTCCTCCACAGATCCAAACACATCCCCCTCCCACGACCAACAAACGAGATACGAAGACCGCATCCTCTCCACCGGCTACACCCTCGAACTCCCTGGCAACGCGCACGCCGAGCAATGCTGCCTGTCCAAATATGCCTCCAACCACAGCATATCAGAAGATGACATTGGCACCGCCCTCCAAAACGAACGAAGTAACGACGAGACCGCAAAGATAATAATGTACGTCACCATGGAACCCTGTGGCCAGCGGCTCTCAGGCAACAAACCATGCGCAACACGAATATCCGAAACACGCCATAACAAAAATGGAAGAACGCGGGGCATCGATCGTGTGTACTTTGGTGTGAAAGAGCCGGGAACGTTTGTGGGTGAGTCGCAGGGTTGTAAGATGCTGGATGAAGCGGGGGTGGGGTGGGAGTTGGTGGAGGGGATGGAGGAGGAGATTTTGAAGGTTGCGAAGGCAGGGCATGGAGATAGGGAGGGAGAGACGAATGTGGATGATGTTTCGGAGGAGGAGAGGAGGAGGCAGGAGGGGATGGAGAGGAATCCGAAGAAGAGGATGATGGAGGTGTGATAGATTCAGAAGCCAAAGAGAGCATGCATAGATATGGTATCGAGGAGAGACGGTCAATGTGATAGCATCGAACCTCCAATACCGCTATCAATACCTCCAACAACAAAAATTCCCATACCCATCTCGCATCGAAACCCCCTCCGACCTGTGTGTCGTTGAAGTAACCTCAATCACATTACAATTCGAATTCGAATTCAAACTCCCTCTATTCTCACACCCCCCACCCCGTCTCGCCGTCTCAGCCGGCTTATCATTATCCCCCTCTCGCCCCCATCCATGCGATGGCTGCGACTGTTCGGACCAAAACACATCGTCAACGTCACCTGTCGCTCGACACATTCTGGTTTGCCATTTTTGTCGTACTGGCAGGTAGAAGGGGCAGGGCAGTTGAGTTCAGGGCATGAGTAGACTGTAGTTTGGTCTCGTGGGATGAGTTGGTTTGGTTGCTGCGAGTGAGGGAGGCATGAGTGGGCTTGGGATGGCTGTAGAAGGAGGGAGAGAAAGAGTAGGGAGGTACTGCAAAGTATCATGATCGTGTTTGAGCGTGAGGTTGGAGGCATTGGGGATGGAGAGGATCGGGTTTAGAAATTAATTGTCAATGATAGAAACAGTGAACTGCGTTGTAGGTCAGGTGCATTATATCCTTCTTTGATCGATTCGGAGCAAACAACCTCCTTATCTGGTTTAATAGCACGGCCTGTTGAAATAGCAAACAAGGATTCGTCGT
Source organism: Aphanoascus verrucosus (assembly GCA_014839905.1). Classification (NCBI taxonomy): domain Eukaryota; kingdom Fungi; phylum Ascomycota; class Eurotiomycetes; order Onygenales; family Onygenaceae; genus Aphanoascus; species Aphanoascus verrucosus. Next base: position 232,487 of record JACRYM010000019.1, on the reverse strand, counting down.
ATGCTGGCCCAACGTTTGCTCCGTCTTGAAGCTGCGTGTTCTCTTTATATGAGCTGCTTACGGGTAAGGATGGTCGCACGAAGTAGCTCTCCTCAGTTTGCTCTATTCTAGATATCAACAAACGCTTGAGGAGGACTTGGATTCGCAGCATTCACTCATACAACAAATTGGGGTGTAGGGGTTTTGCAAGCGTGTAGAATATTTCCAGATAGAACGTGGCCATCGATGCAGTCTGAGATGTAGGAAAGGCCGCAACTATCAAATACAATGTAGAAATGAACATACCCATCACCTAACCTTCGACTGGCTCACAATTTCGCCAGTATCGACACATTTCTCGGAGCGATACACAGCATTGGTTGGTTAGGCCCTGGAGTTCTCTGGCTGCTCCTTCTTCTCAACTCCGATCTTCCTCCAGGAGAATCCGAAGCTCAGAAAGAATGCCACCGCAGCCGTAACGGCGGGGATGTACTGAGAGATAAGATTAGCAATCGTGCGGAATAATGATTGGGTTCGATTTACGCACAAAGATCTTCACCAGCGCTTCGTTATAAGCGAACCTGACGGCATCAAGTTGATCAGGTCGTACCATGGTGGCATATCCAGTAGCACCCGCTCTAATAATGGTCTGGGGGTCGACGTCTGGAGCATACTTCTTCAAAGCCGGTATGAACCCATTCTGGAAGGTTGACTGTGCAATTGAAATGGCGAGTGATCCGGCCAGATACTGGCAGAAGGTTACGATAGAGGTAGCAACAGCAATTGCGGCCCCAGTAAGGTCCTCTTGAACTGCAATAAAGGGCTGTTCAGTGTTAGTTAACAGAATTTTCTGTAATTTTCATTGGGGTAACTGACCATATTGAGCGCCATACCACGCCCAAATCCCCCAATAACCTGATATCCGATCCATTGGGCCTTGGTGGTATTTGTAGTAAAAGTCCCCATGAGTCCCGGGCCAATCGCAGTAAGTACACTTCCAAAGATAGCCCAGGGAGGTAAGTAGTGCAGTTTGCGGACTTCTCTGAGATTAGCGGCTAGTGAACTAAATGATGGGAAAGTACTTACCCAATGCTGCAGATATTAACGAACCTACAATCTGACTTATCATTGTCGGCAGCATCATCAAGCCGCTGTTTGTTGGACTCGCTTCCTTGATGGACTGAAACCACAAGGGGAGATAATAGGACACCATGATCGAGGCTCCCCCTTGCAGGCCAGAAACGCAAGAGCCAACCAAAACGGTCCTCTGTCGAATAAGGCTCAAGGGGATGAGACTGTCATCTCCACGCCAGACAGACCACATGACAAAGGCCGCAAATATGCCAGCACTGCCAAGGATAAGGCCAATCACCGTAGCCGACTTCCACGGGTAGTTTATGCCGCCCCAACTAATAGCGATCAGAAACATGATACACGGTGGTGCAAACAGCGCGAAGCCAATCAAATCGAGCTTCTGCGGAAGCTGGCGTAAAGTCGATTTTGCCTGTGGTTTCGTGGTTTGCTCCGGGATATGTAGGATTAGCATGATCACCATCGTGAGTCCTCCAGGAGGAAGGAAAACATAGAAACCTAAAAATGATTAGACAGATCTAGAGTAGGGGTGTAGAAACATTGCCACTGAACTCACACCAGCGCCAGCTAACATGTTCAGTCAACGCGCCTCCAATGATTGGGCCAAGAATTCCCCCGATAGAGATCATGGAGACACCACAACCGATCAACATTGGACGGATTTCAGGCGCTGCAGCGGCAGTCATGATGACCAAAGCACCGTTAAAAATGCCAGATCCCCCAATGCCCGTGACCGCTCTCCCCGCAATGACCATTTTACTCGAGCGTGCAAGTGCACAAATGAGAGACCCCAGCTCGAATACGGCAATAAACACGACAAAGACATACTAGGAGATGTGCCCATGCTAGACTCGACTCGCAACCCGCTCTGCAGTTTAATGCATCCCAGCCTGTTCGTGTTTATCAAAGATAAAAACGTCCAGACCGGAGTGCACCAAAAGCAGGTGTGGGGTGAGTCAAGATTTACGCGGACCAAAAGGTCAGCCTTTGGAGGATGTTCGCTGGAGCGCATGGAGCAATACCTTCGTGGTAAAGAGCGTGTATATCTTGCCGGCAAGCGGCTGCATAGAACAACTGCGAAGAGCACCATAAGCATCATAGAATATTCCAAAGATATACATGAGGGTGAGGTCTGCTGACTTACATCGCAAGCAAAAATGCTGATCCATACCAGTTGACATCCTCCAAGCTGTTGAAATGGTTTGAAATGGTGGGAACAGCCTATCACAGAAAGTTAGCGGGCACCCTCTGCGACGGCGCGATCCCCGTTGGACGATAATTCACCGTTGCGACGATGTTGATATCCAGGCCAATGAGAAGCATTGACAACAGCAGCACTGCAATCACATTATACAAGCGAGCGCCCTTGAGATAGGGATGCGGCAACTCTGATGCCTCATTCTCACTGGCACGGAAATGTGCGGCATTGGCATCAGAGGGGTTCGCTGGGTCGTTCTTCGCCTCAGCCTCCCCGTTGGGCTCCAATGTTTGCTCTGGTGGGACAAGAGCGCGATCAACCGTTGAGGTTGACATGATAAAAAAAAGAAACTATGCGAAATGGTGAAGACTAGGATGGATGAAGTTGGTATCGAACACCAGAGGGTTCGACATCAGTTTATCAAGGATGAAGAGGTTGAGTGTTGTAGTAAAGAGCACAAAGGAACTGACAGAAGAAGTCGCCATGGAGAGGGGAACTCCATGGCCTCGCCTCTGGCGCTGGTCCTCACAACACATAATGGCATTGTGTGGGAAGTCCCGGTGTTTGGTTAGACAGACGCGCTTCGTGACATATCTGAGTAACAGGGACTCATTAACAGTGTTTCATGAATGATACTCATGTCTGCTGATAATACTTCGTGTCTTTGTGTATAGTAGAAAATGTACTGAGTACGTCGACAGACGCTGTGTGTGGTTGACAGCAGGAGTCACTGCTGTTTGTCGTGCGATGAAGGCGTCTGGGATGCTCGACGTCGGCGGGGAGCCGCATCGTTCTGCACTAATCCTGATTCACCTTAGTTTCCAGCAATAAGCATCGCCAAGCACTCAAGTTGCACTACGGCCTTGGCAGAGCCGTCGGTTATGTCATCGGAATCTCCGGAAAGGCATAACAATTCTCCGTTATCGCTGAGTCACCCCGCACCCCGCTGCAGCTCTGTGACTCCTGAAGAACCCCTCGCCGGCGCACCAAAAATCGTCCTCGTCGTCGTGCAGCATACCTCTCGCAATTGCACCTTGCGTCCGATCTTTGGAGCAGTCGCCAACATTGACGGTACCGGAATTATGGCGGATTCAAAACCTGAGACCGTAGTTCCCATCCGTGACGAGGAAAAGCATGCTGCCACGGAGCAGGAGATTAACCCGTGGGACGTTCAAGCCGCTCACGACGACCAGGGAAACGTCCTTGCTTTTGACTACGTTGCTATCTCACAGTATGTCGCACTCGTAAGCTATTACGGGAGGTCCTCACTAACAGAGAAAAAGGAAATGGGCCACCAAACTCATAGACGAAACCCTTCTCGAACGCTTCGAGCGCCTGACAGGCCACAAGCCGCACCGCTGGTTACGGCGCGGCCTTTTCTTTTCGCACCGGGACTTTGACAAGATTCTTGACAAGTACGAAGCTGGCGAGCCCTTTTTTATGTATACGGGGAGAGGACCGTCCAGTGATGCGCTGCATTTGGGCCACACAATACCGTTCTCTTTCACAAAGTGGTTGCAGGATGTGTTTGACGTGCCGTTAGGTACGTTTCGGTCAATTGAAGGCGGTGCTCTTGGATTATGCTGACAGGGTTGATAGTTATTATGCTTACTGGTAAGCTTCAGTATAGTCCGTGGTCTGCATATTCTTCGTTGACAGAAAGGAAGACGACGAAAAGGCGCTTTTCAAGGACAATCTCTCCTTTGAGGATACATACAAATTTGGGTTACAAAATGCAAAGGATATCATTGCTTGCGGCTTTGATTTGAAGAAGACGTTTATTTACAGTGATCTGGACTATATCAAGGGCCATATGTTGATGAATGTCTGGGAGTTTTCAAAACTCATCACATTCAACCAAGTGAGAGGTGCATTTGGATTCAATGAGAGGTAATCACCAATCCCAGATCCCCGCGATGATGGCAGGTACTCATTCTAGTCTGATGTTATTTGCCCGAACTGGCACTTCCGCTATCACTGCATTCCGACTAACATTTTCTAGCACTAATATTGGTCGAATAATGTTCCCGGCAGTACAATGGTAGGCCAGGCCGTTTCTTCTTGAGAGATAGCGATTCCTTTATTGATGATTCCAACTACAGTGTTGCGTCCTTCGCAACATCATATCCAGAAATCTGGTCGGACAAACCGGCAGCACAAAGAACAAAGGCCATTGCAAAAATACCCTGTTTGATTCCAATGGCCATCGACCAGGACCCATATTTCCGACTCGTGCGTGACAACGCTCATCGCATGAAGTATCCCTCGCCGAAGCCGGCTTTGATACATTCGAAATTCCTCACTGCGCTGCAAGGCGCTGGTGGTAAGATGAGCGCAAGTGACCCCAAGTAAGATTCACAACTTGTCTCAAGTGCCTGAGCATTCATGGCTTACATCATTTATAGCTCTGCGATCTTTATGACGGATACCCCGAATCAAATCAAGGTAAGCCAGACTGGCACATCTAACTATATGATCAGTATCTAATCTGCGCCTCGTAGAATAAAATAAACAAACATGCTTTTAGCGGAGGACGAGACACGGTTGAGGAGCACCGCAAGCTAGGAGGAAACCCAGACGTGGACGTCTCATTCCAATGTACGCCACCCTTTACACTCCAACCCCTTAACCTATCCCGTCACATCTAACTCGGCCACAGACCTCTCCTACTTCGAAGAAGACGACGAAAAGCTCAAACAGATAGAAGAAAGCTACAGAAAAGGTGAACTACTTACAGGAGAGCTGAAGAAGATGGCGATTACGCTGCTGCAAGAATACGTCAAAGATTTCCAGGAGCAGCGGAAGGCGGTGACGGACGAGCTTCTGAAGCAATTTATGACGCCTCGGAAACTGGAATGGAAAGGGAATCCGAATCCTAAGCCGAAGCCGGTGAAGACGAAGGGGGAGAAAGAGGTTAAAGGGTCTGAGGATTCTAAAGATGTGAAGGATGTCAAAGATACCAAAGAGCCTCAAGAGGCTCAAACTGCTCAAGATGCTAAATAGATGCTGACTCAGTCAAGGCAGCAGAGATAGCATAATGGCAAGATGATATCCGCTGAGTTACTCCAGATGTCTCATATCTACACCGGCGACTTTGCCATGCTGTTGCTGGTTCCATACAGATAGAACTCTATACCCAGTCTTTAAACGAATGCACGTTCTATTTCAGCCCAAAAGGGGACAAGAGGAGATGAAGAGAAGAATATTTCGTATTATAGTTTCTGATATTGGAGACAAAACGAACACACCGCTAGCATCATAGTCATTACTGCCGTTACAATAAAAAGAAAACTGGTCCAGAATACACCGTTCAGTCTTCTTCCTCAAGAGGTCTCTGCCCAAAAACAACATGCCTACGGAAGCCAGAAACCCAACACGTCAGCATTTTCTTAACAAGAACTCGAGCAAAGATCATGGATGGGAGCAACGTACATCATATAATAAGCATGAATATTCGTATTTTTAGCATCATTCCGGGCCCGCGCCACGTCCACCAGCACTTCGGCAGCGGACCAGCCGCAGACCTGTGTTAATAAACTCATGGACCAGGCTTCGACACCTTCCAGGAATTGTAGCTGGTTCCAGAGACCGATCTCTTTCTATCAGTTGGGAAGAAAACCAAGTCAGTCCAAACTCACGTCATACCACCTTTAACCAAATTCAGAACAACAAAAGGAGAAAGGAGCATACCAATTTCCGATCCTTCGGCCACGGCCCAATGGGGATTTTGAATGTTCGTTCAGTAACATTGACGAATCCACCATCGTTGACCCAATCTCTCAGTTTGGGACCAGGACATGGTTCTCGTCCTAGACTTTTGGAGGCACCTAGCACGAGCTCTGCGTTTCGCGTCATTGCCAGATCAGGTGTGAGGCTGCCGTCGTCGGATTTGTAGTAGTAATCATAGTCGCAGAATTCGACCCAGCCTCCTGGTTTTAGGTTGCTGGAGGAGCGTCAGTGTCAGTCTTTTATGGCGGTGAAGTCGTACGGACTTAAGCCGTGGGCAATTGAACTTACTCGTATATCTGACGGACTAATCGAGGCCAATCTTTTATGGCTGTCGCCATATATCTGGAGTGGATGAAGTCAAATGGTACTTTGTGCATCCAGTCATCTTCAATGTCGTCGACTTCGAATCGCACATTTGGCGGTACCCTGCAATCGTAGGTGTTAGATCAGATAAAGGCAGGAAGTTCAGTCGACCTATTCTTACATGCTAGGTTGAATTGGACTCAAGTCATTGCCGAGGACCTGCTACAAGAGTTAATAAAAATCACTTCCTATCTTCGCGTCACCCTATGCTAGATAGGAATAGGGAGTACCTCTGCTGAGGGAAACTGATCGCCTGCAGAAGAAAATATTAGCATTCTTGAGGAGAGCTACAGTACGAATAGGAGCCTGCAAAGCATACCCATGTCTATGGCCCATATTCCAGTGCCAGTTCCTAGATCGAGGATACGCTGAGGATTATCACCAATTGGCGCAAGAAAGAGCTTTCCATCTTGTACCAGATCGGTCATATGGTGAATGATATCCAGGCGATCCTGTTCGGCCTCATCGTTTGGGAGAAAGTACGCTTCGCAACATCAATGTCAGTAAGAGGCCCTGCGCTGTGTTGGCTTTCTAGGACGTTGGTATACTGACTCCCTTCACGGAACGAATGATATCGTCGCCCATTCTCGTGCCGATACTTCATCACACTGGACGTCAGGGACGCGGTGGAACTCGATCTGCAGGGTGCCGTCAGCGGGATTTCCCACGTTCTTTTGGGCCCAGAATGCCATACGTGTCTCCATATGTCGAGTCGATGTCGCTCTCGAGCTGGCGCAACAGTTAGCCGGGTCAGTACAGGGTATAGAACTGTACTGAAGAGACACTCTACCGAGTCGTCGACTTCAAGGTGGCCTGACGATGGATCAAGCATGCTGGCGCCGGGTAGGAGATCAAGACTGCAGAGTCTGGGAGGCAAAAACCGTCGTCTTCAACGGAGAGGTCGATATGTTAGAGGACAGACGGATCGATTGATAGTACCCTCAAGCAAAGTGATGAGATATTATGGGATGAACACGAGAATCCAGAAGTCCAACCCCCATCGGGGATTCGGGGACGAGAAGCACCGCAGCCAATTTGTTTTTTATGAAACAAATCTCTCAGTCCGCCTTCGTTGAAGGCCATGCCTTTTGCGACATGGGGAGGGGCAGCCAACATGCGACCAGCGTCCGAGCACGACAGGGTTGCTGTGATGTTCCATCTGATCGCATCGACGGATCGGTTCAAAATAATCTCTCCTCCACACCGCTGGAGTGGCCTGCAGTTCAGGCCATGTTTACACCAGCAAGTGGCTGGCTTCTATTTCTCTAATCCATGTCGTGTCGGCGCCTGGCAGCGGCGTAGATAGAGCACATGTGGTATGGATGTATCTGCAATAGTGTCCTCTTCGGGTCATCTGCCCACGATGTCGAGTCGTGACTTTGAGCAGCCATCCAACTGCGCCTCATATAAAATCGAGGACACAGATGGAATTTCCTTTGGACACTGGGACATCTCCAGTTCTCTCCCTTTCGACGAAAGATTCATCGCTCGTTCTCCTGCGCAACAGGCCGGACGTTCCGGGTTTCCCCTCAAATTGTCGTGTCCTGAGTTCGTGTCAAGCGAAGGCCAACCGTCTGATCCCAGTCATTAACGCGACAACACTAATGCTTCTCAAATCAGCAAAAGGCGACATGGGCACAAAGCAAAGGATTAATACTCGCCCTCGGCCCTAGACGTGCAGTGTCGATTGACTGTGAAAATGATACACATCCTCGCTGCCATGTGCGGCCGTTACGGAGTCGTCAGAGAAGATACCCTGCAGCAAAGCACTCCTCTGCATTATTTTACCCCTTCTGACGATCAGTCCGGAGATACAACTCACGATGCGTGATAAACACTCTACTAAGGACAGGGGCTGAAATGCTCTGAGTTCGTTTTACTTTTCCGCTTCCTCTTGTCAGATTTTATCTTCCCGCTCGCGTTACATAGCTCCCCACTAGGGGCCACTGGCGACTCTCCACAGCGTTGAGAAATCCGAGGATTCCCTTATTTGCTTGCACAGCAGCCCGCTGCGAGCCTGCAACGACGGGAGAAACAATGGAGACAAAAGTCTTCGCCGTTTCTTCTTTGTCGCGTCGACATCTCACGATGTCCATCCCCTTCTTTTCGTTCATTCTGCGATAGCCGCGCTCTCCTATCATGGCTCGCACCAGCAACAACAGCACGCCCACCGGCAAGTTCAAGGCGGCAGCGGTCCATGCCGCTCCCGTCTACATGGATAGGGTCGCGACAACGGCCAAGGTGTTGCGATTGATTGAGCAGGCTGCGAAAGAGGGAATCTCCTTGCTGGTCTTTCCTGAGGCGTTTGTTCCTGGGTTTCCTGTAAGGCACAGGGACTCCCCTGTCTTCGTTTGAATACTCAAGGGTGGCCTTTTGTTTTCACTGATCCTAATGATGCATTGTTTTGCTCTCTAGTATTTTATCAACTGCTATCCTCCATTGAAACAAGTCAATGCGATCGCGCAGTACGCCGAACAAAGCGTCGTCGTCAGCGGAAAGGAAATTGCACTGATCCGCACCGCCTGTCGGTCCTTTGGCGTCACGATCAGCTTAGGAATATCAGAGCGCGTGTCAGGAGGTTACGGCCTGTTCAACTCGCAAGTCCACATCGACAGCGATGGCGCCATCCTCGGTGTCCATCGAAAGCTCCAACCGACATTCGCTGAGCGTTTCGTCTGGTCGCAAGGTGACGGGTCAACGCTTAGCTGCGTTGAGACAAAAGCTGGATACAATCTGGGGGGTTTATGCTGCTGGGAACATACGATGAACGGTGCACGACAGGCGCTGGTAGCAAGTCGGCAGCACGTACATGCAGCCGCATGGCCAGCGCTCTCCACGATCCCAGGCTTCGATACTGTGGCAGATATCCAAATCGAGGCCCTGATGAAAAATCATGCGCTCACGGCCCAGGTCTTTGTCATCGCAGCATCCAACTACGTCGATGAATCCTGCCTTGCATGGATGCGCAAGAACATTGGTGAGACTGATCTCCTCAAAGCTGGTGGCGGGTGGTCAGCCATCATACATCCATTCTGTTCATATCTCGCTGGACCAGTGACGGGTGAAACCGAGAAGCTGGTCCAAGCAGAGATTGACCTCTCCCAGCTGGCAGGCGTCAAGGTTTGGCTTGATGGTGCAGGGCACTATTCGAGGCCGGAGGTTCTCCAGTTCAACGTGAATCGCACCGCGATATGGGACGATGAGAAGGAAACGGGAGTCAATATCGGTTCACCTACATTAGCTGCGCCATATGCAAATGGTACGACTAATGGGGTGAAGGGATTAGACAAGGCAACGGCGGGTCAGAACGGAGTCTGAATCGTTCCTCTTATTTGATATATGCCCTTAATTCCGAAACCAAATTCCCAGGGCACCGTTTGTCTGCCGTTGAGCAATCAGCTCGAAAGCAAAAACGAGCTACTTTCCTCTGAGCCGACATATCCCTGAGTTGTTAGGCTGCTTGGAGGTGATCAAGACCCTGCTTTTACCTTGTGCAGATCGGAGTTTCGTAAAGCTCGAAGTTCGGACAATTAATAAACTATAGACTGAGAGTCGCTAGTTAACAATGAAACGCTGCTTCATCAATATCAACATGTCACTACAGTGCACTGAATCATTGCCCTGCGTTGAAGTTTTGTTGACGTCGAAGACTTCGACCGGTGTGACGATGCAAACGTACAGTAGCAAACAGATGCGCCAATGGGTGCAAACAGCGCAAATATCCAAAGGCAAACGATGCAAACAAGCTCATCAGGCACCAATCTCACGAGAGCCAAAAACCGTGGTTTTGGACAAGGCCACTCGAACCTCGAACTCGCAACAACAACGCGATGGAACGGCCAGCTCGGAAACTTCCGTGAGCTAGTACAATGATGCTCTCATGGCAGCTGAAGATGTTCCTTCCCATGCCGCCGTCTACTACCCCCGGTACTGCCACAAAGCAGCACCCACGTATTTCACCTGGGTGAAGCTGAGCATCGCGGATCTCCGGCGGTTGACGCAGCCGCGGGAGTTTGAAGGCATGTGCTAATATTTTTTGAAAAATTGAGATGGGACGGTGTATGCTTGTGTTGTGCGATTGTCTACTGTATCCACAGATTGAGGGGACGAACAATTTTCTTATGGTGAAGCTGGACTAACGCACCCTCCCATTGAACAAGCACAGGACAAAAGATATACTTCCTCAACAATCACCCCATCCAATACATCTGCCTCGCCGGCGCCATCGTCGCACGCGACGAATACGCGCGCCGCACCATTCTCACGCTCGATGACAGCACCGGCTCCACCGTCGAAATCGTGTGCTCCAAACCCCCACCACCACCAGCATCAACCCTCAGCGGCGATGGCACCTCCATTTCCACTTCTACTCTCGTCCCAATAACCACAAACACACACATCACATCCACGAACCGCACCCCGCTCGACATCAACCCCCTGACACCGGGCACCATAACTAAACTCAAAGGTACCATCACCCGGTTCCGTGGCATGCTGCAACTCCATCTCGAACGCTACACGTTACTCTCCGATACCAACGCTGAAGTTCAATTCTGGCGCGAACGGACGCGGTATTTTGTGGAGGTGTTGTCGCAGCGGTGGGTGTTGACGAGGGATGAGGTGGAGCGGTTACGGAGGGAGGATGTGGCGGAGGAAGAGGGGAGGAGGAAGAAGAAGGCGAGTAGGGATGGAAGGAGGGTGAGGAGGGAGAGGAAGATGGTGGAGAGGGAGGAGAGGGATGCGGAGAGGATTGAGAGGAGGTGGGCGAGGGAGGAGGTGTTGAGGGCGAGGGGGGTGGAGAGGTGCAGGGAGGAGAATAGGGTGTTTATGGAGGGGAGGAAGAAACAGAAGTGAGATCGGATCTGGATATCATATAATTATGCCATTTAGAAAGATGTTGATTAATATGCCGTGCTTGGGCTTCAGCTGTTTCGATGCTGCGCACGGGAAATGATATGCGAACGGCTAAGAAGGACAGATAAGGATTTTTTTAACCAAGATATTTCAATCATCAAGAAGATCAGAAGAAAGGGTCATAAGAAAGTCTCCAACGCCAAAGGTCACGAAAAGCAACATCAACTCCAAGACGCACTCGCTTGCCTTACATCATCCAAAGCTCCCACACTCCCCTAACCGTCCCACACAGCCCGCCTTTCCTCGTCATCAAACAAATATCAGCAACGCAGAATATACAGACGTAGATAACAGTAAAAATGTCGACAGCCCCTAAATCCTCCAAAAACCACATTCAAAGATTCTCGTCACGCACGCATCCAAAACCATCCATTTCATAACGTCATAAGTCGAAGACTATAATAAAGCCACCGCGGCAAGGGAACATTCTCAGCGTTATCACCGCCCTCAACCTCACCCTCACCTATGCCCTCTCCAGTAGCCTCTCCTCTTCCCGCGCCCTCATTCACATCATGTTTAGTATCCTGACTAACGAAAAGGCCACTGATTCCCATTATCATACGTCCCCGGCGTATGCCTTCCCGTCCTCCCACTCATCGCACTAGGCGTCCGGTAATAGTCTTCTTCATCCGTATCCCAGCCTCCTGCACCTCCTGCAGCTCCACGGTGCGGTGGCTGGTCGTTGAACCGGTCGCGGTTATGATTGTGGTTGTGGTTATGAGTAGTAGTATTAGTAGAGCCATCAGTGGTGTGGACATGATCGCGCACGTGGTCGTCGTTTCTGTCACGGGTATCTCTAGTATGCTCACGATATCGTGTCTCATCGTCGTCACGGAAGCGAGCGGAAATAGGTGTTTTGACATTGAACTCTGTATCACGGCCACCGGCAGCAGTAAAGTCCTGCGATTCGTGATGTTTATGGCCGTGTCCGTGCCCGCCATTGCCGCTACCAGCAGGACTATGGCGACCGTTTCGAGTAGCGAATTCACGGTATTTCGTTTGTTCAACAGGAGTATTATGTACTGGTTTGATATTGTCTTCGTAAACTCTGCCTGCGCCGGGTTGCACGGCGTATGGTTTCCGTTCCCGTTCAATGGGGCGGTTGGGTGCTGGTTCATTATCTTCGTCATCTTCTTCATCCTCTTCATCGTCGTCTTCTTCTTCAAAGGGGGAGTTTAGTCTTGGGTCGGATTTATGCGACGGCGTCCCAAGGGAGGCTGAGACGCGGTGACGTTGAGTATTAGCTTGCGAGTGATCTTTCTCCGGTTTATCGGGGATCTCTACGTGGCAGTGAGCCAGAATGCAACGCTCCAATTGCTCCTTGACATTGTTGTCTGATGACTTGGGGAATAGACGTCGAGGTAGCTCTTTTGGGAATCGTTCTTTGGGCTCGTCGGGGTTGCTGATTGGCATCTCCAGGACGGTCCTTTGAAGACGTTGGTATTCCTTTTCGGGATGTGCGAGAATCATGAGACGCATCCAGCGCTCGAACCCACGAGGTGTGAGACCAGGAATGTCAGGTCTTTCGTCGAGTTGATCCTGGACCAAGTGATGTTCTGCCTGTACTTCTCGATACAAGCGGGAGATTGAAGATGTTCTATCATCAAATATATCTATAGTTTCTTGTTAATTTCATTTATGTGCACTCAAATGGACTATATTCATACCTTTCCACGGATACGGATCCATCGGCGGCCTCGTATCTTCGTAATACTTCTGCATTTTATCTGGAGTGATAACAATGGTATTCCCTGGCGGATATGTCTCAATCTATCCAAACAAATTAGTGAACTACTTCATCCAAGCTCCTCTCCCTCAAATACTCACCAGATAAACAGCTATCCCTCGCAACAGCTGCCCCAGCCTTCGCGTTGGCAAGCCATCCTTATCAAACAACTGTCCCCAAGTCTTCTCTACCGGCGTTTCCTCTTGAGTTGAGAACCTCGAAGGCCTGGGACGCTGGTCATGTGGACTATCAAAGATGGACCGTGGTGTTCGCTCGTTCTCAAGCGGCGGAGCTTGATGGAAACCATGCACGCTATTCTGCGCGTACTGCGCATTGGTTGACTGAGGTGACTGATAGGGTCCCTGCGGTGCCCGTGCTTGTCCGAACGGCGATGGAGGCGTGTAGATCTTATTGGTAGTACTCGAAATATCAGAAATTGACGGCGTAAACGGTCGCAAATCTGAATTCTGGTGTGAGTGGCCTTGAATTGGGCGACCCTGTGGTGCATTGGTATTATTATTGCTTCCAACGATATCCAACCCTCTCAACTGCTGAACAACGCTGGCGGTGATCTGAGCAATGATCTCCGGCGAGATATCCAATTTCGGCTGAAACGTTGAGCTGGCGATCTCTGGTGCGGAGGCGATGGAAGGATTGCTGTTGTGGTGTGGATAAAACCGCGACGGATCCGGGAAGGTTTCTAGGATGGGAGCACAGTTTGGTGGTGGAACTGCTGGGGGCGGCACCGGTGAATGCGGGTGGAGCGGAGGAGCATGAGGAGCCTGGTTCTGAGACGGATGCTGCTGATGCTGCTGATGGGGCGGTGGTGGGAATCGACTGTTTCCATCCGATGATACGCCCTCGAAGCTGTTGTTGTTGGTGTCAGGATACGGTTCTTGCGAGAGCGGACTCTGAAACTGCTGTGAGTTGTTGGCGTACGATGCGCTGGCGTCATGGCTATGGCTGTGATTATGGTTGATATGGTTATTGTTGCTGCTGAAAGCTCCCTGCTCGTAGGGCTGAGAGCTGCGGAAGCCGTCGTACGCCATCCTTTTCACGATGGGCTCGCCCGTTTTCGGCGGGCTATCTCGTCACGAGTTGAGCTGTATAACTGAGTCAACTAGGATGTATCAATTGTCGAATCAAACGACGCTGCAAACGCAACAGCTCGACGGATGAGGATTGTGTGATGGAGAGCGGAGTGAGCTGCGAGAGAAGATCGTGAGTCGTGACAGGTCGCAAGGCGGAGGTTAAGGCCTGAAGTGGGGTCGGGCTGGCGGAGTGTGCGCCACAGCCTCGACTTCCGCGAAGGATCTCTGCGCGCCTTGGCTGACATCGTTGCCAGAAACACCGTTGTTTCAAGGGCGAAAACTTGATATCAGACAGTTAGACGCGCATCAGGGCGCGCAGTGCTTACAAACTTGGTCGATCTACAGGGGAGGAATCAAGCTGCCAGCTCGGGATAGCTTCAGTATCCTGGCCCATGTCCTGGCCTGTCCTCGTGTGATACTGTGATAATCTGCGTCCGAGGTTCGCGCAGATGCAAGTGAGTTACATTTGGAGCTTGAGTTCCAGTCAACCCCGGATTACTAAAGGCTGGACGACGGATACCCCGGGAACCGTTACCAAGGTCCATAACTTGGCTACTTCTATCGACGACACATATCAATGTCAAATATCATTTGTTAATATTGAAGCTATCACTTCTTATCATGAACCGTATGGTAGAAAAACATGTTTGCAGTCTGTATCAGTCGATCTTGATTGAGAAACCTCCTTTCCTGGTGGTCCCGCTTAGATCCAGTCCTCGATGTCATCGTCAGAGTCGTCAGAGTCGTCAGATTCGATGGTCTGGCCAGTGGGTTCCGGCATCCACATGCTTGGTGCAAGTTCTTTTGGAAGACGACAGCCCTAGGATAGTAGTGAGCACCAGTTAGTAGTCTATTATACCCACTAGGAGATACCAGCACCGGACAGGAATTGAGGACTTGGACTTACAGGAATCTTCACAAAGTTCCCGGTCCGTCCAGAAGGCACGACGGCCATTGAAGCTGGGTTTGCCTGACGAGAACGGGTTGAAGGAACGGTGCTCCATGCGGCCCATCCACTCGCAGAAGACTCTCCAGCCTCTGACGACGGCGGTGCACCGATGGCAAGCTGCTCTTTAGTACCTTCAGGAGGAGTGTTTTCACCAGCCTTGGCGGGGTTTTTCTCATCGGCTTTAGCGCCTGCCTTGTTGAGCCAGATACCTCCGAATGGCGCCGCAGTCTCTTCTTTGCCCTTTCCCTTGGTCAGCGCGTTAGAAGGGCCCTGAGAGGACATCCTGACGGTGTGCTCTGAGATGCCTGAGATGCCCTCGAAACTTTCGGTGGATAGCAGCTTGAGGTCGTTTCCAATCGAGAGGGCCCGGAACGTGTTTACTCCCAGCTGGTCGCTCTGGGCCTGATCCGATCGTTAGATTGTCTGTGACATAGCCTCGAGTTGGAGTGAAACTTACCATGTAGGTGCTTGTATCAATGGCACTCTCATCCTCCAGGAGCTGCTTGCTATCCTCCATCACCGGTTCGGCATCTAAATGGCCCTGGACACAGTTGGTGCATCTCTATTGAAACGCCCAGATTGTTAGGTTACCCATGGTTCAAAAATATCTGCTTGGATAGGAACCCAAAAGAGCTTACTGCATTGTCAGGATCACGTCGCTGGGTTTTGCTAAAGTACTCCAACGGCTTCGTCTTGTCACAGACACAGCAGGTGAGCTCGACAACCTGCTGGGTAAGACAAGTGCGGCATCCTGCATATCCCGGTCCGTCGAGTCCTGTGGTACCAATGTTGAGCATCGCGGTACGAAGTTCCCCGAGCTGACGGTTCGAGAATGCACTCTGGTTGCGGATCTTCTTGCAGACCTTGCATTTGACCCTGCATGGATCAGATGTCAGTATCAATGAACTGTTTGCCAACGGCCATTGACTCGAGTCTGAGACACTTACTTGTCAGGAATGCGGATCCTGTTGAGCCTGGAAAAGAGGTTAGTATACACGACGCCTATTCAGTCTGTCAGGTAGACTTACGCTCGTTCGTGAGCCTCGTAATCGAAAAATTTGCCGCGTTGAGGCGGCATGGGGAACAGGTATCAATCAGAACCAGACACAGTCTGATGGATGAAAAGTCCTTGAAGAGAAAAAGAAGATGACGAAGATGAATGAGGTAAAGAAAGAGGGGTATCTTGGAGGAGGTGAGGTCAGATATCGCCGTGGGCAACTTCCTTCACTGAGGCCCTGCCGAGCTGATTTCGCGGCACATGAGCAGATGTGTTTCTCTCGGCGTCCTCATTCATATCATTCTCTTTGCCAGGGAAATGCGCAAAGCACAACTCCGTGCTCTTTGAACAAGGAGACATGAAGCATCTCACGGGCAACTGCAGCTTTCGTTCCTGGTACTCTCTGTGGCATTCTCCTTCATGGAGCGCATCTTGCCGTTCGAGTCAATCCGACTCATGACAATCAGACGTTTCTTGTAAGTATAGCAGCTCCTGTTTTTGTGTTTTTCATAAATGTTTCATTCTGATATCAAAAGTTGCTGATATGTGAGTTTATCAACTGTAGTCAATACTGATCAGTCAGCGGACGACGTTCCCGCCCGCTCCCCGTTTTTCGGTTCCCCGAAACGCCCATGGCAAACGCATGGCCAGCCTTTCAAAGATCAGCCACCACTGCATCTTTTTCCCCTTTTGCACAGACGGAACCAGTTCCTGCTAATAAATTGCTAAATCGCTTTTTAAGCTTTCCACTTGGGATCAGTGCGCAAAGCTTCTCCCCGCTTAAAAAATAGTTGCGACCCAGCTGCGCTGCACGATGCAAAACAAAGTGCGTGCACTGCACCATTTGGGGTCTTTGTCTGTGGCTGCCCACATTACTTTCGTTTCGACCATCCCAATTCAGCAAAGATTCCAAAAAAAGGGTATCATGACAAACTGGGCAGTGGGCAAAGCACAGGATGGAACAAAGAAACAGACAGGTTTTTTTTTGCCATCATACTCGCTCTGCCCTGCCACATGTTATGTTCCTGGCCGTTGGCCGGTTGAAGGAAACGCACCCCACGATGGGTGGCACAATTCAGCCAACTATTATTGGAAGAAGCTGAAGAGCTTCTCCTCCCAAACATGGCAAACGGAGTCATAATCCCCTTGAAGCCAACTGGCCCTAGATAGGGTCTATTATCCCCATGGTTCCTGCCCGGATGATCATGGGATTTGACGTCCTGGTTCCCACATCAAGCGGGCGTATATTGTATCCCAGGCGGTGATCACATATCAAAAAGCCTGCCTGGTTGTTCCGTCAATTCCTCTCGAACGATAGTTCAAGTTATCTGCTCACACACTCCTCGGTCTTCCGCTTGGCACTTGACCACTTGCTAAGAGCTAGAGCTCCAGCTGATGATGGAGTTCGCCGCCAGACTGGAACCGCCATCGCCCCCCGGCGGGCCTTCTGTCGATTAGTGTCCAGCCTAACCAGCCTAGGAAAGAAACTCAGGGGGAGGAGAACCCGGATTCAAACCCAAGCAAATCACCATCACCACACCAGTCCCAGGAGATTGGAGCGAGGTCCATGATGGGTCAGATTTGCAAAACAAAAAGAGAGGGTCATGTCATGAAATGGGCCGCGCGCTGCGTAATTCCGTCAGTTTACATACAGCCCACGACGGAGCAGAGGCGGAGAGGCGGCGTCTGATCTGTGATCAGACATTCGGGAAGTATGAGCGGGCAGGCCACCTGCCTTCCTCCCCTCCGCGATTTCCGTTTCGTTCATCCGGAATATCCAGATAGGATTGATTGTCGTGAGACACATGCGGTTATCAGAGTCTGCGGTTTCATATGCGAAGATGGTTGCTGGCGCAACTCCACAAGGCAGAAGGGAATGAACAGGCATTAGAAGAAAAAGGTGCGAGATTTGCGATCCTGATAAATTGACCGTTTGATGATGGCCTGTTCCAAGAGCAAATGAGCTATGATCCTCGCGCTGGGTTTCCTAACGAGAAACAAATTTTGTTTCTCAGATCTATTTGCGGTTTTCTGCGTATTTTTACCCTGTTACAGCTTACGAAGAGCCTTTTGAGGCTTTACAAGCTCCAGTTGTTCGAGCTCCAGGGCCCCTGCCTAGCGCGGAAGCAGAAACGAAGGTTTCCGCAGTAATCATACTGTTACAGGCCTGTGACGCCTTGTAAGAAGACGGCCAGTCGTGGGCCTATCGAGTGGTAATCTAGTACGGTATCCGTGACGCCGGGAGGGAAAATCCCCGTCCGGACTGGTTTAAAAACAGCAACATTAACCGATTATCGATTGGATCGCAATTCGTGCCCGCAGCACTGATCACAATCCCATCCATCCAAGCGGACTCGACGCCGACACCGCCCAATTATCGACGCGTCTGTTGTTACGCAACACGCTGAGTTTTTCAAAGATCAGATGCACTCGTGCCTGACCGTTTGTTTTCCCCCCCCTCTGACTGTCAGACAGGCTTCCACAGCAGTGTGGGGATCAATTATCGTTGCAGAGCAGCGCACGCGGGGCAGATCTCGAGGGACGCTGAGTTTGAAAGACACTCATCACGATTCTTCTGGATGTTCTTTTTGCCTAGGCACAGTACGCTGTGTAATATCTGTACCACAGTATGCTCCCAATTTTACATACGATGAAAAATGACCGCCGGCCGCGCCCCCATGCCCGGGCTCTCTGTGTAATCATTCACGCAGAAATCTCACCGTTGACATGCCAATTCAACGTGGGTGAAAGGATCTGAGTGGATATCACCCGTCGACGTGACCGATAAATTAAAGGTATCTGATCACAGCGACCTGGTACGGTACGCTAGTACGATACAGCCGTGTATTGTACCAGAAAAGGATTGGCCAGTGGAGCTGCCCCACCATCCCTTCTTGGAGGGAGCGTATTAGATAAGCCGTATGGCCGCCTGGACTCCCCTTTTCATACGTGAAATACCAATACCGAGACCAGCCCAAAGCGAGGAGTGACCGTGACCATGCCTCAATCCATACAGAATGCGACGCTGGTTGATATGCCTTGGAAGCATGTGGGAATTATATCAAAGAAAATAAGATCGGAAGTATGTAATGGCAGAGGCTGGTGACCAGTGTGCAGCGGTATTATTTGTTTGTTTGTTAGAGAAGAAGCGAGAGGAGAGTGTGCAGCTGGGTGATAGGGAGGGCGGACGAGCAAATGAAAAACCCGCTCCCAGCAAGCCCCCCAGCACCACCGCAATAAACGCTCTTCTGACTTCTTCGATCTCCACGACGCGGACCGCTGAGGAGCAACGGAAAGCAAAAGCAAAACGAGAAAAGGAAAGCAGAGAGCCGGTACTGAACCTTGCTGGGGAGTGGGAGCAAAGCTGTTTTGAGTGTTTTTTATCGCGGCCCTTGTCCTGTCACGTTTCCAGGGGAGAACAGACGAAGAGAAGCCAAGACGACGTTCATCTCCTTCAATCTTAGTGCTGGTGGGCTTCCCACGCACCGGATCCGCGCTCCCGTTGCTCTGGCTCTTGCCTTCCCTTTTCCCACGACCACCGCCCCCTCGAAATCCACTCGTGCGACCGTACTTAGGCGGTGCCGACCCATTGCTGTCTCGTCTCTCTCTCTTCCTCTCCTCTCCTCTACCATCACTCACTCCTCACTATCACTCTGCATCTCTCACTCACACACTCTCTTTGATGTTCCAACCTCCTGAGGCTGTTGAGAACATCTCCATCGTCTGCGTTTCTCCTTGTCCGTCTGTCTCTTCAACATCATATACACTCTTTGGGTCCGATCCTCGAGCTTCCTTTTGGCTAATTCGCTCCGCTACACCGTCCATGATTGCTTCTTTCACCGCTTCACTAGCACAGGGACTGCAATTGTCTCCCTCGGCTCAATAGATAAGCATCTTCATCGCCAAAGAAACCACCTCTCAGCTCGAAGATGAACGCGTAGTGCGACCATTTCTTGCGGTAATCTCTCATCTGATCCTCTGCGTTTTCGATCGCGTTGTTCTCGTTCTGCGTCTATTGCTTGAGGTATGCAAGTTCTCATCCTATCTCTGAACCTGTACTGACGATCAATGGTGGGTGCAATAGTGAATTTCGACCCTCGTTTATATATAAAATATATATTTGTTATCTGCAGGCCAGAAAACATTCACAATGACAGTCAGCTACGATCAATCGTTTCGAACTCCTAATATGGCTCCGTTAGAGGATAGGTTTGAGGTGATAAAACAAGTTGGGGATGGAAGCTTTGGAAGTGTAGCGGTTGCCCGTGTCCTGACCGCTGGTTCACACGTTGCAAGACGCGGTTCTATGGTGAGTTTATGGACCTGGTTTTCGTCCCATGGTTCAATTTCGGATGGAAACCGTTGACAGTTTTTGGGTGGTTCGATAGGTTGCTATCAAGACGATGAAGAAAACATTCGATTCGTTTGCGTCGTGCCTTGAGCTCCGAGAAGTCATCTTCCTGCGAACGCTACCCCATCATCCTCACCTCGTCCCCGCTCTCGACATCTTCCTCGATCCGCTGAGTAAAAAGCTGCATATTTGCATGGAATATATGGATGGTAATCTTTATCAATTAATGAAAGCTCGAGACCACAAGAGTCTGGATGCAAGGAGTGTGAAAAGTATCTTGTTTCAGATCTTATCGGGTCTCGATCATATACACGCACACCACTTTTTCCATCGAGATATCAAACCGGAAAACATCTTGGTTTCGGGCGCCGCACCGTTTGAATCCGTTTTGAGCCGTTATGCCACGCCACCATCGACGCCACCAGCGTACACAGTGAAGATCGCAGATTTTGGACTCGCGAGGGAGACTCACTCAAAATCGCCGTATACAACATATGTTTCGACCAGATGGTATCGTGCTCCGGAGGTTCTGTTGCGTGCCGGAGAGTACTCTGCGCCGGTTGATATGTGGGCGATTGGTGCCATGGCCGTGGAGATCGCGACGTTAAAACCGTTGTTTCCAGGTGGGAATGAGGTGGACCAGGTCTGGCGCGTCTGTGAAATTATGGGAAGCCCAGGAAACTGGTATAACAAGTCTGGTGCACGCGTGGGTGGTGGAGAATGGAAGGATGGTATCCGTTTGGCGCAGAAGCTGGGCTTTTCGTTCCCAAAGGTTTGTCGCGTTTTGATCTATACATTGGACGCGTTTACTAACATATATTTTAGATGGCTCCACATTCATTGGAAAGCCTCTTACAACCACCACAATGGCCTGCTTCCTTAGGCCATTTTGTCACCTGGTGTCTGATGTGGGATCCAAAGAACAGACCAACTTCAACTCAGGCGATGAACCACGAATACTTTGCGGATGCCGTTGATCCACTGCGTCCAAAATCGTCCACTGCTCGGTTACTTGGTCGAAAACAATCAGACAAGAGCTTCAAGAGTCCTGGCAATGGGGATTCTCCTAGTTTATCTACGAAATCATCGTGGTTCCGACGCTCGTTGATTGGAAGATCCGACAGCCCTGCGCCTCTTTTGGATATCGATGCTGCCAAGCAAAGTCCATACAACGCTGCTGTCGACTCTCCTTTGAACAAGGCAAAAGCCTCGGCCAGCAAACGTGCTACATGGACTAATGGAGCTCCTATGCCAATCCTACCGTCAATCCGACCCGTCTCTCCACTATCCAATGCTGTTCATGCTCAGGCAAATTCGTCGATTAGGGATGACCACTCACCAAAGGGCAATAACAAATCAGCGGCCAAGAAAATTGGTCGTCAGCTCTCTGTCAACTCTAATGGTAACCACTATGCAGATCTTCATCGCCAGGAGACTGAGAGAGCATTGATGGGTGGTTCAAACGTGACCTCTCCCAGTGCAACAAAAGAGAGCTTCTTCTCGCATCTGCGAAAACGTGCTCGTCGACTATCTGGACGAAATCAAATCCCGCTCCCAAGCGATGATGTGGAAGCCAATGCTGGTTGCGCCCCCTGGTCGAACCGTTCATCCATGGCCCTTGATTCAGTGACCGCTGCTGAAGGAAAATCCAACCATGACTTATTGGGTCTCGATGCGGCTCTTGAGAATGTGCGATACAGTTTGGATATTTGCTCCCCTCCGAATGTACCCGTTCACGCGACAGGAACTTCGAATATTCCAAAACGTCAGTCTGTACCACATTCTCAAGCCATTCGTGTGACAGAACATGGAACTCTTGTCAGTGGTGGGCCCATCTCAAGCCGAACCCGCCGAGCCATGCAATCCTCGACTCGCTCGGTTCCGCGATACGAGACACCAGAAGAAGAAGACGAACTCTTGCACGAAGTTCTGCATTCTGCAAATACGGCAGCCCGACGACTTGGTCAAGGCTCGATGACGATGAACGAAGCTACCCGCAACTCCATCTTCCAAGACATCGACCAACCGACCCTCACGGCTGATCACACGCGACACAACCCATATCCAACCCCATCGCCTACCGCAAGACGTGATGGACCGGCATTTATTTCCGATATCACACCTTCGAAGCCTCTGGGGATGCATAAGCCTGGTGTTGAGGGCCAGCGACAGTGGCCTACACCGCCATATGATGAGGCTGAGTGGGCACATGCTACCGCCACGGATATGCTGTCTGCAGCTAAACTGTACAGATAAAAACTCGATTAGCTTCCAGTACACCGATTCGTCACTCATGGATACGGGAAATATTCTCGACCGTATCACCAACATCTTATGCGTTTGATTAAAGTCGACGTGACCTCTCTTTTCGTCCTCCTCGCCGCCCCACATCGCTCACTCTGCTCTGCGTCACAATCTTTTTCCACAAATGGTTCTTCTCTCCTGAATCCTTACGTGTTTTCTCGGTACACTGAAGATAATTTCGGCGTCAAAAGGGCATTTATTTCGCGCTTATAGACTGGTCCTTCTCTCCCGGGTTTGGGTGGTTAAACTTTTTTTCTTTCTCACTTTTATCTACTGGGGGTTTATGCATCTTTCGTTGGCATTTATTTGATTTTTCAAGGGTTCGTTTCTCTACCTTAATTTTCTCCTTCTGCTTTCTATACCCCTGGCCCTTCTTATATCCACCGGCCATTGCGATATACTTTTTATATCTTTTTATAATCCTTGTCCACGTTGACTATCCCCTTTCTATTCAACGATATACCTTTTTATTATTTCAGAGGCACTGGACATGAAGTCTAGCACGCCTTCGCGCCAGCCGCGTGATTTATTTGCTTCGATCATATATACCTGTCGCTTCACCAAGCAAATCTTTTCCTTGAACATCTATCTATCTATCTCAACTTCTGCATTCAGTGTACATTCCTTGACTTTTTGCAAATCTTTCTCGTAAATTCTTTTTTCTTATTTTTTTCCATCATAGTCGGTCGCTTTGCTCTGTATATTTCCTCTCGGTCGTTCTGGCGCTAAGCATATAGACGTGGACGGCGACTGGGAGGGTCATTCAATCATTTACTGCTTTTTCCCTTTCCTTGATTCATTACCTTACCCACCTTACCTACCCGACTCTCTTTGCGCTGCGCAACTAACCCCCCTTCTTTTCTTCGATGTACTTGTTGGCTTTCACTATATAATGGTTCTTTCCTTACTGTGTTCCCCTGTGATGGAATCCTGGAATAAAAGGGGGGGTTGGGGGGCCGGGGACTAGGGATGCGTGAGTTACCATGGGGTGTTCTTCTCCTTGTTGCTCTAATCTTTCTTTCAACTTCTTGTCGCTTCTTCTTCTTCGTGCTGTCATTCTGTACTTTTATCGTATACCATTTTGTTCTTATATTACTTATATACTTCTTGTTGACATATTCCGTATATATTCACATTATGCTACTATCATATCTTTCCTCTTTTCCCAAGCTTCTTTTAACATCGAATTGCATGATAGACCCGAAAAAAAAACACAGGAAGAAAGTGAAAGGAGCAAAAAACATACAACAGCCGGGATTCGCTGGTGGTCACCCACCCAACTACTAGCCGGCCGGCAAGTGGCTTAAGTACGGCTGAGCGGACGGGAAGCCCTGTTTTCCACTTCCTATGGTCGTATGTGCCTCATGCATATCCAGTTTTAACATAAGGAGCTGTCAACGAGCCCTCCAAAAGAAAGGAAAAGAAAACCACGACCAAAAAGCATACAACAGCCGGGATTCGTTAGTGGTCACCCAACTTCTACCAGCCCGGCCAGCAAAGGCTTGGTAACTGACGCACCCCCTTAGCTTTCGGTTAACTTTTGCTCATCTGGGTAATTGTTACCCCAGAAAGTATATGCTCTTGAGAATATCTAATCATTCTCCCCAACGCTCGACTACACTGCTGCAGTTGAGACTGCAAGATGAACACAATAGCTTCCATGTCTTCAAATCTTGGCGACTATTTTCTCCTTTTTGGGAATTTAACCTCTCGACAGGATCCAGATGCTAGTTTTACCATCCTGGAGCTGACTACCAACTACCAGGATGCCATTCTTGAATCCAATCCCACCGGTACTCATGCGTTTTCTGAGTTCTTTACGAGTATCCAGCTCCATATGCAAACGAGACGAGGGAGGCGCATATCGCACGAGTTGGTGGACAGTCAACCACACCGCGGAAAATAGCACCCGTGTACCGGCTGATGCGTCAATGGTTGGAACGCCGAAAATTATCCGCAGACCGGAGCCGGGCTACCAAATGGCGCATATAGACTCCCTCACAATGGTCGTAACCAACATAGTCGGCGTCGGCATGCTCCCAACCCGGATTCTCACGTCCTGGCCGTCATGGCTACTAGGTCACCGCAAAACGACAAGATTTGGATGCGCCAAAGCTGAAGCCTACCAGCGCAGCAGGTCGATACTAGATGAGGAGCAGCGGAGGCGCAAGGTGAATCAGTGAAGTTCGGAAGAGCTGACTATGAGCAATATAATGAGCAAGTTGGTGCAGGCCTCCGAGGATGGCCACGAGTCGGGGAGAAATGATCAGCAACCTATTCATCTTCACTGCTGCGGGTTTTGAAACAACTGCAACGACATTGGCGTATGCCATGGTCCTTTTAGCCAGATATCCTTCCTGGCAAGATTGGCTCCTTGAAGAGGTTGCCGTGTAGGGAGTACTCCGTACAGAGACCCGGCATCTGATAACTGATGCAAGATTTTCTTTTACTGGGCCGTTGAGGCTCTTGCCGACCCGTTGGTAAATGCGGGGGTATCAAGAAACGGAAGCATCGATTGGCTTGACTACTCTCTATCTCGACTGCTTATTGGTTAATTAGTTTGGCACCCAAACAGAAATAATCCTGAAAGGGTAAAGTTCCCGCCCGTGCGTACGCCATAGAGATCAAAATATGGAGCATAGTGGCTTGGCAATTATTTTCTCCTAATCGGGCTCATAGGACAACACCGTTGACCAATGTCACTGGAATATCTCGACACATTCTTCAATTGCGCCTTGCCAATTTGCCACACAGGCACTTGAAAAGAAAGCAGAATATATCTCACACACTTTCTTCCGTCTTGACAATGACTTTCAACAAAACATACACCCGCAAATTTCTCGCCGAATTCACTCCAGCGAGGTGTTGTTTTTAGTTTGAGGCCCGATTCGGGTCTGTTTATCCTGTTCTTCCATCCTCATGCAATTTGGGCCTCTCAAGACGTTCATTGATTGCGCGCTCTGTCCCCAGGTGGCCTCGAAACTTTGTTCACTCTGCAGCCAGGTTTGAGGCATACAGTTGTCTTTCTGATCCGAGAGCCCGCCAAATCCGAAGCATTTCTTTCCAGACGGAGCTCGCCAGATTCACTCGTTTTTTCCTTCTCAGGAAGTTGAATCAAGCTCAAAATGGGGGCAGACGGACAGCCTAGTATAAACTCCTTTCGCTGAGTCTTTGATTCTGAACGTGGAGTCTATTGACGTACTATTTCTCTAGTCAACGGAAGCCTCTATGTCTATGCTCCTAACAAGGGGGCACCCATTTTCTTCACAGTCGCCTTCGCTGCCTCCGCAGTTGGGCATATTTGGCAGTGTCGGTGTGTGAATCTTCTTCCTGCGCCCGCTGCCTTTTTGATATCAACCACCCTGACCCTCTGTATTTAGTCACTACAAGGCCTGGAAGTTGATCGGGCTACATCCGGTCTGCGCAGTGCTATTTACCGCTGGGTACGCGCTGCGGCAATACGGTGCTTACAACTATCTATACAACCCTCAGACTCTGATAGTTTTCATTCTCAGCCAGGTTCTGATATTCGTGTGCCCGTAAGTGAACACATATTGAATAAGAAAGGGCAAGCCGCAGGTGCTTTTTTCTGAATCGCTGACCGACCCTTTGTAGCCCGCTTCTGGAGCTCGCCAACTACCACGTCCTCGGTCGAATATTATACTATGTGCCACACCTTGCACCTCTTCCTCCTAACAGGGTCTTGTCTATTTTCGGCGGTCTGATGGCACTGATTGAACTCCTGAATGCGCTAGGGGTTGCGTTGAAAGCCAATCCATCTTCATCGTCAAGCCAGCAACAGTTGGGTGGCAACTTGGTCATTGCTGCACTGGCGATTCAACTGGCTGTCATTGTCATTTTTGTCGTTCTAGCTGGTATCTTCCATCGGAGATGCACGAGGGCCAAGGTACACCAAAATACCGTTACGACTCCCCTTAACACACTGTACGTGAGCATGGGGTTGATCCTGATACGATGCATCTACCGTCTGGTTGAACATTTGGGAAATACAACTGTGGACCTAAGTGATTTTGAAGCGCAAAAAAGACTAAGTCCCATCCTGCGGTATGAGTTTTACTTCTACATCTTTGAGGCAACACTCATGCTCATCAATTCCATGCTATGGAATGTCTGGAATCCGGGCCGCTATCTGCCAAGAAATTACCATGTTCATTTGGCCGAGGATGGGAGGACAGAGGTTGGCGGAGACGATGAGTACAGGGATGATCGATCATTACTGGCCAAAGCCGGTCATATTTTGACATTTGGCATGTTTTTCGGCAAGAATATGAAGGATTATCGGGCTCACGAGCTCAATGGTTGCCAACCGCATTCTCCCTGAGCAATTTCCACTTGCTGCTTGGTATACTCTCCGTTTGCGACGTTGTACCTTCACATCAGAGCATTAAGACGGTTCTTTCTCGTGCGTTATCTTTCTCTGGGAAAGTTGGGACTTGTGTACGTTCTGCAAAGATGCTTGTTGTTTGATAATGACACTTATTTACTCGTAGTACTGAAATTGATACATAGATATAGGCGTCTTAGCCGGAACTCTGAGGGTCCTTAAAAACAAACGTGGGGGATGGGGCTACACTGGAAGAATCGTAAAATTCATTGATGGGGAAGTCCCAACTCCGGGTCGTGCTGGGGTTTGACGCGTTATTAAAGGCAGAGATTCGTACACCGTCTATCGTTTAATCTGCAATATCAAAACATTATCTTCTTGGTGATTTATGCTAATAGTAGTAGCCGGCTCATGTCCACAGCAATCTGCGTCGTGAATACGTAGGGCTGATCGAAGCAAGAATCCCACGATGTCTTACCCGAAACCCAAAATCGCTCAAGGACGCCCTTCGCCGTCAATGGCACATACGAGCCAGCATGTCGACTCATCTCTTCCAACTGTTCCTTAACAAAATCACGCATCGCCACACCACCGAGGACGGCTGCTTCCACGCCCAGCACGACCAGCGGCCAAAGCATGAATCTCTTCACCCTTGGAGATGATAATGCTCTGCGAAGGAGCAGCTGAAGAAGCTGGGTATGCGCTGTGCGTTGGGCTCTCAGTGCTGATGATGTCAGGGGTAAGACCGCCAGGCTTTGCAGTGAAGAGATGCAATATAATGAAACCGCAGCCTGGTATATGTTTCCTAAAAGCGCCCAATCTTCTTTTGAAAATCGCTTGAAGTCTGCCCATTGTTCTGGCGAGAAGTCATGGATGCGGCCCAGTATTCTATATGCCTCTAGACGGAGGTCCTCCTTCGTGCTGGTGGTGGGCTTGGGTTTCGCAGCTAGCATCCGAAAGTGATTGATTCTGATTAATTCACTAAGAAGAGGCAAGGGAAACATTTGGAAAGACGGCTGTGCATCCCCAGACTGTTGCAATATATCGTTGATTTCATCAAGATGCAAACTGGTCATAGTGAGTTGTGACGCAGGGGTTGTTGTGTTTCCAATGGCGGCAATGCTGTGTGCGACTTTAGTTTCCTCTGCTTTCCTGAAAACTGCCCCGATCAGAATACATACTACACGAAGGATTGTAGCATCGGCTTCAAGGTGTTGGACCCTGTCAGAGCACGAATTCCGCCGCGCAGCAGGAGTATTTTCTGAATTCCCTGAATGTGGCATTGCCAATTCGACAAGGCACCTTGTTGGGCCTTTGTTGAACACATGACTCAGTGAACTTTGCCATTGATTTTTCATTTGTTTTGGAGAGAATTGACCTACATCTGTGAGCAAAAGCATCATGATACCAGCGATGACGATGTCTGCTGTGCGCTTATGCACAACATTGATTTCTGAGTTAAGAGAGCGGATTGCATTGCCCCGATATTGATAGAACGGCTCCATTAACATATTGCAACGAGTGCCATCCCTGGTTCGGTTGATTTGATGGCTCAGTGTCATGCAGACCATACTAAGTTGTAAAAAGTCGGGTAAACCAGTTGCAGCCTGAACCTGAGCAGGCGATATGGCGTATATATGAGGGTTTGGCCCAAGTTCGTGAATTGGCATCATGTCCTGATATATGCACGCATTAACTAACAATACAAGTCAGTTGCTTGATCTGTTAGAATACATATCGCTTGTGATTTTTCACTTGCAGTATTTTGCAGCCTGGGCCAAGGCACAGGTTTCCGTCCTCATCTCAAAACGCGGGATCACTATGCTGTCATCAGACCTGCTGCGACGTTCAACCGTAGTCCTCGCTACAAGCTCTTGGGTTTTATCTTCGGTTTCGATTTCGATTTCGATTTCCGTGGTTCGCTTCCGCTTTCGAGATGTGACTTTCCCAGGCGCGAGCCACCTTACTCTTGTTGGTTTCGTATCGCCGTAACCAGGACAGAGAGTCCCGGACGCGGAGCATCGCTTGCATGTAGGACGGGTGAAATCACACACTAGGCAACGTCGGCGACATTCCCAACAGTGACGCTTCTGAGTTCCCTGTATCGTCGCTGGCGCGTTCGATGCGATTATTGCAGGGGAACGTTGGGACAAAATAGAGGAGAAGGGGATATCCATTGTTGGTACTTTCTGGAGGTTGACAACTTCAGTGGTGCTTTATCAGGTCGCCGTGACATCCTGGGAAGGTCCTCCTGTACGGAGTAATAGACCCTTTATTAATGCCAAGGGCATTAGGACGACTAAGGTAAGTTAGTACGGAGTAGAGCGTCAAGGGTTGACAAGGGGCTCCACGTACTTTTTTGTCGTAGTAATCCTCTACAACTTCTTGGTACTTACTTCATTCTTCTTCATTCCGTCTTTTTATACTCTTATACCATACCTACCGTTTGTTCTTATTTACGTCTTGACATACATACCTAACATTGTGCTGCTAAGCACCGAAGACATAATTTTGCTTTCCAGTGCCCAAGGTCGTTTGCGAGTCGTCGAAATCATGTTGACAATTGGTGACATGCCTGGATGCATATAAAAAGAGGCAATCGAACAACCTAGCACAATCATAGCCTCGTCGTAATTACGCTCAATCGAGCACACGCCAGTTCAGCGCGGAATCTACGGCAGAGCCAAAAAAACAAATGTGGACCAAAGTCATGCTCAGACCCGGTTCTTCACATCTCGGGTCGAGGATATTTTGCGCGTTCAATGGCGGCGGCAAACAAGTCCAGCAGCAACTTGCCAAACTTGGGTCTATCAGACCGCAAACCCTTCCCGGTAGACTGGTTCGGTGATGGCAGAGATGGGAACCTCAAGGAGATCAACTCGAGCATAAGCTGGCCAGATTGCAAGGACGACGCACCTTGGGGTTGGGCTCTGTACCGATGCTCCTACAAAGACGAGGATACCTGGTGTCGACTCCTCGACATGATCCGCAACCGGCCCAAAAACTATATCAAATACTGCATATCGGAGGATAGAAAGGAACTTGATCTTTTGAACCTCCATACCCTGACCGTCATTGACGATAAAGCAAAATTTGACGGCGCAACTCCGGATCAGATTTGCAAGCATTTCGAGCACTGGGCTGCGGACGAAGCGGTAAAGAATGCTACAGAATTCTTCCTGCAGAGAAATCATGACTTGCGACAAAGCATGGTTGACTGGCGGAGTGCATGGGATGGCGGCGAAAAGGATGCAGGCCGTTCCTTAGGACCGAGATACAACTTCTGCCTATTCGTAGATGATCTGTGCCTTGAGTCGATGCATCATCTGAAGGACGAACCTGTTGTTGGGTTGCTCCAGAAATACTACGATCCAGCAGTGATTATTTCCGATGACGATGACGATTTTGATACCGGAGTCGGTTGGACGTATACGACCGTTCAGCAGTACATCGATAATTATTCAACATTATGTGAATCTAACGACAATTTCCTAGATATATACATGCCCACTTCGTGGTCGTCAAATTGGTGCTGTGATCTTATATACGTTGGTTTGTGGAGGACGATGGACAAACCACCAAAATACGGCGATGTTGAAGAAGAGTGAAATAATGGAAGAAGCTCAGCCCTGCCAGATGTCGGGGCAGCGTAGGTATGTACTAGAGGCAGGGGGGAATAATGTTAATCCTTTACAACTCCTTTTATACTGGACACTCAACTGCTAGTCTACCCAGGCAAACAAAGGACCCAAAGTCTCGCAGAAATGGACCGCGGTGGGCTCAAGGATGACCTTCTTGAGCTTTATTTCAACAGATCTTCCCACTGGTTACCAGATATCCCATATTTTGACAATCCTCGCTCAAATATACGGTGGAATCTCGGTCCTGTTTTTACAGAACGCGAGACCTACGGACATGATGATGTTGCAAAGACCTACGTGACCGAGGTCTGCGGGTCCTGTGTCGTGACCCAGGCCAAAGGGCCCAACCCCGGACTTCAGGGCATTGCGAAGATACGGATGCAGTAGGACACACTGCCTACTAATATCTACTTCTCTTGTTCGATTGCCAACGCTGACATCGTAGTATCCAGGATCCCCGATGACCCCCAGAACCCATCGGCAACCTAGCGGGTGCGAGCCAGCGCGCGCGTCGGCCGCGAGTTCTCTAACCACCACAAACTGACCCAGCTCGGCTGCGAATGCATTCCAAAGCTGCTGGACTGCGTCCTTCTTACCCAGGGAGGAACCGCTCCCTGGGGGCTTCTTATTCTTCCTTGTGATGGAGCGCTTGCCGGGGTGCAACTTGGTCGATTTCATTGATCTGCCCATGTCAGAGAGGAATCAGGTGCGGTTGGCTTTCGCGAAGGCGATTCGGTGAGTAAGGCTAACGATGTGCAATTTGTAACCCTGCAGTCATTTCTTTTCTTGGGATGACTGTAACTCCGGGGTTAACATGGTCCCTGATTGCTTACTTATCTTATTGCCAGCGAATTCTACGCCCTCAGATTCAAGCACATCGATCCTGACCGCCGCAATCTGATGTGGGATTCTAAGAACAAGAAGTGGTACGTGACGACATCAGACATCTTCATTACTTACTTACTACCTGCTTATCACCTGGCTACAGCTATATCATCGATCTTGGGGACGCATGTGTCATCGACGACAATGAAGAGCCCGAGAAGTTCCAGCGAGCGCTGACGTACCGCGTATGGGGGATCGCCGGGCCCGAAATCAACTGCTCCATGTACGGCTTGGATCCGATGGTGCCGCGCCTGCCCAAAGGCGACGAGCCATTGCTCTAGGACCCTGGCGATGAGGCGCTTGAGAAATGGCTGCTAATGCGGAGGGGAAGGAATTGGTGTTTGGAAACTAGATTTGATGGGAGTTTTTCATAAATTCTTGCCTCAATCAAGCCGTCGAGCTTGTAACCACCCGCCTTGGCGTATCGTGGGGAAATGCTTGTCAGTGGGTTTGGAGTCACTCTGGGGAGCTTGTTATGAGATTGAGATTGGCGCTTCGGATGTCGTGGTCAGGCGCTTTTTGGATGATGAGAATCAGTACTGGAATTGTGGCGTGAGGACACGGACGTCATCCCGTCGAGTCGGTGAAACTAGCCAGCATACAAAGTAGGGTATAGGGCTACTCCACCCTATTGGGTTTAGTGTGTTTCGTTCAATATAACCTCGCGCCCCAGCTTTTAAGGCAGTTGTACACTTTCAACAAGTGTACATCGAGACATATTGAATCTATCTAAATCTGCTATGTTACCAAGCCGAGCTCAACAAGTTGTTCCTGTCTCTTCCTGCTCTTACTAAGTTGGATGAAATTACAGCCCGATGATAGTCAAGCTCAACTGCAAACAACAAAAGGAAAGCTGGATCATCTCTCAATGCTCAAACTCTTCAAACGGACACAGTACTTTACGACGTGCAACCTCACATAATCTAGAGCCCTCGAACACACCTAAAGAAATCCAACTATCTCAATTATCCGATAAACCCTTATCTTGGTCGCCCGATCATTGGAATTGGCATGACTGGGCTTGTTCTTAAAATGGGGAAAGACCGTGTTGTTAAGATACCCAAACACTATAAACCTGAACATTACCACGATCGCGAGGAGATGGAATATGTGAACGAGATAAATCTGCAAATCCTGCAGAACGAGATCCAAGTCTTTGAACGCCTGGGCAATATTAAGGGCATTATTCCGTGCTATAAAACATCCCAGTATGGGATTGAATTAGCCCGTGCACAGGGGGATCTGGAGTCCTATCTAGAATCTAGTCCGGAGCCCGAGAATTCGTTGAAAGTCGACTGGATATTGAGTCTTCTCGAAACCTTTTCCCATGTTCATTCTCGCAAAGTCTTTGTGGATGATATCGCTCTCCGCAATATCTTAATCCTAAATGGGCAGCTCCAACTTGCAGATTTCGGACAGTCCGTTTTATTACAGCTTGATATCTAGATTGCTTCCGCGAGTGATAACGGCTTGACTGTGCAGATTGAGATACTCCATCTTGGTTGGGTGCTCTATTCCCTTGCGACCTGGCGAGTCCACAAGTACTACTTTTTCAGCCCTGAAAATCCCGACCTCCGTTGGCCTGAAACAGACTCGTTTCCAAGTGATGATGATGTTCTATGTGGAAGGGTCATTGTGAAGTGTTGGCGTGGTGAATATGCAAGTGTGGATAGTGTAAGAGATGAAGTCCGTCAATTGCTCATTGACCACTAACTAGATCATGGAAGACGCGATGCCGGTAACGTCTCCTGTCTGATACCTGGTTTTTATAAACACATGCCACTTGGAATACGGATAATTTAAGGAACTGAGTCGTTTCAGTGCTACTGATTGCATCTTTGTTACAAGCGACTCCAGCATAGTAGTGCCGAAGGGAACGAGAACGAAGGGAAACGCTGAATGCAATTCTGTATATGGCACGACCACGAAAAACACTAGAAAAAAACATACAACAGCCGGGATTCGCTGGTGGTCACCCACCCAACTACTAGCCGGCCGGCAAGTGACTTGAGTACGGCTGAGCGGACGGGAAGCCCTATTTTCCACTTCCTATGGTCGTATGTGCTTTCTCTTGACTTTATCTTCGTCATTAGCGAGCCCAACACAGTGCTCGAAGTAAAAAAAAAGAAGACACCAATACTGCATTGTGTGTGCCACGACCAAAAAACATCAAAAACATACACCAGCCGGGATTCGCTGGTGGTCACCCACCCAACTACTAGCCGGCCGGCAAGTGGCTTAAGTACGGCTGAGCGGACGGGAAGCCTGTTTTCCACTTCCTATGGTCGTATGTGCTAGAGTTGTAGTGTTCAAGGTATATAAGGCTTGAGTGGTCGTGGGAGCGCCATCATGGCCTGCCTTATGTGGACGGTCATTGGAAATTGATATCGTTCTGCGTCATCAAAATCTCCTTCAATAAGCATGAAATTAAAGGATTAAACTCGGTGTGTACAGTGGGGAGGTCCCAGCCAAAAGTGTTCATCATTCAATAAGGTTGTGGCCCGTGAAAAATGCGTACAGAAGCAAAACATTGTTGAGCCCTAAGGTTTAGGCACCGGGCTGGGCGCAAAGGCTCCCTACAAACTGGTAAGGCAAGCCTTAGCAGCCCTGAAAGGCATCCCTAAGCCTCTGTCCATCGGTATTCGAGATACCAAGTCATAAGTTTTGGGGCGATGAACACTTCTTGGCTAAGACTTCCGGAGCAAGGCTGTCAAACGCTAGCCACAATCTAACATCTATTATCAAGACATCCTCCGACAGGATGGCTTAGAAGTGCCGCAACAGACCTCTCTTCAGTGAACCTCTTTCTCACGGCAAGGAACGGCTCAGCCGGCTTGCCTTACTACGGTACCAGTTGACAGGATGTGACGAGAAGCGGAGAGTAAACAGCGGGAGCGCGAGGTTTTAATGCCTCCTCAGAGGCTTTTCCTTGTATGTAGATAGTGTAGCGGAACCCCATACCCTAGTGGTGAGGGCGTAAGAATGTTATTATTATTATTATAAGATATCCTCACTACCCATGATTATTCGCGAAGACCTGACAAAGAGAAATGAAGAACGAAGAATTTCAGTCAAGGGGCTTCAATTATGTAGGGAATATTAGTCGAACCGTCTTCCGCAAGCTGTCTCGTACAGTAGTACTCATCTAACGATTCTTCTAATATCCTTGCTAGGCCTGAAGCATCAAGGATTCTTGCCACGATCAGATGAGTTTGGAGGAGGTACGGGTCGGGTAAAGGGACTGGCGTGTGAGAATGATTTCGAAACTGGATTATTTTGTCGTCCGGAAGGAAATGTAGGATAGCACCAGTTCCTCTAAAGAGTTCCACTTTGTATCTGTTGTCGCCGGGCTATGTGCCATACAGTAGTGTTAGTCCGACTCTACTTATCGGGTGTTATTTGAGGAATAATTCAGTCCGTACCTGCCTGTCAAAAGCAAGATCAAATTTCCCGAAGGCAGTATGTACCTCTCCTGCTGCAGTGAATAGATTTGAGGGGCTGTTAATGTTCTCCAAATGGTCGGCAATACACGTCCGGAGGCCTGGAAACATGTGGCATAACGCAACCCCATGTCACGAAAGCATCATGTCGCTGTGATAGCATAACGAATGGTCAGTAAGCAGGTTTATATTATGACTTGTTATAGAAAGGAATACATACTTGTCGTGGTGAAGTTCCGTACTGGGCGAGGGAGAGAGGGACAATATGACATGTCTGAGTGCGTACAGTCTCAAGTTGTGAGACATGAGGCGGGAGTAATTCTTCTGGACAATTTATGCTCCACAGTTTAGTGACTACACATCTGTAGCCATCGCGGGGGAACAATGCTTTTCGACACTTCTTGTTAAGGGGGGGGGCTTGGGATGGGTTTGACGATTTTTCAAGTAGTTCTGTGGCCTCATCCCCTTGTGAAGGGCTCAAGAAAGAGCAAGGCGAAGGACTCGGAGGAGGAGTAGTTCCCCCAGCAGCTTTCACTGGCAAAGGAAGCGTGAGTAGCTCAGATCCGAATCAATGTTTGATTAACTGAAAATAGGAGCGAGATGAGAGAACAAACATTGCCTGAAGTCTGTAAAAACGTAATGATCTGACAGTCCCCGTAGTTGCCCGTCGTTTGCGCATGAAGTGATATCTGCGACAACGTTATCCAGTCCAGGCTGAGGGAGATGGTTCAGAATCGCCATCAAAATTCGCCGTGGGTCCTTGATGTCCCCAGCAGGTAAGGTTTCGACGCGCTGTTTCGCTGCCTTAAAATTAGTCGCCGCCATTTGCATATATTTCGTAGTTATTCGTGCGATCTCTTTTTGGATCTAAAGTTCTTTCTAGTGTCTGCTTCAGGTACAATTTGGGAAGACGCCCATGTTGACACATATTCCGCGCCAGTAAAGCAGCTGGTAGGTGCTATCCCATTGGGTATCAAGTAGGAAAAGGCCAGACATTAAGTGGCTTAATGTGATATTCAAAAACTGCGGTAGTATCTTAGGCACGGTTCTGGCCCTTGAACACGCGCCTTCATCCTTAAATGTAGGCGGTTTTTATCAACAGAGTCTGTACGCTTGTTGAAGCCTAGCGTATAGGCTGTTCAAGCACGTAATTTGAGGTGCGCAATTGTTCTGATCCGAGGGGATGAGATTGTGTTGCGGACGGAGAAGATGAGGTCTTCGCGGTGAGGTCAGTCAAGCCTGGTCCGTGCGCTTATCGCGAAGCTTCAAAATTCTCCCAGAAAGCAATGAAGACAATTCAACAACGCGCAGCAAACGTATGATACTGCAGCCATTGTCGAGATATCAAAAGCTTGTGTCTCTTTACCAGCCTTTTAAGCTGTCTATCTACGTCGTTTCGACGACAAACGGAATCATCAAAGCACTCCGACGCGCAATATAATTCTGACTCCGGCTAGACGCCCTCCTGGCCGCATAAACCTGAGGAAGACAAAAACCCATCCTTCGGACGCAACTCTCCCTCCGTCAAAGACTAAGACACTCTTCTTTCGCACCGGGTGCGCCATACCCAATTCACTCCACCTCATCCGCAACAATGGCACCAGCTCTCACCTCCCAAATCTCGCAATACTCCCCCGCCGAACTCTCTTACCTCCACACCTCCCTCGCCTACCCCAACAATCCCATCCGTCCCGACGGCCGCTCCGCTACACAATTCCGTCCTCTCACTGCAGAAACGGACATTTTGCCCAACACCAATGGCAGCGCGCGCATTGGTTTTGCGGATGGGACGCAGGCGATTGTGGGCGTGAAGGCGGAGGTGGAGAAGACGGTGAGTGTGGGGATAATGGGAGATAGAGATACGGATCAGGATGAAGGCGAAGGTGAAGGTGGTGGTGAGGGAGGGCTGGGAGATGAAGAGGAGGGAGGGGAGGAGACGGGTGGTAGACGGAGGAGAGGTGCGGGAGGTGCGGGACAGAGCTCGTGGGTGGAGATGTCGATTGAGATTCCAGGATTGAGGGACGATGATGCGCTACCTGTGTTTCTGGCTGAGATGATGAGAGAGGCGTTGGTGGGATCAGGGTCTGGGAGTGAGAGGGATGCAGATGGGATGCCTGGTGGGTTGAAGGGGAGGTTGGTTATCAATCAGGGGTGGCATTGGAGGATATATATCGATGTGAGTTTCCCACTCAGTATTGCTGACTGCAGCTGTCTTAACTAACTGATGGAATAGATCCTACTACTATCTCCTCCGCTATCATACCCCCTTCCACTCCTTTCGCTTACAACACATCTCGCCCTCCTCTCCACAAAACTACCAAAACTCACCTCCAAAGACGAAGAAGACCCCATGTTCGACGACGACTGGGATGCAGCAGAGTACCTCTACCCTCGTCCACGGATATCTCCCAAGGTTGTTGGGTCTGCCGCTGCCACCCAACGACAACCGTTCCGACCACCCGTTACCCTCCTCGTCATCTCTGTCGGCGAAAACATCATTTTCGATCCTAGCAGAGAAGAAATCGCCGTCGCAGACGCTGTCTTTTGCGTGTCTATCAGTCGTGATGAACAGACACAGATTTCGGACGACAAGCAAGCTAAAAACTCTAGTAATCCGAACCTCAAACTCCTCGCCATCCGCACAATTGACCCACCCTCACGGTTGACGAATTCGGGATTATCAAATTCTGAGAACGCAGTGAGCATTGGTATTAGCACGGGTGAGGATGTGGGTGAGCAGTCTACAGCTGGAGGTGGTGATGATTCGACTCAGGGAGTGTGGAAGCCAAGACAAGGAGGTGTGAAGAGAGCGGTGATTTCGAAGATTGTCAAGATGGTGCTGCAGAGAGGTGGTGTGGGAGACGAGGTTATGGAAGGGTTGGAGGGGGTGGAAGTGGGATAAGGGAGGAGATAGAACGATGGCAACTACGCACTGTGGTTTGCGTATACAGTGACGTCCTGTGCAGATATCCAAAAAGCAGCTCGTCACCAGACATCAGTCTACATCTAGAACACGAAACCAGAAACCAATGGCTCAATGCGCTTCGGCAGCCGGGGTAATAGGATAGGAGGTCTGTGCATTCCATCCTAATAGAGATAAGGCCGCTTTTATATGGTCAAAACATAAGCAGAAAATCCTCGCTGTCTACATAGAACTCCCAAGCCCAATGCCTCTGTTGTACAATTATAAAGCGTTCAACATCTCCTTTCTTTTCTACCATAACAGCTCACCAAACCCCAAACCACTTCTTCACCGGCTTCCTCTTCCCCTCCCAATCCACATACGCCGCATCTCCCTCTCCCACTTCCGCACCCTCCGCCGCAACCGCAACCACAGCCGCATTGGCACCATCAGCCACCACCGGCGTCGCAGCCGCACCCTTCTCCTGCGACGTCGTCCCATCCGGCTCCTCCAAACCATGCGCAATCCGATACTCTTTCCGTTTTTGCACATCATCCACATTCCGCTTCCGCTTCTCCGTCGTCTCCAGCGTGACGTGATCGGCATGCATCTTCATGACGGTCAGGAACTGACCGACCGTGTCGATCGGGTGCGTGAGGAGATGGGACCAGGAGGGGAGGAGGTGTGCGAAGGGTGATGTGGCGCGGAAGTTGGTGGTGTAGGTGAATGTTGCGAGGGAGACGAGGACACCCTACACACATCAGTTAACATTGTATTTTTCTGCGCTGGGCTGGACTGGGGTATGTAGCAAAGTGGGAGGGTACGTACGAGTGATATCCAAACATGGATCCCCCTATTCGTCAGAAATTTATGCATCACCGTTCCCTCGGGCGGAAACATGTGCGGGTATCGTTTCGTCTGTTGCTCTTCAAGCTCTTTGGCTGAGAGCGGTGGGCCGGGATAATTCCGTGGTTGCGCATTGGGGGAGAGAACGCGGCGTGCTGGGTGCGAAGGTGGCCGAAATTTATCTGGCTTTTCGAGCACGCGCGATTTTGATGACGACGGGGACTTTGTGGAGGCGCAACGGCGCTGTGGGGAGTAGCTGTTGTTGTATGCATGGTTGGCGGAGGTGGTGCTGCGGCGGAGGAGGGCGGACGAGGATGCGGATGGGAGTGCGCGCGTTGACCGTGGAATGGCGCGAGGGAGGAGGAAAATAGGAATTGAGATTGTAGACGCCATCCTGAATGCTCTGAAGCGGAGATGCAGCGCCAGTGTGAGCTTGAGTGCTGTTCGCGATCGGAGATCGTTGCTTGATCGATTGGCGCTGTCAAAAAGTCGATGAGCGAAAAGTGGATGGCTAGCATAAAGGTGCGGAATTTTGTCGGCCCGATAATGGAATCCGCGGCCGAGTCAGGAGGTACAGTAGGTCGCCTGTCCGGATGGTTTGATATTCAGGGGGTATGGAGTAGACGCTCATTACAGAGTACTGAAAGAAATCTAATAAATACTCGGTTGCTTTGAATGTCCATTTCTAGGTCATAACGAATCAGCGCTGCCGATGTCACCCCTTTTGTATCCTCGCATTAGGGCATCGACATTGAAGCTCCAGTTCGCCAGAACCCATTATGGCTGCCTCTACACATCCAGAAACGCGAGGAAATAGAAAGTAATGGTTTATGGGCACGGACATCACATCTTCGACATCCCCATCTTAAAACACTCTATGCCGTTGAGATAGTTTGTGAGAATTCTGCGAACTTCACCCAAATCTTGAAAAGCCGTGGCACGCACTGTACTTTTAGGAGTTCCGCATCCCTTTCCGCACCCACTTCTCAAGAAAGAAAGAAGCCTATATTGAGTAGGTTAAAAAGGAGGAGGCCAATGCCTCTGCAATCTGCGGTCGTTATTGGAACCCATGCCCGCTTAGCCAAGCTCGTCTTGTTCCTCCGAAGCTGATGAACTAGGTGTATATCAACTGTCTCAGATTGCGCTATTTTATCCCAAAATGAATGATGGTCTCTTTATGCCGGGCTATATGAAGTCAAGCGGAACGTCTCCCAGACGGCTCATTGCCCCAAAACCACTCAGACTTTGCTTTTGCTGTTCCTAAAATATCTCCTCCAGTGAATATTGGCAAGGCCCACCAACCCTGGTAAGGGAGCTAAGATGAGGTCTGCTCTTTAAGAATTCACTGCAGAACAGGGATGTCGCTGTGCGGTATTGTGCTTGTGAGTCAATGGCTGGGGTTTCTAGTACTTGACGTACTAGATGGCCGGAGTAATGCCAAATCCCTTCCTGCTGAGAGAACGGAGTCTGCCCTAAAGCTCGAGGAGTTGTGCTCAGAAGTCAAATGTATCATGAGATCCAGGAGGTCATGTTTTCCATTGAGAATAGCCTAAGTTGAAACGGCATCTCATTGAAGCTTTACCGAGCATTGCTTCGTAAGAGCTACTATGATTCAGTCGTCCACCATTCGAAGGGACATTCAAGGATCATATTCACTCTTCTTCCTGAATCAATCAGCTTTAAACGATAGATTCGAAGGAAAAGTCCTGACCATATGTGACCGTCAAAGTAGTGACCGGAGTATGAGGAGGTGAAGTTCCTCAACGCCGAATAATCGCCAGCTGTCAAGAGCGAGCGTGTATGTAATGCCAAGACCGTAACGGGACGAGAATGGATCCCGATTCCGCCCGAGTCATGCTAAACGTCACGGTCGTGATTGGCTGGACCGGGTATCTGGCCAATAAGAAACCTTACAAAGGCGAGTTGCGCAGGTAATTGCAGCGGGTATGGAGGCGGTAAGATGGCAATACCGGGGCGGCTGCCGTCATTGTTGGTTTTAGCGTCATTTTCGGCGAATGTTTGAAGCAAGGAAAGGAAAAAGATTTTCTCCTCGTCGTTCTTCTTCTTCTTCTCTTCTTCTCCCGTTTCTCTCACTTATACAGATTCACGATCTTGGATATCCAGTTACTACTTCACTCTCTCTTCACTGTACAACTAGCCGCTGTGCTTTATAGCTAATTCTTCTTTCCACACGTCAAAATGGGCAAGGACTCTTATGCTCCCGGTAAGTTCGTCCAGGTTGTGTTGTGGTTGCGTGAATGAGAAGGAATTCCCTATTCTTTGTCTTGTGTTGTTGTTCAGAAGTCGCGATGTGTTCTGTGAATGTGTTCTTGTGCGCGACTTCGCCCAGGGTATTTCTACCCTCACTTGCCATGCTCATGGACACACGATCCGGACCTTCAGCCCGGCGTCACCATCACTCAGCATCACCTCCCTATAACACCCTTAAAGAAGCAGCTTGAGAAAGCAATTGAACATTTTCTACACCATGTGTCTCGCCGAAGTCCCTCTCGTTGTCACGGCCATTGAGCTCGAAAACCAGTGGAAGAAAGAAATTGAGGAGGAGCGGATCGCTAACCTCGCTTTCAAACCAGGCGATGCCTCCAAGGGCGCTGGACTCTTCAAAACCCGCTGCGCGCAGTGCCACACCCTCGAGGAGGGCGGTGCCAACAAAGTCGGCCCCAACTTGTGGGGTCTCTTCGGCCGCAAGACCGGTCAGGTTGAGGGTTACTCCTACACCGATGCCAACAAGCAGAAGGGTATCACCTGGGACCATGAGACTCTCGTAAGCTTGCCCTTGACAGATGCGCCGTTGCGAAAAGCTGCTAAACTAGTTTGCTTTACAGTTCACCTACCTCGAGAACCCTAAGAAGTTCATTCCTGGCACAAAGATGGCCTTCGGTGGTCTCAAGAAGGCCAAGGACCGTAACGACTTGATCACGTATGTTTTTGATTCTCAAGACTTCTCCTTGCCTCAATCTAACAACTAGATTAGCTTCATGGAGCAGGAGACCTCCCCCAAATAAATGTCCAATCCTACCGTACACTAGCCAATGCCGCGATCGCATCCACAACCCCAAATGTGATTCCCGCGGCGTTTACGAACCCCACCTTTATTACTTTTTGATTTCTGCATTTCTCAATGGGCGCAATTGCATGGACAGCACGTCGATTTGGGAGGAATGGGCCAGCAGGTTACTAAAGGTGGCATGTAA
This sequence comes from Aphanoascus verrucosus, assembly GCA_014839905.1. Taxonomy (NCBI): domain Eukaryota; kingdom Fungi; phylum Ascomycota; class Eurotiomycetes; order Onygenales; family Onygenaceae; genus Aphanoascus; species Aphanoascus verrucosus. The sequence continues at coordinate 190,520 of JACRYM010000019.1, read as the reverse complement.
CAATATGAAAGTGCTTTTTCTGCTGTTCTGTTTTTCTAGCTGTGGTTTTCTTCCTGTTTGTTACTCTACTGCTACTACGATAGATCGGTGGATTCCATCTCATGTCGTTCCTAAGCCATCGACTTCTTTTCCAACTTCGCGCTACGTTTGGTTCCTTTTCCCTTTGTATCACTCTTCTCCACAGGGGAATTTCCTCATGGAGGACATGGAGAAACTCGAAAAGATGATTGTGTATCATGCACCGGAGTTCTAGAGGAGTGACTTTTAGCATCCTTGTGTTATGAGCGGTATAGGACCTTTACAATGACGATTCTCCTCTCTAATTAAAAATTCTTTTGACAAATCTTTCTTCTCAATCCCCGTCCGTGACACTTCACTCCGTATGACCATCGGACGTCACGCAAGTGACGCAACAACCAAACTCGATTCTTCCACCTCTTCATTTCACCCTCTTCTTTTCTGTATTCCTCGTATTGTTAAAGGGGTGGCTGATAGAGCAGACCGTCCTCTGTCAACCAATGAAAACAGGTCTTATGGTCTAGTGGTATGATTCTCGCTTAGGGTTCTAACTCTGAGTTCAAATTGCGAGAGGCCCCGCGTTCGAATCGCGGTAAGACCCCGATTTCTCTTTTTGTTTCTTCACCATTTTGGGTAGCTGATTGTGAAAGATCGAACTAACTGTGAAGTTGGGTTTGAAACTTTTTTGTTCGTGTGGTACGATTAGTTTTGGTAGCTTCGGATATCAAAAAGTTACTATGTATCAAGACAAGAGGAGAATAGGACGAAGAGGAAGTAGTATGTACGATGAAATGGAATTGACAAAATTCTGTTCAAACACAGTATCTAACCCAGAAAAAAACAATTCTGCAGCCCCAGTGCTAAATACTAGAAAGGAGAGAATGGACAAAATAGTATTCCGTGCGCTGCCACGGGAACAGCCAACCCAGCCCATTGATCGCCAGCAAAGTAACCCCCTTTCTCTGCTCCATCTTATGTATGTATGTGTGTGTATGTAGGTTGACGCCGATAAAGGAGATGATAAAGTGTCAACGCTTTCCCTCCTTTCCCTGCACCAGTTGCCTTTCTTTCAGCCGTTCGAAGTAAATCGTGAGAACCCTCTTGGACTCCGCCCATGGTGCTGTAAGCAGAAGGACACGGCCGTAGGAACGATGTAGCAAAGAGAAAACCCTTCCTCAGTAAGTAACCCAGTCCGTAAACACCCTCACGCCCAATTCACTCCGTAGCACAGTAGACTTAAAAGGTCAAGCTACCGCCCCTCAATCTCATCCAGCTTCCCCGAGATACTATCCAGTATACCCCCGCTCCTTCGACTCCCCGCCCCATACACCATCTCCATCAACTTAGCCTTCTGCCGCTCCCGGACCGTGCGCAAATACTCATACGCACCCTCCAGGCCCCGTATTTGCCCATCAACCACAATATCAATACTACTCGCCAACGGCAACATACCCCCCTGATCACGATCACCTCCACCCCCTGCATTTCCAGCAGCGTTCCCCTGACTCGCCTCCACCCTCGGCAAATTCATCGACTCATTCCTCCTCAATAACGGACTCACCAACTTCCTCCTCAACGTCTCCAAATTCACCTTCAGCGCCAATAACTTCCCCCTATGATCCATCAGGAGATGCTTATTCGCCACAGTTCTTTGCCTCACACTCCCCAGCAACCGCTTATTCTTCTCATACTTGCGCAACGCCGCCGCATTCGGTCCCAGCACGCGCGTCCACAGCGACGACAACATCTCTCCCTCAGCGCGTTCTTGCGCGTCCGACTCCCGCACGACGGTGCGTGCGAGGTTGAGGAATTGACGATCGATGGATTCGAAGAGCGCGAAGAGCGCGGTGGAGTGGGTGAGTTCGGAGTTGATGGAGTCTTCGAGCACGGAGACGAGTTCGGAGAAGGCGTAGGAGAGGGTGGATTGGGTGCGTTGGGAGCGGGTGGGGCCGAAGAGGGTGGTGACGAGGGTGCCGAGGCGGGTGGGGATGGGGAGGCCGTTGTTTTTGGGGATGTTGGTGTTAGGGCTTGTGGTGTTGGTGGTGTTGTCGGCGTGGGTGGTGGGAGCTGGTAAAAGGGGCATGGTCTCGAGAGCGCCCATGCGAGAGAGGAAAGCGTGGAAGTTCTCGAAGAGTATGGAGGGGATGGAGCTGGATTGTTGTTGCGCCAGGGACTCCAACTCTCGTTTCGCCCATTCCATCACGATGAGGATCGAATCAATGTCCGCATCGACGTTGGCGAAGAATCGCGTCAACTCCAGTGACAGTGTCTTGAGCGACTCAGACAGCTCGTCCAGCTCCCGCACGATGATAGGTGCACTGGTCATATTCGTACCGCGAACGGACTCGCCCAGATCCCAGACCGCCACACCAGTTTCTTGCAAGGTGCCAATCTGCTGCACACCGTTTTCGGAATAGTATATCAACGGCTCAAAGGAGCGCGCGAACGTGGACAGTTTCACCAGGTCGGGTATGTGCAGTGGTAAAGGTGGGAGGCAGAGTGCGCGCAGGAATGTAATGGACAAGAGAGCAACAATTAGAGATAGTATTGTGGAAGATTTCGTCTTTGTAATATCGTTGAATTTTCTACCAAGGAAATTAAAGAATGCGACAAATGGCTCTCGATGCTGCACCTCTGCGCGCACAGCGAAACGGATGTCTGGACCAAGTCAGCGTGGATTCATCAATCAGGAGAGGGCTCAGAAGAAGAAAACTGATGTATTACAGTTTGTTATTGACTCGTGGACGGGCTCTTTCTGAGGCAGCCCGTCTCTCTCCTCGTCACCTTTGCTATCAAAGCCACCACCTGAGTCCTCCTCTTTCACGTTTGGTCTTCGCACCGGACTTGGCGATCGACCCTTCAACGGCGAATCTGTGCCTGGCGGCAACGGGATACTCGCAGGTAGAACCAGATCATCCACTTCATCTGCCTGCTGCTGCTGCGGAGGAGACAGTGGTTTCTCAGGCGCATCTTCATACTGCGGACTCACATCTCGCGATGGCGCCGGACTGTCCATCTCCGGCGGTCGTAGATCTGGCTGATTGCGCATATACGGTTGATGGCGGTACCACGCGCTCCCCGACGTATTGCTCGGGCTGCCACAGTAATTCATCACCTTCTGCGGCTGAGGCTGTAAGAACAAATGTCTGTTGAATCCTGGCGGTGACCAGGGATCACTCGTGTTCGACGCGGTGTCTGCGATCCCAGCGCCATCATCGTCGTCGCCATCGCCATCAGGTTCTTCAGACATGCCATGAAGCGATCGAAAGCCCGAGTGCTGTGAGGGCAAGATGCCAAAGAGCGGGGTGCGTGGCGAAGGATGCTCTTCAAAGTCTTCGAGCGACGCAGAGAGCGAGGGATGGTCGTCGAAGACGTTTTCTAACTCGTCTAGACGGTCTGTGGCCATCATTTTGCTGGCCGATTCCTCCTTTGGAGTAAGAACGGGCGTTGCATTGATGGAAAAGAAGTCTTGGGTTGTAGACTGAGGTGTGCGCGAGCGCGATTGCGCGCAGGCTGCGACGAGCTCTCGAACGCGAAACGCAGTGGTCGCGTATTGATATCAAGCGATTTCCCAGCAACGACGCGTTGATGCGACTGAATTTCAGGCAGACGTGGGATCAGAAGGTCCTTGGTTCAAAGGACGAGAGCGCTAGACGGGTTAATTATCCCACCGCCTGCTTTGCGATTCGTGGGCAGTGGGGAGCTCACTTCAAGGTGATGTCCAGCCAGATATATGCTTTTATATCTCGACGTAGTCTTGAATCAGATATCAACCAAAACTGGTTTTCATTCAGTGGCAGGTCAAGCAGGATGGCTTCGATCGCAAGATCGCGCAGGCAGAGAGAGTATCAGACTGCGAGTACAGTGACAGCCTGCGGGTTAATGAGAGTTCCAAGACAGCGCATCAATGCCTAGATCAGTGGTGGCTAGTGAGGACACTAGGAAGACGTTATGAAGATGCCGTTCTGCAATGTTCTTCTGTTTCCTGCGATGTTCAGATGCTGATGAGTCTTAATTGCTGGCGATATGGCAGAGAGGATGTGTGTGTTCTGGAGGATTCGGTGCAAGTCGCTGTTCTCGCTCCTCTGGCTTCGATGACTTGCTTCCCCTCACTGCCAATTGTCACGACTCCCGTGTGCGCAGTCCAACCAATCACTGCTCGATCGCAGTGGTCCCGTGGTCCGTGGCTGGTCCAATGAACAGAGGATGCGATGACAACGCAGCTGGATCGGCGGCAGTCAGTACGAGAGCCAGCCGGGAGAAAAGGAAGATATCCAGGGATTGAAGCAGCAAAAAGGAGATGCTCTCGCAGGACGTTTGATATCTGTAAAGAGGAACAATAAAATATGCAAAAAAGAGATTTGGGGTCTTGCCGCGATTCGAACGCGGGGCCTCTCGCAATTGAACTCAGGGTGGAACCCTAAGCGAGAATCATACCACTAGACCACAAGACCCGTGTTATTGCTTGCGTTCGAGCCTAGAGATATATCAGGCAAAGGCGCAGGGACACTCCGGAGCTACGGCGGAATTCCGAACTAAATCTTGGAAGTGGACTTTAAAGTGGCAGAGCAAAGCGCATTCCGGAGTTTCAGACTGGGAGAGATGTCGTGGTATGACGACTACGAAATGCCATTGTTGAGTTGTATGTACCGTCCGGGGGTAACGTACGGTACCACCCGCTGCCCTCACGGAATATTCCACGAAGTGTTATTTTTGCGAACACGCGGGGAAACGATCAGTAATGGCCAACAAAAAAACACGCAACGGTGCGAGGGCACTGCGCCAATAGCAAAAAAAGAAATCGGGGCCCTGCCGCGATTCGAACGCGGGGCCTCTCGCAATCTGAGATTTAACCCAAAGCGAGAATCATACCACTAGACCACAAGGCCGATTTGATGCTAGAGTTTGCCGCGCGCCACTATCTATGGAGTAGCCCTTTTTTTTAGTCTGGTGTTCCTCGCAGGTTTCTATTTTTACCCCGTCCCAAACCCGCCTCCACGGGCTCTCCCCACACCTCGTGTTGCTGCCCACTCATCGGCCTCAGCCCGCTCAATAATGTTCCGACGACAGCAATCAACTTCAAACATCTGAACCTCGAGAGAACTTCAAGGACGTTCCATTATTGGCACTTGAACGGAAACATGAAACGCATACCGTATTCCTAGGGTTCTCGCAGGCTTGTAGCCCAGGTCTATGACCACGAAGTGGCTTCAGTGCGTTCGGTACTGGCGTCTTTGCTGAGCAATTTCACATCAAATTGACCGTCCTTTTCGATTAGCTTCTGTCTATCAGGAAGATCCCTTCTTTCCTGTGGGGACGGGAAGATGACCGCCTAATTGCAGGCCAGTCCTATACCCAAAACGGGCATTCAATTCTCGTTCACCTTCCCTAGAGCCTCAATTATCTCGTATCGAGGACCTCTGCATGGATATTGCGGAGTAATTTGTGCATGTGCTTCTCGGCAAATATGCTAGGAATAGCATCAGGATAATGGCGCATGCCCTCTTTCCTTGATGGGGTCCGAAAAGAGCGAGATATAAAATGGTCTGGTGCACCCTGCCTATGACTCGCTCGACCACACCTGATTCATTCTCATAAGAATCAAGTCACTATGGTGAAAAGTTTTTATATCTATTTTTTGGCAGTGCTGCATCTCTTCACAGCAGTGCTAGCCGCGCCCATCGCTGACAGGGCCAACGATTACCACGTCGCCGTCGTCGACCAAAACTCCAAGACCGTCCGTGTCTTTCCCCGCAACGCCAAAAAATGGAACGACAAAGCCGTCCTTTGGAGCTTCACCGCTGATACCGGCTTGTTCAACCGCAAATGGAACAACCTCTCTGGCGTCAAGATCCGCAAGGTCGCGAAACACGGCTGGATCGCCCTCGTCACCGCCTCAGGAGGTAAAGCCGGAATCGTCAATATCACCAAAGAGAAACGCAAAGTCGGATTGGACGATGTCATGTGGCAAGCAACCCCAGGTGACAATCCCCATGCGATTGAACGAGTGCCTAACAACGGAGCCATCATCGTGGCGAGCTCGAGTCCCGGCAAACTAAGTCTTTACGTACCTACGTCCAAGGATATCAACGACTACGGCAAGATTAAGCACGCCCAAGACTACAGTCTTAAGGGTGCGCACGGTGTTCTCTGGGATCCCAATGGTGGCAGCTCCGTTGCAGCTGGCGTCCTATGGGCCGTTGGAGATGACTATCTCTACAAATACAAAGTCACCGGCTCACTGAAGAACACTCGCCTCAAGCAAACTGGCAAGTATAAGTTGCCCAAGGGTGGGCTGGGCCACGACTTGCAGCCAGACTTCTCCAACAAAAAGGTCCTCCTTATGACTGATACGTATGCGGCGTATGCGTTCAATACCTCGACGGGCAAGTTTAAGGTCTTGAAGTCGATGGGGAAGTTGAAGAGTCTTGTGAGACATGCGAATGGCGAGTATATGTGGGTGAAGGGAGACAAGAACGAGCTGGGTCAGTATGTTCGTTGGGGAGCGAAGGTGGGCACCCAGAAAGATGCGAGGGGTTGGGGTGATGCGAAGTTTTATAAGGCCAGGATCTACAGTCCGAACTACGAGTGATAGGTTAGTGTCGCTCTCTACGAGCACTTGCTAGGTAGAAAAATGAAGGGTGGCTACTAATTAAGGGTGTGCAAAGCTATGTTCCAAATATATGTTGATACAAGCCTTGAGATGCAGGATACGGTTCCCAATTTCAAATGCATATGTCATGACTTTCTTTTCAGTTGATGCATCGCTAGCAATAAGAGAGCAGAAGGACAGCGAGAACATCTAAGAAGTTGGGAAAAGCAAGGAGATAAGTGTGGGAAGGATCAAGGAGCAACCCGCAGACCCCCTACGCCGGATTCCGAGCTCTTTGACACCCATTTGTTAAGGACCCCGATGGAAGATATGTATCTGCATATATCTAAGCGTTCCCATTCCTTCATTTTCGTCCTTCAGCAGCAGTCAGTCATGCAGGCTTATTGTCGCCCCTAGGGGGCGGGGTATACCACATTGATATACGGCCTTACCTCTCCGGGGCCTTTCTTCTCAGTGGGCATATCTGAAAGTGCGCACCGTCCTTATCAATCCCTCTTACCAGCAAGGCCTCTGTCCCCCAAAACAATCCTCTATCCAGATATTCCAAGCATGGATAACGTGATCTTAACGGAACACGCCGTGAGCTGTTGTCACAGTCATATAAACCTGTTCTTCTCCTTCCTCTTTCTCTTCCCCTTTTATGTTCTTCTTTTGTGCATCGGAATTCCATCTCTCTCGCACTTGCACCACTACCTTGAATCATCCTCTATTGAAGCCCTCGTTCCTGGTTGAGCCTCTATATCAGAATCTCACATTTTAATCTTTATCATGAACGACACACCAGCGGAATATCCTCCTCCACCAGTTTATACTGCACAAGATCCACGCCTCGCACGCGCAGCCAGCACAGCAGGTATGTTCATTCACTCACACCTCACAAAATTGAGTCCCTTAACCAACTCACTCACTCGCGCATCCAGACACCCCCCTCCGCCAGGAGCTTAATCGCATCGCCACTGAACTCGAGGATATGGACAGAAGATTCGAAAACCACGAGCACTTTCTCGAGGAGCACATCATTTCCAAGGACATCCTGATGCCCATCCTCAATAAATATGACGACAAACACACGGCGGCCGCTGAGCGATTGGACCGTCACGGCGAGGAGTTGGATCTCATGTGGGTGGCGAAGATGACGACCCTGGACAGGTTGAGGAGGTTGGAGAGGAAGGTCAATGGACTTAAGGAACGCATGGAGGCGGATGAGGAGACGGGGTGGGGGTTTGGCACGGTGAGTTTTTGGTTCTGCGGGTTTTCGATGTTAATTTTTTTGATTATCCGGTTGCTGAAAGGTTGTTATAGGTTGAGTATGTTGCTGTTCTCGTTTTTGTTATCGCGGTGATTTGCGGTATCTATTTATCTCACATCACAACTCGTGGTGATTGAAAATGCGGTTTGCGTGTTTTTCCATCTGGTGCGGAGCGTGTGCTGTGAGATGCAGATTCTCGAAACAGCAGTGATGCTGTTCACAAGCGGAGGATTTTGTCTTTATCGCAATTGGGCCCTTTTGCCGAGATATCAGGAGACAGTACGTACAGCAGGTACATGGAAGCTATCCCGATTTGAACAACAAGGTGAACGTGCTCATCTTTCGCGTAACATCCAAAAAAGTCCGGCAACAATAGGGAATAACAACGCCGTCTACGTATAGTACAGCCAAGAAATAAACGAAGGAAGACAAAAAACTGCGAGACCGTCCCAGATTCTCTAAAAAATAAATCAACACCTCAAATTTCGTTGGGTTTTCCGTTTGAACGCCATGCGTGCAAGATTAGGACATCAAAAAAATGAAAAAGTGAAAATGAAGGGAACAAGCCGCAAGCTCATTCCCTGGAAGTATGGTCCCTTGCCAGCCGCCAGTCGTAATCGTTTTTTTCGCGGCGAGGCCATCTAAAACCCATAACCCTGACCATACGGCGTCGCTCCATATGGAGTCGTGCCACCAGCCGCACCCCAAACACTCTGGCCGCCCGCACCGTCACCAACACCATTAGGTGCATACGTGCTAAACCCACCATCAATACCTTCAGGCGGCTCATACGCATCCGGACTCCGTGCACCATCGACATCGACACCATTCATGGCATCTCCACGGTCGTTGGGTTCTCCGGCGCCTGTAAGTCCGGATATGACTTCAGCGAGTTTGCGCTGGAGAACGCTGATGCCTTGCTGGACGATGGTGTCTGGTTCAATGTTGCCGACGCTTTCGACGTCGAAGTAGAAGATGTTGGGTGTGGCGTCGTAGTCGAAGGGCATGTCTGCTGGCGTGGGGTTTTCCCATTCCGCGTTGGCAGAGATGGGCCTTGTCACGAAAAATATTAGCTCCCAAGCGTCCAGGTACGCAAAGTAGGATGTAAACACGACTCACCATTCCTTGATCGGATCCTCCTCATACCAATAATCCACATGCTTCAGATTATTATGCGGATCATACTCAAACCCAACCGCCGCCGTTGGCGCCCACTTTGCATGTTCCTTCGCAATCCCCTTCTTCACGATACAAGTCATCTTCACCTCCTGCCCTCTCCTCAACTTGGTGATAATCGGCCCCTTGCCTTCCGGATCATTAATCACCGGATTCCCCACCCACTCATTCGCTCGGTCCCCAACCACCACCAGATCTCGCGCATATACCACCATCACACCCTCACCCGTACATTTCGCATGCAACTGCAGCGTGATGATACAGCGCGAGCACCCGCCCTCGCAGTCGCAGTCGCGCGCATATACCATGTCCACGTCGCAGTTTTTCGAATGGAGGGGGATCAGGCCGAGACGGTGGGCGATGAATTCGTCGGGAAGGACGGAGGTGTTGGATTCGATCTCGACGACGTCGATGGCGACGGTGGGGACTTCGGTGAGCATCACGCGCCGGAGGGAGTTTGCGAAGGCAAGGTCTACGGAGCTGAGGCGGAAGTCGACGCGGTGCGGCTCGGCCTGGTTTTCGAGGTCAGTTTGAAGTAAATGGAAACTGGGGGTTAAATTGTGCGTGCGAGAAGCGCTCGGAGAGAAAGATAATCACTCACTTCTCGCACAGTAACCTGCGGGCCCTGGGGCTCAATGTCCATCTCATCATAATCCATGGCTGCACAGGTATGAGAAGAGGAGCTGCGCGTGGCAAGCTCACTCTCGTATAGCTTTGTATGCGCCCAGTAATCTCGGATAGAACTTTTAGGAACGCGGGAACAACAGATGGCTGTACGTATCTCAAGAGAGGAACCCAGGTACGCAGAGAGTGGTAGGATATTTCAAATCTAGGTGAAGCTGATATTCACTTCCGGGAGTTTTCAAATCCATTCACATCGCGATGCGCGTATGCCGGACTTGTTGAAAGCTTAGATAATCTCGGAGTCTTGTTTTACCGTGACTCTCCGGTGCTTAGCTCTAGCTCAACGCAAAGTTCGGATCAGAGCTAAGATATCAGTTGAGCATTCCCGCTCGAACTATTTTATAGAAGCCGTCCACCTCCCGCCGGCTCCCCGGTCGCCCACGCAGACCTCCCATCATCGCAGGTTTACAATTGTATGGCTCAGATTTCCCATCGCAGTTTGGGCCCATAGTCAGAATTGCACAAAAAGCAGGATATCGATTAAGCACTTCGTGTTATCAGTGTCTCAATCATGATCGGTAACTAGTCTTTAGTTATCTAGCTATCCAGTCATTGAGTCATCCAGTCATTCAGTCATTTAGCCATCCAGTCATCGGCCAGAATCCAATCCCCATTTTGCCCTGAGGTCAACGAGGTACCGGGAGACAGTAGTGCCTCTGCTGTTTAGGCATGGTGCCCGGTAGCATTTATGATAAGGAAGTCGACAAAGGTGGCACCTGAAGAAGTCAGTAGTACCATAGGCCTAAGTCCATTTAATGATGTTTTTCCAGATAAGTATTGACTGGCAAATAATATATCAGATATGTGGAATCGAAAGGGAGAAATATTGAGTGCATTGTATCCAGTTGGAGTTAACAGGATTCGAGTCTCAATCGTGCTGTTTCTCAACATTAGGATACAGCCCATGTTAAGTCATCTCTTTCACCTCAAGTTATCGAATAATTAGAACGTGGTTAGTCAATTTGTGACTCATGAGCCGGAAATATTTGGTAGTGACGTAGGAGAATGCCTCCCAGTCATAGATCATAGACAGCAATCATTAAGAGCCAGAGTCCATAAACGAATATGCCAAGTGGAATATCTAAAAGAATAATATGGATCTTTCCAAGGGGTAAGGATAAGGAAGAAAAAGAGACAACAATGAAAACAGGTCTATGGGGTCATGCAAAAGGCTTAGCAACGGACGAATGCTGAAGACGGCAATGGGATAAAAATACGTATCAAAAATCACAGGGAAATAAAACCAGATGCTCCGGTAATATGAATCATTGTATAGCGCCAAATCTGACCCTCTATCCCTCCGAGTAAGATTCCGCTCTGACTCATAATCCGATGCACCAAGAAAGAGACCCAGGATGTGATCTAAGAGACTTTGTCAACAAATAACAGCAACGCTCGAAAATGGTTTAGACGCAGATTTTGAAAAGGTGTTTGAAAGGAGAGGAGAGGACAGGGCGGAAATGGGAATTAGGCCGAGAGTTTGCCATCCAATATCTAGGATCACGTTTCCACAAAAGACGACAACAGCTCATGAACAAAAAGCAGTATCATGCAAGGCAGCTGGGTAGCCTGCAAGCAAGGAAAAGGGAGGTTTGGAGATTAAGAACCAAACGGTCCTAAACATCAGCTTGGCCACCCAGAAGGCAAGAAGTAACAAAAAACAAGGCGAGCAGCATTTATCGTTTAACGGAACTCCGATTGAGAGCCTCCAGGAGTTCCGGTCGACCCGTCAGAGCCGCAGTTGCCTGTGCATATGTGACCCATTGACGCTTGCGCTTGTGCATCTCGGGCCACTGAGCTTCCTCGCGGTCCACGCGGACCTCGAAAAATTGATACTGTATCTTGGGGAGCTTCGCGGTGATCTGGGCCTGCGTCCGCATATCACTAATCATGCCTAGATCGCGGAGCACGGTGCAGACCACACCCGCCTCTTCCCAGGCCTCGCGACATGCGGCCTGCTGGGCGGATTGCTCGTCCAATTCCCATCCACCTTTGGGAAGGACCCAGCCTCCGGGACGTGCAGACTGTATCAAGAGCACCTTTGACTTGTCGGGGGAAATGGGCACGACGCCGGCGACGAGTCGTTCACCGTTGGTACCGTAGCCTATGTACCATCACAGGGATGTCGTCAGCGAAAAGTTGCCTCCCCCACGAATGGAAACGCGACAAGGACAAGGAACCAAGCGAGTGAAAAATCCGGTCATGGCAATGGGATTGGTGGAGTGCATCGTCACAGTGTGTGGTTTTTGTATGTTATCTTTCTTTTGCGATTTCTCTCTGCGAAAAAGTCCAACCTCGACGGGGGGTTGCTGCAGGGCAGGGATGTCAAGGTACGAGGGGCATTCGAGAAACGAGACACGTGCTTCAACCAAGGGTTATCAAACGACTTACGTTGGTTTGTTCGCCCAACTCGGGACTCCATAGTGCGGGTTTGTGCCATCGTATCAAATTTCTTGGGGTTTTATTTTTCACCCACAAACTGGTAACTTGCTGCAGATTGCCAGGAATGACTGATAAACGACTGGATTCGAATCCCTTCTTCTGGATTCTTCTGAGATCGGACGGATACCAACGGTAGTCGACAGTTGATCGCAGTCTGTTCTCGTGGAAGACTTAGAGTGCGTATAGAGGGATCTGAGCCGAAAGGTCGTGGAGAGGACGAAATTGAAGCGTTCTGGGGTTGATGCCGACGGGAGAAATTAAGAACGGCGGAATCGATTACACACACAAAGCGTCTCAAGGGACCCTCCGCAGGAAGAGCGGATGAAAGGTTCTTAAGGAGAAGAGCCGGAATCCAAAGTCTGGTGAGAAGAGGAGAGGATAGGGACCACAGAGTGTGCTAAAGAAGTTCTGAAGAGAAAGAATCTCTAGTTGGACAAAGTCGAGGATTTGGATGCACCGGTCACTTCCGCGGCGGACGGGGCTGCGGAAGAGAATGTTTCCTGAGAGGAGCTTGAGTGGTGGCGGCAGACATCTTAAATAATAAGCATGGGAGAGGGAGGAAGAGGGTGAGATGGGGGATTTTAGAGGGACGGGGACGGAGTGATAATGACGGGAGCATGTAGTGATCGGGGGGAAATAAGTTTCTTCCTTCCGGCCTCGCCTTTTTTACACTCTCTGCAGCTGTCTTTTAGCTCGTCTGGTTATGTGGTTTCTTCCTCTCGCTAGAGACTGGGGCGAGTCAGACGGAACCGGTGGTTCAACATCCCTTAAAACTGCTTGTTGCCCTGGGGAGAAGGTTTTTTTTCCCTCTCATATCTCGGCCGTTTTTTGGTCTGATTGACCCTTTTTTTGGTTGGTGGAACGGCTCTCGCGCCCTCGTTAATAGGCTTTAGGTCTCCTGGAAGGTTATGATTTCTCTTCCCAGTCCCCGTAGTTAGGCTGTAGCAACAGGCCAAGGGGCCACGGCGCCTATGGAAATCAACAGGTTCCCCGGTCAATTCTGACAAGGTCATGACTCCGTCAACGCGATCCTGCTGCTCCCAACGTTCCCAAATTTTTGACACATCCATGTATCACTACCATAGACTCACCGCCCGAGCCTTGCTGCTGCTGCAATGCACTTCACGCTTCACCGTCGCGGTCCCTCCGATCATGATCCTCGAGTCACAGTTTTTCTGTGGACGCTTCAAAAGCTTCGTCGAAACATTCCATTGATCTCCTTTTTGCTTTTCTTCCCCGAGCCAACCACAGACAACCCCGGGAAAATCAGTGACCATGCGTCAGTTGTTGACATTTTCTGGGCAAACGCTGGGCAACGGAGCATTTGCGTTGTCCTCGTTTCAAAAAGCCCGCCTCATGAGGGACAAAGTGACAACCGACCTGCGTTTTTGATTATTTCGCAGAATACGACTTGCATCGAACGCCGCCAATTCCCACTCAACTCGCCACATGCAACGCTTCGAGCTTGGAAGACTTCACCTGCCGTTACTGTTGCTTCATGGATTGGATTCACGGCATGCCACGCAATGTGAGCACCCCTACACAGGACATGTAGGCTCCATTATTCGTACTAGACACCTCTCAAAATGGCCGAAATATGCGCAAGGATGCACAGTCGAATCGTTTGCCAGCGGTGCTCTTTACCCCATCTTTATGCATACTACGTACCTTTGACCGAAGAAAAAGCAAAGAGCTTCGATCCCCCGCTGGTACGATTTGTTCATTTCTTCGGACACATTTTGCCGCTGGGTAAGGCTACCAGCTGTTTCTTTTGGGCCTGCTTTGCTACAAGGCCTTCCTTGAGATCGGGATGCATGAGTGAGATGACGTTTGTTGGTGGGTTGGGCCTCTCGTTTCATCGTCCACGGTCCATGGATGTGGTTGTCGTTTCAACTCTTGATGACGCCATACCATGTCTATGCTGCTTCGAGAAAGAAACGTTCAACGATTATCAGTGGCGGTTTAGCTTCACTGGCGATATGACTGGAAATGGAGAATCCTGCGCAACCAGACTGTGAGAGAAGCCTAGAGATGACTGGATGCCTTCTATGGAACTCAGTTGGTTGATGGAGTCATCTTTGGACGGGATCGTGATCACCATCAAGTCCTTGATGGACATGCAGCGGCTTTTGCAACTTCGAACTGGACGCTTTAACTATCCTATCCGCAGAGATCGGAGTAAAAACCTCCGGATATATGTTGACCCCTTTCATCCTGCCAGCGCTCTTTCCGTATGCACGTGGACTCGAGCTTTCCATTCTAAGCGCACTTCAAGTCCTGCAAGTTGTGTATGCCGCATATATATTTGTGATGATCTAGTTCGTTTCACGGAGTCTAGAGGAATGTAAGGCCTTTCCCCCGCGTCGGTCATCGAGATCCCTGCACCGGAGCTCAAGCATTCCGCATGGCTTAAGTAAGTATGGAGAGTGAAGTGGTGTCACGGCTGCCAATTGCAAGCTTCAATGGCAGCAAGTTTGACGTTAGAGAGTGCAAGTTCTCTGATCTCCGGCCGAATTCCGGTGGGATACACTCCCCATGGTGCTGTGGCCAGTTACAAGACCCGGAATCGTTTTTATTAGGCCCAGGAGCTGCAGCAAACGGACATGAGTTTCTGAAGGCAGGAGATCATCCAAACTGCATCGTGAGTTCTGGATTCAATACAACACTCCCTTGCCTTTATTCTTTTTGCCCCAAATACCGTAGTCCTTAGATATATGTTGAACCCTCGGCATAGTTATTCTGCTGGTCACTCGGGAGAAGTCTAGAGTTGTCGGACGCAAGACCTGCCTCCGATCCTTGCAGCCCAATGAACGTTAGATCCTAGTTTATGCTCGCCATCTGTCAACGCAGGAAATGCACCGATGTGGGGTGAAGAGCGTTCCCGCCCATGATACACGCACGATCAGAAAACATATATCGTTAGACTCCAGCAATGAGTGCTAAGCATCTGACCATGTGGCCTTCCTTGGGGCCATCGACGTCCAAGGTGTATGTATGTATGCGTGATGCAGAAGTTCTTCGTCTGCTCCATCGGGCCGGTCCAGAGATTTCAACGAGGATCTTCCTGTCAGAATGTAGAGTAAAACTCACAGATAATGTTTCTTGTTAGCCCCGTTTAGAGCGTGCGAGATCTTTCTTTTTGTTTCCTTTCCTTGTTTCTCTCGTCAGTCTTCCCCAATTTACTGCTTGCATGAAGCAGTAACAAAATGCAAAGACAATTGAGACGGCCATCGTCGTTGCGCTGGGCTATGATGTCCGGAAATATTCAATTGCAGTAGCTTTAGCTCCTTGAGGAGTTTTCTTTGGCTTTCAAACACAGGAAACTGTTGTATCATGATTGTCTTTGAGGGAGGCTCATGTTTTATCTGGGTGATTCTCGCTAGCCGCGCATTGTCGTTTGTTTTGTTTGCACTCGGCGAAAAAGCTGATCACATAATGGTTTATTAACTTAAGACCCATGCTGGGGCCTTGGCATTGAGACACCGTCTCCAGAGCTTCCATCAACATCGGTACATCGCGAGGGGTCTACGATCCCAGCTGTTCACTCTCGAACATCTTTCTCAGCGACAACGGTCCCAAGACAAAATCGTTGACTTAATACCATTTTTGCCAGTATACTCTAGGTCGGAACTTGACTCGGACTTCTCTACAACCGAGAGCTCGACTGAGTTGCTAGCCCCGCCTTTTGATGTCCACCTGCAAACAAACTTGCGATTTGTTCATTTATACGGATAATTATCTGGACTCCTAGCAATTGATGGCCCAACTAGGCGAAGTTCAACCAGGCCAGCTGTCCTTTTTTGCTCCTCGAGGTAGGTGTGCCTCGATTGGTGGCTCGCGTTCCTATACATCTGAAGAATGAGCATCCGTCTCGATACATTACTTTCGGAGTGATATCAGCCAAAAGGATAATATGAAGGGCCCAACATGCTGCATTACCTCTATGAGCATTATCATTGCTATAATGATCACATTTGCTTCATTCATCAGTGGGCTATAGTCGGAAATCTCAGAAACCCCGAAACTCGCGTGATAACGTTCATATCCATAATGCTGACAGGTCAACTTGCAGGGTATCAACGGCATGATTGTGGCTACTGCAAAAGTGACAATGGAAGTGAGCAGAAAATCCAGTTCTGCCCCTTTAAGCGCAGTAGCTTCGTCAGAACTATGCGCTGACACATGAATTTCTGATATAGGTGCAAGTTATTATGCGTCTTCAACTTCTGTTCGGGTGCAAGAGTATGAAGAGCTCATCAACAGAGGGTGGAGAAGGTGAAAATTATCTTCCGGTGATTTTGTGTGGCGCTCAGAGGGTCCTGACAATCTAATTACAGGTCAGGAACACTTTATTACAAGCCAAACCTAGAGAGGTCCTGCTGCCCTCACTACACAATGAGGTGAGTATTTTGGCTTGCTCACAAGCTCCTAACATGCTCATTGTCGCTTATCACTATTGCAGGTTGGAAGCAAGCACGTATAATCCAAGAAGGGACCAAAAGAAAGCCCTCAATCGCTGGAACAAATTCATCCTCGGGCAGGATTATATCCGAAAAGCCGCCAAACTATGTCCCAAGACAAGAGAGTACGTCTTCACTTATCATGATCTGCCCCAGTGGTGTTGGATCCCAGTCTCAATGCCATTTAGGGAAAAGAGATATCGGAAGAATAACTTCGATTTGAAGCAACGAGTGCATGAGGCGGAATACAGCCAACTCAAACGGCCAATCGACCCGAAAACGAAGAGACCAATAGAACCGGCGCATAAATTTGAAGTAGATATAGAATCGGACTCTTTTTCTTTAACAAAGTTTGTCGCCTTGTCTCTGCATTCTGGTTAAAATAGCGTTGCTGACGTCGCTAGATACAAAGTTTTCTTGGATTATCAGATGACAGTGCACAAAGATCCCGCGGAGAGGTGGAAGCAAGGGGATTACAAGCGCTTCCTCTGCAGTGGCATTGATCGCAAGACAGTAAGGCAGGGATCAAACGAACAAAAGCTAGGATCATACCATCAGTGTTATCGACTTGACGGACAACTTATTGCCGTTGGTGTTCTCGACATGTTACCAAACGGCATCAGCTCCGTCTACATTTAGTAAGTGCTTAGAAAAGAGTTGTCGGATTTGTATAACAACGACTGACACACTCCAGTTATGACCCGAAATACGAGCAGTGGGAATTTGGCAAACTCAGTGCTATGAGAGAAATTGCGTTGGCGATTGAGGGGAACCATCAATACTATTACATGGGTGAGTTAGCTCAATCTCCATATTATTTGCGTCAAGATGCTCAAAACAGCGCAACCTAGGATTTTACATTCACTCGTGTCCTAAAATGAAATACAAAGCGGCTTTCCGACCTCAATTTCTTCTAGGTACTACTAGTATCGATTCGTGCCGGTTGATTCCCCTCGTTTTCGTCCATGGTTCTGATATTTCACAGACCCCGAATCCCTTACTTGGCGCCCATTAGAAAGGTACGCCGAGAAACTCGATAAGAGAAGATACGTATCGCTTTCCCACGATCAGGAATCCAACCAAGGCTCGAACGCCGAACCCGAAAACGGCAACTTTATCCTTCCCAACGAGGAAGAGATGTCTCTATTTGATATCCATATGCCGGGCGTTCTCACCCTCGAAGAACTGCAGGCCCAGATTGATCTTGATCACTGGCGCCTCCTTGTCCACAATTCTTTGGTAGAAATGAGTGTGAGTCCGACCGGACCCCCTTCTTTCGAAGGCATACTGATGGCTTTGAATGTTCAGGATTTGGTGGCATGGGAGAAATCGAATATCAAAGAGCCTCATGCTATCAAGGGTATTGTTGCAGAACTCGCTGCTGCTCTAGGACCTAGAGTGGTCGAGAACTCGGCTGTTGTGCTGTTTGCTTCTGGATAAAATGCCTGTGTGCTATTAACTCAGAAATTTAGATTGGATTACTGAACAATCTGACGGACTACGGAGTAATACTTTGGAGATTTAGCAAACACCATTAGCTTACTTGCCCTGAGCGGCTCATCGCTAACAACTCGTGCATAGTTATCTCGCGAAGAATAAATAGGACCCCAGAACTCGTGGCCTATACCTTACGACTTGATATGAGTGCGTGTTCGTATCTTTTGTTCTGTTTCCGAAACCGCAACCGCCTCGCCACGGACCCTTCCCCCACGCTAAGACTGCTTACTAAAGCTCGGCCTTTTCTAGAATCACGTGTGGAAGATTTTGAAAAGCTTAAGTTGAAGAATTCGTCCGATAAGATAAGAGGCCCGAAAGTCAAAAAATTCCCCGCGAAATCGTGGGATACGCGTGTGCCACTGTGACTCGAACGAAGTGGTAGAATAAATAATATGCAACAGCTTTGCATGATGACTTGAGCTTGCTCGAGATTAGTATTTTATATACCCATTTGATCTGGATTCATTCTTTTCCTCCTTGCCGCGCAATAATGCATTCCAGCCCGACGAGCTCTAAACTGAGCACCGAGATACCCGATATTGAGAAAGATGGAGCTCCGCTACCGACTATTATCGAGGAAGAACCTGTACAGCCCAGAAACGAACGAGATATACCGCTGTTAAAATTCTGCCAATCGTTCTGGCACCGGCTGGCGTCATGGGGCGTTGAGCTTCGGGGCGTTGTGCCTATTGGCGTCGATGAGCGGACGGACAGACGGGTCGTGAACGTGTTTATGCTGTGGTTTACAGTGAGCTGCAATCTTCTACCGTATGTGGCTATCATCTGTTCCCCTTCTATGCTGGCACTGTGGCTCTGGACTAACGATGCGAAACGGCGCTGATGTATAGAGTCATCACTGGCATGGTGGGATCTCTCAGCTTTGGTCTGAGTTTACGAGATGCGAGCCTCGTTATTATATTCTTTAATCTTCTGTGCACCATTCCTCCGGCGTACCTATCGATTTTAGGCCCGAAAACCGGACTTCGTCAAATGATACAAGCTCGCTACAGCTTCGGGTGGGTTGAGTTCCTGTTCCGCGACTGTCAAACCCCAAAGGGCTTACCCATGAATGTAGGAAATACTTGGTCAATATCGTTGTTCTGTTGAACTTGGCGACGGTATCTGGATTTATTATTATCGACAGCGTCATTGGTGGTCAGACTCTCTCCGCTATCAGCAGCGATGTTAGCGTCAATGTTGGGATTGTTATCGTGGCCATACTTGCGTTGTTCATATCCTTTTTCGGATATACAGTCCTACATCAATATGAGCGATACGGCTGGATTCCGGTCCTGATCAGCATCGTTATTGCGACAGGCTGTGGAGGGAAACACCTCAGCAACCAGGTCACACAACCTCCAGCAACAGCACAGGCTGTATTGTCTTTTGGAGGTTTAGTTGCTGGCTATCTCATTCCCTGGGCGGCGCTGAGTTCAGACTTCTGCACCTATATTTCACCCGACATATCTTCGTATGTGCTTCTTGCCTCTCCACTCTGTTACGACAACCCAATCTCGAAGTGTGGCTAACGGTTTTATACAGCAAGCTTGTTTTCTCTAGCGTTTACCTGGGTCTCTTTATCCCCACCGTCCCCCTCATGATCCTAGGCGCCGCAATTGGCGGCGCAGTCCCCAACGTCCCCGCCTGGGCCGCCGCCTACGAAACCGGCTCCGTCGGTGCGATCTTCGCCTCCATGCTCTCAACCGCCGGCGGCTTCGGCAAGTTCATCACCGTCATCCTCGCCTTTTCCACCCTTGGTAACATCGCTGCAACCATCTACTCCATCACCCTCAATTTCCAGATCCTCCTGCCCATCCTCGTGCGCGTGCCACGCGCGCTATTCGCACTCGTCTTCATCGCAATTATCATACCCGTCTCGATCCGTGCTGCCTCTAGCTTCTTCGTTTCGCTGGAGAATTTCATTGGCGTTATCGCCTACTGGGCTGCGGCGTTTTTCTCCATCGTCACCGTTGAGCACCTTATGTTTCGTAAGGGTCGGTACGAATCGTATGACCCGACGATTTGGGACGTGGCACATGCACTGCCCAGTGGCGTGTCGGCGGTAGCCGCAGGGGTTTTATCGTTTGGTCTCATTATTCCGTGCATGTCGCAGACGTGGTATGTGGGTCCCATTGCGAAGAAGACGGGGGACATTGGGTTTGAAGTTGCTCTGGGGGTGAGTGCGTTGTTGTATTTGCTGATAAGGGGGTTGGAGGTCAAATTGTGGAAGCGGCTGTGAAATGGATTCTCATCCCATTTTTCGTTTGGACATAGATTTCGGGCAGTTGGATCTTAGTCTAATTATTCCAATGCTTAATATACGATTATGTATTAACACCTTGTACATATGTCTTTCAAGTCATAATGATTCAAGCAGAGTGCGGCGCCTGCATCCTCAACGCATATGACTTGTCATTCATGATCTACTAGTGGACGTATTACTTAGTTAACAGAAGACAGGCTTCTGAAAGAGAGCATAAGTGATAAGTCAAAAGACAATAGCTTTCGGAGGGAAGTCATAATGATGATAATAAACTTGTTGATCTAATATTGTAAAGTCCATAGTACAGACCAACGTACAATTTCACGCCTTCGACAGAACATGACGGTCTAATCACACAACCCTATTGGCACTTTTCACAAAATGAGATGTGCAAGGACTCATCATTAAGAATGTAACAATGTGTAGAGGATGGCTCGCGCCCTCAATGCCCCATAGACGCCTTTATTGTCGACAAAGAAAGGATACCACCCTGTGAACCGGTTGGAATGAATAAGAGATGTAGTGACTTAAAAAACGTGAACGCTCAATAACAGAAAGATAGGTATGCAAAGAATCGGCAGAAACACAAGAGTGCGTGGACAAGCACTCATTGAATGAGCTCGACAGGTGGCCGTGGAGTATGGGCTAGAATTCTTCGAGAGCCTTCGATAGGACTGATCTCCATCTCCAAGTCGGACGCATCATCCTCAATTGTCGTGTCCTCAACCATGACAGCAGGTAGATTTGGGCTGCTGCCATGGTCCTCTGGGTGGTAAATCAGCGTGCTGCTCCGACTGCGTTGTTGCGACATGAAAGTGATGGTTCTCGAGGATGTTTTGCCACTTTCCTGATTCGCATCTGGCATGGGCATATCAAACATCGATCCTGGCGTCTCAGGCAAGACAGGGCTGCTGTTGGATCTTCCCAGTCTGCTCAATGCCTCCGATAAATCTGCAGCATGGACTTCCTTGTTTGGAGGATCTTCGTTTCGAAGCATCCAGCCATGTGGCGGGCTAGGAGGTGGACTGATAAAGAACAATTTCTCGGCGTGTGGTGCTTCGAGTAATTTTCTCTTTTTCACTTCTTCCACGTCTTCGACGGGCGTATGTTCACCAAAGTAGATCTTCGCTCGTACATCCTTGCCCAGCACAGGTGAGTTTTCTAGCAATTGCCGTACCTGAACTGCGGCGTCAATCGTGTGTAAGGAGCAGACGATGCGTCGGAGGGAAGGGAGCGGAGAGAACGAATTGAGAGGCGCGACCTCCGTGATTCGAGACTTGATATGTGCGAGAGAGTCTGGTTGGAAAGTTTTTAGATTGTGAAGGTCTGTTATCAACAGTGTGTTTGACGGCGGAGAAGGTTGTGAAAGTGGTGGGATGTTGGAGAGATCGAGCGATAGAGGGGTACTATTGCGGGATGCGCGCCGTGCGGCAAAGGAGGAGGGAGACGACGAGGATGATGTAGACATCTCGATATTGCTGTGATCTGATTACTATCGACTGTAAGAGAACAATTGTGCGAGATGTTATGGCGTTAAAAGGCCTGTTATCTCGAGTAGAAGTTGGTGGTGATGGTTGACGTTGGTGACAAGATTGAGGATGAAAGCTAAGATGGCGAGAGAGGATTATAAACTTGATAAAACCTTTTCTGATATGTATGTGGCAAAGGCACTTGAGAACAGAGCAGCCTGCCTAGGAACTGCGGTTGATGGTGATGAAGCTCGAGGATGGTTCACGATGGCGATGAAGTGATGATGGTGATGGATGAGCCTCGCTGGTGGATTCCAGTCGAAGAAGGCGCAGCAACCACCTCAGATGGCCACATCCCCTGATCCTCTCACTTGACCTCTTCATTACTCACTGTATCCCATTCATAAAAAGCGACCACGGATTCGCCTTCACGGCTTACTTCCCTTAACGAGTTTATCGTGCGAATGGACTTGACGCTCTGGGCGTCTCACTCGAAATCGTTGCTTATCCGCAAGTGGCGAAGCCACCGCCGGGAACGCGTCCCCTTTGTTTGATATTCACCTTTTTGGACTCAGCATGGAGCAGCTCTAACGCTTCGCAGCACAAGATTCGAATACTTAGAGCCTAGAGCTCCTTGGCTTTGCCGTATCGGAGTGGTTTCTCACACGAGGTCAACACGGCCCGGTTTGCGGCCTTGTTCTTCTTCGATCATGGATGTTGTTTTTTTGAACACGGCCTTCAACCGTCGCCAGGACGGGCTTCACCTGGATACCCTTCACCAAGGATGCCTTGCTATCGTCTTTCTGGTTCAGAACAAGCATCTTCCTTTTCCAAACCCCTCGCCAAGTGAGCGTACAGCGAGTGGTTTCAGACTCCAGATGCGGAGAAAGTCCCATGCTGTTCGGAGACTGGTCTAAAAGCGGAAATACTACTGGTATAAAATGAGCATTTTATAATGTTGTTACTTGTATGAGGGTCTTCCCTGGAGAAAACGAGGGTCTATCAAGTCTCTTGCTGTTTGCTTTTCTGGTTTCGAGGTCGCAGCGGCTTTTGACAGCTGCTCAGCGCCATTGTCTCTCTTACGGGCGAGTCAACAAGCATGATACTTGTTCACTTTTATTTTCTTCCCGTCTTTGCGAGTTCTCTCGTCTCTCGCTACTCGGCATACGAACAAACATCGGCAACCGGAAATAAGAAGGTTGAGTGTCGATGTGCGGAACCCAGTTGTCAGTATGCGGACGCAGGTGACCTCAAAATCATCTGTTTTCCCCCTTCCCTGGTGCCAAAGTCATCTTCGTGAACACCTGATTTCCGGCTGCAAGCGCAAGCGCACTCACACGTACATTATCCCGAGAGGTGCATGATATGCATCATGATTGATCCTCGTCGCACAGACAGGGCATCACTCTATCCCCAACGCTTCTACAGGGCTGCGAATCACGTTGAATTGGTAGCTCTGGTAGCACAAAGCTTTGCTACCTAATGTGCCAATTGCTTTCCTTGGATGTCATTCAGAAGCTCATTCACACCTCAAATGCCTTTGTTTATGGCAGCCTGCACGCCCTCTCTCAATGAGCTGCTCCTGTTCCGAGGTTGGTGCGTTTAACTACCCCCCAGGATTATTCGAGAAACGAACTATAGGCGAGTTATGATATTATTCACCGTACATCGATGCCTTTGTCTCTGGAAATGAGCATGTGGATTGTTTGTTCTCTTCAAACAATCAATGGCCGTGCGTTCCAGCCTATCTCGAGGCTAGGGGCAAGTTTGACAGTGCAACTACAAACGCTTCGGGACGCATAACAAATCAAGGGATAGCTTCTCATAACACATGGGGATATGCGATTGTCCGTTGCTGAAAACGAACGGGCACTGTAAAGGCTACAACTCGGCTCCGAGTGAAAGCCTGCCCCCTTTCTAGGCACGCAATATCTGCACTATGCTCGTTCCCATATCATCCCTGCGAGAAGAACATTCTCTGATGTTCCCGCGAGCTACCGCTCATCAGTAGAGCCGCCTCACTCTTCAAGTTGGGTTGAAATTTACACCCGAGATAGCCGGCTTCTATAATGACCGTTTTGAAACTGGCTTGGGTCTTCATATATATGGGACTCTTCCAATTAAACGTCCTGCAGCCAGCCAGATGGTGAGGGCCAAAGGCATCGAAACATCCCCTTTGCGGCACATTGTTCGTTCAGCCGATGTAGGTATAAAACGTCAGGAACTCACTTCAGTTTCTGAGGAACTTGAAGGACAAAACAAATGACACTCTCTGTCGCTATTCTTTCAGAAATACATACATAGGTCCTTGAGGCTATATATATTCAAAAGCCTCTACGTTACCACCGCCGCCCGATTCGCAGGATACCCCGTCGTCCTTCCTTTCTTTATACAACCATCAATCGCGGTTCGTGTCCATGTGTCAGAAAGCATATTACGTGCACACCTGCGGCCATCGAAGCTGGGGCCCCCTTCACCGTTGCGGGAACCGTTACGTCTGCCCTCCCGAATGCACGGTCTATTATCCTGTCTATCTGAGTAGCCAGTGCCGTTTTTGCCGTCCCCCGCGTCGTAACGGAGGCCGGGGTCGAGAAGGATCCCCGGAAAATATTACCGTGCCACAGTGAAACTGCGTTCTGTGTGGGATTCGGGCGCGGTGGTGGAATGCCGTCCGAGGACTGTGGGGGAGGATATGCAAGGCTACATCGCGAAGATTTTCACGGCTGCGCCTGTATGCTGGATGCTCCTCGTGGGCAAGGGGACATTGGGGCTATGTACCCGGTTTCACAACGCATGGATGCATACCTTAATTCTTGAGGGAAGATATGGTATGTAAAGCTCATAAAGGAATGCCCTACTGTATGGAGCAACTCTTGAGCTGTCAATTCAAATGCTGATGTGAATCATAGCCATCGAGTGCAATAATAGTGGTTTTTTCTTTGGGTACTTGCGGAGTAGGCTGTCGTGAAGCTATTGTGGTTAAGTACCCCTTTATTTTGTATCCTTTTCTCCTATATTACTGTAGGTACTATGAAATAACCCATTCAATTTGAGATCAGATTACTCCAAGTAGAGCCACACCTATGATATTGGCATATTGAACAGACAGCATCTCTTCCACCAATAGATCAGTATATACGAGATTCGCGTTCATTAGTTACTCCTTTTGACAATGGCGTCTCAAACTGATATGCCTCTTTGCAGATACCTCTCCGTGGTTTCTTTTTATGCCGGCTGCGTCGAATTCGCATTTCTCCGCAGTGCAAAAGATATGGCTTCAACAATATCCCCCAAGGCATCCCTGAAGCTCTTATATACAGTGTGAATAACCGTATTTCACCACCACTCTTTCATGGGGGATGCACACATTCGGTTCATTTTCGTAGATACGACCGGCTATCAATATCTCACATTTTTGTGCACAAGATCCGTCCCCCAATTGTTCAGAAATGAGCCTACTCCGTACTTTGTTGATATCTCAGGTTGTGGTTGATTCTTCCAAGATTGGCCAGCATATATCTCGAGTATTATAGCTACCAAACGGCCTCTTTGCTGTAGGCAGAATCACGAGGCAGAGATTGGCATGTAACGAATCGAAAGTCGTCGACTATAATGGCCAAATTGGTGAGGAGGCTACCTCTTGCAATCAGAGTGATTTTGCTGCCACTGCTGGGGCTGGCGTCTATCTTCCCTAGCCTGAGCCAGGGTTAAAGCACAGCCCGCTCTCCCCTTTTCTCACCCCAATCCTTGACAACATATTGCAGCATAGTCAACAGGATTGCGCAAAAAAATAAAACAAACGCAGTCATGAAAAGCAAAAAGGTTCACATCCGCTGCTATCAGCTCTCGTTGAAGATTCGAGAGCTGGCAGCAGAACCAATTGGATGCTACGTCCTTATATTCGATTCTGGGAATCAAGCATCTTTTTTATATGCTGCCTCCCGGATTCGAACCGGCGCCCTCTAGGGTAGGAATTCAAATCGATTGTACCACTAGACCATTGAGCCCCGGAGTTGATAAGACCACTGTATTGTTGGCCTATATCCTTTGTTTTGTTGTGCCAGCTTCTTCGCGTCGATGGTTTGAGCCGATTTTGGCGTTTCAACTCACTGCACGACGCGTCGGCTGTTTTCTTCTTGGCCACCACTTCTCCTAACCTCACTGGATTCGCTAATACTGCACTCATTGGACTCACACCGCGATGCGTGAATAACAGGATCCTCGTGTTATCCAACATCGCCAAATGGCATTCATTGGCAATGGGCATTAACCCAGTTACTCCACCTGAATGGGCTCTGCCGCCCATTGTTCAAGTTGACGATGGCGATTCAGGGCAGAATCACCAATCATGATGAATGAAACACCACTTCTGAAACGAAGGGAAACTTCCCGCAAATAAGTCACTCAAGCTGACTGGTGAAATCTCGCGATGCTGACTATTTCACGGGAAGGCTGCGAGTATTTGGAGCTCGGGGGATTCTTCTTCTTAAAGACTACTTTGTCCTACTCAGAATCAACTGGGAGATCTTTTCAAAACCAAAGAACCTAAGACAGACAGTGCCAAAAACATTCCTCTATTTGCTTGGAAACAATTCATATTGTTTCTCTCTACTCTCCAGCTTTTGCTGATATCCTACAGTGCTATTTTAGTATTTTGATGTTGGGGCTTGGTGGTCCATCAGCCGCGCTGTGCCAGTATCCGCTTCGTTTAGCGCTGCGTGAACAGCCCCCTCGAACTTTTGTATAAATCTTTATCTTTCTTGTCCTTGGACTCTCTTGCTCACTCAATCCCACATCGCACATTGTTTCAACGATATCGATAACATCAGCAATGAAGTCCCTCGCCCTTTTACCGCTATTTTGTCAGGCCATTATGGCCCAGAGCATCGCCTTCGTGGGCAACTATGGAGGTACCATCGCCACGGTGCAATTCAACAACGAAACCGGTGCGCTGAAGCCCTTACATGAGAACAACGGCTCATTCCCATCACCATCCTGGCAAGAGGTCTCGGCGAACAAAAGGTTCCTTTATACGATCGAGGAGACCTCCCTGGAAGATCAGTCAAAGGGTGCACTCACAAGCTACGCCATCAAACCCAGCGGACAACTGAAAAAGGTTTCAACGGCCCTGGGCATGGTAGCCCCTGTGCATTTGGCCATCAGCCCGGACAGGAAACTCATCTTCACAGCCAACTAGTATGTCTCTCTCCCGCTCTGCTCTCCCAGGATGATGCTCGACGCGACTAACTTTTCTCATCAGTGGCTCTGCAAGCGTCTCTGCGTACCGCGCAAACCCTTCAACGGGAGAGGTCTCATGGATCAGGTCTTGGCAATGGAATCTTACCACACCAGGGGCCATCCCAGAACGACAAGCAGCATCTCACCCTCACCAGGCCATCTTCGACCCAACAGGGAAGTTCGTCCTGGTGCCAGATCTGGGCGCCGATCTCTTGCGCATATTTGATGTCAGCCGTGAGGACAAAGAACTCTCCCAAACCAAATCGATCAACGTCAAGCCGGGAACTGGCCCGCGACACGGCGTCTTCTATCCTAGCACCGGCAAGGCAAAGTTCTTTTACGTCGTCGGCGAACTGTCCAACTCCGTGACCGCATTCTCGGTGGAATATACCAATGACGACCTCAAGCTCAAAGAGATTCAATCCATCTCTACCCTGCCAGACAAGTACCCCGACCCTAAGGGCCCCGCGGCGGGCGAGCTCATTCTTCATCCCAACGGCAAGCACCTTTATGCGTCGAACCGGTTGGACAATGTCTTCCCCAACGCAAACTCAATTGCATCATATGAAATTGATGCTTCAACTGGCAAACTGAAACTCCTCGAGATTTTCAACAGTGGCGTTGTAAATATCAGACACTTCTCGATCCACCCCAGTGGCGAGTGGTTGATCACGCAGGGCCACAACTCCAATAACATCAAGTCATTCCAACTTGATCCTCGCACAGGAAAAGCAGAAAGGGAGGCGAGCTCTGAGTTGAAGATTGAAAAACCAGTCTGCCTGCAATGGTGGAAGGTCGTGCGGAAGGTAAAGAAATGTTAAAGGGGGGCTGATAGGGGATGCGACAATGTGTTGCAGTGTGATGTTTTCCTTGTTTCAGCATGTTTCCAAATGTGGAATATGGCGTCAATTGTACGGGCAAATGCTGCATTTTGCACCCTGACGAGTGCCCTCGTTGACTAGACTCAGGTCCCGGCGTTTTATCGGTTTTTTCTTTCATGTATCCGGGCACCTATGACCGGTTTCCGTGTTACTTTGGCTCTTCTGCTCTTGGTATCAAGTTTAGAAATATATCCCTGTGCTGTCTGCTTTCTCCCTTGTAGTCTCGCATACTCATATGTCCTCTGTCTAGGGGTGCTCTAGAGCGATTCACCGTGGGGACTCGCCAAACATGTCATCTGAGCCGGTGTTCCGTAAAGTATAGCAGATGGCAGCTTGCCGCAGGTTTCGGTTCCTTGATTTTCCAGCTCTTTCCAGCACAGTTTTTTCCAGTACCTGCGTGGGGGTTGTCTCGCGGCAATCCAGACGCGAACCCGCCGGTAACTGATTCCGGATCCAGGCGCGGACAAGGGGGAGTTGATGCAAGGGCACGCGTGCGCATTCCCAGTCCTCCATGGGCGACTCCTGCGCCGGGGAACGTTTGAAGTGACCTGTCAGTTGTCAGAAGTCCCAAATCCGTCGGGAGCTGAGTCCGGATCTAGGCGCAGACCAGGGGACAATGCAACAGGACGTGCATCCCCGATTATCATCGAGGATTCTTGCAGCATCGGGGGATGTTAGAGGTGATATATCGATTCAAAGTTCCTGAATCCAACCGGTAATTGATTCCGGATGCAGGCGCAGGCAAGGGGAGGATGCAAGGGCGCACGCGCACATCCTCGGCCATCATTATTAACGTCTCGTGGTCTGAATGTTGTCGAGGATTATAGCATCTCAAAGTTCATAAACCGTTTGACATGTCATCTTCACCGACCAATATCCATCTCATAAACTTCCCCGTTGCTGCAGCGTGCTTTGCCAAGCCATCAGACATGGCATTATACACAAGGTGTTGATATTTATGCGTTGTTCTTGCAGGAAAATATGTCCACGGGCACTGAAAAGGCCAATAATGGTCGTGGGATATTGCAGATAGAAAATAACTTGACAGCTCTTGTCAACGCATGATGTTCTTCGCCCATCTGACAGCATGAACATTTGCAGGGGATAACAAACAGGTTGCTACCGGACATTATGCACAATGCAGCCTGTCAAACAAGGAGTCAGGGACTCTCCAGGTCCTGGGGCCCCGTCATATCGCCAGGGATACGGGCGTTAAGGCTGACCCTTAACTAATGACTTGTACCAGTGTCTCCAACGTGTTCTGAGAAGCGGAGAACCCCAGAACAACACCCGAGAAAAGTCCTCTTGAGACAGAACATCTGCGTTTGATAAATGAAATCGTGACACAAAGTGGCATTCCCTCTCAGACGAAGCACGGTATTTGTTCCAATCCCCGGAACGAGCTGTCTGGCGCTAGAAGCGGGACTTCTCCAGCAAAAATGGAAGTTAGTGAGAATCTCAGAGAAGGTTCTTCACGGGAACCGTTGACCCATGATCAATGGCGTGTAAAGGAGCGGTGAGAGAAACTTCGAAGACCTCGAGTGACAAGCTTCCGATGGATAACGACTTCAGACCGCGATCAAGCTGCGCACGTATCTGCTGATAACCTAGAAACGAGTCAACCTCATCTCCCTTTCCGCAGGCCCACCAACAGTCTGCTGCTGCGATGATTGTCGTGAGGATTTTCGTGCTTATGCCTGTTGATGATGACGGACGGTGACTTGAGGGGGTGGACCCTCTCTTAACCTCTCAGCAGAGGGGCTGGTGGAGCAGGCTCAGAAGCATCAAAATGTTCGATTACTTACGAAAGCGGATGCTGTTCACTCCTAGCCTCAGGACAGGCAATTTTTTGATCGAGGAGAAATATCTAGCGGAAAAAGAAAATCCTCACCCTATGGAGGCGTCACCACGTGCCGGCAGCCCCATGATGATTGCGCAAGCAACGTGGAACATAAGTTATCTTATGGCTTTTCGTGCCTCCACACACGGAAGTAAGTCTATGATATGCATGGCATTTGGCGCTTGATATTGGCTGCCGAACGCTACTCTGCTCAGCCGCTCAGCTTACTACGGAGTCACTAACGTGAAGCCTCAGAGCAAGAAGCAAAATGTGTATGTAATAGATGTCGAGCGGACTGAATAATGGTAGCGGGCGGCGCAACGCTAGGAACCGTGTCTTGCCAATACCTCTTTAGCATGACTGCAGCAAAAAGAAATGACCGTGTGAGTTGCGCACAACAAGATTAAGGGAACAACCGCTGACCAACGAAGAACGGACAGATCGCGTTAGTGAGGTTGATCGAGTCGACCGATGTTATAGACTGAAACAAAGTCGACAAATTTGGGCCGACCCAAATCACAACAAGCACCTAAAAATTCTTCTGGCATTGAGCTTCCCCATTAATTCTGTGGATCGGCTGGTCTGCTGATTACTCTGTTGTTGATGAACACCGGTCACCAAAAAATAAGACCCGAATGAGGCGTTTGATGGCGCGCTGAGAGTCCTGACCATATCGGGGAGGTGATAATTAACTGAACCTCTCGAAAGCTCCGGAGATCATTTTGATCGTCGCACAAGGCAAGATTATTCAGAAGACATGGCATAGGGCATCGTCGCGGCTGTTAAAGCTTCCTTCACCAAGCCTTCTCTAGATTTTGAAAGAAGGGCCCAAATAATAATGGAGCATAGTTATCCACAGCAACACAAACGATCTTCGAGTTGCATACCCCCAGAAACATTTTATGGTGATTTATCAGATTTCATCTTTTATCAAGAGTGCGCAAGTAACAACGACGAGATATACGGAGTCATTTCATGGAATTCTAATAAAGGGATATGCACTCGGACGGATTTTCGAAGGGACAACTCGAAGCCGACAGTTGTTACCGATGGTTGAGGGCGCAACAGACGTTGATCAAGTCGGGCAGATCTTCATGTTCGGAGGGATCGTTCAGACGAATACGATCTAGAAACGCAGGACTACTGCGACCAGTGCAGTCGCATGTCCTCGAACCCAGCATTCAAACCCCTTATTTCCGTCAACGGCGACCGTTCGAACCCAAAGCGTGTCCGCGGGTCGACGCACAGCTTATGCTTGCGACTCTTCATTCATCCCATGAAGGCGGAATCAACAAGCTGCAAGTCTGTCTGTAGTAATGGCATATGTTGAACTCCAGAGCAGTCCCGACGGCCTTCGTAAAACAGTCCAACATCGGAGTACGTATCCGTATTCAAGGAAAGCACACTCCTCAACAAGTTTCAATCAGCTCGACTGGCGTGCATGCTGTGCATGTCTCGGCATCCTAGATGCCTTTCGACGAAAATTGCGTAAAACTGGGACTCGGGAGAAAGAGATTTGAGCGAGCCAGATCGCCACACTATCCAGGACCAAGCTTGGAAGAGACGTATGTACAGTACAAACATAAACTAGAGACATATTGCACGGCGGGAGGCGGATAAACATTTCAAATTGTCTGAGAGAACTGGCACTGAAGTGCATGCGTGCAACTTCGACAATAGCGCTCCGTAACTTATCTCTTTCGTCCCACCCAGTATTGGTGTCTTCAAGGCTGTAGTTGACGCACTCCTATCCCACGGAGTAACTACCTAGCCACGAAGTACATAACTCGGAGAGCGTCAAGGGCACTCCAACTGACAGCACTCCAGTCATGATTGAAAACTTCGGAGTTTTGCCTGGTTATTTGGGGTTTGTTGGTGGCTGAGATGAGAAAAGACATCGAAAGATTCACACTCTTGGAGACGCATCCCATGTCCTCAATTCACACGTAGCGTCGCGTCAAAAAGGCCAAGAGGGAAAAGCAATTCGCGAGTCTGCTTGACGACTGGGGAAGCGAATCATTGTGGCTGGGCCCAGGTGGGCTGCTAGCCGTCATGGCTAAACTTTAACGACATCCACAGCAACAGTTCCCCTCACGACTCGTAGTTAGCGTGACGTCTCGTTCCCTCTTTCTCCCGAGTGCGGCTTCCCGCCACCGCTCCTCGGCACTAAACTGCGGTCTGTGAGCACTGCTCCATTTACGGAGTGTCAAGAATAATCATTTTCGCTGCGAGAAGACTCCGTGTACTCCGTAATCCGTGACTTATTGACCAAAAGATCAACGCGAGGGGAAGAAAATGGGGAGTTACTCAGTACAGCGCACACCCCAGGGCAAAATTCAACTCGGCTTTGTCGTCCACTCCTTCAGGTTTCTGTCATTATTCCTGTAGTTCGGCGCAGCCACCCGGGTCCTTCAACGTTTCTACGTCGAACCGGTAAGCCGTCGGTACCTCCCTTGATGCGAACCTGGAAAATGTGTCTTTGGGATGCGTAGGGGAAGCCTTCCCGTATGTAAGGCACAACAGGGTCCGTTCAGATATTCCCTGCATGAGGGGACCCATGCTCCAGATCCACGAGGCCTGTCAAAGCAATTTCCCAGGTTATGGGTGGTCGAGTTCGAGCTTGCTCACGGACGATGACATAGATGCAGTGTATATAAGATGTGAAGGGATCAGGGATAACACCAAACTCGGCAAGGGTGCCAGGTATCTTTGTGGTCAGTGCATGCTTGTGTTTTTTGGTTGCTGGGAGATTGAAAAACGAAAACCGCACCGGCGATTGCCCTGACTATCAGCAATTTGGCGTCTTTAGAATTCTCCGTTGATACGAGGTTAACGTCGCTCTTCCGCATCCAGCTATTTCGACGGCGTAGGTTGATCAATTCGTTTGGATCGTCAAGTGTTGGGTGTGCGTACAGACGTCAACGAGTTTCCATGGGCCCCGATTGGGACGACCGTGCAGGTGAGAGGAACGAAAAACGGTGGACGCTGTGAGATGCAAGGACATCCTGCAGAAGTACCGCTGCTGAGTGTTGACACCTGAGATTGCTGTAGCTTCCTGCACGAACCTTGCAAGTCGTCGATTTTCACTCCGTATCAACAGCATCAAATCAAAACCCTTTTGATCCCGCCTAGTCCGATCGGTATCAACAAACTGCACGCGAATCCTAGGAAATCGGACGATATTGACATGATAATAAATAATAATGAAGCAAGACAAGATATATGAAGAAAGTTAAGCTTCTGGCGAAAGGTCCCGTACACAGGTTAGTCTACATAACGCATTCATCAGACTTTAGAAAGTTTGCTTCCACATATAGATTTCGTTCACGAAATTGCGGGAGGTTAGTAGTAAAGAGCGACAATGACTCCATACGAGGAGGATACGATATCCAGGGTTTGGGAGACCGTTCGCGCCACCTAGCCGCGTGAGGCTTTGATGATGAGGTCTGTTGGTTCAAGACATCCTCAAACACGAGCTCGACGAGTCAAATCGAGTCCGGAGTATTAGCTCCAAGGGTAGCCAACGACGTAGAAGAGTTTGCGCCGCTGTATTTCAGCCAAGAAAGGCGTTCCGCCGTCGATAGGAAAGAAGTTCGAGCACAAATAAGGAAGGAGTTCCTATCTGAGGGATACGGAGAAAAGTGCGAGGATGAGAAGCATCTGAATTTTCATGATATTGTTTCGTCTCCAGGGGAGAGAGTAGAGTTCGTTGCCTCTTGAGTTTCGCAGTCGTTCGTTGAGCATCCCTCACGGTTTCGTCCACGTTCTCATCCGGATGTATGAGCCGTACAAGGAACATACTGTATGTACATGCAACCCTGTGTCTTCAATATATTGAGGACGAAGATGATTATTTCGTCGTGGGTCTTGCATTCTTGTCGAGCGGTTTTTCGTGAAGTATACGGAGTATCCGCAGAATCTCCAAGTCAGGGTACTGTTGCCATCAAGGCTAGCGGGATTTGGCTCAGCTGCTGTGGTATGCGCATTCTCCCGTACTACTTGTGAACAAAAGAGAAGTTAAACTGGGAACGAGATATGGGATCAGCGGATGAACAGCGGGGAATTAGTGTGCACCCACACCAATAACATCCCTGAGACGCTTTTAACTACTCCTAAAGTAGTTTAGCGGGCTCCTGTTTGATCGTCCGTGTCAGACTATGGGTGATGGCACTTCTCCACATTCTGCAGTTGCTTGGGCTAGAACCTCTGGCCGAAGGGAAAGAAAACCTAGTGCTATCTCCGTCGGTATCGTTCGGCATTGGGTCTAAGGAACCACCAACAAAGGCCTGAAATTGACGATCCGCGTTCTAAACTGGAGAGGGCGCTTTCGAGCCATGTTGGATGGACAGCCGCCATATGGCTGGGTTATGGAGCCCGATTTTTCTGGAACGTCTGCTGCGCATAAGGACGCCCGACGACAATCTACATTATTCAGCAACCTTCCGCGGGTTCTGGAAGAAAATGGTTTGAAGGCCAATCAAGGAAATGCGGGGTCGAATGACAAGCGCAGCGTCGGCCACCTTTCGGGCCAATACGCTTCGGTAAAAAGGTATGAAACACGCCGGCCATATGCTTGCTGAGCTAGGACGGCCTGGATATGCAGATGTCAACAGAGATAGGAAAGACCTTTGCAGGGGTCCTTCTGACAGGACATCGCTGCAGGCTGATGGACACGCCGATAGGCGGCTGAGCTGTTGCATGCATGTTCATGGATGTCCAGAAGAGATGCATATCCTTTTGCTCAATCAAGGGATCGTGCATCTCCAACTGGATTGTTTGTGCGCCAGAACGCATGTCTGTATGGTGCTATTGGTCATGAAATGTAATAGCAAGTGTCTTTCGTGGTCACAGACAGCCACTTCGGGACTTCTCTTCACCTCAAAAGAGACCACTCAGTAAACGCAGCATTCCGTGGCCATCAACACTCGTTGTGTGAATTATCGCTGTGTTCTTCAAACATAGACTGCGGAATTCATCTCGGGGAAGTTTCACTTGTCCAAATAATGTCGAAGTAGTGACAGCGACTGGAAACGGTTTGAGTAGCGTATCAAAAGAGCATGGGTCGAGGAGACACATGGATGCTGCGCTAGTGGAGCAGTAATGACTTCTTATTGATGAACCCCTGGACCGCGTGCGAGCCTTGTTTGGGCCGACGGCGGCGAAAGCAAGGCTTGACCATTTTGACATCCCAATTTATCTTTAACTGTACCTGAAAAGGATTAGTCGTTTGAGATATTAATACGAACGCTAAGGCATAGATATTAGGGGTGGGGGCAACCGTGTTGCCATAAGTACGTCCACATACCGTGATGAACCTGTCTGAGATTCGGTAGAAACCTCTTCTCAATATTTTGACCGGCGCACACCGAAGATTTAAAACAAGTAAAAAGTCGATGTTCACCTGGTTCACCACAATGATAGCCGTTGAGAACACTCCGCCAGAGGAGGCTGAAATATTTGCGGGGCTCAACAATATCATTGCAAGAAGCACTTCTCCAAAGGTAAGAGAGATCAACGCCGTGAAGACTTAGAAAGTCGGCTGATCGGATGACCTCTACACAGAAAAGCCATGAAAGCCTGAAAGACCAAGAGTGTTCTGCACCCAAGATCCAATCTTTGCCAGCGAAGCCGAAGTATCAGCTGTGGCCCAATATCAAGAAGACAGTCTCGAGTTCTGGGCGCAGCACACCGGATTCAGGAAGAGTCTCGAGAAACCCTTTCAAGGATGGAGGATTGAGCCGTTCTCACAAAATTAGCGTACCGGATTTGAGCCAATTAGCGACAATCGATGAAAGAAACCTTGACTCTCGTAAGTGCAGTTCAAATCCCTAGAAACAACTCTCGTTAACTCCCATATAGCAACGATTCCGGGTCAGTATCCTATCCATGAGCGATCGAACAGCGCACCGGGTGCATGTGCAGGAAGTAGTTCTGTTCATCTGCATACTGGTGACACCAGTAACAAAGCGACAGAAGAACCCGCGGAAAGCTCATCGCCATCGCGGGGAACCGACAACTCAAAGAACAGATCATGCGCCCCTCAGGTTTCACACACCGATAGGCACTATCCGCCAAGTTTGAATACTCAGAGGCGAACCACCTTTGATGAGCCACCAGAAGTCCCGCCGAAGTCTCCGAGATTAGCTCTTCGAACCTCCAACATTCCGACAACCTCGTCCAGCGGAAACATCTCGAGTGCCCCCGTTCGGATGGCCACCGTTAAAAAAAGCAAGTCGCACGAAGGAGGTTCCTGGAAAGGCTCACCTAACTTGCCCACACAAGGACCTGGTTTTGGATCTACTGTCAGCTTATCGGCCTCGAACGATTCACCCACATCTCCTCCCTCGTCGACAAACCCAACCGAGAAACCGGGTATTAAAGGAAGCAGGTCAGCCGAAGCTTGTCAGCCTTTCCCGTTCGATTTCGTACCGGAGCAGTTGGCGACAAGAAGCAACAGCCACAGAAGAGGAATATCGCACGAATCCGTCCTGAAGTGGGGAAACCATCCTTCAAAGAAACATGTGGCATTTGAAACCCGAGAAGATGACCCCGAAGTGACCAAACAACTCCCAGAGGTTCCGCTGCCAAATTTTCCATTGGGTATCCCGGTCGACAAAGCATTCAGGGTCCTCCCACGCGCAGAGATCGAGACATTACAAAAGCAAGCTCACTGCCAAGCCCAAAAGTTCGAGGTACTCAATCGATGTGACGTTAAATCACTGTCAAGGGTAGGTTCCGCAATTCTGAGCGCAAATCCCTTCAATCAACACAGCTAATCCGGAATGTTTAAAGGAGCTTCGAGCCTTGCAAAAACGCTGCGACTACCTCCGAGAAACTTACAACTCCCTTCGGGCCGGCCGGCACAGTTTGCATCAGCGAATGATTTTATATCTCAAATCTCCCAGAGTGTCGAAGTTCTCAAGAGAAGGAATCCTGAAGCAAGAGGAAGCGTTATTCGAGCTCGACAGGTCGATTGATGAGTGGTATTCCAAGTTGGAAAACGCAGAGCAGCGACGAACACTCGTACGGCAGAAGCTCCTAGAGCACCTGGCGGCAACCTTGGTGTTGCGAGAATCAAAACCAGATCCTTTGATTCTGGAGAACCGAACGTACAAGGACCCATCACGCAAAACCCATAAAACCCCCCCTAAGACAGCGCGGAAAGACGTAGAGTCGATCAAGATATACGCCGACGCCGAGATACAAGCCCTTTTTGCAAACATTGAAAAGGACATGGAGAGAATGGCAAATTCGGAAAGCCCTCCTCCAATGTTGCGCGCCGTTGCTTTCTCGCCTGGGCCCGACAAACAGGTATCGGCATAAATCCCTGAATATTTCCAGCGACTTGACGAATCTTCGAGCTTTCACGCGCTGCGATGATGAAACGGCAATCACGAGGCTGATGCTTGACGAAAACCCCGTACATTTTTTCAAACATGACTGGCGCCTCCGGATTCAAATGTGAAGGGCATTTATCTTTCGTTGGTTGACGCTGAATGTCGACCATTTTTCTTCTTCAAAACTGTCTAATTATTTCATCTTCTTATCAAAATACCCCGTTAGTTCACCGTGATACTTTTTGCATGTATGGCAATAGGCATTTCGAAGTAGCAGTTTTAATTGAGCACAGTTTCGCTTCTCAGCTTGCAGGCCCTTCATTTGGGATTCAACCCTGATATATCATGATAGAAACATTTCCATGACAGACGGATGTCCCACGAAGGTCGGAACGATGTTTGTAGAAAGGTTGAGTTTTGCAATGGAGCGGAGAGAAAGATGGCATGTCGTTGGGGAACTTGGAATGAGGTGCGGTTGATTTAAAGTTTGGGTCGGCTCGGTAAAACGCAATGGCCGGCGCTGCTTGGGTTAAGAAACATTTCGAGATTTATTTCTAGACCTTGCTTCCAAATTCTAGATATCATTTTACAATTTTTTCAGCGATTTCGCACTGTTCTAATCTCACAATCTAAGGAGGACGTTTACTAGAGCTATTGAAAATGTTTCAAAGGGCGTTGATACGGCAATCCCGGGCCGCCAGGTCTGCCTTTTTTTCCATCCGGTCTACCTCAACATGCCCTCTATCCCAAAGACAGCCACTCGTGCAAGCTTCCGCCCGCCTCGCCAGACCTTTGCCTTCAAGGTTATGCCGAAGATTCAATTCTACAGAGACACAAGAGAAGAAGACAGATCAGGAGGCTAAGACTGAGGCGGAAAAGATTGAAGATGCCGAAGCCGCCCTGCAGAAGGAGATCGAGAAGCAAGAGAAGGAAATTGTTGAATTGAAGGTATGTTATGTTTCCGTGGTTATTCGGGTACTCCTTTGCAGTTTTATTATCTGAGCTAAACTTGCTGGTATTTAGGACAAATATCTCCGCTCAGTCGCCGATTTCCGTAACCTCCAGGAACGAACACGTCGTGATGTTGATGCCGCGCGTGCTTTCGCGATTCAAAAATTCGGTGCCGATCTAATTGAGTCCATTGACAACTTTGAGCGTGCTCTCGAAGCTGTTCCGTCTGACAAATTGACAAACGGAGAGAACAAGGATCTGACCGACCTCTATGATGGTCTCAGGATGACGGAAACCGTTATCATGAATACTTTGAAGAAGCATGGTTTGGAGAGATTCGATCCATCCGAATTGGTGGAGGGAAAACCGCAAAAATTCGACCCGAGACTTCATGAGGCTACCTTCCAAGCCCCGGCCCCTGGAAAGGAAGACGGCGATATTCTGCATGTCCAAACCAAAGGCTTCATGCTCAATGGCCGCGTGTTGAGGGTGAGCAGTTCAAATTTGTTGCCTTGTTGACCATATCATTCCGTCTACTGACTCTATCTCTAGGCTGCCAAAGTCGGTGTTGTCAAGAACTCCTAAATCCGCCCGAGATACTCACATTTCCATTCACACCCTGGTGCATCAAGAGATGGTTAATAATATTATAAAACTGTTCCTGGGTGGTTTTGCCAGGATGCTCCCATCTTCCATCGCGGCCGATAGGACGCTTATTCCGTTTTCGCCGCCTGTACACTATCTGCATGTACATTTGAAAAAAGGTCTAGCGTGGTACGGCGTTTACTGTTGATGGCTGTGCGTTTTCATGCCCCATGTATGTGTATGTTCTGATATACTTCCTTTTCATGTCTTTTCATCTCCCCTCTGTTGAATGTACTTTTTTCTGAACGACCCTGGTTACGGGTTTTACGACGGTTTTCCTGCTTGATATTTGGCAAAACGGAAGCATTCAAAAGATTCTGAGATAATATCAATTAATCCGCCTTTCATACGACACAGAATTGGCGTGATTTTGCTGTTTATGACCGTCTCTTATCGGTTAAATAGGTTGTTCGTTCGCAGTATGTACTGTACATGGTCCTGGATTGCAGAATTGAGTTGATGAATTCATTCTAATCGTAATAATACATCGGGAGAATGAGAAGTAGTATACACACGACTTCCAGCCAAGTCGAAATTTCTATAACAATGTTCTCTGCGCCTGAAAATGGTACGAATCAGGTGTGCTGTGCCGCCCGAAAGACTGGCCTCATCTCAACTCAACCCCAATTTTATCAACCAGCTTTTCCCTCACTTTCTCATGTAGCTCGTTTGTCTCTTCGTTGGTCAACGTCCTCTCCAAACTACGATAATTGATTCGATAACACAGACTCTTTCTCCCTGTCTTCGGATGAGTAAACTCATCTACCAATCTCACATCTTCGACCAGGTTGCTAGCCACATCCCGGACTATTTCCATGATATCATTCTCGTGAAACGGCACAGCCCCTCCTGCAGCACTGCCCGCACTCGCAGATCGCAGCCAGAACGCGACATCCTTATAGCAAGCAGGATGCTTGGAGAAAGGGGCAAACTGGGTAACCTTGCCGGCTGTGAATTGGGAGAGAAACCGCGGATCTTGGGACCAAAAGAGGCGGATATCCGGAATGTTGAACAGGAGCATTGCGATCCGTTCTAGCCCTAGACCAAAGGCCCAGCCGATATGACCGGGGACATCGGAGGAAATAAGAAGTTCTTGTTTGACAACCCCGGAGCCAAGCACTTCGAGCCATTCGCCCTGCCAGAACACTTCTAGTTCGTAGCTTGGACTGGTGAAGGGGAAGGATGCTTCGACCCATCGCATTTTCAGGGGTGCTTGCTTGGAACCATCAACGGCTGCTTCTTTGGCAGCGGAGAAGATCCTGATGACTAGGAGTTCAAGGGAGCGTTTCAGATGGGCAACAATTGCCTCAACTTCCTCGAGCGAGTGGTATTTCTCTTGCAAGGGGTTCCTCTCCGGGTGAACCGCGGGATTCGGGTCTTCGACTGGAATATCGTGACGAGGTAGTTTATTTACATCGTTTAATATATCGGCCGCTGTGACTGGGCGTTTCCAGAGCCTGGCGCATTCCATCTGATGGAAGACGGGGTAGTGACTCCGATCGATCGCGTCACGACGATAGACATCAGCAACAATTGTGTATCCCTTCTCTTCCGGTTTAGTCTTCTCATTTTTAAACATCTGCTGAAAGTATGCACGCTGATGTGCGCTAGTGTGCGTTCGTAGAACAGTGTCCTTGTTCATATAATATGTATCGGTTCGGCTGCGTCCAGGGTGGTCTGCTGGAAAGCCCAGGTCATCGAAGTTCTGCGCAACGGTGACAATGGGATCCTTTTCAGCATAATTTCCATATTCGGGACCCGTGAACTGACTCTCAACGAGCTTGCGCGTGATCGACAGCGGATGGTTCTCGTCGAGGTATATTCGACGCCCGACGTGGGAGAATATGGTGTCTGAGGCGTTCGTCCATTCGTCCCGTGGATACGGTCTACCGCCAACAGAGATCACTGAGTGCGCCGGTGATTGAGCTTGCGTTGCTTGCCGTTCTGAGGGGCTTTTTGGCGAATTTGGGTCGTTTCTCAAGGGTTGCGGAGCTGTCGTCGAGCTATTGCTCCTCAGAAGAGGAGCTTGAAATCGTCGGGACAGAAACTGACCGCTCCATTGACGGCTGCAGATTGCGACTGAGCGTCGTTCCCAGCCCACTCGGAGCGCTCTGCCAGTCGCAAGCAAGCGCATGGTGTCTGGCGAGGTGACCTGCTCGTTCACCAGTCCCTGGTCGCCAGTTGATCTGTCAAAACGGCCTGACTCTCGAGATCTTGTAATATATCCGTAATATAACATCCATAAACAATATAGCGCCACAATTGACCAATAGCGTTCCCGAATATTACTGTTTTCGG
Organism: Aphanoascus verrucosus; assembly: GCA_014839905.1. Classification (NCBI taxonomy): domain Eukaryota; kingdom Fungi; phylum Ascomycota; class Eurotiomycetes; order Onygenales; family Onygenaceae; genus Aphanoascus; species Aphanoascus verrucosus. The sequence continues at coordinate 149,459 of JACRYM010000019.1, read as the reverse complement.
TATCTCGGCTGTACCCATAAAAACTCCGATCTTTGAGCTCCGGGATTTTGCCAATATCAAATACCCGCCGAACCAACTTCTCCAGCGATAAGCATCGTCTTGCTCGAGGTCATAGACGAAGTTGCCAACCTTTGGCATGATGCTTACCGTTCCACATCAAGATGGGAAGTAGTGATAAGTCAAACGCCGCGCAAACCGCTGGGGCTGCTCGCACAACGAGCCCAAGAATCCATTATCCATTCTGGTTTGGAGGGTCAGCATCATGTTTCGCGGCGGCTGTGACACATCCTCTAGACCTAGGTAAGTAACGGTTTGCCGTACTATAAAGGAAAGATGTTTCTAATATATTCTTAAAATCTAGTGAAGGTACTCCGAAATCCGCCCAGCAATCCTTAGTTTGTCTCCGGTTCGCTCACATGAACAACTAGGTCCGATTACAAACCCGTGGACCTGGCGACCCGACAGGCACGCTGAAGACAATCATTCATATCTGCAAAAATAATGGAGTTACCGGTCTTTATAATGGCGTATGTATGCCCCTTTCCATATAGCTTGCAGTATAACTTGATGCTGAACCCCTCGTTTCGTTTAGCTCTCGGCCTCGCTTCTTCGGCAGATCACATACTCGACTACTCGATTTGGGATATATGAAGAACTCAAATCTCGGGTTTCGAATTCGTCTTCGTTGCCTCCATCTTTACCTACACTCATCGGCATGGCCTCGTTCTCCGGTTTTGTCGGTGGCCTAGTTGGGAACCCCGCCGACGTGTTAAACGTCCGGATGCAACGCGATGCAGCGCTCCCTGCCGAGAAAAGACGGAACTACAGACACGCATTTCATGGAATGTCACAAATGGTTCGCACGGAGGGACTGCCTAGCATGTTTCGCGGAGTATGGCCGAACTCGTTGAGGGCGGTGTTCATGACTGCAGCTCAATTAGCATCGTACGACGAGTTCAAGCAGCTATGCATGGAGCAATTCGGAATGGGCGACGATGTCACGACGCATCTCACAGCTTCGGTTATGGCTGGATTCGTGGCAACCACGCTTTGCAGCCCTATCGACGTCGTAAAAACTCGCATCATGAGTGCTAGCCCCGCAGAGTTCAAGGGACACAATATTGTTGGTTTCCTAAAAGAGATCTTTCGAAAGGAGGGATTTTCGTGGATGTTCCGTGGTTGGACACCAAGTTTCATGCGTCTTGGTCCACATACGATTGCAACGTTCCTGTTTTTGGAGCAACACAAGAAGCTCTATAGAGCCTTGAAACAGACCGACAGCGATACAAAAGTTTCTCTTTAGGGTGGGAGATTAATACTTTCGGTGCGATCTGTTTGGACTTTTGTTGGCATTCGGTGATGCCTAATATTGGATGGCCTTAGATTCCCATATACGCAAGTCATAGACGGAGAGAAGGTTTTTTACTGGCTATTGACGAGGTTGTTCCTCATTGAGAGCTCGTTTTGTGCGCTTTCTGTCATTATCCCTGACAGTTTACCGATATATACCCGCGTGGCATAATCTTTTTGGGCGTTTCGACCTCGTACGACATCAATTATTTGTTGGACTATTACCTTGGTACGCAGGTTGGGAAATCAATGATCACGTTATAGATATTTTCGGAATTTGATATGACAAAGCTATCCTTGATACTACTACACTCAATTTGTCTCTTTTGATTTGAGCAGACTACACGCGGTCTATCGTGCCTGAGTGTAATACGAATGTCAGGGCTTCATACTCCATAATAAATGCATCAATTTCCTGCTTTTCTTAATTATAGCCCAAAAAATGAGGATTGACGGAAAATCACAGCCCAAGCCAATGTGTCATGTGGATATTGGTTTCTGATAACGGACCATGAGGTCAGATTATGTCTTGTTGATTCGAGAAAAAAAAGTGCATTAGACGCGTAAACATCACGGCAGCCCCGTATTTTCCATTCAGCAAGGGTTATTGTCACACTGTTATATACACTTCCCCTAGAATTCAATCGTCTAAAAGGAGCACAGTGCCCATGTCCAAGACTGGCTGCTGTAGCAGCGATTGTCATCATAAGTCTTTCGAAGACGTGGCACATTTACCGGTCCAGACGAGCGGGGAAGTTGCCGGCCTCTGTTCGACAATATAGTTAGATCTATTTGAGGAGCATCTGCGGAAGTGCCGGAAGCGTGGGATAGGGAACATACCGCGTTGATCATCCCATCGGTCAGTCCAGGACTTGGGGCAGAGAGATCGGTAGGCAAGGAAGAACTGCTCTCGGTATTAGCGATATTGAACAAGAGGCCGGAATATGTGCGTGTGTGTGTACCTGTCGGCAGGGCTTGAAGTCCTCGCCCTTGGCTAATATGCACTTGTGATAGTCGACATAATTTTGCCAGCAGTGCTTGGTCCTAAAAGCGTTATTAGCATTATTGCTCCCAAGCTCTCCCAATTGAAGGCCACGTACTGATTTTGATTTGGGAAGCGAGCGTCAAAACCTGGAAGCTGTTGTTAACACACGGTAATACGGAGAATTGAATCGTAAAAGCTGCGATAATCTGGCCGGAAGTCTTCACTACGCCTTTACGTACCAGCTAGGATTCTCAGTTAGCTGTGTTTTTCTCAATTGGGGACGGTGAAGCGGACGGGACAGTCAACCTACCAGTCACGAATTTGAAGGGCTTGGTCTCGACGGGCTCCTCAGGATCAGCATCTGGAATTTCCCACATCTTGTTGGTAAAAAAGAAGTACAATTGACCCTGTCAAGGTGACGTTGTGGATGCAGTCAAGGGTTGACGACCTGAAGCTGTTGTCAGGTTGATGATGTTTGTCGTTGGTGGAATGCTTTGTGAGTTGCGAGTCCCGTGAGCCGACTCTTTGCCAAGAATCCGACCAATCGTGGTCAATCATTTCCACATCATACACAATCGAACCATCACCAACTTCCGAGTTTCACGTCGCTTCAACGGCTAGACACAACACAGTGTCTGAACACAGCTTGACCCGCCCTCATTGAGTTATACAATCTGTGAAAAACTGACTACTTTCCATCCGCGAAGATGTTCGCCACACGAGCATTGGCCATGCGGGCGACTCGTCCCGTCTTTCGACCTCTTCCGGTACGTTGCTGAGTTTATCGTTAGGAGTCGAACTGGCATGGGAATGCTAACAGCTTTGCAGAAAGAAGATCAGAGTGGTAGATACCTTACTTGACCCTTGAGATTCAGTCGTTCATACAATCTAATATGAAAAGCAGCCCACACAATCTCCCAGCGTCTACGGACCTTGAAGAAGATTCCTCCGGAGTTGCTTCCTCTCGGTAAGCTAGAACGAAAATCTACATCCTCTCTGAGATCATTCAACATACTAACGGCATATTCTACGTACAGGATTCGTCCTTTGGTAAGATCCAATCTTGAATTATATCGAATATCCCCACCCCGCTAACCCTTGACGCCTCCCTTTATAGCGTTGCCGTCGGCGCTGGTATCTACTCCAGCATCAAGAAATTCATGACGGATAAGACGCTCCGCCTTAGCCGATCAAAGCCTGAGGACCGTGTTTGAAATTTGTTCCGTTGAGAAGTTTGGTATTGAAGCGAGGCGGCTATTCAGACGGGTGGTATTGGGAAGACGTCACAAGCAACCCTCAATTTGTACTGTTATGGCGGGAGGAATGCGCCGGTGGTGCCTGTTGTAAATATATCGTTCCACGCAAGATGCATGTAGCATGCTGGGTTAAGTATCGAAATTAATCGAAGATCCAAAGCGCCATATACATCTTCTTTGGCTTTATGCTGGATTGGGCCCAGCAACGTCGAGACCCTCCAGGCCTTGCATTGGATCCGGCTGGTTTTCAGCAGCCTGTCGATCCTCCTCGCTCGCAACATGTTTTGCAAGATAGCCCTCCTAAACATAATTCGTCTTGTCAGCGTGAAAATACGCAAAAGCTAAATGTGCGGTTGCGTACCTGCTCCCAGATAGCGGTCTTGCTTCCAAGTCCTTCATTGCTATCCTTCTGTGGTTTCGCAGCCGCTACCTTGATAATCCGTCCGTAAAGCTCGCTCTGGTCCATATTGTCGATTGCTTCTTTGGCGTCCTGGGCGACCTCAAATTCCACATATCCGAACCCTCGATGTACATCGGTGGACGAAGGGAGCTCAGGCTTAGGTAGCGTAATATCGACGATTTCGCCAAAGGGTATGAAGGCCTCCGCAAGGGTTTGCGCCGTCACCGCTTGATCTAATCCTCCGACATAGATGGTGCTCTTTAACCTCGACGCTTCCGACATGACGTAGGACGGTTGGTTTTGTGCCCTTTGTCGTTTTGTTAATCCATGAGACTGCTGAGGTGTGGTCCGAGAAATTCAGAGGTAATCTGGCTTGCAAGACTTCGCTCTGACTTTCACGTCGATCAGTTTCTGAAGGTTGTGCCGCCGGCGAAAGCTCATTTGATAGAGGGCCTTTTGAGGGCGCCCCACGTGACTGTTCCTCGCGGCCATCAAGAAGGCCACCTTGAGATCCAGAAAGTTGCCCCTGGCTCCGACCAAACAACAATAGAAGTGCATCGCAGGCTCTCCTGCATACGTTCCGCTTGAGCTTTCTTTACTATCATTTTAAGGTCTTACTTCTCCAATAATTTTTGCGGTTAGGCTGCGTTTGATTTACTGTCATTGCAACCAATTCCAACCTCCTCGAACTCGCTCCCTTAGTCCTCCACTATGGTGCGTCTAAGGGAAATTCCCCGGACGGCCACCTTCACCTGGTCTCCAGGGTCGGCTGCTCCATTCATTGCTACCGGTACTCGCGCCGGCGCAGTCGATGCGGACTTTTCCAACGAGACATTCCTGGAGTTGTGGGACTTGAACCTAGATAATGACAAGCTTGGAGCTGAACTCGAGCCCGTAGCGAAGATTAGCACAGATTCTGGGTGTGTTGATTTGCTCGTCTGAACTTCTAAGCATATATGATGCGTGTGGCTCTCAATTGCTAATGATGATTGTTGTTGCAGTTTCCATGACGTTGCGTGGGCAGAGTCCGAAGATCATAGCCGAGGAGTGATTGCAGGCGCTTTGGAGAATGGGTCCTTGGATATTTGGGACGCTGATAAACTCTTGAATGGCGCAAAGTCAGTGCAATTGTGATATTCCTATGGCTCGTATGCTAACCTCCCGAAGTGATGCACTTGTGTCGAGGGCGACCAAGCACAGCGGGCCTGTCAAGACGTTGCAGTTCAACCCAAAACACTCCAATCTTCTAGCTACCGGCGGAGCGAAGGGCGAGGTATGCGCTCCTTGACCTCAACCGCGTTCCATCCCCCCTTCTAACCTATAGTAGCTGTTCGTTTCCGACCTGAACAACCTCGACCAGTCCTTCCGGTTAGGCAGCGGGGCCGCACGAGTCGATGATATCGAATGTCTCGACTGGAATAAGAAAGTTCCTCATATCCTTGTCACGGGCAGCAGTGCAGGCTTTGTGACTGTATGGGACGTCAAAACGAAGAAAGAGAGTCTCACACTGAATAATCTTGGCCGAAAGCCAGTCAGTGCTGTTGCGTGGGACCCAGAGAAGGTAACGACGGTCTTAATCACATTGGTTTAGAAGCTTCATTAAGACTGACCTAATCTGCCTAGCCTACGAAACTTATAACTTCTATACCCCTAGAAACGGACCCTTTAATTTTAGTTTGGGATCTACGGAATTCGAATGCACCTGAACGGGTAGGTTTTATATACCAGTACAGCTGCAAGGCTTATGTGCTGAAATTGTTTTAGGTATTGCGCGGCCATGAGTCAGGTGTACTGTCCCTTTCTTGGTGTACACAGGATCCAGACTTGCTTCTTTCTTGCGGAAAGGATAATCGAACAGTCTGCTGGAACCCTCAGACTGGCGATGCATATGGTGAATTTCCTGTGGTTACTAACTGGACTTTCCAAACCCGTTGGAATCCACATAATCCGAATATGTTTGCTACTGCTTCCTTTGACGGGAAGATCTCGATTCAAACCATTCAAAATACCGGACGAGAAGCACCGCAAACCGGAAATAAGCAAGAACAAGCCATCAACGATGAAGATTTTTTTTCAAAAGCGCAGACCCAGCCACAGATTTCCACCTTCTCGCTTCCGAAGGCTCCTAAATGGCTTGAACGACCGGTGACTGCTTCGTTTGGCTTTGGCGGCAGGGTGGTCTCCGTGGGGTTGACTGCCGAGGGTCGGTCATCCAAGATTAGAATAAGCCATTTTGATATCGATCCCAGTGTAGGTACTGCTACCGAAAGTTTTGAGAGCGCTTTGAAGGGCGGAGACCTTCGCGGAATCTGCGAGTCCAGGATCGCAGACTCCCAGAACGAGGAAGAGAAGTCCGACTGGAAGGTCATCGAGACTTTACTTTCCGACAATCCTAGGAAGCAGTTAGTTACTTATCTTGGGTTCTCGAATGAAGTTGATGAGGCCGCTGATAGCCTGTCAAAGCTTGGCTTGGATAAAAAGGAAGCGAACGGCAATGACCAAGTCACTTCTCCCAAGAGCGAGGGGTCGAGGAAGCATAAGAGAATCACTTCAATTTTTGATGGTAACGTCGAAGGTGAAAGTTTCCTTAACGAAATCGCGTCCTCCAAGGGAGCAAAAACAAACAGCCCATTCCAGATTTACACTGGGTCAGAGTCGGAAGCTGATAGGACGATAACGAGAGCTTTGTTACTGGGCCAGTTCGAAAAGGCTTTGGATGTATGCCTTCAAGAGGACCGAATGTCCGATGCATTTATGATTGCCGTTTGTGGTGGCCAGAAATGCATCGAAAAAGCTCAGGAGGCATATTTCTTGAAACAGTCGGAAGGTCCTAGTTACGTCCGCCTCCTTGCTTCTGTTGTCGGAAAGAATCTGTGGGATGTTGTTCACAATGTTGATCTCGCCAACTGGAAAGAAGCCATCGCCGCGTTTTGCACTTTTGCGGACGACAAAGAATTTTCGGATCTTTGTGAGGCATTAGGCGACCGACTCGAAGAAAGTTACAGGCAGCAGGGCTCCAAGGAAGCTCGTAGAGATGCCTCGTTCTGTTATTTGGCTAGTTCGAAACTCGAAAAGGTTGTCGCCATATGGCTCCAAGAATCAAAGGAGAACGAGGCCGAAAAGATCCAGAATGCAACTGACGACACGAGCTTTTCAGTCCATGTTCGTTCCCTCCAGAGCTTCATCGAGAAGGTGACGGTGTTCCGACAGGTTTCGAAATTCCAAGATCCAGAGCGGGAAAAGGCTTCAGACTGGAAGCTGGCGTCTCTATATGACAAATATCTCGAATATGCCGATGTGGTCGCATCTCATGGTCGCTTGGAAGTGGCCGAAAAGTATCTAGATCTCTTACCGCCATCCTACCCAGAAGCAGATGTCGCAAGAAGTCGGATCCAGTTTGCCACGAAGAAAGCTGCCCCTAAACCAGCTGTAGGACGTGGTCCCGCACCTCGCCAACCATCTGTGACACCAGCCATGTTGTCGAGTACTTACCAATCGACTCAATCCCATGGTCATCCTGGTCCAGCGCCAATCACAGCGAGCCCTTACGCTCCTCCCGCTTTATCCAAACCTGCTAACCCATATGCCCCTGCTGGGTCAACCACAAGCTACGCCTCACCTGGGGGGATGACTTACACACCTACAGGCGGGTATCAGCCACCGCAACCGCGACAGGCGAGCATGATCCCTCCTCCTCAACCATTAGCTCCGCCGCCGCAAAGTGGACCAGGAGGCCTTGCGCCGCCTCCAAGGACATCAGCGCAGACTTCTTCCCCCGCAGTTCCATATACTCGAGCCACCAACATCCCAGCATGGAATGATATTCCCGAGGGATTCACAAGAACTGCAACCCCACGTCGCGCCACGCCAGTCGCCAATGCTCCTGTTATCAGCTCGCCTTTCCCAAATCAAGCGGCTCCTCATCAACCGAGCTCACAAACGCCGCCGCCTCCAACCATGTCCGCACAGAGAGCTAACGCGCCTGTTCCCCCTCCTCCAAAGGGTCCCGCTCCGCCACCACGGATGTCATCCCCTTCTGTCACAGGAATATCCCATGGTTTGCAATCAGAAAGGCCGCCATCCCGTACTAGCGTGTATTCCCCTCCCCCTGGGCATCAAACCGGCCTAGGAATGGCGATGCCGCCTCCAGTGCCACGTGGACCGTCACCATACAACGCTCCGCCTTCAGGCCCGCCTCCTACCAATAGGTATGCTCCAGCTCAGCCATCGCAGCCTACCATGGGGCAGCCGCCCATGCCGTCTCAGTCGGCGATACCTCCGCCTCCGGGACAATATGCTCCTCAGCCATTCCAGCAAGCGCCAGCACAAAGCCCGTACGGCCCACCTCCGGGTGGCCTAGCTTCGCAACCCCCGCAGCCTTCAGCTCCCCAACAACAGTCCCGCCCCAGCACAGCTCAGTCACAGAGAAAGGCCGCCCCCACTCCAAAGCACCGTAAGTCCGATAAATAACTGTATTGTTCTGAAAATGAGACTTCTAACGTTTGTTACAGCACCTGGAGACCGCTCGCACATCCCTGCAAATGCACAGCCAATTTATGAGATCCTTTCTGCCGACATGCAGCGTGTCAAATCGCGTGCTCCTGGCTCCTTCAAAGCCCAGGTCAACGATACAGAACGCCGCCTGAACATCTTGTTCGATCATCTGAACAATGAGGATCTTTTGAAGCCTAGCACCATTGAAAGCATGGCACAATTGGCACATGCGATTCAAGTAAAGGATTATGAGACTGCGCAGGCAATTCACTTGGACATCCTCACGAACAAGACTGATGAATGCGGAAACTGGATGGTTAGTCACTCTTGACCTTGTACTTGCAACTTCCATATTACGTGATGCTAACATTGGGTGTGATGATATAGGTTGGCGTGAAGCGATTGATTGGCATGAGCAGAGCCACGCCATGATTTGACATGTGACATGATGCCTCAACGCCGGTTAATGAACTTTTACAGCTGTGCGAATGATATTCGCCTGACAACCCCTTTGCTTTGTGCTTTTTTGTTTTTGGTCTTCTCTTGAGTGTTTTTCTTCCGCCTTCGGTGCCCTATTCTTCCCCCTGATCAAACCTGGATGGGTATAGATGAGGTAAATGGAAATGCAAATCGTTGATTCAACCAGAGCCGTCTATGGTCACGATGGCCTACGTGTCGCAGGAGGGATTCCCGGAGATGATAGAATGCAATGCGCCCCATAGCTTATGTGAAATATCAAATTAGATGTAAAAACCTGTATCAAACGCCAAATGCTACCACTATATACGAAATTCCTCTTCCCAGGATTAAGGCTAAAAACATTTCGCAAATATCAGCACACTACGCAGCACCTGTGCTCCTAGTAAATCCACGAGCGCCTCCACGAACCCCAGTAGGAAAGTTCCTCGCGCTCAACAGAACTCCCTTGGCGCTTCTCACTTCTGCTCTGAAAGCAGCAATCGCGTCCGCTTCTCCGCTTGACATGCCCGGCTTGTTGTCCTTGGAGTCATCGCCATAGGAACCGTACAAAGAGGAGCTCAAATATGCTGGCGAGCTATAAGTCAGGCTATCAAGGTAGGTCTGTAGATTGGTCACGCGGTTTTTGACATTGTCGCAGGCGAGATCAGTCTGTGCTTCTGCGTACACGAGGTCTTTGAGTCGGGAGGAAATGGATTTGAGGCGGGAGACGTGGGTGTTTAGCGCCTTTTTGGCGTCATCTGCGGGTGTCTTTGATGAGTCCTCGAGCGTTAATGAGGCGGAGGAGAGGTTGGAAGTGTCGAGGTCTGGGCTTGTTTGCGTTGCGATGTCGCGGTGGAAAAGCTCCGTTGGATCTGAGGTGACGGAGTGTGATTCCTCATCCTCTTCTCCTGCATCGCTTCTGTCCGATCGTCGGGGTTTTAAGGCTGCTGCAGGGATTGCGGAGACGCTTTTCTCAAGTTTCTCGTTGAGGGTTTCTAGGTTGCGCTGAGCCGTCTCTGCGAGTTCGTGACGGGCACTGGTGAGGGAGGCGATCATGGGTTTGACGAGGTATTCGCTTGCACCGTACATCGTTGCTGCGAGGCCTGCGGCGCCGTATAATGTGTATATCAGGGTTTGTAGGCTCACGAGAGGTGGTGGTTTGGACGGTTGGGCGAGGAATTCGGGATACGTTATTATTGGAGGAATGTCGCGTGTAGGTACGGGAGGCTGTTGAAGAGTGGGAGGTGAAGCATCGGAAGGACCTGAGGGCGTAGGTTTCTCGGGAGATACTGCTGGGGTTGCTTCTGACTCTGTCGTCGAAGTAGACGGCTTCTCATGCTGTGCTGATTCTGTGTTTCTCGACAGGCCGAGGAGTTTCTGGATTTCGTCAATTTTCAGACCTTTCGATTCAAGGAAGGATATCTTCTGCTCCATAGGCGCATTGCGTATCGACTCCTGTTCCAAAAATCGCGATGCTTGCTCTAGCAAGGTCTCCTTGTCTGTTGGCGCGGAGCTCTGCTCCTGGGTCTTGACATCATCTTCCTGGGTAGTTGTGTTGCGGTTTGCTGCCAGCTGCCAGCTCGGAATAGACGGTTTCTTCGAGTCAGCCATGTTTCCTCACCGACACCTTCCAGTGTACTCCAAAGCAATGATTGAGAGATGCGAGCGTTATGGCTTTGACAGCATTGTAGAATGTCTGGCATGGAGACTCGTCGCAAGTTACCTCGGCTCGCTGCTTATGTCATGTCAACTTCCACATCCTTGTATCGTATGTGTAAGTTACGTGTATCATGCGCGGAATATGAGGTATTTGGATACAGTATCGCAAGGTACTGGTACTCGCGCTACAATGGAGCACGCTATTAAGAAGAAGTATAACTACTTCCGGTCCCCTCCCGAGTAATCTATTGTCTCCTCGCGTTCAACTTCCATCACGCAAGTGTCCAGTACAGCATCAGATTGACTCAATAAACTGAATACTCTGAACTAGTCAGCCATCAAGCGCGAGCAGAGCAGGAACTGTACAGACCAAAGCACACATCCCGCCTTATTGGAATAGGGTTTTGGATAACGTTCATCACTCGAAGCATCAACCAGCAACGGCAAGCCATCAGATCAGGCCCAGCAACGCATCCAATAGATTTGTTGGTTCGGCAGAACCATTCCTATAGCGCCTGTGGCGAAGCGGCAGTGAACGTATCAGCTACCTGAATCCAACCCTGAGAGGCCGCCAGATTTAGAATCGATGGCAGAAAAACCCGTCAAGCGTCTTCGCCAACAGGAGGACGGCGCAGACGAGCCTTCGTACTACCACCATATTCCGGAGACGAACGACGCTGGCGATAGCAGCGACGATTGGCAACCAGGGACCCCGAGCAGCAATCGGTAAGTGTGATGTTTTTCCTTTAAATAGTTCCGACGGCCCTCTGGTCTGGAGATTCTCTCTCTTCCGTTGGCACTTTGATAGGTGGGACGAAGGTCTTCATTCGAAGCCTGAAGATCCCAGCAATTTATATGTTGAGAGAGAACAAAGTATCTGCACATGCAAGGGTCCAGACAAGGCCCTTATTGTCGCTAGAAGACGAGAGGTAGCATCAATATCACGCGAAAACCGTCCGTCCTTTGTACCAATGAGACACAGTGATGTGCTGGTGCATATGCCATCCTAGAGAAAGAGTTTGCAATCAGCAATCAGCGAGGATGTGATGCTTCCCGGCAAATCCTTCTGCCTCATTATTGTTTCCATGCATTGAGGTTAACACGCGCACAATCACGTTAAATCTTTTCGCTCGCCTATCCTGCACGTTCCCTATCTCGATACCTGCTCTGGCGTGAAAAATATCCTTCTCTGCCCTCTCAAAAATCTCCTTTCATTCTTCAGACTCACAAGATACCCAATATTCTTTCGCAACCTGGCTTTTAAATATGTCTTCTAGACGCAATCTTCGCTCGCGAACTGCGCTGACCAGGTCGTCAAGGATCGCACCTTCTACGAACGGCATGTCAAAGCAGCAGAGGCCTACAGGAGGATTGCCATCTTCTCCGTCAGTTACGGTTTCGCGTTCACCATCAAGTCCTCCTGAGGAAACTAAGCGGTCAATCCGTCTAACAGTCAAAATGCCATCAAGCAAGCTTCGCGAGGTCACCTCAAGCACTGATGCGCGACCACACAACATATTCACAGAACCCGTGGTCATCACTGGCCCAAGGAGCAGCCGGTCCAAAAAGAAAATTGTCGAAGTGGACAGCGACGAAGAGGATTATCTCGACGAGGAGGTTGAGAATGATCACGGAGAGGGTAGTGATGAACATGATGCCGATGCCGATGCTGACGCTGATGAGGACGCGGACGCTGATGCCGATGCTGAGGCCGATGAGGACATGGATGCTGAGGGTGAACCTGATCCTGATATTGATGCGGATGGAGATATCGACATGGACGATGCATTGCCCCACAACAACTACCATCAGGCGCGGCCCGCAGTCACCGTTACCCCTGCAGCAGCAGCTAGGGTGAGGAATGTGGAAGCTAGGAACGTGAACTTGGAAGACGACGATGACGACGACGAGGAGCTGTCTGAGCTGGAATCAGAGGCTGAAAAGGGCGACGACACGATGCTCCAGGAGGATGGGGGAGACGAGGAGGCGGTTGATGAAGAGGATGAAGATATCGAGGAGGAGGATGATGAAGAAGATGAAACTGGTACACCTATGGAGGCCAGTCGTGCGAGCACACCGGGATACTCCAACAGAATGACCAAGCGACAAAGAGAGCGCCTGCAGTACGGAGACTTCCTACAGCTTCCGATGGGTGAGCTACCTGCTTAATTACCACATGACGCTGCCAACATGCTAATAAAGGTCCGATGCTAGAACCTCAGATCAAAAAGCACCTGACAGCAGAAGAGCATGCGATGCGTCGGGCCGAAATGGCGAGACGCAGAAAGAATCTCAGCGAGAAGCGCAATGAGGAAGAAAAAGTACGTATCATTGCATTTCTAAGGATTCTCTACTACTTCTACTGACTGTTTGCATTAGATGGACACTATCAACAAACTCCTCAAAAAGCAAGCTCCTAAGCGGCGAGGCAAAATCAGTGCTGCAGAGGCTGCAGGAGAGGCCTCTCCAGGAGCCCAGGAGGCGGAAGAGTATCCTAAGCCAGAGCCCACAATGGTGCACTACATTTCGAATCGAGATGGCTGCAGGCTGGGCGTACCGGAGGAATGGTTCGGGACGTCTGCCGGCCGGATGTTTGGCAACCCTACTGCCAATTCCGTTGGTCGGATGCAGGGCACGCTTGTTGAAGAGCTATGAAGTTATGGACGCCGATTTTCGACTGATATTTCCATTGTATACTTGTTCCAACTGATGTCGTACGAGCATGTGTTCTCATACTGGCAGAAGCGATATATGAGCAAATTGTGAACTAGGGGTGTTAGGCAATAAATTCCAGCCAACGCCATTAAACAATGTCTGTTTCCTCCAGTGCTGTGCCCATAATCCGTGGCGGTCATGGTTCCCAATATCTGCATGACCCCCTGATGCTGAGCATCAAAACCGCGGCGATCGTTGGACACCCCTTCATATTGCCGCACATCATTTCAAGTCAACCCCATCTGTGACAAACCACATGGTATTTGTAAAGGTTCGATCTTTTAACCCGCCGCCCCCGCGTCGCCTTGATCGGCCTTTTTGGCCGCTTCCGCTTGCCTCCAGCGAACTCAAGGTGCTTTGTGCCGCGGAGGACGGGGGTATTGCTTTAACAGAATTGGACGTGATGCCAACAGGCTTGTTCGATTTTCCAATCTTAGGCTTCATTCTCACTTCACTTGCTTACTTTTCCCTCCGAACTTCCACCATTCCACCAGTTATAGATAGTGCGCGTGTAGGAAAACTGTGCTGGGTCTGTGTTCGTAGAAGCTGGACTGCGCGCCACTGGGTTGGTGGAGGAATTTATTTTCGATACTTCGGAATTCGTGGTAACTGGGACTTCTTTGCCATCTTCGCCTAACTCTCCGGAGGTATTCTGTTCACTGTCGAAGGAAATCCGTCAGGCCAAACGATAGGCATGAAGTCATTTAAGGAAGATCAACGAACTGGGCTTGTTTGAACTTTTGCGCCTCGCGCTCTGCGTATGCGGGTTGAAAAACGACATATCCTACGCAAAGAAGATAAGTCCCAATATCTCACAGCAGATGTGTCGACCTTCGTATAAGCTGGACATACCGTTAAGAATACCAAAACCGACTGCTAAAGCAACGGGAACAAGTCCTCGCGGGGCCATGATGAGGGTGGATATTTCAAATCAGACACTGCTGGCTACTGGCGTTGATTGTCGTCTGATAAGCATGCGCATTTATCGGACAACACAAGGCTCAATGATGCGTTTTATTGCTCGTTCTCTTCATACTTTGGAGCATACTATCGTCAATCTTGAGATGAGTTCACGAATTTAGTCCGATATTGGCTTATCTAATCATCTTAAATTGAATGGCCAATCAGCGTGCTTTAAGTTAACTTAATCCCAACGCCAACATCAAGTCGCGTCGACGCGTCTCCCAAACAGGAGTGATCACAATTCGAATATCACCGCATCAACCCACCGCCGAATTTTGGCCATCTTGACGCAGGTTTCAGTCTAACACAGAGATGACTGGATAAAGAGATGGGTTATCGCAAATGGAACAATGGCGGGAGCGTGGTTATGTACCCGACTCGGACGAGGAGGATGAGTTCGAAACCCAAGTTCCAGCTTCGATAAACCCCGTTGCGGCCGAAGATGCTTTCCCAGCTGTCGACCCCCATGGACGAAACCACGATCCTTTTGACGAGGAGGAGGCACTGGAGGACCGAAACGAATCGCAGGTTGATCCTCTGCCAGTGGTGCCCGACGCAAGCCCGCTAGACTTTGCCCTGCAAGAGCTTGAGGAAGATGATCCATTACAGGCCGATACTGGGCTACTTGCTCGTACAGCAAACACGGTTCAAGACTCAAATACTGACCGTTTGCATCTTACTCCTAACAAGGCAACATACCATGATCCTCCGTCCTCTCCAGACGAGTTACACTTTGAGGAGCATTTGCCAGCTCGAATCCCAACCACGCTCATTCTGAGAGCGTCCACAGCGCGGGATAATGGACCTAAGATTAGAAGCCAACACTCCTCTCCCCTTTCCTCGCCCCCGTCATCGATACCCTCGCCATGGTCGCCAAAAACTGTTCGCGTGGGTCAGAGTCAGGACAGGTCTCAGCACAACCAGGACAACCCAAATGAAGAAAGCATTCCTCTCGAAGAGATACCGGACAATATCTTCCCAAGTACCGCTTTACAACATGGCAGGTCGTTGAGACAACGAAATGCCATCCAGCTTCACCCGTACCTACTAGAGAATGCGCAATATCAGAAACTTTTGAAGGCAAGGGGGGTACAACCGGTACGGGTCCGTCTTCCTGACGAGGCACCTCCAAGGGACTCCGATGAAAGTCAGAATCAATCATATCAGGATGAAAACGCTCCTCCTTCGAGTAATAACTTGGGTGCCTCTTTTCAATTTCCGCCGTCCTCTCCAGTGCGTCTAGATCGAATTAATGTGGGACGCACGCCAACGCGTCCGCCCGCGGACCGATTACGATCTCCCGCTAATAAACATAGTGGCAGGAAGTATGGCTCATCAAAAGCTGTGCGGAGCTTTAAAAGCAGTAAAGATTTGCCAAGCACCAAACGTCGCAAAATATCCCACGATAACACAGATAACGTCAGAGCAGACGTTACTTCTGTCCAGGAACAGGTTGCTGCCATTGTCGATAATCTGGAGCCTACTCATCGGTCTCAAGACATTGACATTTTTGATATACCACTGTCACCACCACCTTCTGGTAGTCTTTCCTCAGCACATTCAACTCATGCACCACGGGATCCAAATGAATTCCGCTTCCCCCGTGGAATGACACCGGTCGCCATTGCTACCCCCACCACAGAAACACGACCAAAACCAGATGCTCTTGAGACTCTTTTTGCCGAGCTTCTATCAGAATCAGAGATAGATGAAGCTGCTGAGACTGCCCAGCGTGTTGACTCTGACTCGGCATCAGAATCAACCGAAACAGATTCTGTCGAACTGAGACAGATGAGACGGAAGATCAAGGGTGTACTTCCAGCGTCATGGCTAAGGCTAGATGTTCAAGAAAATTACCGGAGAGCCCAAGAACTCGCAAGAAAGGAGAAACAGAAGGCACTCCATCGTGAGAGAGAAATTGCCAAGGGCGTGGCTCGGAAGATATCAAGAGCAGATAAGGACAGAACCAGAATAGGCAGCTCCAAAGCAACCGCCTTCTTGATATCTGATAGCTCTAGTTCTGATGTCGAGGAAGTTGGGTCTATTAATCCTCCTAACAATGGCGGCACGATCGATAGAAGGCCCAATGCACTGGAAAGACTGTTGATGGGCCCGGATGACGATGGTGATATCCCCGAAGATAATCGCATTGACTACATGCATCCTTCTGCCCCACGTCAACGCAAAAGGTCTTCAGGTCATCGCACGGCACGAGGAGCCAACGGTAGCCGGAGAAAGGATAATGATTCGCTGCCAAGGATATCTCGAGGTTCAAATCCCCAAAGGACACGGCAGGTGAGATTAACAGATACAACGACCAGACAACGCAGGGCAAGCAGGAAAGGATCACAGGCACCACGACTTGGAATTCTGGATGCACCAGATTTGAGAAACGTGCCCTCCAAGGACCAGCCTCAATTTCTCCGAGTTGCCGCCCGGCGCGCCCGCAAACGGCAGGACCATGCTCGGCAAAGTCCAAGTCGTAAATACTTTCGGCTGGGCAATGCGAACGATACCAAAGACATCAACGAAACGTTACGCGAATGGAGAGCTGGGACCATAGCGCCAAATGTCCAGGTTGGGAAATCTTCCGGCCAGAAACGCCGGCTTGCCCAATCAGGGGTTTCAAGACGTCGAAACCCTGTTCCGCTCCAGGACGACGCTGATGACGATCAAACCTTCAATATACCGACGGATGTTCTCCCTAGGCAAGCCCCGCAAGATCACGTCAACAGTAATATTGATGGACGAAGCGAAAGAGATGTCGTTGACTTGACGTCTCACCACGACGATACGGGCTCGTTGCGAACCCGGGCTTCCTCGAGGGTCAAGGTCAAGCAGAGTCGACTTGCACGTCATGGGTTTGCGGTGTCCTCGTTCAAGCGAAATGTACCAAGGCCGGTCGAATTGTATGCTGGATCAAAATCCTCTCTTAACCGTGGAGGCCAGCCTTCTTCCTTTCAGAGAACCCTCTCTGCCCTGAACACAGACTACGGACGTTTGGATAGAAACAGTCGCCTTCCTTTGGCGAGATTCCTTTCTCAGAGCACGCGCTCAACACCTAATCCTACCATGCCAAGCTATCCACTTCCTGTTGCGAGGAACAGAGCGCAGAAATCACCTACAAATGCAAATGTACCGAAGCCCAGGAGGCCAAGAAAACAGAAACCCCGTCATATCGATGCTGAGGCAGTTGAGTATCGCCAGCCGGTGGAGCTTGATTTTAGCACAGCTCAGCCAAGCTCCGTGAAGTCCGTTGATATAGGTGGACTCCGCACCTTAAAGGGCCTCCAAGAAACAGTGCAGGTTAATACCGTTGACTTCGATACAGTTCCTCTTCAGCTTGGGACATACTTCCACGAGTCTACCTTTATTGGAAGTGGTGAATTTTCTCGCTCACTAAGTATTCTGTCCCGCGATTTCGATATGAACTGTGGTCAATCTGTTATCTCACATAGTGGTCGAGTTTATCGATGGAGTACATGGAACGACATTGTATCCTCTGATCTGACAACGCTGCTTGAGAATATTGCCGCAGCTCACCAGGAGACTGCTGCCAGTGTTGACATTTACACTGATCCCTTACCGCATAAGACACGGCTCTTAAGCCTCTACAGATCAATCGTTCTGTATGTGAGTGATAAGCTTAGCTTCAGTGACCCCGTCGACCGCAAGTTATTTGTTGAGAGATGCCTTTCAACTCTTTCGACTGTGTTTGAGGACATTCATGCGCAAAACACAAGTATCCAACGCCCCAAGGCCCTCGAATATTACATTCAAGTCGAGACGTTTAGCCTGGTACTTGCTAATCAAGTCCGACAAATTGCGTCTCATGAACTGGTTGCTGCAAGCAAAGTGCTTGAAGTTGAGAATTTGATGCGCGAAATTGCTACAAGGATTCTTCAAACAACGTTGACTGCGGCTGGAACAACTCGTATTCGCCAGTTCCTTGAAGAAAACAAGCGGCTTGACAAGCGAGAGGCCGGTATCCGGGAGGACCATCCATTTGTGGAAGCTTACCTGGTAACTCATTATATCCTTCAGGGTCTGAATCCATCAACCAGGCGGACAAGGCATGATATTCTCTCCGAGGTGCTGAAGTCGGTGGCGATTCTCCAAGATCCTAGCGACATTCGCGAATCCGAAAACATATGGCGCAGTTTGTTCTCGGTTCTGCCTCTCCATGAGTTCGATCATCAGGGGATCTTTCGACCGGGATTGCGCTTCAGAGAGGATAAAATTCACTGTCTCATAGTCACCCAGCAAGTATCGGCAAGTCTGGATATCTATGCAGCTGGTCACGATAGTCAAACCGCCTTTTTTAACAAATACTTGAAACTGCTGTTCCACCGCTGCTTTAACTTAATAAAGAACTGGGGTTGGCAATCCTGCACACCAATTCTCGAAACACTTTTCGATTATTTTGCGCGGAACCTACTACATAATCTGCAGAACGAGGAGGTATATGGTTCGCCAGCGTTTCTTGACGATTTAGACAGGTCCCCATCACTTGAAATTGAGCCGAGAGACACCTGTTTCCATGTTTTCCTCAAAATTGTTGCAACTGGTTTACGCTGCATGGCTGCAAAACAGGACAAAAAGAAGATCAGGAACATTGCCTGGCGATTATTACCAAATCACGGTCGCGTATATCCAAAGGAGCAATCACTGCGTCAAGAAGACTTGAATGCCTTGCGAAACCACCATGATCTCCTGTGTACGCTTTACTGGGTCGTTCCAGATGGCTATCGGCCGCGCTTGGACGTTATCCGACAGCTAGTGCATCCGGCAACCTCGCATAAAGAGGCTTGCAGCATAAATATTCATTCCTGGTCAAGGCTGGTCAAGTTCAAGTTGTCAACGAACGAGGATGTCTCAGATCTCGTGGACTTCGCGAATTGGCATGGAGACTTTACTGTGGAAATGTTGAAGCAGCACTCACTCGCCAAAACCGAGTTAGAAAACGCAGACATCCCAGCTTCCACATTTGCTCGCCAATCGGTTGAGAGTGCGATCACCAGAAACCAGAGACAGATAGAATCTCTCATTAAGAGTGCTTTAGACGGCATGAAACAGGCCCTCAAAACGGCCACGAGTATGTCACAAGCTATGGTCTTGATGGAGAAATTGCCCATCGAAAGGCTCTTGGGGCTGTTTAATCCATCTGTCAAGCGGTTGAACGGAGTCGTGTGTCAAACCTTGGACCTGCTAAGGACCTATGCAGCGATTGATGGGCGGCAGGGTACCAAGTCTCAATCGTCAATCGATACTAGCGAAGATAGTCAAGATTACGGTGATTGGACAGGATTTGCGGAGATATATGATCAACAGATGGACGACTTAGACCCTGCAATCACCTTCGCAGACAGCACTCTTCGATCCGCGCTCTCTCGATTCATATCACGCGTCTTTGGGGAGGATCAGACACCCGATGACAACGTACTTACAAATGCAATAGAGACTTGGATGGGAGTCGCGCATATGCTTGTCAAACACCGGTTACGGCAATGGAGCAGTTACCTTAACCCCTACGATGGAGATTCTTGGGCATCCTTGCGGACAACTGATCAGACAAGGCGGTTTATGCCATACTTCCTTGCTTGCCTCATTGATCAAGGTCCTAGCGCACTTTCTGATAGCAGGGCTCGAATTCTAAACAATTGGGTCGAATCTCTAGTGGAACGGGGCTCCATGCTGAAATTTCAGCACAAACTAACCACGGCAATCCTTAATCACGGCCACAAGGATCCTTTACTGAACAATCTGCCATTCTCGGTTGACAAAGTGAGCGGACAATACGACATATCGCTAGATGAGTTTTGTCAACGAAGACTGTCACTCATCTCAAGCCTGCTTTCGAACATGCGGGAGCACCTGACGGAGCTGGAAGAATTGGGTCAGACGGACATGGATATGAGCACTGAATACTGCGAGATTATCAAAACGCTGATGGCGACAATGCGCCGAAATTATGAAGAACTGGGTAGTCCTAACGGTCCTGTTCATGGCTCTTATGTGGACTTTGTTCATCGAGTGGTTGAGTTCCTGCAACAACACTCTCAGGCGATATGCCCGATCGACGAGTTCTTCATGAATCCAAGCACATTCCCACTCCCCGCCTCTGATCCCACGTATGTGGTAGCGAGAATGAAAAGTTATGGTGTTCGGTTGAATGTTGTCAAGATCGCGAAACAGCTTGTTATGTTCGTTCAGAATGTCTCTGAGAGAGCTGCCGTAGATGGCCACCAAGCTTATCTCGTGGATCAATTTTGGAAAGCAATGGTTCACACCTACAGTGACAAGGATTATCAACAACCATATCTCCGTTCCTTTTTACTGCAATGCGTCTTCCCGGCATATGTGGGGAGCGCGTTCAGCAGTCCCGTTGGCTGGATTCTGGTGCGGCCATTATTACAAGCAACGACACGTATGTTTATGGACCTGATATTGAATGTGAACACTGCGAAGGAGGAGAATATTGCTCTTGTCGTGGCGCCCATGCTCACTTATTTTGAGTCTGTGGACCAGTCTCTCCGACTCCTGACTGATCATCCGGGTTTACTTGAGGAACCATCAGTTCTTCTCACGCTCACTTCATTTCTGGAGACTATCATCGCTGCTCTCCCATTCATCGACTACACTTATCAGATTTCAGACAATGCAACCCCGCTAGTGTCATACGTGGAGTACTTCAGGCAGTTCACTCTCTTCGCGGTATCTTCACTCTTCGACCCATCTGCTGCCCGTGCACCCGACGCCATTGAACTAGATCCCCACCACTCATCTACTACACCAGCGTTTTTCGCAGGTATTCGAGATTACGCGAACAGACAACTGCAAACGTGGCTGAAGAACGATTGGTCGGTGCACGATGGGCAGTATTTTGTACGGAGAGGAATGCAGAGTAAGAGAATTGCTGTTGATGAGGCGTGTTTAGGTGAATATGCTGCTCGGATAGGGTTCGTGACGACGGTGGAGGCGTTTTTTGGAGCGCTGGACGGACTGAGTACGTTTTCGTTGATTGAGTGTTAGCTTTATTTATGGGACCAACCAGCCTGGAGGGTAGAAGCCGGCCATGGGTGTGAATATTGCTTTTGTCATTGTATTTACTGACACGAATTGGATATGACTGATGATGACCTTCATAGTTATGCTTGGGGCTGATTGTTCAAGATGGATCCTTCTTCAAGGATCTCTACTCCAACTAGATATTAATTATTACATTGCTCTGTGGACCTCGATTTTGGCAAGAAGGTTAAGCACGTTCATTCGAGTTGGGTTCAATGAAAACAGGACACAAGCTCATGATTTAATTAGTATTGACAGTTGATGCCACTCCCATATAACTAGCATATTTCAAGGCTACCAGAAGAATATCCATTGGTCCCAATTCCCGAGTAAATTCCCGTAACAAGCTTCGTAGACAGCCGAAACACCAAGGAATGACCCTGTGCGAAAGCAACAAGAGATTACGTCTAGCAGTCCATTCGAAAGATTGTGACAGAAGAGGTAGCAGAGGACTGTCACCTTCACTCTGCTCAATAGAAAGTGAGGTAGTGCATACCAGCACCGAGAAAACCAGAGGTGACCAGAAACAGCCAGGTCATACTTCAAAGAAAGAATATATTATACAACTCGCATCGTTAACCAAGCCACGCAGAAGAAAAGAATGGTAATAAGAATAGACCCACTGCAAACTAGTAGCGAACGGAGCTATGAGCCCTTCTGGTTTCCAGATCTACTCCCCTCTGCAGGTGCTTCTCCAGTGGGTGAGGAAACGGTGCTCTGGCTATGCCCTCGGATATGAAAGCGATGTCCTGGATGCGCAGTCGCAAAACCTAGCACTTTCTTCACTGCACCGGTGACATTCGAACTTATCGATTTTCTCCGGCTCGTGGGTTCTCCGCCTAATGGTGCTGGTGGAGCAGCTGGCGGAGTTGGTCGACTGCTCGATTCAGCCTGCGGCTGTGGTTTTCTCTTCTTGATCACGGGGACGTCCTTTGATACTGTGGGTTTGGGGGGCCATTGTCCTTCTCGTTTCCAGCCTTGAACCAGTGCTCGTGTCATGTGTAATAGGTTGACGGGGACAGCGGGTGTGTTTCCTTCTACTACTAATTTGTTGTAGATGGCGGGGTAGTTGGCTGGTGTGGTGTAGGCGCGGAAGGGATTAGAATTGGGGAGTATAGGTGGAGGTATAGGAATGAGAGGTTCTCCAGTATCTCTCGAAAGGTCTGCCTGTGGAACGGTTACGGTGCCTTTGGTTGTGGCATCGTTTAGTGCGGGATGCGCCGGCGGCAGCTGTGTAGAGGTCGCATCTGTAATGGCACTGGTAACCGATTCGGCTGAAAGAGGATGAAGAGATATTGGTTCCGCTGGTTCCATATCCTCTGTCGCATGACTGCTCCCACCTGCACTCTCGTCACTGCTCGTTCGTGCCTTGGAGGTACTCTCAGTCTCAGTCTTCTTCAGAGAAGGGACTCTGGCCCCCGTCCATGCATCCCGCCTCTGAATCCATAGCCGCAGACCATTATTCCACTCCATCTCATCCTCAATCAACTTGCGCCTCTTGCGCCTTCTCTCAAGCATCGCATCCTGGACCGCATCAGGACATTCAAACCGATATGGATCGCTCCCGTTGTCCCTAGCATTCCGCTCAGCCTCTAGATCTGAAGTAGAGCTATCTTCGTCGCGCAATCTCCATTCCAGCACATCTCTGTCTTTTGAAATTTGCGACGGTGATACCATATCCGAGGAAGCCGAGGAGGACGAAGACAGCGCTGACGAGGCTGTTGCTGGGTCAAATGACCAATCATTGCGCACGACCTGGAGAAGGTAGCGTTTCGCATCTCTGCAAGACTTCTCGCGAGCTTCTTTTGAAGTTTCAATAGCAGCTGCGCTCTCAGCTGCGCGTGGCCTTCGATGCAACGACGCGAAGAGAGTGGGATGATGCGGGTGGGATGAGGATTCGGGATTATGGCGGGGGCGGTCCATTTTTCCCCAGACACTGCGATAACAAGCTGTGCGGGAGACTAGCTGATTGATGACCTCTGATAACTATTAAAATATATGAGAAATATAGGTGGAAAAATAAGAAGAAACATAGGCAGATGCGGAGAAAAGTAGAAAGCAAGCCACAAGCTCTGGCGCCAAGTCAGCTGCGTGTGCTCCGTAACTGGAGTTGGCGGAACGCTCTCGGGAGCTAAATCGGGAGCAGCGGAGGCAAAAGCGGCACTCAGTCCGCAGCAGAAGAATGAGCTTTAGCATACGGATGTGCTTTTAACAACTTGCCCATATATAAGAATGTTATATCCTCAAGATTTTGCCAATGTTGTCTCGTTTGCTATTTGTTTCCTTGCTGGTCGTTTGCCGTACAATTGAGCCGCAACTGACGATATCCATGTCTGAATGCTATTGAAAAGGCCATCGAATTCCTGAAGAAAGATAAACCCATTAGCTCCACCAGGGTATCGCAGTGATTCATTAACAAGCAACTTCAAGGCCTAGAAATACATGTCTATCATTCAGATAATATTACAATCTATAACAAATCCGGAACAGCTAAGCCCATGCGCCTTCGTGTAGATGCCCAGTCTCAAGTTTTCCAGACCACAATCGAGAAAAACGCCAGCCTAGGAACCCATCATTGTCGAACACGGCCTGTATCTGTTGTTGGCTCAGGTTCTCCTGGCGGAGTAAAACCCAAACCGGCAGCCTTCTTTCGCCGTCCTTTGCGATCGCCATACTTTTCGTCGAACTTTCTGATCGCCGTGAGGGACGACATGTCTTCGCTGATAGAGGCGCTGATCTCTTCCATTGCGCGGTCGAAATGGTGAGGTCGCAAGATACGCCGTTCAGGGTATTTGTAGGGCTCTTCGCCTTTGTGTTTTGCAGCGGCGTCGTATTCTTCTCTCACGCATGCCAATGCAGCGGCGACGGACATGTTTTTGAGATCTGAGCCCGAGTAGAAAGGAGTACGGCTGGCTATGTTCTCCAAATCTACAGACTCATCCAAAGTCTCTTCTTTAAGGTGAATCTTGAGAATCTCAAGGCGGTCTTTTTCCGTCGGGAGATCAACCAGAAGTCGTCGAGGAAGACGTCGGAGGACTGCATCATCCAAATCAAATGGTCTGTTTGTGGCGACCATGATGAAAGCTGAAGATTCGTTCATGCCGTCCCATTCTCGTAGAAACTGGTTGATAAGCTCACGGTGCGAGGTGCGGCTGCTTGCGCCAGTCCGGGAACAGAAGATGGCATCCGCTTCGTCGATAAATACAACACAAGGGCTGAGCTTTTTGGCAAGGGTGAAAATGGCCTTGACGTTCTTCTCACCCTCACCCACGTACATGTCGTAAACTTCGGATCCGCTGACCTCGAGGACGGTGGCACCGCTCTCACGGGCGACAGCCTTTGCTAGGAGAGTCTTTCCTGTTCCCGGAGGACCGTATAGTAGTAAGCCTGGAATCTTGTCCGTGGAGAGCACACCGTATGTAAAGGCCTCCGGACGAACAAGAGATAGAGAGGTCAAGGTCTTCAAAGCCTCGATCGTTTCAGCCGGCACATGAACATCCGCAAAAGTGGTGCGTATGCTTTCCGCGTCGACGACTCCGTTGAGCAGCTTTTCTTCGTGCGAATTGCACTTAAATTTTGATTTATTGAGCCGGTGTTTATTTTGATGTTTCTCCGGTTTGGTCTTCACATGCTTATCGCCCATCCATTCGCATTTGACCTGATCGCTCTTCTCAAACAACTCAATGGCCTGCTGGACGTGTCGAAGCTCGATGGTTTCTGGGTTTTCGGCACATCCCAGAGCTAGAGTCGCAATTCGATGAACAAGCTGCATGGGCCAATATTCAGCATCGAGGCCTGATGTTTGGATCATAGAACTCTCTAGCGGCCATGCTCGATGGCTCAAGATGCTATTCTCAGGTAGAGTCGATTGCTTCAATCTCATTTTGAGCATGTTTTGCAAGTGGCGGATGTTTATTTCCAGAGTTCGTCGCTTCGAGTCCTCTGCAAAAATGGTCGCGGCGTTACTGGAGTCCATAGCGGGTGTCACAAAAATCGTCGTCGAATACCTGTCATAGTCCCTGGGTATCAGTTTGGGGAACGATTTCCCTGCAGATCTATTCTCCTCTGCAGCGGAAACTGTGCCAATCACCACAACCTTCTGCCCCTTTCGTCTCCTTGCTTGAACCGCGCTGTGGAGGGATGACAAGAAGGATGAACCGCCAGATGTGCTCAAGATGTCTCTGTAATCCTGGATTTGAATCAGCAAAGTTTCGTATTTCTCAGTCGCGCTTGGAGCATCGGCTTCTGGTGTCTTAGTTAGCTCTTCTCCGGTTGCAGCAGCGTCTGGATCTTTCCGTGATATTGATAGAAGTTTGTTCACAACTCGAAGAGACTGCGAATCCACCTCCAACTCCGACTCTCCCCCGCCCTGCATTCCATGTGGTATAACCACCTTGGCAATGCCAATGGAACCGCGTCCGCCGAGTAAACTCTGTAGTATTGACGAGCTCAGGGTTCCGGAAACCTTCATTCCGGAGCTGCGTCT
Source organism: Aphanoascus verrucosus (assembly GCA_014839905.1). Lineage (NCBI taxonomy): Eukaryota > Fungi > Ascomycota > Eurotiomycetes > Onygenales > Onygenaceae > Aphanoascus > Aphanoascus verrucosus. Next base: position 123,624 of record JACRYM010000019.1, on the reverse strand, counting down.
TCGGTCTTCTAATTCATTTTCCTCGTCCATGTCTTCTTCATCGTATTCTTCTCCCTCTTCTTCAGCTTCTCTTGGAGAGGATTTTCTTGCGGGATGGTATACATCATATCCCATTGATGCCATTAAACTTGTAGGGGCGTCTTCTTCCTGTTCTTGCTCAGCGTAGAGTTCCGCAATATCCTGAGCATTCAGTGTTATCACATGAGTGTCTAAGCTGCGAGCAATCTTCTTTACTACCGCATCGAGAAACAGAATTCCACCTTCACCAGGGTACTGCAGGACTAAATGAGCTTTCTTCGCGGATGGTTCATCGGCGTAGCGAGCTGCGGGCAGCGTCAAGCCTGCTTGGATGGCAGCACGGATCTCATTCCAAACCTCCTCACTTATCATATAACGGTATTCTGCCGCCGTTGGGTCTCCAGAGTTTTTCCCTTCACCACCTTCACCTCCTTCACCACCTTGTGTAACGCCTTCGACCGGTTTCTCCATGTCCTGATCGACTTGGCCAATTCCAACACCGTGTGGAGGTTCATGCAGAGTATTTGCCAGCTTCTTGGACAAAACGATATTGCGCTCCTGAAACCATGATGGTATGATTGCGGCGGGGGTAGATCTCTCGAGGGCTTTCCGGTTTCTCATAGCTCTACGGGCTGCAGAGCCATAGTGACTGGACTTTTTCTTTGAACCTGCTTTGATAGCTTCCGAGCACCCCTTCGAGTCTATGGATTTCGAAGACGGCGCATTGTGCTGGTTGTCCGGTGCGCCCTGAGGCTCAGCTTCGCTTTTCGAAACATTATCGCTTGCAGGAATATCGGGAGCCCCTTGGGGATCCCCACTGGACGTCCTCGAGGGCCGCGACGTCTGGAATTCACGGATCAATCTCGAACAGGGCCGGCGAACAGCGCGGAATCGGCTTTGCTGAAGTTGGCGCAATTGAAGCCGTGCGCATTGCATGGTGCAGCCAGGGCAGAATAGGGATTACTGCCGCTGGGCTATAGATGTATCACTCTGGGATTGACGCGAAGGACACATGCGTCTCGGCTCAACACAGAGCTTCTTGAGGTGACAGTTTGATAGCCGGATGTCAAAGAACTTTTTGTTTGCCTTCGGGATTGATAAATGGATAATTAGATAAGCAATTTTAACGGGGAAACATTCACCCGGGCATAAATAATTTGCCCACCTTGTCTTTATGGCGCCCCGGAGTTATGTTACGGGCCACGTGCATCCAAATGTGCCATTGGCGCATTGTATATCTAGAAAGTACATACTCTCGGGCAGCATGCAACCGATCACGACTTGCGAATTTCCCACAGCTGTAAACTCCCTATTGAAGTGGAAACGATAGATCACACGAGAATTGGTGCACTTCGACTCTGGGTTTAGGCCTACGGAGCCCAGCTAAAAAACATTACATACTCTGGATATCAGGGCACTGTACGGAGTACTCTACATACTAAGCAGGGTTGAGGAACAAGTGTGCCACATTCTAACGAGTTGGAAGCCGCAGATTCTGCTGCCTTGCATACTTGCGCTCAATGACGAGTCAACCCCCTCTCCACACGCCAACTAAAAACGATCGTTGATTCCCACGAGACAAGCGGTTGGAAAAGACCATGAAAGATGAAGTCCAGATGCCAAGACCAGTGTTATTACATAAGCCGCGCTCAATCCAGCCAAATAAGCGAGCCAAGCATTGGGGAGCCGCGGGTTTGCTGAGTCATTTTCCACGTGACGCGCTGGCTGGATCCGGGCTAGTTCCACATCTCACGACGTCCCATCGACGGCGTTTTCGCGGTGGTCAAAGGGCTCGACATGCACGCATTCCATCGCTTCCGTCCTCGATACCCTCTCACCCTGACTCTTTTCTATCGGGAATCGCGTACTCGAATGTTGCTTTCTTCTGGATGGTTGCGTCTTGTCGATTTTAATTACTAAGAGGTATATTTGGGCCGCTCCGTTTCTCCTGCCCCTCACATCTTCCCTTTGTTGTACCAGCCTTTTGATCACGGAGTGGCACTGGAGGGTTCCGCTGACATCGAACGCGAAGCTTTCCTCGGCCTTGTAGGCTGGAGTGAAGAGCGCTTTTCGTCTCATGCTCGACGGTTACTTTGCTTCGAACTGCGATATCGGCGAAGACAGATTGTTCATCAGTCGCGCCCTGATCCACGTCCGCGGTCGGGAGTCTCTGGACTCATCGCCTATTTTCACGCCACTCATCCGGCAAATCGGCTGCCCGGAATTCTTTATATACCACAGAATCGCGAGGTCAACCAACTAAATACACAGAAATGATGATGGCGCAGCCATTTCCCGCCCATCAAGTTGGCATGCACCACCCTGGGTTGGCTCCGGGGCACCCAATGGCTCCGGGCCAGCATCCGAACGCGGCGCACCTTGCTGCACAACCTCCAGGAGCGGGAATGGTTCAACAGATGCATCCGGGAGTTTCTGCACCTGGAGGTCAGCAAGGCAATCAAGGGGCTCCCATGGCCGGGGGGATGGCGCAAGTGGTTGGCACAACTGGACCTGGTGGGCCTGGACCAAGCGCCCATGCGTTATCTCACTTGGGCCCTGCTCATTCCCATCAATTATTTCAGCACGCTCAGCTAGCGCAGAACTGTAAGTCGGCTCTTAGGTTCTCTTCTACCTTCAGATCGCGTTTTGGGCGTATCTAGGTTTATGCCCTGGTGTGACGGGAGGCGTAGGAAAAAAGAAAAGGCTTGAATACTAATCTGTCCGTTTCGATAACACAGATGCGAATAATCCCCAACTTCTTCAGCAGCAACAGCACTTACAACAACAGCAGTTTATACGTCAGCGTCAACAACACCACATTATACTTCAACAACAGCAGCAGCAGCAACAACAGCAACAGCAACAACAGCAGCAACACGGTGGTATCCCGGCTTCTTTACCCAATGGCACTCCCACAGTTAGCGCTGCGCACATGGCTGCTGTTCAGGCCGGCAATCCCAATATGCGGCAAGTCAACATTCCTCCTCATATTCAACAACACCTCCATGCCCAAGGCCAGCACGCACAATCTCAAGCATTGCAACAACAGCAGCAGCAGCAACAACAGCAACAACACCTCTTCGCCATGCATATGGCCGCTCAGCAAGCAAACAACGCCACCCAACAAGGCCAGCAACCGCCCCAGCAGAGACCTGGAGCTCAAGCGCAGCCGATTCATGATAATCAAGGCGTCGCTCAACACCCTCAAGTCCCTCCGACAACTCAGGGAAGTAACACTCCTTCACAGCCTCAACCCAACCAAGTGCAACTTCCTCCGTCATCCCAACCGCCCCAGCAAACTCCGCAACCACAGACCCAACGAGGGCAAACTCCGCAGAATCAACCAACACCTCAGCAACCACAACAACCACAAATGTCCGCTCAAGAAGCGCAGATGAGAGCCCAACAGCAAGGTGCCGGCTCGACGATGATGATACCCCCCCGAATGCCTAACGTGAAGAAATCTTTCATGTTTCGATTACTTTCTTTCGCTGAACAGTTAAGCGCCTATTCGGTACGTACACCTGGTACGCTCTCGATGATCTTCATAGTTAACCAAAGTTCCTATTAGAATCGGAACCCCGCTCAAGGACTAGCATACTGGCAATCGTTTGTTGACCAGTTTTACTCCCCAGCTGGCGTATTACGACAAGGAGTTTGGAATGCACAACGTGGTTCGAAGCAGTTTGAGATATCAACACCCGCTCTCGCTCGGTATTATTGGACCCAATTCAATAGCGGCATCAGGCAAATACAGATGATTGTCGAAGCCGCAGTGGAAAAGGATCTACCGACTGGTGGACAGGTGGTTGAAAGCCAAAGGACCTTTTTCGTTTACTGGTTCGATAATGGGTGCCAGGTGAGTTATTACCTTTGGGTATCGAGACCTGGCAACTAGTTCCTAACAGTGTTCCAGCTCGTTTCGCGTGGTGCCATCAAAGTACATTTCAATGCGAACGGCCAAATTGATCTTTTTGATATTGGCACAAACGGACATACAGAATATGTTCCTCGAAACTTACTCCAATTCCCAGAATCTCCAGAACAAAAGCAAAGTCCCAAAGTTGGTAAAGCAGTTAACAAAAGGCTTCAGCAAAAGTCCGCACCACCACCAAGTATTTCCATCCCAGACTCGATGGTGACGGATGACGGAGTTCCTGTGGCAGTAATGCGATTTTTGGAGGTATGATCTAACTAATCGTTCTCTACTACTTCAGCGAAGCATGCTAAATGTTGCCTTATAGGTCGCTGAGATTATTTCCCAAATGCAGTACCTTTTTCAATATTCACTGCAACACCCACATCTCTCCCCTCCCGAAGCTCTCAGGCAGCTGGTGGCTACTTATCCACATCAACAAAATGCAATGCATATGGGCTTCAATCAAGGGAATCCAATGCAACAGAGCCACATCCAACGCACTCCGAGTCTAAACGGCCCTAATCAGTTCGCCTCACCAGCTATGGCGCATTTGGGCATCCCTGGCGTGCAAGGATCTCCACACCTGGGAGGTTCTGCCCACACACCCAGCCCGGCGCAAAACCCGATCGCGGGGCCAGTTGCTATGGCCGCCCAGCAAAGCCACCAAGGCACTAACACGAGTGCAAGTCAAGGAACCAGCGCCAACACAAGCCCGAATGTCAGCAATAAACGCCGACGCGCGAGTACCATTAAGATGGAAGCTGATGAAGCCGGTGCGGTAGAAGTCAACGGTGCCGGCCCGGTTAATCCGGTAAAAGTGAAGGCGAGTCCGCGAGTAGGGGGCAAGAGACAAAAAGGGACAAGCTGATATCGGCCTGTGCCGACCTTTACGTCCACGCGAGCTTTTGCCGTACTGCCCAACTGTCCAACATCGACAGCGCCTATCTTCGGCGCTCTTCTTTCTCTCAACAACATTGTCATACCTTTAAGGCGTTCTTCCCATTCATCACGGGTTAACATCACGGAACATCACGGCTTTTATTCTTGTTCTGGTGTGGCGCTATTCCCTTGATAAACTTTATGATCGGAATGCTCTTTTGAGGAGTTTTTCTGTGGTTCATTTTCTTTCCATATAGGTGTCCTGGAGTTGGGTTCGCGCTTTTGACGCGGTTTCAGACTCATCGTTATGTTTTGAACGGAATTTTTCTTTTTCGTTTGCCTTTCCGGAGTCGATTGGCTGTAACTAATGGGCGTGGTAAGGGGATTTGTGCGAGCTGTTGAATTGTTGTCGCGACTTCTGAAGGATACCATTATTACCCCAATCCGTGCTCTTCCGCTACGGAATGATTGTATTTGACCATGCTTTGATCTGCGAGTTCTTCCTTGATGAATTCCCATTGCTGTTTTGTTCTCTTTGCGATATATTTGTGTGTGGGTTGCATCTCTCTGAAGTATATCCGCTCAGCCATTTCTACGTCTGGTATCTGGACAGAGCACTTATTTAATGTCCATGTTGAAGGTCTGTGTGCATTTTGGTCAGCGTCGTTTCGTGCTCAGCCCGCCAATTAGTGTACTGTACTTGCTTATACTCCGTACACCGTCTGCTGCTGTTCATCTCTTCTTTCTCCCTGCGTTTCGGTTTCGAGATACACACTCGAGATACACTCTGTGCGTTTCCGCTTCCTACAGCAATGGAACCCAATTTGAGCGATTCCGACTCTGCCTCGTGGGCGTTTGTAAGATAGTATCTTCGACATCGTTTGCATACTTCGGGCGAATATTTACCATGCCACAGACATGGGATGACTTTCTGAATTATAAGAATACCGATAGCATGACCAGGCCCATCTTAGCATGGCTTCTTATCGACAGCTAAGAGACAGGCAACGTGCAATGTATGACGATGGGATTAGAACAGGCTTGAATAAGCTCGGCGATCCTGCCTGCACTCCGTAGAGCTTCGACCCTGGAAGCGCCTTTCCGTTACCCCGCCACGACTGATCTCACGCAGTCTTCTTCTTGTCCACGCAATAAATACTTCCTTTCCCTCAAGAGAATTTACACAGAATCAATATCTGACTTACTACAATGGCTGCTCCTCACTCACACTCCCACTCGCATTCTCACTCCCACCATGATGCCGTTCCTCATGACCACACGCACGAGATTCTCGACGGCCCGGGCTCCTATCTCAGCCGGGAGATGCCCATTGTTGACGGACGTGATTGGAATGACAGAGCATTTACCATTGGGATTGGAGGGTATGTGCATGTTCTCCATCGAAAAACGACGTTGGGGATGTTCTAGCACAGGAGACATGTTTTTGGAATGGTGACGAATGCTGTAAAATCGACCTTTTGGAGATACTTGTGAGAACAGGGCATGCAGGCTAACAGCTAGATATTGATATTCCAATTAAGACCAGTTGGATCTGGCAAGACGGCTTTAATGTTGCAGCTCTGCTTGGCCCTGCGGGACACCTACAACATCGCTGCGGTGACGAATGACATCTTTACGAGGTACGGAGTTCCTAGTCACGTACTCCATCCCTTCACTGCTCCATTATTCCTCTTCCCTGCAGATCAACGCTTAGGCCGCTTGGCTTGATGAGCTTGTTCTTCCTGCTAACACAACGAACGCAGGGAAGATGCCGAGTTCCTGACCCGCAATAAAGCCCTCTCCCCGGAACGCATTCGTGCCATCGAGACCGGCGGCTGTCCGCATGCGGCGGTCCGTGAGGATATCAGTGCAAACCTCCTTGCCCTCCAGCAACTGCAGCGCAAATTCCAGACGGATCTCCTCCTGATCGAGTCCGGCGGTGATAACCTTGCGGCGAATTATTCCCGTGAACTTGCAGATTATATTATTTATGTCATTGATGTCGCTGGTGGTGACAAGATTCCGCGAAAGGGCGGCCCCGGAATCACGGGAAGTGATCTGCTGGTGGTGAATAAGGTTGATTTGGCAGAAGCAGTGGGAGCTGATTTAGGTGTTATGGAGAGGGACGCGGCGAAGATGAGAGAGGGTGGCCCGACGATTTTTGCTGAGGTGAAGAATGGAAAAGGGGTGGAGCACATTGTGAACTTGATCGTGAGCGCGTGGAAGACGACCGGGGCGTATGAATTGAGTCTTGCGAGGTGGAAGAATGGCGCTCCAAGGGGCTCTGGACCAGTGTAAAGAATGCAGCTCGACGCATTCTTCGTTTTTATTGAATAGTCTCGGTATGATATCCTCGAAGCTGCTTGCTGCGCAGAGACAATAATAAATAGAAAGCTGAAAGTTGACATATTCGTTGTGGCAGCAGTCCCCTATATAAATCGGTAACGCCAACCCCTAACTGATCCAATGCTGTACATTATCATGAAATCTTCATGGGTATAATGATGAAAACAATATTTCGCCTGAATGCACTTTTCAATGCATCTCCTGTCCCGGAGCGTGCAGCTTATTTTTTGACGAATCTCGCTAAAGCAGGGCCCAATTCTTCTCTTTCGCGGCGCATTCTCTCCTGAACCCTTGAATTTTGCTCCTTTCTTAGAGTCTCTGCCTTCAGTTTCTTTTCATCAATCACGTTCTTGGATCCTCTCTTCCGGAGATATCGCCGTAAGGCACTGTTCCGTCCACGTCCGCGATTCTTCAACTTCTCGATGGGATCTTCGTGCTTTGCTTCAAGATTCCGTTCCTCCCGTTTCATCCTATCGCTGACCAAGTCCAGACTGCCAACGAAATCGGAGTTGAGAGAGATCATTTCCGGTTGAAGTTTTGTCAAGAGTGCCCTTACTTCGCCTTCTTGTCTCTGCTTCACGTTTTCGTATGGGTTGGCTTCGGATGCGTCGAAGTTGGCTTCACCAGCACCTGGAACGATGAGACTAGAGAACCCCTGATTATGCGCGACGCCAAGTATATCCTCATACGGACACCATCGGACATTTTCGATACGTTGTCCATCACCGCCCCAAGCCATGTAGGGGCTTTGCACCTTTTGCTCACTGGCCTCCGCAGCGTCGAAGAGCCCCTTCCAGACGCTCACCTTCGTTCCCCAACCGACTGCCGTCAAACCACGGTCACTTATTGATACCGTCGATCCGGGCTGGTGGACGGAATAGTTGTGCACTTCTTTGAACATTCGAATATCCCATATCGCCATTCTCATGTCTTGGCCTGTGGATACCATGTACCGACCCTGACGGTCGACGGCAAGTGACCGCACGGGACCCCGGTGACAGAGTGCTTTGACCAAGGGTGTTGTCGAGTTGGGGGACCAGAGAGTTACGGTGCCGTTTTGGTGTCCGACGTGGAGAATTGCGTTGTAAGGGTTTTGGCAGAGAGAGGTAGGTGACCCTTGTCGTGTTGGGAGTTCAGCGACTAGTTGTCCGGTCGAGGTATCTGTGTATTTTAGGTAACCGCTCGTAGCCTAAACACAACAATCAGTGACAAATCTTCAGTAGATCCCGGCGGTTTTCACTTACGGCGCTGGCAAGAAGAAAATGGTATGGCAAGAATTCCAGATGTGTCGCTTCAACATGCTTATCCAGGCAGTGTAGCTCTACACCGTTATGATCGTAGATATAAACATATCTTTTCTGCGCAACAGCGAAGAACATCTCGTTATGCAACCATCTCGCATCCCTGACGGTCTCTCCAAGTTGAAGTTCGCATCCCAGTTTGCCATCTCGCCAGTTCATCGTCGCAACATGGCCCTTTCGTCCTGCTAGTAAAAGCATCTTGCCATTTCTCGTGTAGTCTGCCCGGTATGGTCCCAGCTCCTCCAACTTGAGGTCAAACCCCTTTTTCGCCGTTTCAATTCCCACATTCTCTTTTATCTCATCCTGGCGAACTTTGTACGTCCGTTCAAGCTCCCCTTCCGGTTCTAAAAAGCCACCTTCGTGCTCTAATAGGATCTCCGCATCTTTTGCCTTCAGGGTCGCATCTTTGTATTTGTGTTCGAGGGACTTTATCTGAGACCGTAGCTTCTTGTCCTTTATACTCTTGATATTCACTTTCTTCCCTCGTCCATATTGTTTCTGGGCTTCCGCAAGTCGGAGTTTCGCTTCGCGAGCTTCGGCGCTGAGGTGGTCTTGACGGCGTTGTGTGGGATTCGGTGGACGCGCAGTTTCGACCTCCATAGCGAATAAGACGTGCAATATCTCGAGCGGCGCTGCTGTGAATTGTTTTCCGTCGAAGTCGTTCGGAGTCGGATTCTCGATGCAGCTCAAAGCGGAAATTTAATGCCAAGATTTCACGCACTTTAGCTTATCGCACACTGGGCGGCGCGATAAGCTTTTTCAACCCACGACAATTATTTTCGGGCTGCACTCCGCATCTCGACGAGGAACAAGACGGAAGCTCTAGGACTACTGGACGATATACTTGACTGACTATCAATCTGGCAACTCTTCCCTTTCGCTTTAAAGGGTCAAGCGGCTCCAACATGGCGCCCATGGCTGTCCCGACCCAGCATCATCACCGCAGCACCACGAAGCATGCGAACAAGGTCTTTAAGTCGAAGCATTCGACGAAAGGGGCCTTGAAGGATCTGTACAAAGGTACCACAGTCTGCTTTTTCTTATCATTGATTCCTGTGATGATGTACTGATATGCGGTGTGATAGGCAAAGTTGAACTTCGAGAAAAAGGCGTGCGGAAACCAGCCCACCAACAGATGATGTCAAAACTCGAACGAAGAAACCAAGCACGGCAGAAGCAAAGAATAAAGCGCCAGGTCAAAGCGGAAGCTACATCCGTATTTGCCGGTCAGAATGGTGCTCCGAGACACGTTGCTATCGTGCCCGTCTCCAGTGGGGTCAATACGGACACTGCAATCTCGCAGTTCAATCAGAGCGTGGAAATCTCAGAGAGCAACGTGAATAGCGGTTTATGTCGGGTGCGGATCGATAGATTCAAGCAAAATGTGCTTTACATCCCGGCTGATGGGAGCCTGATCGGTGCGCTGGACGTTTGTCGGTTGGCAGATTTTGTGGTTTTTGTCTTATCGACGGACGAAACTTTGGACGAGGACGCTGAACTTCTTTTTCGATCTGTAGAAGGCCAAGGAATCTCCAACGTCATTGTGGTTGTCCAGGTATGGCTTTTGTCATCATTGTTACTCGTCTCATCTTCTAACCCGTGTGTACTTAGGGGTTGGAACAAGTGAATCCGCCGAAGAAGCGATCACAAATTCTCTCATCCTTGAAATCGGCCGTTAATCGTTTCTTCCCTACAGTGGAAAAAGTCCACTCTCTTGATTCAAGACAAGAATGCTCAAATGTCGTGAGAGGCATATGCACTGCAACGCCAAAAGGCATACATTGGCGAGAGGATCGAAGTTGGATGCTCATTGAGGATATACAGTGGCCAGAAACAGCGGACGAGATTGGACAGGTTTCCGTCACAGGAGTTGTTCGTGGAAAGGGTTTAAAAGCTGACCGCTTGGTTCACATTCCTGGCTGGGGAGACTACGCGATATCATCAATCATTGATGCACCTCTATCCTCTAAACATAAGAAAGATGACTCTATGAATGTGGACGATGACAGCACGCCGCAGGTTCTGGATGAACCCACAGCCGATGCAGATGATCTTGCTGTGGTGGCACCCGAAGATGTGTTCATGGATGATGAAATGGTATCTACGGCAGACACGGAGAGAAAAGGAGTGCTCCTTGACGACCACCACTATTTCTCAGATGACGATGAAGACCAAGCTCAAAGCAAACCAAGACGCCTCCCCAAAGGCACATCGTCCTACCAGGCGGCCTGGTATTTAGATGATGTATCTGATTCTGGTTCCGATATCGTCGACAATATGTATGATGACGAGGAGGACATGGACCTGGATGACCGCGCTGGCCCTGAGGATGGTGTTTTCCTTAACGACAATCGAGATGCTATGACGGAGGGTGGCCCCTCAGAATATCCTCAGTCGGAAATGTTCCTTGACCCTTCGCCAGAAGACGAAGCTCAGCAGATAGAGGAGTATCGTGCGAGCCGCAAAAACGAAGAGAATGACGATTTTGAATTCCCTGACGAAATTGAGCTACATCCAAATGTTCTCGCAAGGGAACGTCTTGCCAGATACCGGGGGTTGAAGAGCCTGAAAACCAGCATGTGGGAGACAGAAGAGGATCGACCACACGAGCCCGAAAATTGGCGTCGTCTTCTTCAGATTGCAGATTATAAAGGTTCAAGAAACCAATGCATTCGTGAAGCTCTTGCAGGTGGAGTGGCCCCTGGCACTCGGGTAACGGTCCGCCTCCGCGACGTACCGCTGGCATTGAAACAAAAATGTCCCAAACCACTTGCGCTTTTCTCGCTTCTCCGTCACGAACACAAGCACACTGTTGTCAATATCAATATGACTCTCAACTCGGGCGTTGAGGAACCTATCAAGTCTAAGGAAGAGTTGATTATTCAATATGGACCACGTCGACTTGTGATCAATCCACTTTTCTCGGCGGCTGGCACAACCCCGAACAACGTACACAAATACGACAGGTTCCTTCATCCAGGTCGAAATGCAGTTGCTACGTATATTGGCCCCATATCCTGGGGATCAATTCCCGTACTGGTCTTCAAGAACACAGCTGTTCCGGATCCGGAGGTTTTAGATGGAAACGACGCTTCTGCGACAGTCAACACTTTGCAATTAGTCGGCACAGGAACTACAATGGCGCCTGATCATGGACGTGTTGTTGCTAAACGCGTCATTCTGACTGGTCACCCATTCAAGATCCACCGCAGAGTTGTCACGGTTCGATACATGTTCTTCAATGCGGAAGATATCAACTGGTTCAAAGCCCTGCAGTTATGGACTAGACGAGGTCGCAGTGGGTACATCAAAGAGAGCTTGGGAACACACGGTTATTTCAAAGCAACGTTCGATGCAAAAATCAACCCCCAAGATTCGATTGGGATGAGTTTGTACAAGCGTGTTTTCCCTCGACAGGCAAAGGAATGGACCGGTGATCTTTAGCGCGTGCATTTCTCTTGATACCTCAAAAGTTTTGCATCTCTCTTTGGTTCATTTTACGGCGTGATGTTGACTGTTTACTGATTGATACCTCTGCGACGACAGATATGAACTGACATGATGGCTGCTAGTATTTGGCATGGGATATTTCATATATAGAGGTGCCGTTTCGCTAGAGTTGAGAATGGAAGTTTTCGGCTCAAGTGATCTGACTGATTCATTCTTTTGGTCTTAATAATGATTGGCCTGGGATCATGGGTCTTTGGTTAACACCACATCGGCTATGTTGGATTTCTATCAGCCCACATCGAAAACGACTCTTCCATACAACAAGTCTTTCCGGTTTCATCCACGTTGAGCCCTGGAGTTTCGCAGGAATTTCCTGAGACATGGGGAAAGGCGGCTGCAACCTCATGTCTCCCATGGTGCCAACTTACCCAGCCATTTTCCATCTCAGAAATGGACGGAGACCGCGCATGGGAAGAGGAAAAAGGACTCTTGATTCTATAGAATCTGGGCTATTTCTAAATAAAGGCGAGATTCACTCTCTCGCCTCTTTCCTTCTCTGCTTTTTCTCTGCACTGGTCGTCGCTTCCATCTGCATTTCTATATTGTTGCGGCTGATATGAAATGGTTTTTGTGGAATTCGTCCTTTTATATCACGCACGCCGCCTCTGGGTCGTTTACTTCTCTTCTGTGAATTGGCCTGGGATTGTATTCCTATTACCCGTCTCTGGCGCTATTTTGACTTCTCACATCGTTCGTCATGGCACTCCTGCCTTTCCCCCGGTCCAGAGGCATATTCCCTGAACCATGGTCTCTTAAGGTCGAGCCACAGTCCCTGCTCCCCCAGACTAGCACTACTACTCATCGCAAACCCACGACCCGTGCGAAAAACCGACGGTCCCTGCTCCGTCTTGATCAGGTCCCCTACTGGCTCCAGGACGAGTATATTCTTAGCGGCTACCGGCCTCCGACCGGCTCTGTTGCAGATTGCTTCGCAAGCTGGACGTACTTGCACAATGAATCCGGGAATATATACACGCACATGGTGCCAGCAATGTGCTTGGTTGTTGGGGAAGTCTTGCTCTATCGGCGGTTCAGGAGTTCCTATCCCAAGGCCACGGAAGCGGACCGGTTCGTGTTCGCTATGCTGTTGTTTGTGGCGGTGACATGTATGACGTTCTCTACTGCATATCATACGTTGATGTGTCATTCTCACAGCGTGTCGGAGTTATGGCTTCGTATGGACTATATTGGGATCGTGGGGTTGATCATAGGAAACATCCTGTCCGGTACCTATATGATCTTTCATTGTTTGCCAAACCTATTATGGCCGTATTGGGGAGCGGTAATGTTCCTCTTCTTCTTTGGCAATTACTTTTTGACATCTTTTCCAGCCTCGATCAGTTTTGTGCCAAGTGAGAAATCTGGTGGTCCTTTGGAACCCAGTTGGCTAATTTGTTACATGACCTTGCTCAAGCAGACCCTTATTTTAGGCTCTGTATCGTGCATCATTATTCTTTCTCCTAGATTCCAGGGCCGAAAGTGGCGCCTCTTCCGTACGGCCACCTTCGTCAGTACGGGGCTCTCCTCGCTCGCGCCCCTTGCTCACGCCGCTCTCATTTTCGGAGCGTCTGAGATGCTTGAGCGTTCTGGGCTTCCCTACTATCTTCTAGAAGGATTTCTCCATCTGACTGGAGTATTCTTTTATGCGGTAAGCGATTCATCGAGATTTTTGAGAGATATCACAACCCACTCCCTGATCATTTATGAGCACACTTGTAATGTCTCCTTAGCACATACATGACGACCATTATTTTCTTTCTCTGCTAATGAAGCTAATATATTTATTTGGTTGCATGATCCCGCGGGTTCCCGTCTGCCTCGAAATTGAGGTGGGTGCACCTCGTGGCGATCAAATTTCAACCACATGCTTGAAACATAAAGACTCGTATTCCGGAATCATTACGGCCAGGACGCTTTGATATTTGGTGCAACTCCCACCAGATTTTCCACGTTTTGGTTGTGTTGGCGACTGTGGCACAGATTTATGGAGTGTGGCATGCGTTCGATTATAATTATTCGCATGGTCTCTCATGTTGATGGCAAAAGGGATGCAGGTCATGTCGTTAGAAAGGTAGTCGCTGACTGAGGCCCAGAATGCCTGAAATGGCGCCGGGATAAACGCAATCAAGTATCATTAATGGCAAGATGACAACGGAGACTTCTAGAACTGTTCTGGAACGATACATGGAATTAGTGGCTAAACGAATGTACCCCTTCCGCTCCATTAGCCTAAACAGCACACCCGGAAAATATACAAAACAAACAATATTTCATCAAGGGAAATTGCCACGATCCCCATTGAACGGGGTCGTTGTAGCACTCTATCCTTTAGCCAATGGGCCATCCTCTTCGCTGTCATCGAGTTGAATGAAGTGCATCTGGGCTTGCACCAACCCCTCTTCCGTCCTTCGAGCAATATCTTCCTCTAGGGCCTGAATCTCAGCTTCGGAAATCATAACAGCATCGGGGTTGTTCTGGTCAATCTGAGTCTGTGCATCGCCATCATCATCATCTGCTGGCCCATCTTCCTGGCCCCGTCGTTGCTCAGGCTTCCGGTCAAATACTCTTTCATCCTCTGTAAGAGCATAGAACCGATCAGCCTGCTTTTGCATTTCATCTTTGTCCAGATTATGCACACCGATTCTTTCGAGTATCGCCCCTACCACCAGAGGATATCGTAAATGACCACTAACAAGCTCGCTGGCATCGAAATTCTCGAGCCCCGCCACCCCTTCAATGGGCTGGAGCCCGGCGACGTTCCTCTGTAAACTTTGCGTTCGATAGAGGAACCGGAGCATCAGGTCATTCTCGGAATAGGCGTTGACCAAGCGTCCGCTGACGACTGTCCTTATCATCTGCCACTGAAAGGTATCGGATGGCGCGGGACTACCTAAAAAGATTGCAGACTCGACCAACCCGAATGCCCTTCGTTTAGCCAGGCTTAGAAGGCAGGCATACATCACACGAGCACCCAGAGAATAGCCGATAAGGGTGACTGGACGCTCGCCCTGGACTTTGTTGATCAGGGCATCTGCGAGAATCCTACCAGCTTTCACGGCTCGATTTTTAGCAATACCGAACGGGTTGTCGACGATGTAGGAGAGTTTTGACGCAACCAAGGGAATCAGTAACGGGCCGGCAACGGGGGATAGAATAGTTCGGCCTAACACTTGTTGTGCTGCAATAGTAAACGCTGTTCTTCTAACGAGGGCTTCCATGGAGTTTCCTAGCAATAGGAGGGCCTGAAGTTCCCAACGCAACGCAAAGACGTCTGAATCGCTTCCGAGTACCTGCCACGGGTTGACAACGTCGATAGCGTCAGTGAGCCATCCACTTATTCCGATTGTGACACGGAGACAGCTATCGGTTGAGACAGGAACATTTTCACTCTCATCACTCTCAGGGTTGACGCGAAGACCCTTGAGAGGTAAGAATGCAAAGTCCTTTACTTCTCTCGCATATTGGTGCATCATCCTCCCAGTCATTCTGGCCCCAAAAGCACCAAAAATACCACCAATAATGACGCCACTACCGGCAACCGTACCAAGATAACCGGCAGCGACGGTGCCGCCTAACCCCAAAGTGCCCATGATCACTCCAACACTTCCAGCAATCAGGGGAGCCGCCAAACCGCCCGTGACACCGACTAGGACTGCTCCCGCCACAGAAGCAAGACCTATTTTCCAGCGTCGTGCGGTTTTCGACTTGTCGGATCTTGCCTTTGCTTCTTCCTCCGCCGACATTTCCTTGGCGACCTTGAGCAGACCATGGGCAACCTTTATCTCGATCTCGACTAGGTCTTCCGTAGAGATGGCTAATTTGGTCGATATCTGGAATAAAAAGACACGAGAGTGGGCGTTGTAAGACTTCAAGCTTAAGAGCAAGAGAAGAAGCGAGTTGATGATTAACAGTCGGGTTTGCAGTGGCAGCTGGTCCACGGGCGTAACCGACGGAGTTGGAATCTCAGGCTGGATAGGAACCGAACAACCGCTCTCCGCACGTATTGCAGAGATCCTCGACGCTGTGGGTCGCTTCTGGGTCTGAATATGCCGCCCCGGTATTGCGCTCAGATCTATCACTTCTGCAAGACGGCAAAGAACAGACTGTTTCCAGGTTTTGAAATAGTCCAATGCGTCTATTTCCAATTTTATCTGTTGCGTACCTATTGATAGATCCCCTTGATTCTGCGGTTGCGGTCGCAGCAAAAGCGAAGCACTCGGATCTCGAAAATCAGGGTTGCTTGGGGAGAATTCAAAGGAGGTGCTCGTCCATTCTGAAGGGTGGCATATTGTCTCTTGCATCGCATCCATAGTTGTCTTGATCAGATCAATCAGTTCTCTCCGTTGGGTCGCACTGAGGACCTGATTCAGGTCCTCTTCAGCTGGGACAACCTGGTCCCCAGTGCTAGGGGCAACATTCTGGGGTTGGGACAAAGCCATGATCACTCCTGCGCCGCGTAATATAAACAGTATCTGAGTAGAAACCACCACAAACAAGTGAACAAGCGCTGGAGAGATGCACAAGAGAGCGAGGGACGGCGGGCGATGAGGGTTGAAGTCTGAAGTCGTTGCTGCGACGTCGTCGGCCGTGACTCCCTATGTACCATCGGCCTGCACGTGACTGTCGTTTTGGGACAAGGTCCCTTCTCGACGTCGAGCATCAATCTCTCAACTAGACGACCAGCTAATTATTTCGTCTCCCCTGCTGATCAGCTGTGTGAAAGCTCATCCTCTGAGGCAGAGGCTGAACAAAGACAACGGTTGCTGGGCAGCATTGTTGCTGCAGACCTTTGTCAGATTCAAAGTGATACGAGGTAAATTGACAATTATCACGGTCTTGAAGATGGAGGGATTCAAGACGACTGTCTCAACCGAAAATTGAGACTCGATATTGCAGGCTCACTGTAGCATTATCAGTGCTATGACCCCAGTCCCTTGGCATCTTTCTGCAGCGTCATGCTAACAATTGCAGGGAAATATCAGCAATATCAATAATGAACACAAGTGTACTCTGTACCATACTCCGTACAGTACATGCATCTGTGCAATTTGAACAATAATGTTCTGTGCAGTGCGGATGGAGCACTGACGGAAGGAAGTTCAATGGGCTTAACTGATGGGGACAGCACTGGTTTTGTTCCGCTTTTCGGGTCCGCCGCAAAGGGATACGGTGAGCATGTCGTCCCACCAGCATGGAGACTCGAGGGGGACCAGAGGTGAGACGGGCCCGGCTAACCAACCTAAACTGATGACCCAGGCCGGGCCTCCCACGAAAGATCTACAACATCTCTCGGACCACAGTCAAAACCGATATGGCGGTATCAATGCTGCGTGATGTAAAGTTGACAAAGCAGAAATAATAGGGTTTTCAAAGCCAACAAGCAGCCGAGCTTGCTAATATTGATTCGTTTCCAAGCTGGTGGTGCAGGTCGTGGTGGTATCTTTGCACCCTGTGCGGATAAGAGCGCGCCCTGCTGCCGCTGATAAGACAGAGGCGAGGAGCTGAGATGCAGAAACCCGGTGACGTGGTCCAACAAACCGGGATTCCTCAAGGTGCAGTTCCGACGGAGTGTTGCCTTGGTGTCAGCCACAGCAATGCTTGGATCTTTGGTGAACCGTGAAATACCCCTGTGAAAAACAGGCAAATCAGCACCTCATGTTGATCAAGATGTTTGATTCTCGAAAAACCGTTCATCTGTCTGCTTTAAGCAATTCTCGCCCGAGCAGGAGTTAACCGGTGAACGACGTCTGCAATCTGGAATCGACTCCTCCGAAGAATTTGCAAGTTCTCTCGCATGCGTAGTTTGATTGGACGATGCTGATAGACTTTGGAACCAAACACTTGTCGATGCGCCGATGAACATGTGCGAAGCTTTACTTCGTATTGCCTGGCAATTCTGTAACCTAGCCCGTGCAGAGGGAATATCTAAAACCGTTTGGCTGGTCGTGAAGGTGCAAGCAGCCCTGTCATGTCATACCGGCGGCACCGACCTGCTGGGATACGGAAACGCAAGGGTGTGCAGCAACCAATCTTCGTTGGCTGATGGTGGTGATCTCGGGTCCCGTCAGAGTGGTAAACCACAGCACTACCAGATGACTCCTCGGCAAAAGGGGACCAAACCGCTAACGGGGCGGTATCTTCACTGTCAACAAACTTCGGCTAAAGAGCCACCGACTGAGAGGCCAAGGAGCCGGCATCCTCTGCAACCCATTTTTCGGTGCAGCTTTTGGGACCCCAAGCCCAATCAGATGCGGCCCAGATGTCCAATTCGGCATGGACCAGACCCCAGGAAAACCCGTGCGATTTCAAAGTTACCAGCAACCAAAAATTCAGTTTGCCAGAAAAAATACCCCCCCCACACTTAAAGTTACAGAGGACGGCTTAAAGTCTATACTCCATACGTCAACTCGCGAAAGCAAGGGAAACCATGGGGTCGCCATAATAATAAACGTCGCCCGGCCCCTTCGGTCATGGGATAGCCACGACTCTGACACTTTCCACCCTCAAAATCTTTTTTTCTCTCTGGACAACTCTCCTCTCTCTCAATATTCTTCGCCAGTTTTCGATAGCTTTCTGCGGATGGCCCTCGTACTCCCAATGCAGGATCCAGATAATTTCTCCTTAACAGAGAGCGTCTTCGATTATGAGTAGGTTGCTGACTTTCCGTCCGACTTATCCCGTCAATTGGTGGCTTGTTCTGATACAGAAGCGTATGTTACCAGATATGAGAATGGTCGACGATATCACGCCTACCATGCGGGTGAATACCCGCTGCCCAACGACGAGAAGGAGCAGGACCGGCTAGACATGCAGCATCATCTTTATTCTCTGCTCTACGACGGCGACATTTATCGTGCTCCGATCTCGAAAGACATTAAATATGCCTTGGACGTTGGCTGTGGTACAGGAATCGTAGGTCTTGGATGAAATTCGTCGGATGAAATTCGTCTTCGGTGCCGCGAAGGCCTGCTAATTTGGTTTCCTGGTGTAGTGGGCGATTGAATTTGCCGATAGATTCCCTGATACCCAAGTCACAGCTACCGATCTTTCCGCTATACAACCGAGTTTTGTGCCAGAGAACTTACAATTTGAAGTGGACGATGCTGAGGATGAGTGGCAGTTCAGCCATAAGTTTGACTACATACACATTGGAACGTTGGCAGGTAGCATAGCGGATTGGCCTCGGCTATTAAAACAGGCATATGACAACTTGGCTCCTGGAGGCTGGATTGAAGTCATTGATTTCGAATCATGGGCGTCGACGGATGATAATAGTCTTCCCCCAGATTCGGCTTATGCCCAATTTCAACAGCTCTTAGCCGACACTGCCAAAGAGTTTGGCAAAGAGCTTAATTTGGCATCCAGATTTCCACAGATGGTAGAAGAAGCTGGATTCGTAAATGTCGTCGACGACGCTCGAAAGGCACCACTATCGCCCTGGCCATCGGATCCAAGGCAGAAGACTCTGGGAGAGTATATGCGGATTGTCATGTCTGCTTCTCTCGAACCATATTGTCTGGCCCTGTTCACCCGAGTCCTTAACTGGAATAACACGATGATACAGGCACAGCTTGCTGGTGTGCGACAGGATCTGAGAAATATGGACTTTCATATTCACACTACTTGGTAAGCAATGGTTTTCTGGATTTATCGGGCGATAATATTAATGTTGCTGCAGCCATTGCGTTTACGGACAAAAGCCATTCTCATGATCTTACTACGTTCGACTTCGAAAGGTTGATATCCTTATTCACGCGCCATGAAACCCATACATCGCCCTCAATCGACGTCACACAAAGCCATCCTACCTCTCTGCCTTTGCTGGGCGGTTTTTTATCTTTCATCATGCATCTCCGCGGACTCTTATCCCTAAGAGTCACTTTCTCCGTTTTTCGAACATTCTTGGAGCATTCATTTTGGATTTGAAGCGTCGCGATGTCAGATGAACGTCTGTACCTTTTCGAGCCTACCCTTTATTTGGAGTTCTATAAACCGACACCAGTTTATTTCACTGGAGAAATTATCACCACAGTCGACATAGGCTTTCGAGCATGTCCTAACAGCCGGAAAAGGAATCGGTTGAACGAGATTGTTATATTGATTGGGAAGGGAAAATTTTAATTAATCTATTCGGCAAAGAATCTTTCGCCTATGGCCAATTGGGAAAGGGAGGTTATCTCTGGGATTCGTTGCCTTGCTGTTATGTGTATACAAAACATATATAGCCATCTTCGTTAGGACAGGACTAAAAAATGAAGAAAAAACTACCACCACCACCTAGTTCAACTTATAAAATATTCAGATTAACAGATATGACAGCACAACGGAATGGGTATAATGTTGATACATGGAAATCGTCCGAGGACGCAAGCAATAAACCCCCCATCTCCTCCGTCGACTTCATTCCGCAATAGCTTCGCTCGACTTCACAACAAAATACCTGCCCATCATCTTTCCACCAGTTTTCAACAGCGCATCTTTGTCCACCCATGAATCGCCGTCCGGATAACCGAGCTTCTCACCCTTCTTCCTCCGAATCCTCCGATTGCGACCTACAAACTCCTCACGTGCCAACGAATCCTTGAGCCGCGAGACGTCAATCGTATTCTCTGCACGGGCCTTGTCCGTCTCGTCGCGAATGCTGCGGAGGGGGGAAACGTTGGTTGTGTCGACTTGTTGGATCTGTTTGACGAAGTGGATTTGGGACGAAAGGGTTTGGAGCATGGAGGCTTCTTCGGCTGGTGAGGAGGGGGGTGGGAGGGCGGAGAGGCGGAGGAGATGATGTAGCTGTTTACGGGATATTGGGGAGTCTGAGTTTGGGGTAGCGGTTGTGGATGTATCTGGTAGAAGGGATTTTATAGACCAGGTGGGTTTGGAGAGGAGGGTAGACGGATCGGTTTCATTGGATGGGGGGGGCGGAGAGGAGGACTGGCGGGTAGATATCGACGCTGCTGGACTTTGAGATGGAGTTTTGAGACGGGTGAGTCGTTGTCGAGCTCTGCAATGCTGCTGGAAGAGCTGCGCTCTGAAGCAGCGTGCTGCGAGTGTCGGTGGCATTGGACAGGTAGAGCGGCCGGATTGGCCCTTTTTGTTAATAGGCTGAGCAGAGATGGAGAATCGACAAAGCGGTCGTAATCAGAGGCCCAGCGAGACGTTGAGTGTGAAGAATGTGTCGTTATGATGTTGCTGGATTTCTTGTTGATAGCTTTGAAGCTGTTTCTGTTCAGTTTCGGATTTTGGGTTCACGGTCACCTCCATCGATGTTCTTCCCCGCCAACCAGCCAGCTTCGAGGAACATCAATCATCCACCTATCCCCGCTGTCAACATCTCTACTCTGTCTCATACACTCGATAGATCGTACAGGTGCTAGCGATATCGATTCGGAATAAAGGCAAATATCGTCGACGATGGCACAGGATCCCCGCGCTCTGCTTCAAAAGGTATGCTGCATATGACATCAGGGTCTACCGTCGTGGCTCTCGAGATCACATATCTGTCCGCAAACCCAACCACTAATATGACTAAATAGGCAGATAAGACACTCCAGAGCGCATCCGGCGGATTTAGTTTCTTCGGTGGAAAAACAGAAAAGTACGAGAATGCTGCGGATCTTTACACACAAGCCGCAAATGCGTTCCGGGTACAGAAGCTGAGTTGGTCTCTCCCCGCGGAACATCTGTGCATATCCCGCCTTTATCTGTCGTAGATTAGGTCAAGTAATAGTTGCAAGAGGCTAATACATGCTACATGATCTAAACAGGCAAAGAAGCTGGTCAGGCCTTTGAAAAGGCCGCTGCCGTTTACACAACCAACCTTAACGAGCCTGATGACGCTGCCAACGCTTTAACAGAAGCCTTCAAAGTGTACAGAAAGACTGATCCCGAGGACGCCGCTCGAGTTTTGCAGAGTGCTATTGCGCACTATATATCGAAAGGAAATTTCAGGCGTGCGGCGACACATCAACAGAACCTAGCGGAGGTGTATGAGGTCGAGATCGGTGATGAGACGAGGGCGATGGAAGCTTACGAGAAGGCAGCAGAGTGGTTTGAGGGCGATAATGCTGAAGCGTGAGTTAATCCTGTTCAGGAGACAGAGAGAAGGCGACGACACAGAAAGTGATCGTAGCTCGTCTGCTAACTTGCCATAGACTCGCAAACAAACATTACCTGAAGGTGGCAGATCTTGCAGCCTTAAAAGCAGATTACTACAAGGCGATTGAGAACTTCGAGAAGGTTGCCAAGTCATCCATCAACAATCATTTGATGAAATGGTCTGTGAAGGACTACTTCCTTAAGGCGGGCATGTGCCATCTTGCAACAAAGGTAATACGGCATTCCAACCTGGGCTCCAATCGACGCACTACCCTGCTGACTCAATTCAATTAAGGATCTCGTTGCGACCAACCGGGCTCTTCAATCCTATGTCGATCTTGACAATACTTTCCTTTCTACCCGCGAGCATCAATTACTCGTCGATCTAACCCAGGCAGTGGAGGCAGGTGACCAGGAAGCGTTCAGCGACAAATTATTCCAATACGATCAGCTGAGCAAGTTAGATAAGTGGAAGACGGCCATATTCTTGCGGATCAAGAGTAATATTGAGGAGACTGGGGAGGACTTCTCATGAGCTATTTGAGACAGCAGGTCCTGTTTTTGGCTCAGTGACTGGGCGTCCTACTTGTGGTTTTGGTCGGCCGATGATAATGATAACCTTTTCTCTCGTTCCTGTCTTCTCAAGGTATATATACCTCACATGCTTACTGGAATATATTTGTCATTACTATTGGATATTGCTGGTATCTCAAAGGGACTTGTTGATGATTCTGCTTTGGCGAAAGTAAAGTCAGATGACGTCTATACCATAAAAGCCTATGAATGTAATCTGATTATTCCAAGTGGTATTATGGCATCCAAATCGGTTGACACCAAACTTAATCCCCATTTAATTGTGTAAGATGTCCATTCTACCAGTATTAGACGAGTCTTCCAGCCCATGTCCCCAGTTACTCCAAGCTCACTTCCAATTCATAGTTGTAACGGCGACCCCAAACCTCCTTGGCTACAAGGGTGATCTTGCCCTTGAAGTCTTTGGCATTCTCAGAGACCTTGGCCAGATATTTTAAGACTATTGGCAGCATAGCCTTCGTAGTGACTGCCTGTTCAATAGACCGCGCACCGAGCTTAGAATTTTGAAGTGATCCCAAATACTCGAAGACCTGGTCATCGGCGCTGAAGCGAATCTCATGTCCGTGTTTCGCCAAGGACGGATCTCGAGATGTATAGTCGCGAGCCAGATTTTGAAGCGCTTGCATGAGGTATTGATGGGCAAGTACTGAGCATTCGACGTTTGTGAATGGGATGAAGGGAATGATATGCTGAATATGACCGGCAATGGATGGCTTATTGAGAGCAATTTGCTTGAGTTAGCTGATACTGACATGTGCAAGGGACTTACGGAATACATACACCGTAGGTCTTGATTAACTCTTCGCGTAGCTTGTATTCAGCTGCATCTTCCAGCTGGCTGTAAAGTTCTTTATTCATAGATATTTCGTCATAAAAGCCACGAGCTGTGTATATGCGCCTTGTCGATTCCTCGCTTTGAGTCACGGAGAGAATATAGACAGCCCTTGGGACCTTTGCTTTAATAGTTTTATTACTGTCGCGGTGCGTTTCTACTGCTTATTAGAACCAGACACCCATCAAATTCCCTGAAGCAAGTGAAATCAGTTGTAAACTTACCATTATCGGCTCGATTAAACAAAGCTTTAAGCCACGAGTGGTCGACGTTGTCTCCATCAATAAAAAAAATATCAGGACCACTTTCTGAAGTTGGAGCTTGCGAATCGTGCTTTTCGAGACGAGGATTGGACGGAGACAATTCGTGAAACTTTCCCATAGATCGTGCCAGAGTCCGTTTGCCATGACCAGACAGCCCAACGAATGCCATTACCAAAGGCGTATTTCCTTTGCAGACATTGTACGTTTCGAGATAATGTTTGACGGTTTGTCTTGCATATTCTTGGCCGACGAAAGAAGTGGGAAGCTTTAGCCTCGTCGAAGTAGGGACGGATGCAGCGTGTTTAGAAGCCTGCAGAAGATGATACTTCACAGGAATATTCACGAAACGTTCGAAAACTCCTTGGTGCTTATCATTGCACCAAATAGCTTCTGGGTTAGCAGTTTGATGCCCATGTTTATCCTGTTGGCTGCGCGAATCTTCCCAAAATTGCGACGGAATCACGCGCGGATTCGCACCAAGGGCGAGGAGGGTTTTCAAAATTTCCGTACCATATATGCTGCGGTTATTGATAGAGTAGGCTAAAACCGGTATTCCATCGCCTCCAATGGCGTTAGGATTGGCACCGTACTCCACAAGGAGCTTGATAATTTCTGGACTATTGACATAAATAGCCGGAAGAAGACTAGTATACGAGTCGAGGTCTGAGGCCAGAGCTTCCTTCACCGCAGAACGCGGAAAAGATACCAAGAGATCCTTGATGAAGTCGTAATCTTGACTTTCACTAATGGCATGCGCGATCGACGCACTTGAGATTCGAGGGAGATATCGGGTGACGGCCTGGGTTCCGACAGTACTGGAACTACTTTCGGTACTTGGGGTCACGTCTGTCTGTAATGAGAGTTGCTAGTTAGAACCGTGTCGAACCCAATGCTGAGAAATATGTATGATACCTTCAACTCTGACGGATGAGTCCAGGAGTAGAGTGAAATGAGATCATCAACCTCGGAGCTACTGGCATCTTGATCTGGCTTTTTGGCTGGCGAAGTGGCTTCAAACGCGCGTCAGTATCAAAATTTTTGGTAACGTCCACAGAAGGAGAAAAGTCTCGACTCGCTTGGCTTGGGGTTTGTCTTAGGGGCGAAGGCAACCTTCCCAGTATCCTCATGCATGTACTGGCATTCGTGAGATTGGAATTTGCATCTGGAAGTCTTCCAATAGTAGCATGTAAGGTGCTTCTTCTGAACCTGCTTGGTAGGTGACATCTTGATCGGCTTTGAACTCATGATCAATTCGATACTCAACTGTCTGAAAATGTTAGAAAGAAAGGAAAAAAGATCAGCTTCAGCTCAGAAATTTATGCTTGAGGAAAACTGGGTCTACTTAGCCGATATCAGTCATAATGCTCAGTAGTGAATGGTGAATAGAATGTGACTGAAACGATGCAATCGCCAAGAGGTTGATATCCTATTAAGTGAATGCGACTGACAAGTACTCTGTAAGTGAGCGGGACGGAGAACCCAGCAAAATGGCGCCCAGTGCCCAACATTGTATACTGATTATGGACGAGCACGGTGCAACCGGCAAACTCCTTCAAGTCATTGACAAGGTAGATTAAGAAAGGTGAAGGCAAATTATGGTTAATATGCTCTCTCCATTAAGTTCGATACGATTCATCCTATTCGAACTGGCCAGGAATTGGCCGTTAAGAAACGGGATTCGGGCGCCTGGTGGCATTTAGCCCCATTATTCCCTCGGCCTTCATTGCCCTAGACACTTCTCAATCATCGCGCACCCAATAAGAGCCTCAATCCTCAATGTGAACTGAAGATATGGCTTCGTTTGCCAGCGATGCACAAGTGATGTTGATAGAGGGACGTGCCCTGACGTTGAGATTAACTTTCGGCTCGTAGGAGCAAATCAACCAAACTAAACAAACAGACCAAACAACACGCAAACATAAATTCATGGCAACATTACTCCGGAGACATGATAGATATCGTCAGATAATACCAGAAAGATCAACACCTGAGGCCCAAAGAATAATTGCTTAATAGTATATCCCCAAAAATGACACCGGTCGTCGAAAGATGGCTCGTCTTAGGCCATTAGAGGCCCTTGAATCGCGCCCACCCTGCGGATCGATATTCGCCTTGTTTCGATAGCCTCTTTGTCTTTGACGCAGACCCGGGTTCCTCGGGACCTAGGCTGCCTCCTCTTCCCTCTTCGGCCACTTTCCCGCTCACTTCTCGTCGTCTTCCGACACCAAGACCTGCAATGTAGCTCCCATAGCCTGCGGGACTAGCACCCGGACCCGTTCCCAAATCGATACCAGTATTGCTTACGACGCGGCCTTTGCGATCACGATCTCCCGCATTCGTAGGACTATCGTTTCCGCTGTCACTATCGTCATCATGGATGTTAAGGGACTCGTAATTGCCGGTCTTGCGTCTCCATCGTGTCTTGGTCTTCTTCTCGGTGTTATCTGGAGTCGTGGCCTGTAAGTGTTTACCACGGAGACTTCCTGCGCGCTGAGCTGGAGAAACGGCTGCCTTCTCGAGCTCGCCATACGATCTTAGTTTTGAAATTTTGGTAGGAGTTGAGCGACCGCTGTCAGAAGGTGGATTTTGAATGTCGGCTAATGCAATTCGACGTAGACTACCCTTTGATTGGCGTGAGCTGACTGAGCTCTGTTCAGGCGGTTGAGGGGTTGGTGGGTTCATATTCAATGGGTTCAAGGCTGGGTGTCGTTCTTGTTCATTATTTTCGTCCAATGGGTAACCGAGTTGATTATCGCCCAAGTCTTGCTCGAATATGTGGATAGTATTGGTAAGTGGCCTGTCGTATGTATTTTCGTCGTGATCACAATCATCAAGCGCTGAGTATTCACCATGATGCCGTACAACAGTGCCGCTGCGATGTTGAATGCCCTCGGACGCACCGGAATTATTCCATTGATCGTCATCAAGATTTGGTATCATAGGAGTTCCTGCCCTGTTAGTTACTGACAATAGTTTGCCAGGTGAATCGACGGCATAAGTTTCTGGCGACGGAGGTGACGACGGATAGGCACACCAGTTTCCGTCCGACAAAGAAGAAACACCGCTGGGTTCGCGCTGCTTAGGATCCGCGACCTCCAAATGTGACTGATCTCCAGCAGGTGCGGCATCAATGACAACAGACTGGGGGCGCGACAAAGTTGAACTGCGCTTCTGCGCAGGAGTGCGTGCAATATTGGTTCTGGATCTGGTAGCCTGATCGTGATATAACATTTGCTGACTAGGAAGCTCCGCGCGCGATTGCACGTGAGTCTTCGCGGAGTAGTACGAGGACCTGGGACTGTCTGTTCCTCGAAACTCGCTGCTAGAAAGAGTACTCGATGAATCAGCCCTGGTATGCATGAATGGCACAGTACGCGTAGTGATTAATGGCTCCTGAGCCAACGATTGACGATTCATGGTTGCGGAAGCTGTCGTATCCTGGCTCAAATGCTTCTCGGTGACTTCAGACTCATTTCGCTTACGCCCACGGGATGTCAGGTTGTCCTCTAGGGGATTCATATCCGGCGGTAATTTTGAGATTTTGCGGAAAATGACGGCCAGATAAAGGTCCAAACCTAGGGAGATCAAGTGAAGACCGCCAACCGTCGAACAGGCAAGGAAAGTCGCATGTATAATATATTCTGCTGCTTCAGGAGTTCCAAAAAGCGTATCCCAGCCATAAGCTTTGCTCGTATGCTCAACATCAGAGACAATTGCCGTGAAAACGTAGAGTGGTATTAATCCGGCGTCCAACACCGCCGCAAAGAGCATGTAACTGGCTGAGGAGCCTGGAGTTCTCGCGTTCGCGGACCGGAGGAGGTGGTAGATGCCATAGATGGACTGGACAATTGAAACACAAGGCTATATCCAAATCAGCATCGTCTGGTTCATGGGTTTGCATACCATACTGGAACACGGATCATCCATGCAAGAGTCAAGGTTGTTCCCTTGATGCAAATCACACAGAACAGTACACCCAGCGCTCCGATCAGAGTGAGAATCCTCAGCGCAAGTTGCACCCATCGCGTATATTTGACTTTTTGTTTCGTTCGCGGACTCATCGATTTGAAGTTGGTTCTGCCATTCGCGATCAACCCGAACTATCGACCCAGCTGTCAGTATCAGAACTCATGAATCGCGCTGTGCTGGACATACAGAGTCTGGATGCTGGTTGAAGTTAACCAGCGGACCATTCTTCTTTGGTCTTTGGGGGCTTGCAGCCCAAGATGCCTGCTCATACTGCTTGGGGTTGAAAGGCGCTTGGGGAACGGAGGGAGCGCGTCGTGATGGAGGGTCGTAAATGAATGGCGGTTCATTCCTCCCCATTGTGACGGCTCCAAGCAGCCTTTGGCATGCAACGAAATTGAGGTTAGAATGAATGAACGAGCGGGGAATTGAGTCGCATGAAATCATTCCAAGGTTGACAGATTGTCGCGAGCGAAGCTGGCGGCTAAGCTACGGAGGCGGTCCGTGTAAATAATTGGGTCACTGATTGTTGACCGGGCAACGAGTCGTAGGGCTTATCGGCGGTCACTTTTTGACTCAACACTTGAGACGAAAGATGACGACAACAGACGAATATTTTAACGATGATTCCTCGAGCGCTGAGTGTATGCGCTCGATGCGCCCTTCGAATAAATAAAGGGGTTCTTCTTCAGGAGACCTCCTCTAGAGTCACAGTCAATTCCACATGGCGAACAAGGAAGTACAGCAGCAATGCCGTCCAGTGGTCCCGCCCATTCCGCGTTGCAGTCATCGGCTCAGGACCTGCAGGGTTCTACGCTGCATATAGACTAATGACAAAGGTTGAAGATGCATGCGTTGATATGTACGAGCATCTGCCCGTGCCATTTGGATTGGTTCGATACGGGGTCGCGCCAGACCATCCAGAGGTGAAGGTATTTCTCCCTAATCGTAAATTGCGCCCGTTAGATGCATCGACATAACTAATGACTGGGCCTTTAGAATTGTCAAGAGAAGTTTACTGAAGTGGCCAGTTCTCCTCGCTTTACCTTCATTGGAAACGTCGACATCGGCACGGCACTTCCACTTGAATCTCTCAAACCGCACTACGATGCGATACTCTTCTCTTACGGAGCTTCTAAGGACAAAGAGCTAGGAATCCAGGGCGAAAATGACATCCGCGGTATATACTCAGCTAGGGCTTTTGTTGGCTGGTACAATGGCCTCCCCGAATACAGAGACCTCAATCCAGATCTGACGAGCGGAGAGGATGCTGTCGTGATCGGCCAAGGAAATGTAGCCATGGATGTCGCTAGAGCTTTGTTGACAGACGTCGACGTATTGCGAAAGACGGATATGGCGGAATATGCATTGGAGGGGCTATCAAAAAGCAGGATTAAGAGAGTCAGAGTCGCCGGACGAAGAGGTCCAATGCAGGTACGTATGCATCTTATTACGGTTACCATTAATGATGACTGCCAGCTGACAGTGCGCAGGGTGCATTTACGATTAAAGAGATCCGCGAACTTATACAGCTACCCTCAGTATCATTCGACCCCATTCCTGAAAATCTGTTTCCCCCAGAATCAACAATCAAGAGCCTTCCACGAGCGCAGAAACGAATAACCCAACTGCTAGCCAAAGGTTCTCCCACGGATCCATCGTCTGCCAAAAAGTCCTGGTCTCTCGACTTCTTACTCTCCCCCCATTCCTTCCATACTTCACCAACCAACCAGCCAGGCCACCTCTCCTACATCAAATTCACCCGTAATCAATTAGATCCCTCAGACCCATTCTCACCCTCCACACGAGCAACCCCTCTCCTTGGCGACGACGGCAAAGCAATGCAAGTCGATATCCCCGCAAGCAGCTGCTTCCGAAGTATAGGATATCAATCCCTCCCCCTCCCTGGGTTTGACGCTCTCCAAATTCCATTCGACTCCTCACGTGGCATAATACCGAACGACGGACAAGGAAGGATAATTGGCTCCCTTCCGTTAAGCGATGTCAAAGGCAACCAGTCTTCGTCGTCCTCTTCTCCAGATGATATCCCCACGCACCTACCCGGCCTCTACTGCGCTGGCTGGGTGAAACGCGGACCTACCGGCGTCATCGCCTCCACGATGACAGATGCGTTCGCTACGGCTGATGCTATTGCTGCGGATTGGAAACACCATATCACAGCTTCCAACGGCGCACCGGTATTCTTGAACTCAGACAAAGGGGGAAGCACCGGCCTTGGATGGGACGGTGTACGCGACAGTGCAGAGAAGTTGGGTCTCCGACCGACGAGTTGGGAAGACTGGGAGGCTATTGATCGAGCTGAAGTAGAGAGAGGAAAGAAGAGAGGCAAAGTTCGAGAAAAGTTTGGCAGCGTCGAGGAAATGTTGGAGGTGCTGTCGTAAATGGCAAGTCATCCACTTGTGTAAGAGCTACTACCCAACTCAACTTGATGTGAAATGCTAGAGAGGTGGGGGTGTATATATTTTCCTGTCGTCTAATGTGTACAATATGTTATGGTTAGAGTGTGTGATACCAGGTTGGCAAACAATGCATTGATGCTCCCATCAGCATCTTGAGGCTTCAATAAAAATCCTAAATATGTCGGTGTATGTATGCAAGAATGTACAAGAAAATGTGAACAGCAGCTATCTAACAGATTGAAGATATCATCGACAAAATCTTCATGATGGAACACCTTCATACTCCCATCCATCAATCACTCTCCGTCTCCTCGAATTCCTACGATTAGCATTGCACTTGACAAAAATCGTCAGCGCCGTGATAATCAAAATAATAATAGCGGCAATGCTAGGAATGATGATATTGCGTCGCTCAATCGCACGCTCATCGACCTCGTATGGACATTGAGCCTTAGGGCCACCCGTGACCCAGCATGTGGGGACATCAACTGAGTTGAAATCTATCCAGACATTGCGCTTGTTCACTTCTTTGGACGAGGCATTGATGAGGTGTTTTGGCTGGTCCAGAAGGTACTCATAGAGGTAGGTGTTCTCCAGAGCAGTGCGTGGCACTGCAAAGCTCGAATTTTCAGGGCAACTCTCTCCAGAAAGAACATATGTCTCAGGCTCATTCGATAGCGTCCATTCGTAAAGGGAGTTTCCTACACGGCATGCGGCATACAGTCGATCCGAGCAGCCCGTAGCGCGCCAGTGTCCGGAGAGCGAAAGATCCATGACAGAACAACGATATTGATCGACAATGGCTCCATTAGTTGCGTTTTGCGGCTCTCCGTCGGCCCACGACCAAATCGAGGAGAGGGAAACATTCCGATATGGTGCGATGTCTTCGTTAGCAGTGACATTCAGAAGCGTATGGTTGACCAGTGGGGACACGCCGCACGCCACCATCTGGTTCGCATAAAACGACAATTCTACCGACGAGTTAGCATGGGGAATCTCGTCGGAGGCCCATGAGTTCGCGTTGGCGACATCAGTGCTATTCGGGTGGTATAGACACTGTACTTTGATGTCGCCATCATTGTCTTTCGTGACAGTGACAAAGGACGATGTAGAGTCCGCCGAGAAAATCGTATCCCGATCTCCAGTAAAATTGTACGACCTCATCTGAGGATCTATGTTTCCCCATCCGAGAAGAAGCCTCTGAGCTTTTGTTATTTCCAAATAGCCCTCCCCTGGCCAACCATCTGTAGTTTCTTGGCGCCCATTACTCTTATCTTTGATCCTAAAGTACTCCGTAATCGGTCTCATTGACGGGATAAGAGAATACCACGACTTATTCAGATCTGCCCTTTCAGATTCGAGCTCGGACGGGGTATAGATGTAGTACGTTCCAAAAGTATCCTGTATAGTAGTGCCTAGGAGCTCATGCTGAGAAGGAAGCTGATCTCCCCTTACAGCTTGCGCCGGATCCTCCAGTGCATCCGCAGACGCAGTAGCATGAAGGTTGAAGATTATATACGTGAGATGCGCGTTCAACGTGTCCTCCGTACTGCGGAAATAATCGGCCACAACACGTATAAGTTTGGCTAGGTCCACTGATGCAGAGCAAGAATACGGGCCCAGTTCATAAAGAGTCACCCCAGAAGATCCTTTGCTGGTAGGAACCTCCCTTCGACCAACTATGGGTTCGCGAGTCCCTGTAGCAGGGGAGTTCGCCCCTGGAGGAGGGTGTTCACTCGTAGTGGGAGTATACATCCGTGTGGACAGAGAAGCGCGCAAACGAGCGGCTTGGACCGCATCGACAGGTATTTCCACAGGGCACAGACTCCATTGTCTCCGCTCTGGCGACCAGTATACATCAACAAGCAATCGTCGATATCCAACCGATAGGAGATTCGAAATGCATTGCTTCGCAGCCTCTTCGTCGTACACTCTCTTGCCAAAGCATGCTGCCGAAAGGGAGACGGCGGGTTGAGTGACAAAGTTGATTGGAATTTGCAACGATAGATCCCGCTGTGACTACAGTGAGAAGCCAGTTAGCACGAGTAAACCCAGTTGGCGCATCTCGGTAACATACCAGTTGCACTGTCGTCCAAGGCGGATGTAGACGGGAGCTGTGACCAGGAACGAAATCGCCCATGGACGCGGGGCAAGCTTTAATTCTGACAGCACAAAGGTTTAAACATCAATATCATGGCGGGCATCACCCAGTCAATATCAAAGTGCAACAAGACGACTGCTAATTGAAAGCACATTGCAGTTGTAGCGTAGATGAAGCTGGTAGAAACGGAGCATATCGGCATCTATGGTTTGAAACTGGAACAATTAATGCGCTATTACCACGCACAACGCGGTTTATGGCCACGGCCCGCCATTCCCCTTTGAGAAGCTTAGATCTGGCCACATTGGGGAACATCGAAACTCCCCCGTCATCGTGAACAAAAGATCTCGCGCAATCACCAGGCGAACAATTCCGGCTAGGACAGTCAAGGCTCAAGAACGACAAGCAGGACACCCGTTTCCAATATCCCCTTCTAGTGAGCGCCTGTTTGCTCGAGTTTTTCAACATGGCTGCCCCTCAGCCGTCGCCAGAACAGATCGCGGCGATGCAACAACAGCTGGCCGCGGAGGCTGCCAAACGAGGGATGACGCCAGAAGAGTTTGCAAACATGCAACGGCAGCAGCTCGCCCAAGAGGCTGCTAAGCATGGCTTGACCCCGGAACAATATCTTCAGCAATTGCGAGCTCAGGCAATGCGCCAGCACCAGATGCAGCAGATGCAACAACAACAGCAGCAGATGGGAGAGCAGGGACACGAGCACCACGAAGGTTGCGACCATGACCACGATCACGATCATAACAACGACCATCAACATCACGAAGGCTGCAATCATGACCACGGTCCTCCACAGCAGAAGCGAGTACCTGTCAGTGCGGGAGTTGAGCCGGATCCAAAGGCCATTGCGATCGCCAAGTTTCTTAGCTCCCAGAATCTCAAGACCAGGACATGTATTCTGGATGGACGAAGAAGAGAAATGTTTAAAGGTACAGCAACTGTCTCCGACTCGCACTCTATTCGGGATATCAATGGACTAACTCCAATTCAATAGTGAAACGCGCACTCCGGGCCCTCGAGTCTCCCGCCTATGCCAAAGCCGCATCAAAGCCCAATTCCCTCCTTCCCCCTGTTACTGACCGTCTCTCCGCTGAAAACGCCTTCAAACTTCTTCCCATGTCGCTTCTCGCCCTCCGCGTATCCAAAGTCGATCAACAAAAACCCACCAAACAAAAACGCGTAAAAGGATTATGGACCGTCCGTATAGAGCAGCACCAGGACACTGACCCGATGATGCACTACGTATGGCTTTATGAAGGTCCACAATGGAAGCAAAAGGCCATGGCTGGTGGTGTATTGGTCTTGATCATGGCAGTCGTTATGTTCCCGTTGTGGCCGATCATGTTGAGGCAGGGCGTGTGGTACCTGAGTATTGGAATGATGGGTCTATTGGGTTTGTTCTTTGCCATGGCGATCTTCCGTTTGATCTTGTTCTGCGTCACATTCTTCGCCGTTCCACCGGGACTCTGGCTGTATCCCAATTTATTCGAGGATGTTGGATTTTTTGACAGTTTCAGGCCAGTGTGGGGATGGCAAGAGGTAAGCTTTTTTCTCTTTCCCTAACCTCCACGGAAACTTGCTATGGGACACCTGCTAAACCCCCCGCCCCTCCAGATCAAAAAGAAGAAGAAGAAGGCCAAGAAGATCGAAGACGGGACCACGGCCGTATCTTCTGGTAAACCGACAACAACCCTCACTGAGAAAACGAACGACAGCACCCCATCTGCAACATCTACCGGAGCGCAACCACAGACCAACCCTGGCGCAGCAACAAAGCGAGATTTGACTGCTAGCGTCGAGGATGCAGAAGAAGAATAGATGATACAAAAACTAATGCCCATCTGCTAGTCCTGTCTCTTTGATTCCCATGAGTTACTGTTGATATCTTGGGTCGTCCCATTCCATAGGTGTTTATGGCATAGTTCATTGAAAATGGCTTTTCTACTTTTCAGATGTCTTGCACGCAGGGTTGTATTATGAATATACCGTTTTGAGGAGTATTTGCTGATGGAATAGAGGTTCATTTCCGGTTGCATTGCATTCTCATCCGCTACATCCCCAATACTCACTTAAAAACTACTCATACACACTGACCAACAGCGATTTCGTAGCAGTCTGACAGAAGAACACTGGAAGAAAGATGTAATATTCCGAGTATATTCAAATTAAAGATTAGATTAAATACTATACATCCAAGCCGCTTCTCAAGCCGTAAGCCATAAATCGCATGGATATTCAACGCTCCTTGAGCAAAACGAAACACAGAAAATAGGAAATGGGGCGCGTGTCTATGTAAAAGTGCCGCCCTGAAAATGAAGGAGTGGAGTCTAAAGATAGACCTACTGAATTAAAGTCAAAAAGAAAGGAAAGCGAAGGGACCGCGAGGTCGAATGAACATGAACAAAAAGTGTTAAGAAAGGTATGCAAGAAGGGAATGAGAAGTAATAGGTTGAACAGATGTCATCTATAGAGTAGATCGGTTCCGTGAAAGAAAAATTGCGCACGTATGTGCATTGGACGGGCAAGTCAATATAGACACGTACAAAAGACAGAAGGGTATCCGTCACGAGGGAAGGGTATATTATCAGAGGTGAAAGAGGAGGATATCAGTATGCTTTGAAGAAAGAAAAAGGGCGTTTCTGCATCAATAGGCGTAAAAGCAAGTTCTCTTCGGGGTATAATACGCATGAAGCCAGATGAACATGGAGAAAAAATCATGAACCGAAAGGCGAAAGGAAAGTAGAGTTGGAAATGATCGTAGACGTTCGTTAACCCCAAGGCGTCTGTGTGTCCGCAAGATCAACAAGTTTGTAAGATCCCTTGCTTCTTCGCTGCCCGAATATCGCCCAACCTACTCACACCGGTTGCGGGCAGCGAAGCTCGATACGCTCTTGGAGAAGCGCCAGATGATAACAGCCGGCGAGTTCTGCCTTCATTCGGTTGGGGGAGGGCAGTTATCGATGCCTGCTTCACTGCAGAGTGGGGAAAGGGGTTCCAAGTAGGAGGAGGTTTTGACGAGGCGACTGGCGGGATTTCAGGCAGAGGACAGTTTGGAGGGGGTGCAGGTGGTGGACCAAAGGCCATCTGCGGCATACTACGCTGGGGTGATAGACTGGGCTTGCGTGAGCTTTGAGGCGCCGGTGGTGGGGTAGAAAAGTGGTGAGTAGACGCGGTAGGTCTTGAAGGGAGTGGCTTTTCTAGATTAGGCGCAGGAATTGCTGCTGAACTGGAATGTTGGTGACTCGAAGACAGTGCACTGGGTCGTGTGACTTGTAAGCTCAATGGCCGTCGCAGCGCGGACCTATTATCCTCAAACGACTGTTGGGGGCGTGATGCGGTCTTTACGCTGGGTATAGCGGAGGAAGAATATTGTGTTGGCCTTCGAATCGCATGAGTCATTTGCAAGTTGACAACTGGAGATTCAGGGACAATTTCAGAAATCGGAGAACAGACGTCGTTATGCCCAGAGACTGAATATCTGTATGGCTTAACATGGGGAATCCTAGACTGGTTGGCTGCTTGTTTGATCGTACTATTGGAGCAATCGCTGGAACGATTCTTGCTGTGGACGCCTGAAGGCACGGTGAATTTCTGAGGGTACAAGCTTCTTCCTCGCCCGTGGTCAACCGGCGGGGGATCCTCAGGGGCCGAGTCTATTGATGTTTCTGAGCTGCAGTACGAAGAACGTGTGGCAGAAAGGGCAGGCGATGCTTTGGACGTCTGAATATTTGAAGGAGGCTGCAACGGTCTCAAGTTTGCAGCTGACGAGAACCTTTTGCTAAATAACGGAACACTAAAGTTGGGTGCCGATTTCAACGGTGCCTTCATGGGCTGCTGCTCGACAGCTGATTGGGGGCTAGCCTGATCATAAGTGCCAGTTTCCCTTCGAAATGAAGAAGGCCCTCGAATGACGGATCTTGACTGGGCGTCCGGCTCAGGTGGAGCATTGACTGGCGCGAACCTGGGGCTATTAGGTGATCTGATATACGAACTTCTCGGTATCGCAAACTTGGGACCAGCTGATGACGATGGCGGTGATGAGCCGTGAGAACTAGGAATTGTCCTAGTTCCAGTGGAAACGTAAGATAGGCGAGAACCATCTCTCAACATATCGCTGACTGTTGTCGAAGTTGATGGAGAATGAGTCTCGATAGACCGTGTTAAAGATCGGCGATTACCCTGAAGACGCGCATACTCATCGAGCCGTGTTTGCGTCGAAGGCGATAGCGTCGCCGAAGACACCGATAAGGACGACCTATTCGCCGCAACATTTTGTTGCGTTTGTCCGCTCGCTCGATGGTAATCCCGCATTGGGGGTTTTCGCATCATCGCCATGCTCTGATAACGGTGGAGGGGCTGCGTCGTTCCGATTACTCGCGGAGTTTCAGGAACATATTCGTTTCCGCCCAAACTCTCAATTTCGCGACGCATAAGTAGCAACCAGGACGCCAAGTCGTCCGCGTTGTCCAGAACCAACAGAAACGATTTTACCATTTTTGGCGAATCTGGTAGTCGAATCCGTGACAAAAAGCTTTTCTTACTGTCGACAATGGCTGTCCCGTTATCATCGAACGTTTGCGATATTTGCAGAACCCAATGCTTCCCCAAAATCGCATCACTTGCAAATGCAACAGAATGGCCTCCGAGTTCTAAAATCATTTCTGGAAGGCGGTCGAAACTGCCATCGGCGCTGTACTGAAGTAGGTAGCCGCTCGTGACCAACATAAATATTTTGCGAGTCCATTCAATATTATGCAGTGAATCCGCGGCTTTGACTGCTTGTTTATAATCCCTCTTCTCCTTCCCCTCAAAATCAGGGCTGTTTCCCGGACTTCCATGCTTTATCAGTTGCTGAACCCTCACAATAGTGTCGGCAGGCAAACTGGGTGCCTGAAGAGTCGCGTGTTTTATGGCTTGGGGATAAGCCTTGAACAAGGGAGGAGGCTCCCAAAAAGATGTTGTTTGGCTCCTTCTTTCCCTGGTAGGTTTGGAGAGCTTTGGAACATGGCCGGGAATTGAGGCATTGGCCGAAGGTGGTACCGTTGGGTCACTATAGGATTTGATAGTCTTGGTAGTATGTTTTGCACCACCTGTTGTCTTGTAGCCCTCACGAATCGGACTGATAGGGGTGAAAGGTTTTGATTCGTAAATGGGGGACGGGGAGTTGTCGTTTTTTGAGGCGCCGCGCCCAATGGATTTCGTCTTGTTGAAGAACGCTCTTAATGATGATCGAGAGCTTTGGGGTTTTGGAGCCTTTAAGGGAACCTTTTCTGCCGAAGTTGTTCCAGTAACTTGCTCTGGAGGGGGCGGTTTCGGTCGCGTCGATATCCGTTTGTTAACATTTGTTTGAATTGGCGGTAGCTTGGGACGTGCTCTAGCACCGTTCAAAGAAGGCTGTCGTTTTGCGTCCATGGCATTGGATTAGCGAGGCATAATTCCGCCAGGCAAATCTTCCAAAATTCCACCCTGTCAAGCTCGGTCGTTGTTGGCGACACAATTCGGCTGGGTGTCAAGAGTGACTGGGCATATTAGTATTCTTTAGGGGACCAAACATCAGTAAGTAGTTAAGTGTACACCGTGAGGAGCTGCCTGCAAGTTGAAAGGGGAAGAGTGCGTACAGGCGTTTTTATGACGCGGGTTGCCAATGGTAGTTGGGACCTGACGGTTAGTTAAGGGCTTGTTCGCGTTGGAATGACGCAAATCGAACAATTGGAAGGGATCAGGGACCAAGAGTTGTCGAGAGGTGGAGCAACAAGCTAGTAACGGTCTGTCTGTGGTCTGCCGTCCAAGAAATTCACTACTGCGCAACTGGGAATCTCTCGATGAGAAATCTTGAAGTCGTGATATCGTCCAGGTAAGAAGAGAGCTCGCAGATGAGGTTCGAGCCAAACGTGCCCCGTACGGGGTGATTAACTCTCGATCACGTTCGATCACGGTCAACAGTGCGTAGGGGCAAAGGTCGAATGGAGGTCCGAAACGCGACGGAGGTTTTGATGATGCGCTCAGGAACCCGAAGATGGCGAAGATCAACAATCCAAACTCGGGATACTCTCATACACAGGAGACCACACGGCGTAGGAAACGTAGCAAGTCCGCAATGGAAGTCTCTGTGACCGTTATTGTGGTGTAGTTGTAACTAGTAGTTACTTCAAAGGACGAAAGCAACGTTTGAATCCGATGCAATGCGAGCAGGCGTGTAGACTACCTCTGTGTGCTCCGGATCCTTGGCTTGTTTGACAATTCTCGTCACTCAATTTTTCACGTCACAGTGTTCTCGGTTCTCTAAGATCGACCCATCCCGGGCGTTCAGACCGTGCGTGAGTGGCCCACTGGGTACTCCCAAAACTGGGATAACTCGGCTGCTTCATCAGAGCCCATGCATCCTTTTTTGCCAGCAACACTCCTGGTGATATGCAGGGAGATGAAGCTCTCGATATAGCCATGCCATTGTTGTTCCGATTCAGTGTTAACAAGGCTTGCATTTGTCGAGTTCTCATGTCAAAACGTCGCCGACTTGGCGGGGTTGAACAGGAGAGCGGGCCTCTGCTTCTCACGAACTTGTCCGGCATGGCGTGAGAGGTCTCGCCTTCTCAAGCAGTGGTGCCGGAAGCCCAGGAGATAGCTCATGTCTTAGGATCGGCTAGCTGAAGCTAAAGCGAGAGCGCTAGTCAGCTGGAACCCACCAGCGATTGATAGTTGAGACGGCGGTGGCGGCGGTGATACTGTGGTAAGGGGTGTTGCCCGCACGGCGAGAGACTTCGGGCAGTTGTGACTTGTTCTCTGGGCCAAAAAGAAGAAGAGACGGACGGGGAGCCATGCTCTTTCATGCCTGGCCTCGATTCTGATAGGAATACGAGGGATGCTGCTGGGTCATGGCTGTGTGGCATACAAAAATGATTGTTGATGCACCGGGGATGTTGATGTGATGTGGTTGTGGTACGTGCAGGGATGCCACATTAGCCCGTGTTCCGCGTCGCGGAATTTATCTGATTCTCAGAAGCAAAGACACAATCACATATCACATCTGGGCCCAACATCATCCATCAATTGAGCCTTCAATCAGTAGTTCTTGATCCTTCATGGACATGAGGCGAGATGATAACGTTCTTGCAAAACAAAGAGGTTCTTGCATGCTTGGGGGAGAACAGGTTCTCCCCTTACGCGGGTATCAGTTTCAAGAAGAAAACATTCCATGCATCAATGCAAGCTAAAACCACACTGCAATAACGCCCCTCATAACATTTCAAAACCCAGACATTGACCATGTCAGGCGTCAGGCAGGATGGTGGCCACCGCTTCTCGCAGCACTCCAAGAGAATTCTCAGGCAAGGCTGCCCTGCACAATCCTTCGTCGGCTACCTCTCTGTTTCCAAGGGTTCCCCCTTATCTGAACCGTGGACGAGGCCAACGGGATGAGTGGTGGGTTACATGAAAGCTGACGCTCTGTTTATGAGTACCATGTTTCGTACTCTTATAACAATGCTGAAAAAGAGAACCAAGTACTCCGTAAAACGGTCATAGATGTAACCTCCTTGTATTGTACAGTTGTTCATAACCAGAGTAGGGTCATCTTCTCGAGAGCAATATAACTACGCCGCGCCAGTCTGCAGAGAATCCGGTATAACAACTAATCTCTTCATGATCCTGGAAGGGCCACTGCTCCTGAACACATCGCTCCTCCTCCGGGGTATCACATTCCTTCAAGAAATACTGCTTCAACTCCCTATTCTCTTCACAGCATCGTCATAGACCTCAGTCCTGACCCAGCCATCATCATTCATGCCCTGCAGCTCCGACTTCCAGTGCTCCAAGATCGCGTTCATTCCAACCCAAGTCTCCTCCTGCTCGTAGTACATATCAACCTCAGACTTAGAGAAGGATATGGGGCATGGGACTGGTTCTGGCAGAGCCTCGTTGAAGAAGTTCCAGTTCTCGGCCACTCGCTTAAGGGCTCCCTTAAGACTGAAGACGTCTCCGCTCCATTGTTTCTCGGCTCTGTCGACAAGATATTGTGTTGGGAGAACACGGGGATCAGTCATTCCCGCCAAGTGTCTTTTGTTTAGACCACCGTTAAACACCATATAAAGATAAAACAACACTCTGCGTCTGTGAAGCTCATCCGCATAAGCCTTATCCTCTGGGCCAAGTGAGTCGTAGTCATCAGGGAGAACGGGTTTTTCAAGTGTTTGTGGTGGGGGTTGGTCAGGACTCTGGAACATTGGTGGATGCCCTGTAATGATCAGAAGTGGAAGTAACGTCGCATGTTGCCAATCTATTATACAAGAAACCTTGTGGGTCTCCGGACAAACAAATACGTTTCCCAGGAGTCAGGTCTGGGCGCAATCAGCTATTAACTCTGATGATGTGAAAGGTGTTCACTTACTTGGGTGTCGCAAGGTTGGACGGTTCAACTCACTCTGAGGATCGCCGCCCGCTAGATATGGAGCCACAACCATATACTGATTGAGGAGCTGAATGTGGTCACCCGGTGACTTGATACCTTCGAAGAGGGCAACATGGGGAAAACCGACAGGGCGCGGTTTACCGTATTTTTTCGTCCACTCACTTTCCAATTTCCCTATAGAAACCAAATAATTCCCTGGGGTTTTCCCTATAAAGTACCTTATCAGTTTACGGTCTTTAGTCAATCAAAAGGAAACGGGCAATGCGATGGAAATCATTACAAGGGCCACGATCTATATCCAGCTCTGCACGCCTGCCGTACCAGAACATATAATCAGCTGTGGGTCCAATACAGAAACGCTCATCTGCGGACGACATGGCTGGATCAGTGCCTTTGGCATAAATGTCTTGTTGAAGGTTAGTCCTGTAATATATGCTGCCAAAATGGCCAAACGGGATATCAAAGAGTTTTGTCTCAATGTCGACGAAACTTGTCACAAGATAGTGACGCTCTTGCTTCGATAAATCGAACCACCTCGACTCTAAAGGGATTCCAGAAGCTTTTTCCATAATGATATACCCGACCCCAACAGGATTGTCCGCATCAGCGGACCAACCAAATACACGTGGGAGAGGGATTCCCTTTGACCGTAAAAGGTCCGCTGTGGCCACTTCACTGGCCGTGGTATAATGCTTCGGAGCGGTGATTTTATAGGGAATCTTGGCAATAGCCTGGAATCCATCTTCTGCCGTAAGGAGAAAAACACGA
This sequence comes from Aphanoascus verrucosus, assembly GCA_014839905.1. Classification (NCBI taxonomy): domain Eukaryota; kingdom Fungi; phylum Ascomycota; class Eurotiomycetes; order Onygenales; family Onygenaceae; genus Aphanoascus; species Aphanoascus verrucosus. The sequence continues at coordinate 82,196 of JACRYM010000019.1, read as the reverse complement.
TTGAATCCTCCTTCGGCAAGCTTTTTCAATTCAGTGATCTTCAGTCGTCCAATGTGTTTTTCAGCGGCATGATTTAAGGCAGCAACGTCGAAATTAATTCTCCGTTCCCCAAGGCGGAGCTGTTCATTGTAGAGGAACCGACCAGACGTGTACGTAAAAAGTTCGTCATCCCTCCTAGTTCCTTCAAAAGGTCAGCGATTATGTATCAATATCCAAAAAGTTGAGCAAACAAACCCAAGGCACGGCGATTCCATATAACGGTCGAGTTTATGAAGGTCTTAAATCGCATTTTGTGATGCCAAAGCCAAAGGAAACGTTAGAGGAAAGGGTCAAAAGACCTCTCTGCGTCGCCATCATATTGTCCTGGGTGAAACCTGCAACTGTAGAAGCATTGCTTTGGAGAGACAGTGTTTCTCAGAACTCACACCGGCGCCGTATATATCATATATATATATATATATATGTTTGAGCATGTGTACGTTCGTTACACTTGTGATCACGGAGTCATAGAGTAGCTTTAACTCCCTCTAAACGAAAAACTCAGCACGAAGAGCGTGTTCTGTTGAGACTTCCATGTACTCGAGTTTCGAATGGTAGACTGATGGACAGGGGTTGTGCTTTGTTCTGACAAACAGTGCAAACACTTCCTGTTGAGCCGCATGGGTTTGTTGGCGTTTCACAGCCTTCACCAACGTCAACCTTTGAATTCAGTCAGTCACCGATCCTTGAAAAACCATGAGACATGAAGGCGGATGAAACCAAAAATTCTTGACATGATGCATGCTTCATCGCGAACAGCTTCTTACCTGCATGGACATTACTGACGTGCCATGTAACTAGTTGGGAGGAGGAGAAGAGAACGTTTCACGCCTGCAGGCTAAAACAACGCTCTGAGAACGTCCCTCATAGTTGCTCACCGTCATCGGAACCTGAGCTCGGAGTCTCTGACCATGTCATCGCAGGACAAAGGCGAATGCGTCCTACAGCATTCAGACGACAGCTCCTGGGAGAACAGTGCTACCAAATCCTCCCTCGTGTCAGTCGGCTCGCACAAGCTTTTCCTCTCAGTCTCAGGCCCCCCTCGCCGCAAACTAGAGCCCATCATCCTGGTTTTTGCCGGCGCTGGAGACACCACTGCGTCATATCCAGCACTGGAGCGACTGGTTTCCCCGTTTGCTCGAATGCTTCTTTATGATCGCTCTGGACTAGGACGCAGCGAGAGAGGGCCTAGGCCTATAAATGCTGCAACAGCTGCAAGAGAGCTTTCGCTGGCCTTGGAGGCTGCGCGTATCAGACCCCCATATGTGCTGGTAGCACACTCGTATGGCGCCATCGTTGCGCGCGAGTTCCTGCATCTTCACGATGAGCATGTTGCCGGCATGGTACTCGCAGAGGCCTCGACGGAAAGACAGTATTTATTCTTCAACGTCCCAGATCACAATATTCTTTCCGTACTCGGCAATCTCAACTTTGCGACAGTGACGGGTCTGCGAGACGCGTCGAAACTGTCCCCCGAAGAATGGCTTGCTAGAGCAGCGGAGCTATCGCGATCAGCTGCGACGGCTAAAGAAGAAGCTGACTGCTACGTGCAAGTCTGTCAGACGCTAGCAGAGAAGCAGCAGTTTGGGCGTGAGGTTATGGGCAACCGGCCAGTGAGCATTATTCGCTGCAATACCGCGAGTGAGTATCAGAGGATATACGAAAAGGGGGTTGAAGCCGGCAATGGAACTGAAGAGGAAAGGAGGGCATTTCGAGACCTGCTGGACCGATGGGAAGCCTTGGACAAGGATCTGTGTGAGCAGCAGATTCGACTATCCACGAATCACCGCCTGATCCACATTCCTGATTGTGGCCATAACGTCCACATCGTGCGCCCTGATATCATTGCAGATGCGATTAAATGGGTATTGCAAAGTATGTCGGATGTGAGCGGGCGTCTGTAAACGCGGCCATTCGAAAATCTGTCAAAGTAATGACTGACATATGCTTTCCTGTGAGCCTCGATACTTGTTACATCAAAGTGAATCATGGGCCCCTTGTTCGAAACGAGATGTCTGTTGGTCATGTTTGATAAGTGCAAATCAGTCCGGCAAAATACCTATCTGTCAGTGGCAACTCATTCCTGCCAGCATTATCTGCGGTTCGCATCAGCGGAGACATGCAAGATCAAGAGAACGCCGTCACCGTAGGTTAACCACCTTGGTGAGCTATTTCTCAACTTAGACACGCCCGCAACCACGGTTCATATATGAGCGTGATGGTCGATTGACAAAAGGTTAAACTGGCCCTCAGAAAAAGTCGAGAAGTTGGACTTCGCCGCCCTCGCAGAATGCAGAGTAGACGAAGCATTGACAGTGGCGTAAGTCCATCCTTACAGCCGACCGACTTTGGCTACGACAGAATCTGGTGTTGATGACGATTCTAACGTTGCAATCACCGTTGATGAAGAGTCGGAGCCATGGCTATCAAAAGGCCTTGAAAGTTTTGCTCCGCACGGAGTACTCCGCATAGACTATGGGTTCAGAGTTTAGAGTAACCAGCTGTTAGACATTTTGAGTCCTCTAATTCATCAATTCTCAAGCAGCCGAGTGGCACAGCTATGGTTCTCCTCATCCAGAGTCATCATTAACGCCAGTTGAGAGTTTTCTTGCTTGGTGCTGCTGAATATAATGACTGTCGGAGTCAATTCGGCGTCCGTTGATGAGATACTGCGCTAATCCAAAATTACCTAGCGGCATATAGAAGTGGGCCTGCCGCACAGACCACCTGATATGTGATGATGTAATTAGCTGCTTAGATAATCAAGGGCGGGAGGAACCGACAAAATGGCATGATCGGGGATGGTGGCCCCCAGAGAAAACGTCCTAGACAACTTCTGCATAAACAGCAGTAAATGACTGCTTTCAGCATGAAAATTCCCTTTCACCTCTCGATTGCACACTGACCATCTTGCTACAAAAGCAGCCATGCCCTCAGACTCCAATTCCTTCTCTCGCTCCCCTGCCACAGCACCCTCACCCCTCCATCTCCGCACCATGAGCTTCTCTGAAGACAACCCCCCTTCGCCATCTCCTCGCTCGTCATCCGTCTCTCTCCAAGCTGCAGCGGCCATCAACGCAGCAGATCTCTCTCGCAGTTCGTCGACAAGATCACCGCAAGCGAATCGCGCTGCAGAGCGACGTCGTTCAATCGTGGCCATGAACTTGAACCTTAATGACCCCACAATACCTGGACCAGGGGAGCTGTCATGCAGTGACCACCGTTCCTCGCTAAGAAGTTCATCAGCACAAAGCCCGACAGCCTTTTGCCCGAGTCCTGGGACCAGCATGGGGGTTCCATATCACCATCGCACCCCTTCATTGGGGGAAATTCATCAGGAGCTCGAGCAAGAACAGGAGGCCCAAGTGGTATGCCTTAATTCAACTCTTTTGACATACTCCTTCGACGTACTCAATTGAAAACACTCACTAACGCGATGCTGGCTTTAGAACCGACTACTCTTGATGATCCGTAACCAACAAGCGCAACTGCAGCAATTGCAGCAACAAAACGCAGGTAATAACAACGGGAGCGGCGCCGTGGACGACTCAACCCCGACTTCTGAACGATCGACATCCTTCTCATCCTTCCCTCCACTCCCACGACCACCCTCCAGCCATCGCCGTCGATCGTCACTTCATCTCCCCAATCTCCGTTCGAGACGAAATTCAAGTACATACATGACCGGACCTCAGTCAGAAATTAGTCTTTCTGGCTCGGATTGGGTTGCGTTAGGAAGCGACGGTACTGGACGACGAGATAGCCGTGATGAAAGTGCTTTTTATCAAGCTGAGACTGCGAGCTTGACTAGAGAGAATCAGATGTTACGCTTGAGAATTAGAGAACTAGGTGAGTTAAAGAGTTCTTGGCCCTAGGTGCCTTTTTCGAAATAATGTATTCTAACAGTTTGTTACGCAGAAAAACAACTCAGTGAACTAACCGCATCATCGCCTCACACGCCAGCTGCACCATCGAATTTGACTTCATCCACCTCTGCGGAATCACTATCACCTCCTGCAGCTGCTGCAGAATGCCAACCAACTTCCATGGAAAGTAGAAGTGAGTGAAGCAATCAAGGATAGTGGTTAAGTCATTACTGGAGCTCGGTCTTATCGAACCTCCTGCGTGCCGCGCTGGCAATGTATGATTTAGACTACGATCAGTTGGTTGACCACCGTCAAGAGAGGGAATGTTCAAATCACATGCCAACCTTCATTGAACGAACAAACGAATAACAAATTTGAAGGGAGCAGCCTTCAGACTTTTTAAACAATGCAGTTTCGGGCCACGCACCTTCGTTTATGCACATATGCAAGCACCGTGCGTGAAAGTCCACGTTGCGTCAGCAATCCTCACCCAAACTTCCAAGAGATACTTTCATACACACTTATCGATGTATTATTAAAGAACAGAGAAGGCAGAAGCAAGAGGAACCAAAGGAGCAAGCCAAACACTTAAATATGGTTACGAATTGTATCAACTATGGACTTCAAAACCGGTCTATCACATTGGATCGCTTGAAAACAAAAGAACTGACCAGTGTCTACTTGTCATACAAAGAAATAAAGCATGAAACGGTCCCATTTCCCATTTCCCATTTCCAAAAAACCACAGCCATTTTTACAGCTTCGCCTTCTCCGGCTGAGCCACGAGGTCAGGCATAAGCACATCGCGAATCTCACATGCCGCCTCATTGAGATAGAAGCTCATGCGCTCAGCGCCGAGTTTCTTGCAGACAATGTTAAATTGCAAGCTGTAGCCAAACACACGTCAGCATCCAAGCACCCAAATCAACATTAGCAGGGGAGTAATGAATAAACTCACCTATTCTCATTGATCATATACGCAATCCCAAACCCATCATCCACCACCTGACTCCACCCATATCCATTAAAGTACTCCGAACTCAACTGACTCGTACTCAAAAACCACGTGCTGCTATACGCATACGCCGGATCCTCATACAGCGCCGGCACCTTCTCGCCCTGCTGGATCAACTGCTTCAATCCAAACAGGTGACGATCCACACCTTTTCCCACACTCGCGTCCGCAATGTACTTGGTGTGCGCGGCCAGCGCGGCGCGGAAGCGTTTGGCGACCTCCTCACGGGGCGTGGACGGGTCGCAGTGGGCGGTGCAGAAGGCGACGCTCTCGTCGGAGACGGTGCGGGTGGTTTCGGTGCGGCCCTGCTTGAATTTGCGGGTGGAGGCGGATTCGTAGGTGGGACGGTTCTTGCCGTACATCTTGTAGTAGGCGAGTTGGATGACCATTTGGACGTAGGCGTCGGGGCTGCATTTGAATTTCTTGATGAGGCCTTTTCCGTAGGCTTGGAAGGCTTGGACGCGGAGTTCGTGTTTGTTGATGACGGCGGTGAAGTCCTTTTGGGCGGTGGCGATGTCGTCGAGGACGGTGGGGTTGAGGTGGAATTGGACTGGTTTGGGGTCGGGGAGATTAGAGCGGATGGAGGGGTTGGAGTAGTCGAGACGGTTGTTGAAGATCATGTTGTTCACGTAGTCGTTGAGGCGGTGGGTGGGGGTGCCGTCCATCATGCTGTGCTCGCCGAGGAAACCGGCGGTGCCGTTGTCGTTGATGATGAAGGTCAGTGGTTTGTCAAACCAGCGGTTGGCGCCGTCGCCATGCCAGTAGACGTGAGCGCGTTCCTCCAAGGTGACGGGAGCAGTGTCGTCCAAGCAAACCAAGAAAGAGGCGCTCTCCACGGTCTTGAGAGCCTCAGCGTTGGCCGGGTTGGCCTCGAGCAAGTTCTTGCGGGCAGCAGTCCAGACATCACGGTTCTCCGAAGTCAAAGCACCCACAGCAGGCACTCTCTCAGCCTGCTTGAGAATCTTTTCAAACTGCTGCTGAAGCTCTGCCGTAGTGAGTTGCTGACCGTTCACATGTGTCGGCACCTTAAAGATCTGGTTCTTGCGCATAACGACAATATGCTCATTACCCTGAGCAGGGTACTTCTGAGGATAATCGGCACCTTCAGCAGGGATACGGCAGCAGTTGAACATGTACTCGTACGAGCTCATCGCCATCGGCTCTTTGCGGAGATATTCCGGCTCCAGGGAGCCATCGTCAACCTGTCTCTTGAACTCCAACACAGACGTCGTGATTGCCGCCGCACGCTTGGCCGGATCTCTTCGGCTTCGGTCATCCCGGTAAGAGTAGAAGTAACTAACATACGGCACAACCGGATCTCTGTAGCCCAGGTACGCGGCGTGATTCCACCAATCGTACAACCAGTTCTGTACCTTTGGATCCGCAGCTTTGGCCAACAGTCTCTTCTGCAAAGGCTCACCCTCACCACCGGGTTTGATGAACTCCTCAACGGCCCTTGACGAACGCTTGAATTCCTCGGCGCTAAGGAGCGGATGAAGTGATTTCAGGTACTTTTTGCCGGTTTCTTCGAGGGTGGGGACGGGCAACTGTGGAAGTGAATCTTCGAAGCGGAGCATTTTGCCCTTGGACATATCCTCTTTGTAGCCTATTGTAGAGGAGGTCTCTGATTAGTCTTGAAAGATCTTGGTTATCTCGAAGAAGATCTTTCGGGGGAGCGGATGATCAACGCGCACCTGCGGGGACAGACGAGTTTGCGCGACGAGAAGCCATTGCGACAGCCTAGAAGTGAACAGTCAGAAACTCGATCTTCTTAGAATTTGTGCGATTCAGTTACAAAATGCTCGTCTTCAACGCTGAACGCAACGAACAAAAAAAGATCATGAGACGAAAGTACGTACCGAGATCCTAGTGGGGCCAAGAGCAGAGGAACGGCCAAGAGCAACGAGACGGCCTCTAGCAGCAGCCGTAAACATCCCAATGATACAAGACGAAAGGGAGTTACAAGTGAGAGGATGGTATCAAGCAGAGAGTGTCGCGCGATCAGAAGAAGAAGAAGAAGAAGAAGAGGAGAAGAAGTTGAAGAGAGAACGACGACAAAAGAAGATGTGGCTGCACTAAAGAAGAGCTGCAGTGGATCGGGATCAGGAGAAGCCAAAGATCGATAAGCTGACTTCCTCGGCTCGATGGGAGCGATGACTAATCGCAGACTTTGTCGCGGTCATTCATATCCGGCCTGCATGCCCGCTTGATATTTCTTCTCTACGCCTTACTTCGTGTGCTGCTAGTGAGTCATCTTGACTAGAGATACTGTTCAGGGCTACTAGCAACACCATTTATATACTCCTTCATCCATCTATCAACTTTCTCCTTGCAGTCGATTGAATCACACGATCCCTCCACCAGCATCGCTACCTCATTAATCCACACCCACCCCTCTCACCTAATCACACCTACCGCTGACGTAATCCCACCACACCAATCCAACACACTAGCGCAAACCTTAACCCTTCCATCCGAGCTTTTCCGCTCGGAATTCCCGAGCCTCGGCTCATCTCGCGGACGGAAGTCCGGGGTTTCAACGGGGCCATGCTGCAAGTGCTGCACGCTGCAACGGGCGCAACGTCAGACGGTGCATCGAGGCACGAAGTGCTCTACTACAGTATCTGGACGCAGGAGCTAGTGATACAGAGTACTCGCTTAGATATGAATGACGTTAGCGTTACATATATAGAGCAGTTACATGCTGTACAGTACTTCATTGCTCTTCAACGCTCACATACGAGGAGCTCTCTTTTCATTCGTGATGCGCTGATCAAAGAACGCGTGACAGGGCCTGTGCTCAGGTCAGGATGCATGGATATCTCGTCTGCTCATGCAAGACTCCTTTCTTGGAACACTCACAGCAAGGGTATTGGCATGTGAAGTAAATGCTCACTTGAACCAGACACCTGAAACAGGGTCACAGAGTACTCTTCCAAATTATCACATTTCTCTGCCGTATTTCTCCAGAATCTGCTATAAAGACATGCCTGGCCGGAGGTATTCAACAATGAGAAACAAAAAACAGCAACAACAAATTAGGCTAAGAACAGATGACCGATAGATATCAATAGTAGCAGTTCAATATGCCAGACACATTGTCAATAGCAACCAACCCAGATTGCTCTGGTTATGTCCTTGTGACCCCCATTCCAGTTTAGAAGAACTCCAGACAAGCACAGATAAAAAGAAAAGATGGGAGAATAAGGAGATCGCTAGCCCATAGTTTGACGCACAAATAAAAACCCGCCTTAAGACAATCGTAGCAGCTCTGATATCACCATGCCACAATATCAACGGGTTTCGAGCCCTTCAGGACACCATCTCAATCTCCTTCTGCCCCGTCGACTCCTCCCCCACAGCAGTCCCATCATCCCTCTCCCTCTCACTCTCCTTCTCACCAACACCCCCCGACGTACCCGTACCCGTACCCGTACCACTCTTCTTGTTCAAAAACTCAATCCCCCCCCTCCCCTTCCCCTTCAACCCTTCCGCCGTACATATCCGCCCCGACCGCATCATACTCTTCAGCCTCTTCCTCCTCGCCTCACCACCTCTTTCCTGACCCTTCGATCCACCCTCATCCACCCACTCTATCCGCTCCACCTTGAAACTCATTCCATCATGATTACTTCCCCACGCACGCGATTTAAGGCCGTACATGACACTGGACTCGTAGCGTTCGAGCGGTGGGAGAATGAGGAGGGTGATATGGAGGTCCTTGTCGGGAGGTGGGATGGGAGGAATCTTGCGTTTCGTTTTGGTTTTTTCTTCGGATTCGGATTTGACGTTCTTGCCGGCACTGCTGTCAGGAGGATTTTTGGACGCAGAGTTGGAGGAGGAAGAAGAAGAAGAATCCACGGTCCCATTCACTGTCGTGTGCGGAGCGTGTTGATGTTGGTCCTTTATTTCGAGGTCTAACAACGAGACATCGACATCTTCACCCCATTCGCCCCGGATAAAGCCAGAGTGGATCGCCGCAGCCACAGGGTCGGAATCGTCCGTGTACACTCCAGTACCCCAAAGCGCTCTTCGAGCGCAAATCTCCTCACGACGAGGTCCGTCGATTCGGAATCGAGGTACACGTATCATAAATGTACAGTTTTCCTTGCCATCAAAACGTGGAATAGGCACTGGAGTAGTCGAGTAGCCGAATTTCGCCGCCTCCGGCGGTGCGCTTGGAGATGCAGCGCTGATTCGAGGGGCGTAGAGCGTAGATCCGAGATGGTGGCGAGGTAAATGCTGCACACTCTTCAATATTGAGTCTAGTTTGACCATTGTGCTGTATTCTTTTGTTGGGACAGGTGGAGCGGATTGATGGGGCGTGGGGACGCTAGATCGAGGGACATGGTGATGGTGATGATGGTGGTGATGATGATGATGCGGTGCTGGCGTAAGAGAAGGTGCAGTTATTCTTTCGGCTGACAGCGGACCATTCGTCTGGGGACCTAAAGCCGCAGCGTCGTCATCCTGATGTCGATGGTGGTGATGGCTAAAATAGAATTAGTACGTCAATACACAATGGCTGGAAGATTAGACTTACTGATGAGCATGACGGTGGTGATGATGGACATGTCGAGCTCTCCTCGCACCACCACCACGAATCGAAGACGTTTCTCGATTAACACCTTCAAGTTCGTCCCTCGCCTCTTCATCTTTCACCTTGCGGCTCCGGCGGGAATTCGATCGTCCTGGTTTCATACCAACTCCAAGATTGTCACCAACCTCAGAATTCAGGGAACGAGATAAGTGATCTTTCTTAAATGCTGAGGAACCTAGGGGCGTGGGAGGGCCGCTCGACACTCCAACACCACTCCCAATCCCAGAAAAGACCCTACCTAGCTCGGATTGGATTCCTGGCTCCCCTGCAGGCCCAATCAGCTGAGCTTGTGCGCCTTGAACTGCTTGTGGCAAAGGGGATATTCTTCCACGCTTATTCTCCGCATTAATATTCAGAATGGTTCTGTGATGCGGGGGTTCTTCAGCACTGGTCCGGGGAGGATGTTGATCCTCTGCTCCAGAACCGCCAAACGACGGCGGTCTGGAGACCGGTCCTGGAGCAGTCGAAAATATTCGCGACGAGTTTGGGAAGCGGCGGGGTGCCGATGGAGATGAATCTTGAGAAGAGGGAACCTCCTGTCGGGGTCGCAGATGGGGACCTGGGATGGAACGCGGAGCACCTGGTTGTGAGCCAAGAGACTTCGTGTAGCCATGTAAACTGCCAAATCCATAGTTCGGGGCTGATTCAGCGGAGGAATATCTTCCCGGTTCGGGAGACATACGTTGCGTATTCAGTTCCCAAGGCGGCCGTGACTGTCTTTCATCGCAATCTGGTAGATGAGATCTATACCGGCCCTGTGGATGTTGTGTGAGCTTGAATTCCTGATCGCGGTTGGCAATGTCCCGGTTATGCGATTCAGGAGGTACGCCTCCGAATTTTGATGGCGCATGCTGAGGACCTTCAGGCGCAGAATAACCAGGCCCAGTTCTTTGCAAACCAGGGCACTTATCTCCCATATTAGTTCTGACCATTGGACCAAACAGAGATGCTCGAGTGGGGTGCTCTTCCGGTTGAGGAAGGTGCTGAGGTTGACTGCTTGGTCTTTGGATTGGCGCGCCCAGGCTCATCCGTCTGTTAGTTGAGGAATATGATGCGTCCATATAAGCGCTCCGTGGCGATTGTGGCATTGGTTTCTCCCCATATGACTGTGCAGGATGAGGTCGCGGCATGCCTCCAAAACGGCTATCATCAGCGGAAGGTTGTGAGACACTAGGTGCAGTGGAACCGGAATCAGAGCGGTATGGCCGACCAGGTGGCTTCGAGAAGACATTGCGATCCGGTGTGTGCGATCTCCCAAAGGGCGCAAATTCCGATGGAGGCTGCCGTAGCGGAGCAGGTGGTGGTGACATCTTCCCAGACGCGACAGGGGCTGGGGCCGTTGACATGGGCGGCATCGGTGGTCGCGAAAATATGGACGATACGCTCGTTTCACGCGGTGGCCTATCGGAATCGGAACCAAGCATTGTGGCTATTGGCATACTGCTTCCGGTTCGATGCGATGCTAGAGCCGAAGAGGGAGGATCGCGAGGCGCGAAGGGTGACTGCGCGGGAGGATGGGCTGCTGGGTTATGAGGTGGCTGAATTGGAGCGGCCCGACCTTGAAAGAGCTGGGGGGGAGAAGGAGGAGGAGGCATTTGGCGGGCATAGGATGAGGGAGGGTGAGCTTGATGGTCAAGATGGCCTAAAGTCAGTGAGTGGCGTTAGCTTGAAAAAGCTCCATCCAGCAAGAGCTAGAACTCAATAAACATTCAAGACGCGTCTAAAGCACACAATCATCCTTGTTCCATCAAGATGCTTCTTTGCGACAAGAGATTGGGGTTGGTTGGATGCTGATGATGGTAATTTTCGCAAAACAGGCACGGAACGCGATCGACTCACCCGGATAGACAGGCGGACTTCCGGTGCTTCCCTGAGATTTCCTGCGAAGCTGGTCATAGGAGTGTGAGTGATGAGACATCTCTCGAGGTATGGGAGGCGACGGTCCTGCAGCTAGATAGCGTCCATGAAGAAGTTGAGGTTAGCTCAGTCGCGACAGGTTGTATTGGGTTGGGGAAGTGAATGCGGTGTCAGTTAATTCAGTTTGGGCCAAGCTGCGCGGTCACGGGATCCCGGGTTTGGGCCAGAACCACGCTAGGCTGCGAAGGGAATGGTGGCAGCAACCTTAAAACGGTTAGCGTTGGGGAGAAGATCCAAGAACCAAATATAGCTTCGTCGGCGTGTTCCTGGGGACCGGAACGACGCGCTTTGTCTTGCATTTCTGGCTGTCGTCGATATGTCGCCCGGTGCCTAGAAATGGGATTTGTGATGGTTCCATATGCTATCCACGCATGTTGACATGCTACCAAATCTCCATGTTGTGGTTCTCTTGTGGTCTGTGCGCAACAGCTGTGAAAAGGTCGACGAGGATGGTCCACAGCGTAACTGTTTGACAGAGAAAGGTATAAGATCTATCGTAAAGAAAAGCTGCATTCCTTACCTTCTTGATATATACTGCTGTGGTCTCTCGAATGACTTTGACCATATTTCACGCTTGAGTCGCGGGTTGGATGCGGAGGAGGACGGTAGGCTGAGTACGAATCGGGGAGAGGAGGAGTCGCCAGGTACGACGACGTAGAGGATGCGGATGAGGACTGAGTAGAGTTCAGTGGAGGAGCCGCCTCGCGAGGAAGGTAGTGTGAAGCATAGCCAGTCGTTCCTGGCGGCGGAGTAGGCGGGATTCGAGGAGAGGCATTGAGTTCTCTGCGACCCAGTGGATCGTAAGGCTGATGTGATCGCCCGTTGGTTGTGTTCGTAGTCGCCGAGGAGAACATACGAGGAGGAAAGGACGAAAGTGAGGGTTCACGCGAACCGCCAAAGAGCGAAGGGCGCGAATAACCTGAAGGCTGTCGAGGAGGATCCATTGCGGCAAGAGAATGGAGCAGAGAAGTGGTTGACGCAGCTCCAGCAATGGAGTGCTCAGAGAGTAAAACACATCAGAATTCTTCGGCGGAAAAAGAATCTGGAACGATGAGATGAGGTTGAAACGAATTCACTTTGATTTTCGGCGCGTGAGATTAAGGTTCGGCCCTGTTGGCAGGTCTAGTGTTCCACGCTGTGATGGTTGATGATGAAAAGTCAGGTCATCAGCGACAGCGATGTTGATGCAAGGAGCGTCAGACCAGGGGTACGGAGGAAACAAAAGAAGGGGGAAAAATCAAAAAAAGAACGTGGCTGATCAGACCAAAAGCCAAAAAGACAAAAAGGAGCCCGTTTTCCTCACGGAAATCTAAAACATGCGACAGCTCAGGGCACGGGTAAGGGAACAAGCTGGTGTGTGAGACTGAAGCAAGCTGCGCACGAACTGAACAGACTCAAAGAACGTAGGATTTCACGAATCTTTGCTCCGAAGCGGCCAGAAGAAAAGCGAGCCACGGGAAAAAGCAAAAAAAAGCAGCCTCCATGATGTGTGGCCAAGGCTGGGGCCGCATTGGAGGCTTTTTGGCGGGATGGGCAGGGAATCTCGGTAACTACGGAGCAGCGAGCTAGGCCTCCAACCGTCGCGTTCTCAGCTGTCCAGGTTACCGAAACGCCGGCCAGGGGAGGGCCACCGCCCGTGACCGTGACGTACGGAGATTAATTTTGAGACATTACGAGCTAGCACGCAGCAGAGATCGACGGCGACAATAAGGATGATATGAATAATCGTCCGAACTTTTGGTTAAACGGGTATGAAGCGTCGTAGTAGTACTCGTGAGTGAGCGCAGCCGCTGAAGTGGTGATTTAGACCAGGATTGTGGAAATACGGCGCGTGGAGAAGCGGAAGTGCAGAGAGAAGCTTTCGCAGCACATCATCCCTAACCTCCAGCCTGCACTTCCGCTGCACGCCCGCGCTTCAACCCACCCCCAGTCTGCTGTCGCCGCTGTGCGCTGTACGTGTTTGCATCTTGCCCCCGATTCGGCCTTGGAACGGTCTAGACGGATCCGTTGGTCCTTCCCCTCTGGCGGCGAGAAACAACGACGAACGCGCCTGCTGAACACGTCATGACCATTTCCTGATTTCCCAGCGCGGAAAGGACCAAAACAGAGTTTGGAGGTGGGTCCGGGGCCGGGAGAATCTGATTTTCCCTGCTGTCGCTAACTCTAAATACGGTTTAGCGCCCCTGAACCTTGCGAGTCGCGTCGTTTCCTTCACAGCGACGATCACTTTAGCTGTCATAGTTCCGAGGTCGTGCTTTTCATCTTCATGCACTCTCGCCAACGCTCTTCTTCAAGATAATCTGCGACACTTCAGATGGGATGATGGAAGTGCTATCACTATTCACTCCTAAAATGGAGTCACAGTTATTGATACCAGCACCACTATTCCCGATTCTACATTATTGCCAGCAGCCACCTCTAACAACCAGCCTTTCATCCAAAACATTCGCATGTCACTCAAGACCTGAACAGTTCAACCCTCAATCGCTGACACTTGATCAAAACACATGCAGGCACGATTTGCTAATCCGACGAGAAACAAGTACATAGTGTTTCTCTTTTAGGCCAAATGCGTGCTCACCGTCTCTCCTGCTCTCCTCTCGCGTCGCACACCGCTGCACCATTCCCTTGTCGCACAGCCTCATCGATTCCGGTTGCACAACATCTTGCATCGGCATTTTTTCCTTTTCGGCTCCCTTTTTTATTCTCCCTCGAATTGAACACAATACTGTGTGATTGCTTGGTGGACGCACGTTCGCGTGGCGGAGCCAGCTTGGGGCTGCTGCGTCAAAATGCGCCTTCGTTTCTGAGAATTGCTCTTAAAAAGGTCAATTTGTTTCTTGTTTTCTACGCCCGTAGGACGATTCTCCTGCTAGCTCACTAGTGACTGTCCAAAGCGGTTGGACACAGCCGAAACATTCATGGGCCTTGTTACACAAATGATTACTTCTTTTTCATTGTTCCGCAATATCAACCGTCCGCTTGCGTTTGCAACCTCTTCGTTTCTCGACGGGACGGTTGCTGAAAGGACTGCTTCTTTGCTCTTCAACATTTGTCTTGTGACAGCGGTTCCAGATCTAGCGGAGAGCATCTTCGTTTCTACAGGTTATCCCTACGTTGATAGGTGTTTAGATGAGAGTAGAGAGGAGCTGAAGAGGACTTTGCACTCAATGGCTGATAAAGAGCGTGACTAGAATAGATGCGCTCACTGCTCAACACAATGCCTGATAGGATAGTGCTTGCTAAAGGGCCCCTTAGGAGTAGCTACGGAAGCCACCTAAGGGTTGATACGGTGATAACGACGGGGCTCGCTTAGGAGGCTGCTTCGGGCTTCGACAAAGCCGGTGGAAGGCCACCACGAGTACTTTGACCTCCTTGAGATTAAGCATTAATTATCTCATAGTTGAGGTGGCTTATGGAAATGTAGACAACTGCATGAAGGTACTCCCTGTGACAAGTCTGATACTGTACGGCGTAGCGAACTCCCCAACGACCCTCAGCAGCCCCGATTCGAAAGCGCGTAGGATCCAGATATCAGTCACCTTATGAATGGCAACCTCATATCTCAGAAGTCCCAGAATCGTGGACATGATCGCTCAGCTCTTGGCGCACAGTTGGTCACTCGATATCATTTATCACTTCCTAAAATGGCAGCCTCGAGCATAACGTCATTGACCCCTCCCTTCGAGATTGTATGTATGTACAGTACCGTACATGTTGCACTGTATGCAAGGTGCCGACCGGGAACATCGACTTACTGTACTGTAAGATCAAGTGACTTCTAGACAGACTGTTATATATCCCTGAAGTAGGGAAGTATGTGTTCAATGGTCTCGCCATTCAATTCCATATACCCCAAAACGAACGCCTTCATCATAACCTCTTACAATAATCCCTTCCCCGACTAACCTGCCAATTGCACAACCACACCTCAAACACCATCCCCAAAAGTCCAGCCACGCAAATCCCCCCCGAATCACTCACTGTCGTAGCGCCTAGCGAAAACTCACGATCCTCCTCTGGCACTCGATCTGTAATCTCCGCAAATGTATTCACATACACCAGCCCACCAAGCAATCCTTCCCAGAAAATGACCAAGAAGATGAGGTAGACGTTGGGAATAAAGTTGAACATAGCATGCAGCGTGAGGATGAGGAGATTGGCAACTTGCAGAAAGGACGGGATGTAGAGATGGTGGACGCGGAAAAAGGGGGTCGAGGAGCGGGAGATGAAGACTCCGGCTTGGTAGATGGCGTTGTAGGTTGGGTAGAATGATCGGAATTGGTCGAAAGGGGTCTCGTCTAGTGGGAAAAGTAATGTTGGAGCTACGCCCTGGTTGATGGTATACTCTGCAATGTAAACAAGGAGGAGTGGGAGCATACTGGTAAGGGTTAGCAGCAATTTCGTGCGCATTCAATGTGGTAGAACGTTCGACTTACAAGGGAAAGAATAGGACCTTTGCACGCTTCAGGTTAGCTTTGAACTGCTTCCACGACAAGCCTCCATTCTCAGGGGAAACGGTTTTAACATGGTTTTCGGGGTCGCCTCCAAGCAGACCTTCATTTTCAGCAGTGTCATCCCTGAATTCGGACCCTAATCCTCTGTCATTCGTATTATAATTGATACTCCTGTCGTCATCAACTTCATCTAAAACGGGTTGGTACCCTTCCCCAGTCTTCTCGGCCTTCCTCAGCGGCCCCAGCGGCAAAACCACAAAGAAGCTCACAACCATCACTGCAGGCAAGCATGCCGAAGCAAGCAGCGTCGTGCGCACACTGAGCCCAAACGACGTCGTCGCCAACGCATACGCTCCCGCACCCACCAGTCCCGCCGCACCCGTCCCACTGCTCCACGCTGCAAGACTGAAGTGACCATAGAAATGCGTCAGGCCAAGGAAACTCAACTCCCCGCCTCCAGAGGACAGACTAGCCAGTATCACGCCAAACATTTTAATAGATATGTCATTTTCAGCCACGTTGCTGGGGTCATAGGCGGGTGAAAGTGCCACGAGGAGCATGCCGCCTGCGGAGAGGGCGACGAAGATTAGGATACGGATGGGGTATGGGACGAGGTGGATGAAATACGGAGCGCAGAGTTTGGTCAAAAATGAAGGGATGACATCGGCGAGGAGGACCACGCCCTTGGGCACGCTGGGGCCGACGAGATCGAGGGCGGCGGAGAGGATGATGACATACAGGACATTGTTGATGAGGCCTGGGTGTGGTTCTTGTTAGTGGTTTTTTTTTGATACCGATAATTCTCGCTAAACAAGCAGAAACGATGATCTTCTCGAGCTATACACCCAAATGACATAGGTACTCACCAAACAGCCAGAACGCAGCGCAAACTCTCGGATCAGCACCGTGGAATAGCGTGCGGAAGCGTCCCCAGAAGGCGGACCAAGTCGAACTGGGAGCACAAGGAAGCGGGAGCATTCTGAAAGAGTCGGACTCCGGCATGTGGCTGGTCCATGGAGTTTCTCGCTTCAGGTTCGTATTGTCTTAGTTCTGATATGGAGGATGCTCCTCTATTCGTATCATTTCGATGGTATTCGATGGATTAGTTGTCAAGCTCAAGACTTGCTTTCGTATCAACGGACGGTCAAAAGTAGATCACATGAAGCCGTTCAGGAACTTCTTGGTCAACATTGTAACTCTTCACGAGCTTTTCTTTGTTTTTTTGCACCTTGTATTGACCACTGGATGGTGTCACAACAAGAACAGCTATCAACCACGTTATCGAGTGGTACCAAGCGATGCTTTCACAGTTGTTTTGACCTCGACTGCCACAGCTCGCCTGGCCCGAATTCAATGAGCAAGCGGAAGAATGTTCATCCGCTGTTTTCGGGCCGATCCCATTGGAGGCAAAATCCGGGGTGCACTGGAGATCGGGGAGTTGCCATCGGCCCGGTCCCTACTATCCGCAGACAACCCCGTAGTGACCCTTAAGTGACACCCTTAAGCAACCCTAGAGCGGCCCCTGTAGACGCCTGATCGTGCTGACGTCGGGTCATTGTCACATTCATTTACGCCGTTGAACCGGGAACCAAATAGTGCTGGCTTTTTGATATAGTACCCTTGTAGCTGACCTTGACTTCCTAAGGGCGCTGCGATGTATTCGTTGTGCATGGCATTACTACCAGTGAGCTATGAATATAGCAGGTCTTAGGATTCCAAACCCCTTGCGAAATGCTCCCGTGCGTCTGCCCAACCTGCAGCCCGCGAATTATAGAATTGGAACAACAATGATCCGAATTAGGTTATCCCCCCGGCCAGACTTTCAAAGCTGCATGAGATCATAGACGGAACTGCCCCTCAAATTCCAATTGACCATAATCCAAGCACTGACACAAATTGGCTTCGTATATGTCCTGGTATCATCTTTCGCATCTCCATATCTAGTCTTAGAAAGTCGCATTTGCAGAAACAGTTACCGCAAATTCAACCGCCATATAACACCATGGCCAGCCAAGCCCAACAGACTTATTCTCCCCCAGACCACTGCATTGCGGATTTCTGCTTGATTCCGGTACCTTGCCCTCATCAGAGAGTTACAGGAAACTCGCTCACTCGCATGTATAGATAGGCACCAATTCTGCATCTGTGTCCCACGCCATTGCCGATGTCGAGCGTCTCGTGGGCAATTCCGGGTTGAAATATCTGATGCATGCCTGTGGCACAACGATTGGTATGTCAAAAAGCTGGTTCAACTCGTATTCTCAGATCTGGTTAGTGGAGACGAAATCAAGAGCTGATAATTGTCGGGATGGCATCTGCAGAGGGGCCATGGGATAGGGTCTTCGCTGTCATCGGCCAGGCACATGCCATGCTCCATAAGAAGGGCATGGTTCGCGTCCACACTGACATCCGGGTGGGATCAAGGTAAGACAGTCTCTGTACCAATCAGCGCGCTTTCCCTGTTCTCCCAGCCAGGTTCAGTTCTTTGAGGACGATCAATGGCTGGGGGTTCAGGTATGGATAGGTCTTGAGATGCTAACAATGTCAACACAGAGTCGATAAGAGAGAGACAATGGAGCAGAAAGTCAAGACCGTCCAGGATATATTGGCACACGAGCAATACTAGACAACAACAGCGGTGCCTGTTTGCGCTTCGGGTGGGCTGAATAAAATTTTGAGAATCCGCAACACATTTCTGCTGCAGGTTCCGAGTCTTGTACAAAATAAGAAAGAATAAATTCACGTATGATAATTCTTAATATAAACATAAGGTAGAATTGGGTATCAATAATATCTCTGCACGGACAAGACTAAATGCCTGCCTTCATTTTCGTACCCCTCATAGACTCAACGGGTCGCTCTCAAACTCGCCGTGAATGTTTAATTAGTATTTGAAAAAGCCACCTGTGCGTCAGACTTCACAGATGCCGCAAAAGAGTCCATGGTAACTGTGTCCTCCGCCGTAGGGACACAGAAGCGTGATTTAAAGCAGCCATAACTGAGTAGGGCCCTATTGTCTGCGGTCTTCACGTTATGTCTGGATGTCTGGATATTGACAACCTAGGTACACCGGAGATCTCGCGCCATTTGCGCTTGAACTGGAGCCAATGTCGTTTTTTGGGCCTCGAAGCCAGCCTACTAAATAGTGGCTACGCCGGTTGACCACTACTTCGAGGTTAATCGCCACGCATTAATCAACATTCGGGTTGATGATGAGAACAATAAACTGGGTTTGTGGATCATTTCTGCCGTATTCTGCATCCAAAGTATGCGGCAAGCATCAACCCTCACCAGTTCAGTTGCCAGGGAGATTCCCTGTGCATGTTCCATGAGGCTCCCGGTCCTTAGATCCGTCCCAGTTCATTAAGATAACTTGTAGCTCAGTGAGAGTAGATTGCTTCACTTATTTTCGTCCTTTTCCAAAGGAAGTTCGCTATCACGAAGACGGGCCATATCTTCACGGGTTGGCCGCGTCCACAGACCAGGTCGTACGGGACGAGTCTTCGGATTCACAAGCCTATAATAATCCGATCCGTACTCAGAGAACACTGGCTGGCCCCAAGCTTTGTGGATATTTGCCAGGATCTCCTGCAAAGACCATGGATTCTCTCGCCGTAGCATACGATTGCGTGAACGATTAGACATGCGATATTCTGAGAAGATGATCGCCAGCCGTGCTCGACAGGCGCGCTTGATGGTGTTCGTTTGCACGATCACACCTTTCTCTTTGAGCTGGCGAAGTAGGGTGACTCCGCGAACCCAGGGGATCAAATATTCACCTTCATTGAATGGGTTGGGCATGAGTTGGTGGTGAGGACGTGGTCGAAGAATGAATCCCCAGGAGATAATGGCTTCTTGTAAACGAACTCCAAATATTCTCCGTAGAGGAGCCTGTGGATGGGCAGCGGGGAGCAACCATTCGAAGGCATCTGAATCCCCGGGGGTAGATGGTCCGTGAAATTTGGCAGAGCGCACCCAGCCCTGTCTCGCCTTTCGCGGATTCCCATAAACCGGCACCAGCCACAAACAGAGCTTCTCCAGTTCATCCCAGAGATCGTACATGCCAAGACGTTTGAGACATTCTATCCATGCTTCGGGTGAAATACGTCCGCCGGATATTATTACTTGTTGGTAGATCCAGATGAGGCGCCGCAGAGCATCGAGGGATTCTTTGTCGTTTGATGGGTGATGGCTCCGGCGACGCGGAGGGAGTACTTCTTGTTGCAGCCACCTAATGGTCGCTGTAGTGAGCTGAACGCGCTGTTGCCTCATGGTTTCGAACTGCTGCATAGCGGCGCTCCAGTTTCCGAGACGCACGGCATTTCGGAATAATACGTTGTGATTTTGAGGGTCCTCGCTGGAGGCCACGGACATTATGGCTAAAGTTTTGTTGACTTGCCGCCAATCTTCAGCCATTGTGTATGCTGTAAGTAGTGATTCCTGAACTCTCATGTCTTCGAAAACGTCTGGGTGTTGATCGCTGTCCAGAACGTCCTGTAAGAGCCTTGTGGATTTGCTAAAAGCGAGTTTGACAACGAGTCTCGAAAATACCGATTCTCCAGTGGATATTCCCTCTCTTCTAAGAGCAACCAGTTGGGACACAAAAATCTCCACGCTTACGGCTCTAAGAGCCATTTCTCGAAGTGTCATGGGCCCAATGCTGTCAACCCCAAACATTTTCAACCCCGCAAGGATCAAGTCAAATGTTAGTGCCTTTGTAGCAAAGAGCCGCGCTCCAAACCCGTCGTTGAATGGCGTTTTGGCCGATGCATTCGAATCGCCGCCCGTGGTTTGCTCCTGGTCCTTGGACTGCGAGGATTCTGTATGCGGAGCGTTCATGATGCCGGCCTTCACCAATTCTTGTATGAGGTAGCTATGTTGTTTTTCAGATCCGTACCTTTCAACATAATCTAGCAATGGTTCGATCTCCAAAAAGGTTCTTGGACCATCACCTCTGGCCATCAGAAAATCATGCAGTGCAAGAGCCTTTTGGGCCATACCCTGCTTCCAGAGAAGCGGCATCACGATGCTGTAGATCTTATGGCCTTCGACATTTCTGCATATCTGTCTGAATCCTTGCAGACCTCCTTTGCTAGCCATTGCCCGTGGAAAGACACAAGCCACCTCATTTGGCCAAGCAAGATGGATTTGCTTTAGCCTCAAATGCCACTCTACCGACTTTTTGTGGTACTCCCGTTCAAAGAAGCCGCCAACCACTTCCTTGTAGAACGGCTGCCATCTGATTCCCCTCCGCTTCCACAGATCTTCCGCGTATAACTGGAGCTCCCTCAGCATCCATTCCTGTTTCAAGCCAGTAGTGACGAGGGTGCCCCATACATAGTCGGCATCCTCCCCTTCGACGGGCAAATCTATGTCGCCAGATCTTCCAGTGAATCCCTTCCATATCTGCACAACTCCGGCATCTCCGTATCGTCTTTGGCGATATTCGAGGAGCTCCTTCCAAAGACCGGAATCACGCTTATAGTGGGGATTGTCAACTAATTTATCCCCAGTCCCTTCGAGAGACACAATATCCGACTCGAATTCCAATCTCGCTGGATCTAATCGTCCGTCCGGGGACCGGTGTGCATGTCCCAGAAAATTCGATATAGAATCTGGGGCATCTCGTATAGGGTAGGGCGATATGTTGCGGGCAGAGTCGTTGGACAATTGCGACGAATACGAAGCCGCTACAGTCTGCCTCTCCGAAGATTCTATGTCGACGACGTCAAGAGTATGGGTTTGAGCATCGGTCTCGTTACGGTGTTCCGGTTTGAAGTCATCCAATTGCTGTTTGGCGGCAAGTGACCGGTATTGACAAGCTGAAGCATATGAAAATGGCTTTGCCTGGGGACTGAGTGTATTCCGACGTCTAATGATTGCGCAAGAGTCCTTCACGGGCGCAAGGGCATTGTTTCGGGGAGACACTGGAAGTGCGAACCGGAGCAGCGCCAGCCGCATTGGCGGCGAACGCCCTCAAGCAAAGGGGGTTTGTCAAAACCAAAACCAAAAACTGGATCGCAGACAACAGTTAGGCAAAACCAACGCAAATAAACATCGCCATCTTCTTCATCGTCGTGCATTTCTTCGCTGAATCGTCGCCCTTGTCCGCTGCCCTCAGTCCTCTGTGTTTTCAGAGATATGCTGACTAATCGCACGTGACGAATTCGGAACGCTTGAAGTGTGCTGATGCTCTCCAACGTTTCCCGAGAATTGAACCTCAAGCCAACATCTTGACTGTTTATCGCCTGGTTGCTTTCAACTCCAGAACAAGACCAATTTCCGCATCGTGAAAAGATGGTGTCCCGCACTGTTCCCAGACTCGCTGGGTACGTATGCCCCTCGCCTCTCGAACCCTAGACCCCCGGAACCGTGCGTCACGACGTTTTTTACACCACCTTGTGTGATGTGGAATTGAAGCGCCGAATTAGGGATCTTGACTTTCCAATATGCTGATGGATGATACTTAGGCTCGTTTTCCGCGAGAACCGCGTCCCTTACTATCAGCGTCTCTTCCAGAGACACGACGGCAAGCGTCAATGGTGGAAGGTTCGTGTGCCCACATCGCTAACGCGGACCGTCCTTCTCCAAGCAATACCGGAATGTCGGGACGAATTACGACGGTATATCTAACATAATGGATTCGAATATAGACCGATAGAAGCCCATACATTCTCTATCCTTACTACTTCTCTCTGATCGGTGGCCTGACCGGTATGTTATTGTTTTGAGACCCCTCTGTACCTAGGAGTTCTGTGGGCGTTAGATGCTGACATCGCTATCGTTTAGCTGCTCTTTACGGCATGGGCAGAGTAACTTTCGTAAGTAGTAGCTATCTTTCGCTCAATTGATGTGTATTAGAAGAGGAAGCCTACAACTTCGAGTCCTCATCAACCCTACTTTACGGCTGGGAAGTAGACGAAAAAGATTTGAAACTAATCGGTACAATAGGGTTACAAGACTTGGTTCGGCAAGAACTAGCCTATCTCGACAAATCGGCTATTCATGAGTCTGCCCCGGATCCAAGAAACGGCACGAAACATCTAGGGATCAGAGTGTATATAATACTTGAAAGAGAAGCTTACAGTTGCCAGAAGGATTCTATTGCTTGTTCAATTAAGTTTGTCAGTCCATCATGTCATTTGCCCACAAGCCCATCAAGCGAAAGTCCGAACCCCTTCAAAACAACGCAGATTGCGGGATATGAAAGAGAATGCGGAGAACTCAACGTCGAATAAAGTGACACTCATGAAGGCCCTGTTATTTGAGAGTTCATTACGGACTTGAATCCCACAGTACTAAGCAGAAGAAGAATAGGGCATCTGAATACATTCAAAGAAAGAAAACAAAGGACATGAGTACAGTACATACGACACAAGTAAAACGTAGCCGGCATCACCATTTCTGTTTTCCGGTCAAAGTATACCACAAGAATAATTTCACGAGATTGTTAGAAGAGGAAAGGTTCTGACAAGGAATAATCTTACACATCATCCCCTCTTGGTGAACTTCTTCATTTCCCTCTTTGACTCTCTTTCTTTCTCCTTCTCGAGGTACTTTCTCTGCTCTTCGGCAGACATACCTCGCAAGAGTCTCTCGCGCTCTTCTTTCTTCAGCTTCTCAGCAGCAATTTTGCGTTCTTCGGCTTTTCCTTCTTCATCGGCTCGGCGTAGTCTGCGCAGCTCTTCCTCACGCGTGTTGCGGAGTTTACGCAGAACTTCCTGACGGAAGCGGCCATGGGCAGCGAGGCGGTCAGTCATGCGGAGGAAAAGGTGGAAGAGAGGAAGTGACGGCGCATAAGCGGTGGAGCTGGTGGAAGATGGAACGCGAATGGAGAGAATGGAGCGTTTACGGGCAACAGCTTCGTCAACCCTGGTTCGCGGATTAGCATGTTTTCTTCGTGGTTGGCAAGGGAATGTAACATACTTGGTTGGCTTCTCAACGGGTTGGTCAGTGATGATCAAGTATTCGAACAGATCGCCCGCATCCTCGATGGCTTTGATGAGCTCGGGCGTGAGGATGAATTCCGTAATCTCGGCACTCTCACTCATCACAGTTACCCACTGTGGAAGCTTGGGGTTGTCCTTGGTGAAAGTCAAAGACACGTCATATCTATCCTGTCTCAACTTGCGCATAGCAGTCTTATGCGCGATGGCAAAGACAAATCCGTCATACGTGGAGTTGTTTCCCTTGCTTGATTGCTCCTTTTCACCGAGCGACGGTGGGACCATATCCTTTTCCTTGCCGTCGAACGAATAAGCTGTGACTTCGAATCGCTCAGTAGAATCAGACGCCAATGACTCAAAGAATAGCCCAAAGACCATATCGCCAAAAAGGTACATGGGGTTGTATCTCTTCAACAACTGAATAGACACATCCACAAAAGCCACGTTCTGTCGTCCGGTCGCATAGGTTGCGAACTCATTAGCAGCATTCTCCCTCAACAAGCTATCATCAATAACCAAATCGTCGGAAGAGGACAGGTCCTTGAGACTGTTTCCCTTTCGCACGCCCTTGTATCCCACAACGGCGAACTCATCATGCAGCACCGGAATATGGGCTTGCGCCCACGCCTTTGCCTTGCGACGATTCTTCCGTGTTCCCCAGATGTGGAAGAAGACGATAAACAAGATGAACGGAAGCACAAAAGCCTCCTGAATGAAATCGTTGCGTGAAGTCCGCTCCCAAACCCTGTACCATCGCGTATAAGGAACCGTGTTCACGGGCGCATCGAGAGTAGACGCGGGAGCCGGGGCAGTCGATATAGAGGTAACGGGCTGCTGAGATGGAGCAGCGAAATCGGCGAAGTCTGTTGATCATAAAGAAAACAGACGAAAATAATCAATTAGCCCAAATCACTTTACTCATAGGGACCTGCTTCCTTTTCTCTTGTTTGAGGACAGAACAGTTGTAGGTGTCATATCACAGTACCTGAATCATCTTGATTTGAAGCCTGTGCTGGTGAATCTTTCGATCCACCTTTCAGGATATTTTGGAGCAGACCAGACATTGTGCCTGGAGTTCAATTGGGTTGTGATGATGGCCTCCTGGTTCGCTGTTGGAGGGTGCACGAGGTGGTGAAGCTCCTGAGCAGGACGAACGAAGTAAAGTGTTGGGTGCCAAGACGATGTCACCTCTCCCCACAAGGATCTGTGTTCTGGTAAGTTCTGAAGCTCATCAACTGCCGCCCACTGCTTGGAGCTCAAAATCCATTCCGTTCACTAAACTATAGCTAGATACTAGTAAAGATATATATGACAAAGGAAATGTTCAAAGGAGTGACTGAAGTATCCATCTCAATGTACAGGTAATATCCCAATTTTTCCCAAGAAACCAATTACCAATTTTCGCTCGTTTCCAACGCCTGGTATCAATGCCCATTGAATAAAAGCTTCCCTTTGCGCCAAAGATAATAACACAGAACGAGAACCTGCCGCAAAATATAAATACATACCGGGCAGAGCGGCCGAAGAGGAATATTAAAAACAAATGCGCGCTGCCCGATTAGGGGAGTGGGGAATATGGGTGGACAAATTGTCGCCTCCAGACACAGCACGAAGCCTATAGATCATCGCAAAGTCACTGACCATAGGCTGGAGGCGGGCTATGGGTTCGCGTTTGTTCCCATGGCCCGGGGTAATGGCTGTTGCCAGCAAACTTCCCTTCTTGGATGCGACGGGCAATCTCGTTGGCCATCTTCATCATCCAAGCTTGCTCCAATATACTACTGTTGGGAGCAGCGTCCGTAATGGACATGCCTGCGTTGGACCCCTGGGAAGAAGATACGTCACCAGATTTCTCTCTGTGGCGTAAATATGTCTCAGGGGTAACGCGCGGCTGTTGTGAAGATGTCTTGTTATCTTCATTGAGAAGAGGTATTGCAGAGACTGGATGTGCAGGCTGTGCATGCAAGGAAGGACGGGAGGGTTGGGTGTATGATAACTGCTGAGCAGCAGGTACTCGCAGATCGCCTTGTCCTTCTAAAGTCGGTGAGCGGTGCGGCCGATGTGGAATCCGAATGGTGGTTTCGGGGGACATGGGGGGAGTAATGGGGTCATCACTGGCTTCCTCCGGAATGACAGAAGACGAAAATCCCATTGAAGTAGTGGACGTCTCTGTGAACACACTCTCTCCACTCACGCTTTCAGCGTCGGCAGGTTTATTGTGTTTCCTCAGGTCAACAACCCGTTTCTTGCGCTTTCGGGCTGGGCGAGCTTTCGAATGCCGCCCTGCGCCAAGGCTAAGCCCATACCCACTGAAAGATGAGCCGGGTGTGGTTGCTCGATTTTGAAGGGACATGACGCTCGAAGTATCCTGGAAAGAGGATAAGGAAGAGGAGATATGAGAGTTGGTCCTGGAGAGAACTGGACTTGCTGGAGAGATCAGTCCACTCGCTAGGCCTTCACCCTGGTCTGCAAAGCCAGTGCAGGCTCTGAAAACGACCTCTTTGATCGACGGCGTGAAAAGAGATAGTGTCCGTTGAGAGTTCGTCAGCGCAGCCAGACGCAACAGATTCTTCTGAGAGAAAAGAGAGTGCATCTCAACTCCTGAATCAAGGGATAGAGACGCGATATCTGCTGGGCTCAACAGATTGCCTGATGCGTCCACTGGGTCCTTAGGAGGGTTCAAAAGCGAATCCTCCCCAGGGCCAGACGACGAAGCAGCAGGGGTTTCCGCAACTTCAGTGTCCAATCCGCGATACTCCGGCACCCATAAGCGCAAAGACAGCCGATGTATAATTGCAGGGAGCTCGTCCATAAAAAGAATACGGAGTTGTGCTTCGATTTCTCTCTGGAGGTAATCCCGGACGGATGGAATCGAATCGAAAGTCGAAGATACTTTGAGGGACTCAAGAGGATCGTTGCGAAACACCACGGTTATTCCCTTCTGCTTCGAAAACACTAGGATAACGAATCCAGACAATGTGAAGTTGGAGAGGGTTATTTGCAATGGGATCGTTAGACCGGACCTGCTCAAGTTGTTCGATCAGCAAAGACCATCCAATGGGAGCTAGATGATGCGACTTACGCTGCGGCAAGAGGGTTCGGCGAGGCATACGCAGGTCGCGTAACCAGGAAAGTATTCAGTGGATTCGCTTGCACGCG
Organism: Aphanoascus verrucosus; assembly: GCA_014839905.1. Classification (NCBI taxonomy): domain Eukaryota; kingdom Fungi; phylum Ascomycota; class Eurotiomycetes; order Onygenales; family Onygenaceae; genus Aphanoascus; species Aphanoascus verrucosus. The sequence continues at coordinate 55,197 of JACRYM010000019.1, read as the reverse complement.
CGTTTTCAGTGTCAAAAAAGCATCTCCTGAGTACGACATTTTGAATATTCCACGAAACCGATCTTCAGCCAAATCGCCAATCTCGAGAATTTCCAATTCGGGCGGGATCGAACCCAAATTCAACTCCGTCACGACGATATCATCGACAATGATCGGGGGTTTCGGCGATTTATTCAACGCCGCGGTTAACAGATCTTGGGCTCGAGTGTAAAAACCTGCATCTGCCATCAACGGCGACCAGTTGAAGTTGAACGCCATGGTGATGCATCTGGTAGATGATAGAACGAAGAGAATCGATGAGGAGAGTGGCCTTTGTCTTCAGACTGAGATGAAAATGGCGAACGGCTTGTCAAACTCGATGTTGGATGACCGAAATCCAGAGTGTCGCGTGCTGGATGGAACCCGTGATGGTGGAGGGCGGAGCTCGAAGGTCGCATGCGAATTGTTAGCGTGCCGTAACTGAGCCACTATTCGAAAACACACGATGTTAGCGCATGCATGTGAAGTGGCATGGCTCGCAGATGGTCCTAAACGTCTTGACTGCAATCGTCCGATGTTGAAGCTCGAACGACGATGGATGGCGAGAGGGAGAAGATGATGATTCTCGGGAATCCTCACGAGGAACGATACGGAACGGGGGAAAATGAAAACAAGGAAGAAGGTTTCTTGGCGGCGAATTCTTGCACTCAAAATCGCGAAAAAAATGACGGTAATTAACTTTACCAATCTTACGCCGCCGGGACGATTAGGAACCGCCGGGCCGTGACAACACCAAAACGCGACTCCAGGCCAGGCCGCGATGTATGAAACAATAATGAGAAGGAATACGGTCGTCTTAGTTTGCAGTCACACTCATTAGGGTATTGGACTATAAATGTCGAGCATAATCTCTGTTTTCGTTCTGCCTGATAGACTGCCTGAAGCCCACACGGTAGGTGCACAGCTCCCTGAAACATTTTTGTATTGCAACCAGATACCCAATCCTAGAGATGTGGAAAGTTGAGCCTAGTCCTCTGATGCGGATGACGCGATACTGCATAATCATGCTGTCTTCGAATGTCCGCTGAAGAATACTTAAAGAAGGAAAGTATCGCGGTTTGTCCGGCAACTGATTTGGAGCGGGTACTTCAGCTGTGATAAGAATTATTTAGTACCCGTGCTGTAACAGAAGGTCCCAGTTCTGGGACGTGACCCTTAGATTTCGATTATGAAACATAAACTCGCGACTCTAGCAGACAAATATGCATTCACTATCTTATACTGAAGACTTTCCGTAGCCAGACATGCCAGATCATAGACAGCTGTCGGTGTATGTCCTGTACTGTGCATGTCGACGTGAAGTATGCGGCTAGATGGATCACCTGTAGCCTGGGCCACGCGTAGTCTTCCGTGTTTAAAGACCATTCGCGAGCTAGACGGATATCTGTCAGCATTGGATAACAGTATAGCAGGCAAGGGTATCTCCTGGGTAGGATGCAGGCATGACGTACCCTTGATGAGCGACCTTGGTAGGTCCACATCGGCTTCTTGTACATAAAATTCCTGGGGCATTTCGTTCCATTTAGCAATAGAAAGTCGAGGATAATCCTTATGCGTTTATCCAAAAGTAAACAATCTTGTCATCTACCCCTCTTGAGTCCCGAGGGCGAGTGAGTCCGGATTCTATATATCCTGTGACTCAGAAGTGTGGTAGGAGGCTCTGGGCATAAGTGCAGCGGTGATAGTAAGCGACCACGCGCACAGCTGGCACAAAGAACAATGGACCGGCAAATCCGCGAGCAAATCGCTCCTAAAAACTCGATTGGCGTGCAAGTATCATAGCTGGGCAAATAAATGCAGGTCTCATTTTTCTTTCAATAGATGTCAATCCCATTCATCAGCAAGACACCAACAGCTATCCGAATTTAGCCAGTCGGGCTGTAGTCAGAGATAGGTCAAAGGGGGCTGAGCTCGTCTCGCGTGAGTTGTTTCAAAACGCATTTTTGAGGCCTGGAAGCGATGGAAAATTGAATTGCCTCATCAAAACGAGAAACCCGAGTAGCGTAGCCTTTCCATAGTGGCTGCTTTATAAGCAGCTCTAAGCTTGGTATCATTTTGCAAAGTTCAAGGACTAACGTCTCCAGTTGTTATTAGGGCCAGCATTGGCATCAGATCGCAGAGCTTTCTGAGCTTCCCGGGGGTCTAGGAGTAGCTCGTACCGACGGGTCCCATAGCAGCTATAGAGGATATAAACAATTTCTGCCCAAAATGCAGGAATATTAACCAAATGTCAATGTCGATGCCGGAGAAAGCGTGCATGCGTAGCACCGCTAATGTGATGCCCCGTCCTTTTGCCTCACGTTTTTCATCTCTGTCGTCATATGGGGTATCCGAGTAAGTTAGCTCTCTTATGAGCATATAGATACCAAATGCATCTATAAGTGCTTCTTATCAGCGCAGCGAGTCTGTAAGTGATATAAAATCGGGGAAGAAAGGTGGAGGGATTCCATGTGCCACAAAATAACCGTTCCCAGCTAGGGCTAAAAGCGGTGGGTCGCCCGAAGCTTGATTCGACAACCCACGAACCAGCTCCCCGGTGATAACGACGGATGCGGAATTTCTTTCTGCCGTAAAACTTAATCTAATCTGATAAACGTTGCCTTGGTAACGTGTCTTCTACGCCTTTTAGGAATTATCAAAAGAGAACATATCCAACGTCAGTGCTGGGATCAAATCTCGCCAGCAGCGTTTGGCTAATTCAAGCTTCATAACCACCCAAGATGACTGTACTGGAAAGCACTAATACGCTGACCCCACAACCTACAAAGCTATCCTCCGAGCCCAAGGGTCGAGCTCTGCGCGCAAAAAGGGTCTACGGAAAACGAAAAGTCAATGCGGCCAAAGCTGTCTTGGAAGGCGAACGAATAAGTTCGAGAAGGGAGAGCTTGGAGGGCGCAGTGCTTGAACCTACCACGCCAGCGGTTGACGAGTTGGTGGAACGTCTCCAGGAAAAACTAGCCGAGATTACGATCCAGGAGAACACCCCGAAGTTGAAGCGTGAAGTGAAAAGAAAATCAAGGGTAGCGGTCGAGATCAAACGCATAATCTCATCGGCAAAAGACGAAGTAAAGGAAACTAGCTGCACAAATACGGTCGAGAGAAGAAGCCTGAAGAAATCTGAGGCGAAAACGGGCCCACGGATAGCGGTCGAGATCAAACGTGTGATCTCTCCGGCAAAGAATGAAGTAGAGGAGGCTAGCTGCACAAATACGGTCGAAGAAAAGAGCATAAAGAACCTCAATGTGAAGACAGAATCAAGGATAGCGGTCGAGGTCAGACGAGTGGCTTTACCGGCAAAAGAAGTAGTAAAGGGAAAAAGCTGCACAAATACAGTCGAGCCAAGCACACCACAAGCTTACATCGCGGAAGGCGATGAAAGTTACAATGAAGCCGACACGCTTAAGATGCTTGACGCAAAGCCGGAGAAAAAAGAACGCAGGAAGAGGGCACCAAGGGTACAACCGCAATGCCAGAGCAACAACCCGATGGACACTTACGTGTCACCAATATTGAAGGAAGGGATGTCGGTCAAAAAGTTAGAAGACTTCGATACTTGGGCCAATCGCGCAGGGGATACGTTTAACGTTGAGAAGATTGCAGAGGGCTCCTACGGTGAGGTGTATCAACTACGCGTGCGACAAGACGTTACGATTTCCAAGCGAGACAAGGCATCAAAATTAAAGGCCTATGACAATGGTGTATTCAAAATCGTTCCCCTTCGCGCGCAGAGGGGCCCTGGTTCGAAGAAGTTTACGCCAATACAAGAAGTTGTTGCCGAAGTTCAGATGTTAAAGTTGCTTGATCCGATCCCCGGTTTTGCCAGATTTCGAGACGTTCACGTCGTTCATGGCAGGCTCCCAGCGGCCTATCAAGCAGCCTGGACCCATTACAGTCAAACGAGAGATGATTGCTATAACCCCGATCCTAGCAAGAAGAAGTCATATCCTGACAACCAATTATGGGCAATCTTGGAGATGGACAATGCTGGACATGAGCTGGAGAAGTTCGATTGCTCATCGATCTTCCAGATTTATGATATCTTTTGGGGTGTGGCACTGGCGTTGGCCAGGGCTGAGCAATTTGCTGGCTTTGAGGTAAGTTAGTAGGTATTGAGTTTAAAAGGTCGTGACTAAATATAACTATAGCACCGTGATCTTCATTTGGGGAATATTTGCGTAAAATCTACCAGAGCAGATGGTTGTCTGCAGCGTCCGCGCGAGAAGACGTCCAGAAAGACGGACATTGCCAATACTGGCTTTGGATTTAGTGGTATCGAGACTACGATCATCGATTATTCACTATCTCGAGCCAGTTTAGCTAAGGATGAGTTTCCTACTGAGGACGGCACCGCCTGGTCCGATCTCGATAAGAAGCAGCTCTTCGATGCTATTGGCAATGACGACGATGAGAAACTTCTTCGAGACACATATAGATTGTAAGTGGAGGATGCTTCGAGCTTCAGACAATTACAAACGTCTCTAACAAATGTATAGAATGCGAATGGAGGTTTATAGGGATCAAAGTTTAGACCGGTCTCGAGATGAACCTTGGCGATGGAAGGAGTTCTGCCCACGAACAAATTTAATATGGCTCTCGTTCCTTCTCACCATGCTCCTTAGTAAAGGCCAAACCCGCGATATCCTTCCCACGCCTCGACATCCTCTAACGGCACGGTCCGTCAACCATGTTCTGGGTAGCGACTTGGACAACGGCAAACCGGCCGGCAAAGCGAAACCCACAGAGCCAGACAGTTTACCAGGGCTTGACTTTCAGCTCGATTTGCTTGATCGTCTGCAGACAGTTCTGGACATTTTGAACCCTGACGTTCAGGCTGGAGAAGAGGAGATTCTATTTTGCACGGGTGATCTGGTGGCATTTGCAATTGGTTCTCGTTGGCTGGATGAATCAGACTTCCTGTGCTAGAATAACAGAAAGGAGAAGAAGTTGCATTTTGAAGTACTAATTTGAGTGTGTGATTTGCATGATACCCATTTCAGCATCGTAGTTCAATGATACTGAACAGGCGTCTTGTTTTTAAACCCCAATTTTGGCATCTTTAGTACTGGACTTGTTGGGCTTGTATTTTTTGCATGACATCTTAGCCAGATAAATTGGATAAAGTAGTAGCTGATATTATTCGTTTGGTTCATAATACTGAAATCCCATTAACTTCGTCAAAACCAATGTCCAAACACAATCAGTACAACGCATCGTAACAGCCTAACTATGCTGGATCCATCTGCTCTCCAGCTTCCGTCGGTTGTACTCTCTCCGCTCATCGACGGTCCACTTATCATCCCCCTCATAACACAGATATCTCCTCTTCGGGTTAAGCTTTGCTCCCTCCCCAAACGCTATCCGTCCAACCTCTTCTTCCGGAGCGGCCACATCTCCAACATACGCTGGGATTTCGTCCAATACCTTGACCGTTCTCGCACTCCCACCCATCAAAAATGGGATGCCATAAGGGACCTGAGTGCCGAACCTGAACATCGTGAACGCATCCAGACGTGGTGTCCAGCGCGGCGTATACGAGTATAATGCCAATGCCAGAAGGGCCGTGACAAAAGTGCCCAGGACGAGGGAAATCGCAACCATGCCGTGGATGGGTATCACGGGGATGATGCGGTCGGCGCCATGATCATACGAAACTTCTAATGTATGGCCTCCAGCGGCATAGTCCTCTACCCAAACTTTGTTGGCCAGAAAGGCTGCTGCGGTGAATATGTTGGACGTCCGTACTGTGTCGACAAGGAATAGTGAACGAATCCAGTCCCCCACGAAACTGCTCAGCTCTGGTTCTGTCTTAGTACAAGGGTAACGGTCAGCAACGTTGCCAGCAATTCCCCCATAATTCCCACGAAGTAGACCAGACAAGGGACTCAGGTCAATGCAGGCATCCGGCCAGTCATGCCCATTCAATTTGACCTCACTGATACTGTCCTTAAATGCAGTGTATCTTTGGGGAAACGCATCGAGAAAGGAACCTTCGCCGAACAGCGCCAAAGCGGTTGTCAAAAGAGGTCCTTTGTTGAAAGGCGGGTCAAAGACGCTGGAATTCGGATTGTTTTTCCCCAGGGGATCAGCGCGGTGTATTCTGCGGGGTTGTGCATCGCGAACGCTGCAAATCATAAGAATCTGTACTAGATTCGCACTAAACGATCACAATGACCATATCACTCACCTAATCTGTGCGTGATCCCTTTTCACGGAGTATTCAAACTGGTCGCATTTGGGCGCACAATCGTTCAAAGGATCCCGGTCAAGAAGGGGCCCTGCAAGCCCGTCATTGAAGTAGTTTGGCAACTCGAAATAGCCCGCAGTTGTGTTAACTGTGACTTTAAACCATCCGTCAACCACTTTGTAGGGGGGGTAGTATTTGAGCTCGGATGACACCTCAAGATACAGTACTTCGGAGAAATCCTGTCTGTCTCGGGTATGATTCCAAGGAGACGTTTCTAATGCCCCAGGCATGCACACGGTCAAGGACCAGCCATAGTCCGGCCTAGATTCACTTTCATTGCGATACTGGGCGTATAAGGATTTGGGCAATTTATCGCAGCCCTTTGGGAACTCCTCCGCAGATATTCGTTCATAGACCGCTGTCGAGTTGATACGAGGGATAAACTGTCGAAGAAGGCCAGTATTAAATCCCGTGGGCACCTCCGCATAGAAGGGATCACTGAGTGAGGTGAAATTGTTCAAACTTGGAGAAAATCTTTGACACGGATCGGAGCGATCCCAGTAATCGTTCACTTGCGTACAATTGAAGCGGTCGCCTTGCCACAGGTTTGGCTGTGGATGGTAGCTCGTAGCGACTCCAAGAGCGTTGCGCAATATGAGGACAACGCCTGAGCGATCAGGTGGATCTTCCCTCGGTTCATATAAATCAGCCCAGTGATTGGGCAGGTCAAAAACTTCATGTATCACAACTGGGCGTGTGGGCCATTTGATATTTTCCGAAAACATAAGCAAATGTTGAAGCGGAAAGATAACAACGCCCAACAAATGCACCACGATAGCCAACCCCAAGAAAGAGCTTCCGTATTGCCTCCAGCTGAGACGACCCAGTAGCAATTTGGCATATGCTCGCGGATCCGCCCAGGCACTATCCGCCAAGGCCATGGCCTGGCGCATGGTCAAACGACTTCGACTCTGTTGAACGAATATCAAGGCGGCACAAGAGCAAACTGCCGACGCCACAGGAACGGATAAAACACCTGCGACAGATTGAAGCACCCTAGCGGCCCTGTACCATATCTCGTTTTGAAACGGCGTGGCCTTCTCCCAATACCAATACTTGGAGCTTTCGACCTGCCTGTACGGATAGTGCGTGGTTGTGATAGGACGGTAAGTCAGAATGCAAAGAACGACCCAAGAGAATATAGCGACGAACGCATACGGGACAGTGATAAACAGGGCATATGCAGATCGGCGCAACGGAGTTAGCGGTTCTCGATCTGGAAACCTCGTTGGCTTCACGGGTATTGAAGAGCCAGGACCTTTCGCAGCGGATGAACAATCAGGTTTTCCATTTTGGTGAACGAACTCGCGAAGCGGAGACGAAGGGGGAATCTCGACATAGTGCACATCCTGATTGCTAGATTGCCGATGAGCGCCAGATGAGGCCACGGACGGAGTTTGGGTGCCTGGCATTTTGTAGAGACGCATGCATCTGCAAGTGCAGGAACAAACCAGAAAGGAAATGCAGACCTTCGAGAGCTGGGGCTTTGATCAAGTTCATAAATGATTCACCATGCTACGGTTTATGTAACCCTCCCCTGAGGCTCTGTCCATGAGGTATATCATCAATTGACTCAATTAAAACAACAGGCTAAGAGCCGGCAGTAACCTAGAGGGGTTCTTGCTCCGCACTGGGTATATACGCATAAGTATTGTACAGAGCGTACAGGTACAATCACCAGGTCTCTGAGGACTTGCCACACAACGGAAACAGGTCACAAGCTCGCAGCCTTAATAAAACAACTTTGGGTCTGAAAGATTCGTCTAGCATGACAATCTATCATTGCTGCCAAGCCCGATTCGTTGGAAATGCAACATGGGGAGAAGAACCCCAAATATCAGTTACCAACAGTCAAATAAGCTTGAGCGGGCAGCTTATTTGACGGTTCCCAAATCCTAGCAAAAACGCGGGTTACATTGGTGTGTCTAACACCCATCGCGCGGTTCGACCACAGGGAGCTGCAATTGGCTAGACCACGCAGGGGCCAAACAGCTGTAAAAGGGGTGTCCAAAGGGCGACCGCAAGAAGGCAGTTGCTTATGTGAAAAGTAATAACCTGAATGATTACAGTCTAGACTCCTGGTCAAACGGAGCCATCAGATAAGTGCTTTTGGAGGAAAAAGTTGCCAAAGCCGTCGGCGACGTTTTGGAGACGGCTATCAACTTTCTCGGTGGGTAAAAGATATCTAATCCTAGCAAGCGTATTGGAAGAGCCTTTAATCAGTCATTGTCAAGGCATCAAGAGTATCTGGCCTTTATCAAAGAAGTGCTTCCGCAAAGTAGTGCAGTACTCTACTGCAAGCTCGTCGGTTTTTTCTCTCGCAAAGTAACGCTTCTGCACCTCGTAGCAGCGTCAGCTAGGGTCGCTTAAAGGTATTAATATATGATGGTGTCTCAGCAAGTCCCTGCAATATATTCTCATCGGACGATACTCCACAGTCGCCGTCGTCGGATGGTGAGCTCTGTCGTTGACTCAGAACCGTGAAGTGAACTGTGGAACGCGAATTCGAATCTGGATGACTAAAAATCCAATTTAATAGTCACGTGAAATTATCTCTCGGCCCGCTTCATGATGGGGAAACAGTTGGGGAAAACAGTTCCCCCACAGACTGCCGAGGACGCGAGAAAAGAGCCAGTATCATCCGAGTACTTTTTGACATTGACTGCGCCTTACAGGGTCGAAGGAACAAGAAGGCGTGCACCTCGTTAGGACCATGTGAGATTTCCGTTGCAAAAAGATATTGGAGAAAATGACAACGGATCGAGCCTTGGAAGGTCACGAACGATAAAGTCCTGTATTCCGGGGGGAAAGAGACGTTCATACTGCGATCCCTAACAATCCCGTGCCCGACAACAAATTAAATTCCTCTACGGAACACTCCGTATATAGCGCGAATTCGACAACAGCTACGGAAGTAAAATAATGAGGTTGGGCACTTCGCTGAATCGACATTGAGCGCATGCCACTCTTCGGGTTATTGGGGCAGCGAGTTCAAACTTCAGGTTGCTTCTACTATGTACGTATGTGAGCATCTTGGAGGGGCGAATGGGGACCGCTCACCTCCGGCCATCGAATACCGAGTTCGCCGTCAGTTTTCGGCCTTGATTATGTTCCCACTTCGACCTTGTATTAAGTTAGCTTCACGGCCGGGTATCCCGAAAACTAACGAGATCCCATGTGGAGCAACCCTTTTTGCTGGAACCAAGGGTTTCCTTTCGCCTTTTTCAACTGCCAGCTTCCGGCTTCATGTCCAATGATCGACCTGAGTCAGTTTTCAACGCACAAAGTATTCATTCTAAAAGTAAGTTCAGCCATTTCTCTGCCACTTGGGAAATGTACATGATCCCGTCAATTCGGAGTACTCACAAAAGAATAGGGAAGCATTCAAGACCATCAAAATGCCTACCGACCCTAACCTAGCTCACCTCCACCAAAAGCTATTCGAAGAAGGCCTTAAAGTGCGCCGCGAAGTAGTTGGCAATGAGCACGTCGACCGCGCACTCGCTGGCGGCGCTACCGAATTCGCCCGCCCCGGCCAGGAACTGGTGACCGAGTTCTGCTGGGGCTATACTTGGACACGGCCCGGACTCGATCGCAAACAACGCAGTCTGATCAACATTGGCATGCTGATGGCGTTGAATAGAGCCCCGGAGCTGGCGGTACATATTCGTGGGGCGATCAATAACGGGTTGACAGAGCTCGAGATTCGAGAAGCTATCTTGCATGCTATGACGTACTGCGGAATGCCGGCAGGAATGGACGCAATGAAGACGGCGGAGAGAGTGTTGAATGAGATGGAAGAAAAAGGGGAGTATAAAAGGGAGCTGGGGGAAAAGGTTGCATGATCTGGGCACGGATTGAACAATATGAGCCGAAGGGGCACAGGTGTGCTTCAGTGTGTTATTTTTTCATCTATCCACACGCCGGCCAGTTGTTTGTTTTGTACGGAGTAAGTTATCAAGGCTTCTATGTACATACCAGAGCACTCAGTACATAGTCGTGCTTCTTGACACTGCTGGTTGTGGTGCAGAAACGCGTGAAACTGAAAGCACATCTGCATCACACGTGCTCAGGCTGCAAATACCTATTACGTAATCAAAATGCCAAGATCAATCACGTGATACCCCGCTTCCCCGCGCAATCTTTTCTCCGCACCCGCCTGCCGAAACGGATTCATTCACTCCATCAGCACAGCTGCACTCGAAGCTCCCGAGGCTGCACGTTCATCCTATCCTCTTCTCCATCTCAGGGGCTTCCGGATCCCCGTTCATGTTTCCCCAACATAATTCAAGATTGTTTCAAGCTCTCCTATGGTGGATGGGACCGCTGTCAACGGGCTGGAGGAGGGTAAGGCAAGGGACGCCGGCCCTCCTCCAAACTCCGGTAGCACTGCAGCCAATGATGCCGGTGTACCTGTACCGGCAAAGAAACCGAGAAGATTCCAGTGTACACGTTGTGAGACCAGATTCTCTCGGTTAGAACATCTTCAAAGACATGAAAGGATTCGTATGTAATGCACTTGGTCTTAACGTTTTGTTTGGTGTAAATTGCGGTTGTTAATTGAGGTACAATACTTGCAGATACACAAGAAAAACCCTTTGCGTGCCAGCTATGCGATCATCGGTTTACGAGAAGGTAACCTATCTTTTCATGTTGGGGATATTCCTGCAGTACTGACGGCTGCAGTGACCTATTGATCCGCCATGAACGACTGTCACACAACAAAATCGGCCCACGAAAACGTGGTAGGGGTTCCAAACTCAACGATACAAATAATCTCAATACTAGTTCGCCTGCGTCAAACCATCCACAGACACCGCACGTCGCAGAATCCCCCGTAGCAACTATTGCTGCTGCGCGCCCGAGTATCGAATGTCATGACGACTTCCCTTTGGCTACGCTTTCAATGGCTGCAGAACATGTCGCTCTTCAAATACCTTATGGCACGTCCTCCAGCCATCCTCCCCATAACTCATCCCATATAAACTTCGGACAAAACAACTCGATCGCAGCGGCTGCGCCATCGCCGCAGCTAGGGGGGCATATTCATAGCCTAGATTTCGAGAACTCACTGGACGAGCTGTCGTCTTTTCTGGACAACGGTGTCTTGTCGTCTTACCATTTCTCTTCGCTTGTTTCTGCTGAGCAGCCAATGCCACTCTTTTCTCCCGAATCCATGACACGTTTTCCCGACGTCAGTCATGGCGAACATTTGATTGCCAGCTATGAGGTTCACCACCATCACAGCGATGAATCTGGATCATTTTCCCATTTTGGATCGAGACTTCCATCACTTCAGCCCGAAGAACAGCCTCCTCAGATTAGACGGATGCATGCCCCTCACCGCCCGCTAAGCGAGATATCTTTGGATGACAGGAAAGATATTTTGTCAAAGTTGAATGAGTTTTCTTCCGTGATTCCCCCATCTTTTCAACTTCCTTCTTGTTTGGCGCTTGCAAGATATATCGCCGCTTATATCAATGGATTTCATGAACACCTACCATTTCTCCATGTACCAACTATGTCCGTGCCTCACTGCTCTGTGGACCTTCTCCTTGCTATCGCAGCTGTAGGGACCCAGTACTGTCTCGAAGGAGAGAAGGGAATTGATCTTTTTCACGCAAGTCAAGCAATTGCGATGGAAAAGATCCGGCGCAGGGACACAAGAAGAAACGCACTTCACCTCCAGGGATTCTCAGATGGTGTTTCGCCAGCAGAAAGCCACGACCAGCATTATACTACTCCATACCATTCACAACACGTACATGGACAGTTTGGCCGACCACATGACAGTCCGTCTGCTGGCGCAGTTGCTGAGGAAGAAGATCTCATGCAAACTATTCAAGCTTTGTTGATCTTAATGGCCATGGCAACATGGGCAAAGCAAAAGGAGATCTTGCGAGAAGCCCTAGCTCTGCAAAGCATTTTAGCCACCCTAGTTCGCGATAATGGTCTCTACGGTTCGCCCATGCCAGAAAACATTTCCTGGGAGGATTGGGTACGACAGGAAACGGCAAAAAGAACGAAATTTATTGTATACTGCTTTTTCAACTTACATTGCATCGTCTATAACATTCCGTCTTTAATCATGAACTCTGAGGTGAATCTGATGTTACCGTCTGTTTCGGCGGAATTTAAAGCCCCAACCGCGTTGCTGTGGCGTGAAGCGAGGAAGAAGGCTTCATCAGAGGTGAATTTTCAAGACGCGCTGAACCGCTTGTTCTCCCGTGGTGGAAACGAAGGTGCTGAATACAGTTCGTCTCTGGGCAACTATATTTTGATTCATGCTATCATCCAGCATATCTTCTTCCTTCGCCAGGTTGCCCGCGGTCGTTTCGATGGAAAGAAGGATATGGCCACGGAAGACGTTTGCGGGTTGGAACGCGCGCTACGTAATTGGCAGATCGGTTCGAAGCGCCATCCCGACTCTTCTCTGGACCTGCAGGACCCAAATGGACCAGTGGCCTTCAACTCTACAGCGCTTCTCCGTCTGGCCTACATTCGCCTCAATATTGATATCGGCCCGGGTCGAGCACTCGATACTCGCGACCCAATGCAGATTGCTAGAGCATTCCGTGCCAGTCCGGCGATTCGTCGCACGCCTAAGCTTGTCCGCGCTGTACTTCATTCTGCCCATGCCCTTAGCATCCCCGTGAAAATCGGTATCAGGCTCGTGGCACAGACGCAGACGTTCATCTGGTCCATTCAACATTCAATTTGCTCACTGGAATGTGCATTCCTTTTGAGTAAATGGCTTGAAGCACTGTCTCAGCCGAATCTAGATCCTCCTATCAGTGATGATGAACGCCGGATCGCCGCGCTGGTGAAAATGATGCTAGATGAGACAGAGTTTCCGGTTCCGTCCCATTTGGCTATGGGATCGCCCGAGATGAACCAGCACCTCAATGCTGGGGTGTTGAGGGTCTGGGCGCAGATATTCAAAGGCTCTCAGACATGGGCCATTGTCGGCGTAATTGGGAATGCCTTGAATATCTGTGCCGATATGGCCCAGGGAGGTTGAGCTGGAAGGTTTGGTGCTTCCGCTGGCTGGTACCAAACACTGCCTTTTGGAGCACCTGCTTTCGAAATGGATACCCAGGATTACAGATATCTTTATCCTCAAACCCAACCTTTCTGCGATTTTGACACCTGGACTCGGCCTGGCACTTATCCTCCTGTTGTCGAGATCCTAGGAAGACTATGCGGGGAAGTTGGGGTGCCAAGAAGTGTGGGGATTGAGTTGCATAAGTTATTCCCCAAAAAAACCCCGATACGGAGTACGTTGCTATCGATAATACCAATAAGTCAGTGCACATCGACGTCAGTGACTCGACATCCATGATGTGGCAGCCGGAAACGATTACTTCGCCTGATAGTAATCAATGATATGAACTGTTATAATCAGTACTAACTCGATGCGTTGCATTCATGTTCTGGCCATGAAACAGGCAAAGCTGTTGCCCTTAGGTCTCCCCTGCAGACTTAGCGAGTGAACTCGTGAATTGTATCATCAGATTTGATTCTTGAAGGTTAGCCGGAGCTAATGATAAGCAGTGGTAACTTCAGAGCCAAATCTACTTACATAACAAATTGAGCGCAGTTGTGGCAAACCCTTTTTTTCCAACCCTTCACCATACTTTGTACATCCGGATGACTCCAGCCCTCCCTAAACTTAAGGAGGAGCAAGCTGGCTCCTAATTTCTCTTCCAACCTTCCTTTGCATTTCCCTATTAGCCCCTTATACCCTCTCTTTGGTCCACATGCTGTTACTCTTATGCAGCAGCTTGCATCTTACGCACTTCTACGCCTTTCAAACGGACCCTTGAAAGTCTATTAAACTAGACTCGCCATGGCGAATCGCGGGAGAGCTGTAGATATCAACCAATTAGTCGCTCTTGCGAGCGCAACCGGACTTAAATCAAGAGACCCCCAAGAATCATTGGCTAGGGCCATGCAAGGTCTCGGGTTTGCAGCGAGGGAGGCCCACGAACGCACCGCCAATATTCTCGATGCTATAGCCAATATATTCGTCAGCCGTCCGGGTGAAATCTTTGCTGTTGGTGTGAGGCTCATCGGCCCGACCCGGCACTTGGGGTCATTGAGATATTCGTGGCCGGAGACGATGACATCCCCCTCTCCACCAAAGAATACCTCGAAGAGGTCTGGAGGACGATGCAATCCATGGCCAGTACTAGGAATAGAAGGGTAATTCCAAAGAAATTTGACTTGCAAAGACAGCCAGATTCCGAGATCAATCCTCCAACCCCCGACACCAATTCTACTAATGATATCGAGCAACAAAAGCTCTACGACGGGTTGATTACAAAGGTTTATACACACGGATTTCAAAAATGGAAACGGCGCCTCGACAAGGCTTATGCACAGCTCCTAGACTTCAGTGGAATATTCAAAGAATATATAATGCAAGATCTTCCTAAAGACCATCCCAATTATCCGGCCGCGGAGGGTATATTCACTCTTTTGATCCATATAAAATGGATGAGTGGGCAACTTAAAAGCTTAGGTGCAAACAACAGAGGTCCGGAGCTTGTTGCCCAAGAAGAGTTTTTGCACCGTATGTCACAGGCAGCCATGAGAATCGTGAAATTCTCCCCCAAGCAGTTAGCCTGCATAGATGCGTGGAATATGAGTGATAAAAAGAGTCGTGAATGCCCCTTATTCTGCCTTCAAGAGATTAGGGGAGCTGGCTGACCGGATCTCAGGAAAACCCCTATCGCGCACTTTAAAGAAGTTCGCCTCCTTACATCTCGCCCTGCAGCACTTGAAACGATTCACCTGCTCCAGCCGCTTCATTCGAGTCCTTAAGAGACACTCCTTCAAAGTGATATGCACTAAGAAGACACTTGTCCCCGTCACTCTCCCTCACGGCGCCAAAGGTTGGAACAAAGTCTTAGAAAGGTTACTTAAGGACTGCAAGTCCCGAAAGAACGAAAAATCAAAGACAATTATTGACACTGTCTTGGGGCCCGGAATGCCGAGCAAGGATTTCCCAGTTCATTGTGAATGCCGCTTACTACAGCATTTTGCTTCTCTGAATCTCGAGCCCCGGCCGATCAACTATATCGGAGTGTCCAAACCCCCATGTGCTGGGTGTTCGGCTGTGTTTGCTGCTTGGAATGAACTTTTCCCACAGCGCCGCTATCATACGAGGGGGTCTCATGGCAAGTGGTATTCTCCCTGGGTAGTTCCGCCAACCTGGACAGGCCCCTTCATGAAAAACGACGAGGGCCTTTTCCTCAGAATCTACGAGAAGGTCTCTGAGCAATTTGCACAATTGCTTGAAAATGCCGGCTTGATCATACCCCGGATCAGCAAGAGTTCAGTCCCATCAGACTATGAGTCTGATGGCACCGAGTTGGAGACAGCGGAAGGGATCCATAGACCGCTACTTCGCAAGGAAAAGGTGACTTCCAATAGAGGGGGCAAAGCAAAAAAAAAAAAAAAAACAAGGAGTATCAACCTAAAACGCTTTACACACTTAACTAGCCCTTGACATTAGGGGATATTCTCTTCAAGTCTAGCTGTTAAGACTCGCTTTGTACTGTACAATAATAATAAAGGTACTCTGTAGTTAGTTAAGTACATAACTACGCCAACCGACTTGTCACTGACTACGAGGGCGTCCTAGGGAACTTGAATGTTGATCTTGTGACATGTTCAAAGGCGCCATTGAGGCACTAGAAACGACTTTACGGTAGTACGGAGGTCTCAGCCAAAAGTGTTCATCACCCCAGAATCTGTGGTGCGGTATCCTTATTACCGGTAGACTAGAGTTTGGGGGTAACTGTAGGGACTGCTTAGGCTTGCCTTCCCGATTATTTAGGGAGCACGCGGACCCAGCACAGTACCTTAACTTTAGGGCACATTTCGTTTTGGTACTGTAATGATGTGTAATTTACAACCACAACCTCAATTGGTGATGAACACTTTTGGCGGAGACCTCCGTAGACATGACATGCTTAGCGCGCCTTAATACTAAACAGGCTGGTCCCCTTCGATCCACTGTAGAGCCATTTTCCTGATCAGTGACATATGACTATGAAGCACCGGGTAGGTATGTATTGTAGTTGAGGGAGTGTGTGAGGATTGGAGCGGGGAGAGCTACTTCAAATATTAGGGGAGGGTTACTGTAACTATGTTAGGGAGTTGTGTGGAGGTCTAGGCTACATGACTAAGGCACATGCCCCCAACCCAGTTTGACGTCGACGAGGTCAGGTGAACGTCAAGCTTCCACTTCAAGCATCAGTGTCATCGCACAAGTCTTATTTTTTGTACTGTATGCTTTCACTCTGAATTATCAATCCAGCGAGAGATGACCTACTAGTATCGCTGCTTAGGGGCTGATCGGGCTCCCTCTTTCACCTGCCAGAATGGTGAGAAGCCGTCTTCAGCGCTTCCTAAATCCGCGCCGCTCATATGAACGGCTGGGAGAGGAAGACCGGGAGCATGATGAGGTAGATGAGGGCATGATTCATGGAGAGCCATCTGGGGACTCCTCATTCTCCTGGCTAGAATATGGGATATTTGTATGGATGGGGGTGTCGATGCTGTGGGCATGGTACGTAGGAACTCTGCCAAATTCCTCAATAAAGCCATGCGAGCGCGATCGTCTTCATAGCTCTTGATACAGATGAGTAAGGGACTAACAGGGTCATCTTACTTGTAGGAACATGTTTCTAGCCGCAGCACCGTATTTCCAGCGTCGATTTGGCTCCGATCCTTGGATCACGGCCAATTTTCAATCATCCATCCTCTCAGTCTCGTGCATCACAAATCTCACTTCTAGCCTCGTGCTCGCAAAGAGACAGAAGAACGCATCCTATCCCAGAAGAATAAGCGCATCGATCATACTCAACATTTTTGTCTTCGCCCTTCTGGCTCTATCCACAGTGTTATATCGCGATGTGGCTGGTGGGCAGTATTTCGTCTTCATACTGGTCATGGTCTTTGCGGCCTCCTTGGCGACCGGGATGAATCAGAACGGAGTTTTTGCCTATGTCGCAAGTTTTGGCCGTAGTGAATATACACAAGCTATCATGGTCGGGCAAGGCGTGGCTGGCGTCCTTCCGTGCATCGTGCAGATGATTGCCGTCCTCGCAGTTCCAGATACCAAAGAGGCCATAGATGAGGAAGCTGCCCAATATCAATCTGCAAGATCTGCTTTTATATACTTTGCCGTCGCGACGGGTGTCTCTGCCGTCGCGATCGTCGCCTTTCTTTATCTCAACGGGGTCCAGAAACCTCGTAGAATCGCCTTGGAATCTTCCAACCTTTCTCCTCCGTTCGAAACTGATGAGGAAGAGGTTCCCCTGAAGAAATCCATACCTCTCCTCACTTTGTTTCGCAAGCTTCGGTGGAACGCTTCAGCGATGTTCTTTTGCTTTACTATTACCCTTGCCTTTCCAGTGTTCACCGCAGAAATCCACAGCGTCCGAGAGCTCGAGAAGCCAGCACCACCGCGCCTCTTCCAGCCCGCTGCGTTTATTCCATTGGCATTTCTTTTCTGGAACTCAGGGGATCTCCTGGGCAGAATGTCTGCAGGCATCTCCTCCCTCAATAAACTGACACGTCGCCCGTTTCTATTGTTCGTGAGCTCTCTGGCGCGTATATTATTTATCCCCTTGTACCTGATGTGTAATATTCGTGGTGAGGGCGCCAAAGTTCAGAGTGACTTCTTTTATCTTTTTGTTGTGCAGTTGCTGTTCGGCATCACGAATGGGTACTTGTGCTCGTCATGTATGATTGGCGCTGCGCAGTGGGTGGATGAGGAGGAGAGGGAGGCTGCTGGGGCTTTCATGAGCCTGATGCTCGTCGCAGGACTGACGGCAGGCAGTTTGCTAAGTTTTCTCGTTGCAAAGTTTTGAAAGAAGAGTCGTTACTGCGTTGGTCATTCATCAGGCGTTTTGATATCCCAGGGAGTGGAAAGGCTCCTCTCGATGTATGAGGTTCTGTTGATATGATGCTAACGCGGAGGAAGGCGCGGCGTACAACACGCGGTGACCACATGGCAAGCTAAGCCTAAGGCCCTTACCTTGGGTTGTTTGTTAACCCGCGACGCCGGTGGCCTAACGGTTGTTGAGCGCACATGCGACTCCCCTCCTGGAACTGTTACATAATACAGGATAGGTCCCAGGTCGCGGGTTCGAATCCGGCAAAGGACGTACCACTGGAGTTATTAACAGCTCCTCCGGTGGGAACCTTTTTGCTGCTCAGAAATATTTTTTTATTTCGTCTCTTTTTCTTCTCTTTTTCTTCTCTTTTTGATAGAAACAAGGGGCCAGGAAATCAGACCCCACCTATAGAAATTGACGAACAAATTTGCGGATAATCCTTTTGTGGTGATTATTTTCCTAAAGCATCCTCAAGTTCTTGTTTCCTAGTATTTTGTTAAAGACTTAAAATACATTCCTATCCAATTTCAGTTCCAGCATCAACTCTCGTTCTTTATCATTGAACCTGTCAGACCAGGTCCATGTTCGCAAGCTCTTAAGTATTTCATAGAAACCAACAAACAGCACTTGCTACAGCACATGGAATGGCAATTAATAAGAGAATACATGCGCATGTGTGCGCTTATCAAATGAACACTGTATAGTAGTTGAAAACCAGCCGAGAAGAACAGAACTGAGGGGGGATGCAGAATATCCCATCCACAGCCGCCAATAGTAATGAGACATGATACACAGGAAGGCAACTCAAATGAGAGGAGAGAAAAATGCAAGGGTTGATATGATATAACAGAGAACCAGCAGGAGCACCGAAGCAGAAACCATCTACTACAAAATGTGCATATAGACGGGTATAAAACGCAGTAAATGAGCCCAAAAACATACATATGTGGTTGCTAATCATGGCAAATTAATAAGAAAAAGGTCTATACCCATCCGAAAATGACATGAAACAAGATAATCAGTTGAAAAAAAAACAAGTAGCATCAGGTGTTGACGCTGGCGTTTGTTAGTAATGATAGTAATAATCGCTGAGCTCGCTGAGCCTCTAATGGCTTGCCTGTAACAAGCCTCCTTGGGGCGCTTTTCAGTTTGCGGACCAGAGATAGGGTAAGAGTCTGGTAAACCGCCCCCAAGAGGGACTCGAATGTCAACTGTGGAGTCAGATGCATTGTAGATCATCTGGGAAACTTGCACTCAATAGGCGGGCCGTCTACTTCTCGGTACTCTGCCATTAAGGCTTCACGGCTTGCTGCCGCTCTGGCCAACTTCCGCATCGCTCTTCGCAGGTTCGGATTTCTGTCCATGGGGATGTTCCCCCTCGTCGTCCTCTTCGACTTCTTCACTCTCATCATACTCCTCATCTTCCCCATCTTGAAGCATCTGCTGCAACTCTTCAGCCTCAGAGGGTGGTCCACGTATCGTGGAGCCCTCATAGTGTGCTACCGGAGTCATGCCTGATTCTCCGCCGCTCATCTGCCATTCCATAAGCTTCGTAAAGGCACCGTCTTTCTTGACGCTCAACTCCCTGTAGGAGCCTTGCTCGGCAACACGGCCATCAGAGTCGAGCACGATGATCGTGTCGGAGCGTTTGATGGTGGACAGTCTGTGTGCGATGCTGATCGTGGTGTTGTTGCCCCGGAATAAGGCAGCCAGGGCGCTGTTGACGAGCGTTTCCGATTCTGCGTCGAGGGCCGATGTTGCCTCGTCGAGGATCAGGATGTCGGGGTTCTTGATAAGGGCGCGAGCGATAGCAATTCGTTGCTTTTGGCCTCCAGAGAGCTGAGCTCCTCGTGCGCCCACGTGTGTATCAAGACCCTCGGGCTAAGATGGCGTGTCAGTATAACGCACAAATCGAAGCTCAAGAGTAAGAAAGCAGAACTTACAAAGTCACTGATGAACTGACAGTTGGCCTTTCTCGCAGCTATGATGATCTCTGCTCGTGTTGCGTCAGGCTTTCCATAAGATATGTTTTCAGCTATGGAGCCTGAGAACAACACCGGCTCTTGCGAAACCACGCCAATCCTCCTTCGAAGTGACTTGGCATTCATTGTGGATATATCCTTTCCATTGATATAGATAGCTCCTGAGGTGGGATTGTAGAAGCGCAGCAACAAAGAGGCAATTGTCGACTTGCCGCCTCCAGATGGACCAACAATGGCAACGTTGGCTCCCTGTGGGATTTCAAAATCCAGATTCTTGAAAATTGCCACGGCAGGACGAGTAGGGTAGCTGAATTGCACATTGTCAAATCGGATAGGGCCTTGGGCAGACATTACTTTGGTTCCAACAGTAGGTGATATTGTGGGCTTGCGGTCCTGAAGTTCGAACAAACGACTGGCAGCACCGACACCCTTCATCAGTTCCGAATAGAAGCTTGACAAGCCGAACATACTCGAGCCGGCGTATGCAGTATACATCAGGAATGATGTGAGATCACCAATGGTAATGGCTCCGGATTGAACCATGCCACCACCAACATAGAGTAGAGCAAGAATTGTCATGTTTCCCGTGAACCCCGTCTACAGTAGTTTAGTCAGCACAAGACCATAAGAATGAAATCCGAAAAGTATAATACTCACACCAGTGAAAAACGCCGCACTGATAAACGACTCTCGTTTACCCAACTCAAATATCCGTTTGACTTGATGATTGTATCGACGGACTTCCAAACTTTCTCCAGCAAAAGACTGACTCGTTTTCACGTTACCTAGCCGCTCTTCGGCAATTTTAGTGAGTGTTCCCAAATTCTTCTGAATCTTTCGGCTAAGGTTTCGAATTGCTCTTCCATAGAAGAAAGCTGCAACAGCCACGGGCGGTAGTAATAATGCCAGAATCCCCGAAAGTTTGAGACTAACAAAAGCCATCATCCCAAAACCAGCAGCACCGCTCACGGCTGCTCGAAGTCCATCAGAGAGATTTTGCGTTATACTCTTGCCGACGATAATGGTATCAGAGCTCAAACGGGAGATGAGGTCTCCAACCCGATTCGCGTCGAAGAACTCAGCGTCCTGGACATATGTTCTCCGGAAGAGTCGTGATCGCAATCTCGCAACAATTCTCTCACCAACGATGCGCAGAATGATGATTCTCCCGTAATTAGATAAGGCACCGAGAGTAAGAACTCCGCCCAGAGCACCGTAGAACCAAGGAAGACTAAGGCCAAAAAGCTCCTTCAGTGCATCGGGATTCGTGTTCGTCGCGATATCAAGGATCTTGCCAATGGAGAACGGAATCGACATGCTAACCGAAGATGAAATCAGGAGAAGAAAGAATGCCACAGAGAGGACTTTGGCTTCAGGGCGAGCAATCTTGATCAATCGCCATATCTCTCCGATGCCGGCCTGTTTTCCGTGAGCCAGGCCATCTTTCGCCAGTCTTGCACGCAGATTGATGTGCGCAGCCTGTGATGCCTTTTCAGACCGTTCAAATCCCTTTTGTAGCTCGTCCTGTACAGCTGGAGTAATCTTTTCCAAGCCGTCCGTCCCGTTTTTGGCGAGCTTCGACGTTGCCGAGGGAGGTTGTTCCCGAAGACTTCGGGCTGCCGAAAAGACGCGGGTGTGCTTCAAACCAAGAGGCTGATATATGGGTAATTTGGACGTACTCCGTGCATCTAAAGGGAGAGTGCTTCGAGGGAATCGCTTCTGTAACTCGTGGCCTTCGCCGTTGACTGTCTGATTCGCATTGCGGCGGCCTTGAGCCGTGACGACGACAGAATTGGCGAAGGTCCTCTGACTCCCGTACTGCGAGTGTGTCAAACGGTAGCTGCCCGGATGGCCAATGCGATGAATCGGCGCCCGCGAAGAGAGTGTTGTTAGCAAGCTGCCGCGCATTGCGGGAACAGTTCAGGCGCAGCGGCCGTTGCCGCTCACCTTTCGTGCGTGGTCGGCGATGATAACAGCGACAAGCCGGTATATCAGCTGGCGATATGCATAGCAGGCAGAGAAGACGACTCCAAAATTGCGTATAATGACTTGGGTGAGTCCAGTGTTGCGCACTGGGATGTGCTGTTGAATCGAACGTCTTGGAGAGAAATTTTGGACCTGGATGCGATGACGATAGAAGCTTCGAATCTTCCATCCCAATCCATTCCCCCACCAACCCCAACGCGCATATAAAAGGAGACTCAGCACGCCGCCACCATCCCGCATCACAGCACAGCAACATCGCGCAAGCAATACTGCGCTGAATGCCATTCTCTGTCGTTTCTATCAATTGCTCTACATAGCCATTGCATTTCGTCCCTTCATCGACTAGTATCCCCTTCAGTTTCATATCAATACCACCACAGTACACAACATCAACACATCCAGCAGCCTCGAAGATCTACTCCTCAAGATGGTTCTAGATTACAGCAAATGGGACGCTCTCGAGCTGTCCGATGACTCTGATATTGAAGTGCACCCGAATGTGGACAAACGATCCTTTATCCGCGCCAAACAGAACCAGATTCACCAGCAGCGATTCCAACGCCGCCAGGAGATCGCAACGCTGAAGTACGAGAGAGTAATAAACGATGGTCTCTTGCAACGCATTGACGGTCTTCTGGCCGCCCTGAAGAAGCACGAGGATAGCACCAGACACCCAGACGAGCTCGTCTTCCAAGCACTGATCGAGTCCGCTGGGAACCCTGAACACGACCAGCCCCCGCCCCCACCAGAGGGAGTGTATACACAGGAAAAGGAGACCCCAAGATTTTCGCAGATGATGGGGTCGCTGGTTGATCAGGTCAAGAAAGAGTTGGATGAGGCAAAGACTGAAAATCGGTTCCAAGGCTTCATCCAGGGAGTGCAAGGTCACAAGGATAAGGTCCTGGCTCTCCAGCAGGAATTGCTTGTGAAGCTGGCTCAACTCGAGAAGGAAGAGAAGAGCAAGATCACTAGCGACAGCATTCATACAGGATTCGATAGCTCGTTTGTGTCAAAACCCAAGAAGCATGAGGCCACACCGAAGAAGGCGGAGCCAACTATGGAACTCTTGAATCCGGGAGCGATGAATAGGGAAGAGGTTGGAGCAGTCTCGTCTGGCGCGGAGGCAGATGAAGAGCCTGAACCTAGTGATGCAGACAGTATCAAAGTGACACCGCTCGCGAGACAATTCGCTAAGTTAAGGGTTGGGGATTATCAGGCATCGCTGCAGTTTATTACCGACCATCCCGAGATTGTGACCGAGAAGAAAACAGACGAGCTGCTTATGGAAGCCTTTGATGCTCAGATGTCCGGGCAGGACGATTATGCCCGTCAGTGCGTGCATCAGGGGTTGCTCCTTCAATACTGTCGCTCTCTTGGTCGAGATGGGGTCTCCCTCTTCTTCAAACGGTTAGTATTCCCTACTTTTTCAATCATTCTCAAGTATGACACTAATCTTCTTATAGCATCACCACCAAAGACCACCGCGCAAGTGTCCTCTTCCGCGACGACGTCAACGACACATACAATAAAATCAAGGTACGCGCTAGAGAACTCGCCAAAAACCAGGGCGGCGTCGAGCAAATACAACTCCACGCTGTCGACCCATCCACCAAGATCAACATCAGCATTCCACCAGCAGACAGCACTGATCCGGAACATCTTGCCGCCCTTGAGATTTTCAATCGCTTCCCACCCGGTCTCCAGCATGCACTAAAGTCTGAGAGTCTGGACGAAGTCAACAAGGTCCTTGGCAAGATGAGCGTCGACGAAGCGGAAGAGGTGGTTGAGAAGCTTGGTCAGAGTGGCATTCTTACTCTTGAAGAGGGGATTCTCGATGCTACCACCGAGGAAGGGAAGAAACGGCTTGAAGAGATCGAAGCTGAAAATCGGAGGGAGGCGGAGGAGGAGCAGATTGGAGATCCCGAATGAGTCTGACGAGCAATCAATACCTTTGCATACTGCTTTGAGTGCGATCAGCTTGCTTGCTTCGCAAAGTGTACATTTTATCCAAAACACTTCATTCAAAACGGCTCATTATGTGATCTAGTCTCGCAGGGATACCGCGAGGTCATCCTTTCTGTAGCAAGAATGATAGTAATATCAGCTTCTGCAATGCTGTCTCCCGTTATGTGCAGTTTTGTAGCAGCCGCCATTTGTCGTAGCCCCTGACAGTCCACTCCAATTGACCATAATCAAACCTCTAAAATTCATCACCCTCCTTCCAAACCTTCTAGTAAATACAGGAGTAAGAACACCAACATCAGTGCAAGGCATGTCAAATATCTATCCGAAAATCCCAACCAAAGAAACAAGGAGAAGGGTGAATTATGTGATATCAAGAAGAGAGGGAGAGACATACTCAGCGGAGATGCCGCACATCGACAAAGCTGCTCTCACATCAAGAGACAAATCAAGTTCAACAATATATCCAACGTAAAAGTGCCAACGTGAAAGAAAAGGGGGGAAGGTAAAAAAGGGGCAAGATACACGTAGACCTGACAAGGCAAAAACCGTCCTGTCTCCCACGATCCAATACAAGCATGACAAGCAGAAAGACAAAAAGATCAACTAATCTTCCATCGTGTATTATATATGTAGTAACCTCATCATCATTTCCCAGCCATGTCGACCATATATTTCTTAATCTTCTCACACAGCTTCGGCTTCCCCTCCCAAGGCTTGAACCTCCCTTCCAAATCACACGCCGTCGAACTCAACGCTTTCCACAGATCCTTCTCAACATCATACCCCACGCGCCCGATCATCTCCTCCGCACTACCCCACATCCGCTTCGGCTTGTTATCTTCCGTCCACGCAAGACCCTTCTCGCCAAACACCCGCTGCGGCTCCAATTTGGGCAAGTTCGCATGGCAAGTGATGAACGAGTCCGGCGGCGCGTTGGGTTTACCGCCCCATCCAAAACTCTGGCCCTTTCCTAGCTTCGAGTCCCAGACGGGATCGGCTTGCATGATGACGCCTCCTTCCCAGCCACCGTCGGATTTCTTGTATCCGAAGACGGCGGGGCCCGTGGAGACGGCGTAGAAAGGGAGATTGAGGATTCGCGCGGGCGCGATGAAGGTTTCTTTGTCGCCTTCGCCGGGGTGGCCTTGGGAGAGGAGTGGGTAATAGTGCGAGGGCCCATAGAGGTTGTAGTAGGCGGAGAGGAGGAGCATTTTAGAGTGAGATTTTTTGGAGACGAGGACTTGTCCTGATTCGGTGGAGGCGTGGGCGAAGCCCTTAGGGAGGGGTTGGGATGTGATGTCGAAGAAGGATGGGTGGTAGGTGACTTGCCAGAAATCGGGCCAGGTCACTAAACCGTGAGATGTGAACGGTTCAGAGGCGAAAAGACGGGTTGGGTCGTGCATTGGAAATGCATCAGCGTCGAGGAAGAGTACTTCTTCGAATGAGGAGAATAGGAGCGAGAAGATCTTGAATTGATATTTCTTCAAGCCTTCCACGAGGGGCGAGTGATCGAGAATCTTGGAGAGAGTGATGCACCGCGCATTGAGAGCCGGGAACAGCGTGTCGCAGATATACTCGTCGTGTTCGCTGGGGTCTGCGATAAAGATCTCGACTGGTAGATCGGCTCCTGTTTGGCGTAGCATGTGTAATGAGGTGACAACGACGGGCAGAAAAGAGCCGCCAGCGGTCGAAACAATGCCTCTTGTTCGTGGTTTGTACGCCAACTTCGGAGCATCAGGTGCAGACAACAAGTCCATGAACCGTGAATGCGCCTTTTTCAGCTTCTCCTTATCCTCCAGCTCAACAACTATATGCTCAGGCAAAGTGATCTCATGCGCCTTGTCTGGCTTGAAGCCAATGGCCTCAGGATGGTCCTCCAGCCGTTTCGGGGATTTGCAATTGGGCGCCGTGGCCTTGAGCATATCGTGAAACTTCACCCAGAACTGCCCATGGTCTGTAGTTGAAGGTCCGCGGGTAAGTGGTAGGTTCTCTGGGGCATAGCTGCGGCGGAGGGTGACAAAAAGGAGAATGACGACGACGAGGAGGAAGACGCTCCGGCGGCGGAATCGGGAGCCCTGGGCCATGCTTTTGTGCGTCTGAGAGGCCCTCCCGTCACCAAGGAGGCCGGTCCCCAGAACGATATGTTGCGATAAAAGCTGGGAATGGGAGTGCTAATCGTGGTCCGTCGACACCGCCACGCAAGGATCGGGATCCCTGAGAGATGTTCAAACTGTTGCTAGCCGTGATAGCGGAGGTTATTCAGAACTGACTATTTTCGTCTGAAAGGTCATGGATGGAACGAGTGTTATGAGGAATAGATGGAGGTGTATAGGCACTTCAGTGTAGTGAAAGACTCAAGGCCAACTGGGCGCCTTTTGCCGTTCTACGCGTTGGTGAAGCTTTACGGTCTAGCTGGCCTGGATGCTTGGTGTGGAGTTTATACCGAGCTTCGTGGCCGACATACACAGTTTGCAAGCCGTATACCCCGTATAAGCAGCGCCATATAAAAAGACCCATCTGCTCTCATATCTACTGGCTCGTCCACCTGAATAATGTCAATCTGCGCAGAGTAGCTTGGGGTTATCGGACAGATCGTGACAATGATGCTTCCTTTGCGATAATTATCGTAACCTTTAGGAACATGCAGCCGATGCTTCGACTGCAGCCCCTGGACCCGGGCTACCTGTGAGTTGACGATGACCTCCTGTGCAACCATGAAGCTCCTGGCATGCAATCACTTAACGTGCTTCTCACCTTCATCGATGCTCGATGGAACATTGTGCCCTCTCCTTCACTTACATCCGTCCAATTGTAGGTTAGCTCAGAACGGTCCTTCTGGTCTTCCGGCTGCTGTTAACGACACCCCACCTTCATGATTAAACCTCTGATTAGAGATAAACATCGAGAGACAGAAATTGCCTGATGGGTAAGTTTGGAGCTTCGTCGATATACATAGTATCCCCAAGCTCTGGCCCTGCAGCTGACATGGAATGCTAAAAATAACAGAGTGCCCTGAAGTCAGTTAACCTTGACAAATGATATCGAGAACCACGAAACCTATCCTGTCGGTCCGTGGTTTGGTTGACACCGTCTTTTTTCAGGAGACAGCACACGGAGAATGGCTGCTCGAATGCTATCAGATGAAGGACGAGCATCGCCATAATCCATCGTCCGTATCTACAGTTGGAAGAAATGATATGAGACCAACATCGACGGCGATTCTTGAAACGAAGGCCCATGGATCTGCCAAGCCAACAGAGACATGGGCTCCGGACGCCCGTTCGCTGAATGCGCCAATCGAGGCGTATTCTCTTCCGCGCGATGTGGGCAAGTTGGGGCTCCTTGGGGGCGCCGCTTGGGCTGTTTCGAGCCTGGTCCGAGTCGTTTGCCGTGCGGGCTGATTTGTCAAAATCCTTAAAATGATGATTGTGCTCCAGCATCTCTCAGGGATTGCCCGCCCCCTTCGCTTCCCAGGGAGAGAAGGCTGACGACGTCGATTGCAGCTCCTGAAACATATGTAGCAACGACCATGATAAAATTTTAATGCCTTGAACTCGCGATTCTTGAACATTTTTTGTTCTTCATTCGTTTCTTGTATAGTTGCTTAACTTTCTTTTTGGGATTGAGCCGCAGAAGTCACCATGTCGGGCGGTCTTCTGTCGCCTCCGTCGCTCGCTTCGGACCACAGCTTTGCCTCCCTCTTGAGTCGCCAGAAGCTGGCCGCATTCCTTTACGCAATCCTCCCATCCGCCTTTCGCAATGAGCCCAAGAAGACTCGTCCGCTGGCGAAAACCGCCTATCTGGATGGTATCCGTGGCATCGCAGCCGTGGGCGTCGTCGTCCTGCACATGGTCTTGGGATTCTTCCCCAACTCGTCCTACGCATACAATGGAACTCCCGGTCGAGATTCCTTCTTCCAGATGCCCTTCATCCGATTGCTGTACACCGGACAGCCCACCATCTTTTTCCTGATCTCCGGATACGTCCTGTCAATTAGCACGATCAAAAAGGCTCGAAACAAGGCGTGGGGAGCACTGCAGCAGGATCTGAGTTCGAAGATCTTTCGTCGCATGTTCCGATTGTATATACCGTCGATTGTGGCTACGTTCATTCCCATGTTCATGGTGAGCTTTGGACTCTTTCCGGAGGTCATCAAGTTCAATGACCAAATGCCGCACCACACGTTCAACATGGCGCCGCGAGAGGCTACCTTCTTTAGACAATTTTGGCTGTGGTGCAAGACGATCCCACCGCTGTTCTGGCCTTTTGACTGGGAGAACTTTTCGCAAAATTCGCCCTATGCGTACCAATTGTGGACGATTGCGGTGGAGTATCGATGTTCGATGATCCTCTTCCTTTTGCATATTGGATTGTCTCGATGCCAGAGCAAGACTCGTCTGTTTATCAACGCCCTGTTCTCCTTGTACTTCCTGGCCCTTGATAAGTGGGATGTGTTCTTGTTCACGGCGGGAGCTTTCATCGCGGAGGTGGATATCATCAGGGAAGAGGCCAACGATGCCCGATTGCCAAAGACAGAAGCTGGAGAAACTAAGCCGACGACCGCTACCCGAAAGAGTCCTAACCAGTGGCTTCTAATAGCCGGTGTGATACTGGGTTTGTGGATTTTGAGTGTGCCCGCCGCTGATATCTGGAAAGCCTGGACGTTCGAAATCCTGGAGACTTGGGCCCCGAAAAACTACAAAGGAATCTTTCGCTTCTGGGACGCTGTCGGCACCGTCATCTTTATCTGGTGCATCACGGGCCTGCCGTCGTTTCAGAGATTTTTCACGCGCCGCATCTTCCTGTACTTTGGCAACCTCTCGTTTTCCCTCTACCTCACGCACACGATCGCGCTCAAATTCTTGCTGTACCCGATGATGCCATGGCTGTATTCTATTTTCGGATACGAGACGACTTTCCAATACGGCCTGTGCTTCGCCATTGGTGGGTTCTGCACGGTCTTGTTCTCATGCTGGATTGCGGAAGTCTTCCAACGACATGTTGAGGAACCATCGGCCAGATTCACGAAGTGGCTCGACACAAAGTGGTCAGTTGTTTGAAAACAGCAACCAGCGCGGCCTTTAAGGGGTATATAATATTTACGCACGCACTGCCGAGTTGCGTCCTGGAGATGCGTTTGTGCAACTTGAATTCTGTTACTAATTTTTGGAATTGCCTCTTTGAGTTGGAAAAGATACTATGGGGCTTGGACATATTTCGCTGTGCATATATACACATTTACCTCCCATCTTGCTCTGGACATGCCTTTGAACAGATTCTGCTTCTCTTTCTGTCTTGGATGTATCTTTACGTGTCTGAATTGACAGTTCTTCTTCCTTGTCGCTTCTTCTATCTTGTGACTGTCTTCCAGTGACCTTCATGTCTCAATCTCTGAAGATTCTTCTCTTTCTTCTTTCCGCCAAACACACCATTAGTATTCTTGATCTCACATTCCCGGCGTTAGATTTAGAAGTGGTCTTTTCAAAGCACTATCACACAGCCTGCTCTGTACAACGACTGACTTGAATGAGCCACACACGTTTTTCACGCGATTCGACGGTGAGACAAGGCCCCAGGCACGATTACACCAGCAATAACGGACATAAAAGAGTCACTTTTCCTATCGCATTGCGATGTACCATGTTCCTGCCAAGCCAACACGCAGCGACAAGGTTCAGAGTGTCCTGGTTCAAACCCCCTTTTCTCCGCCGTTGTGTCTTTGGTTGACGGTTGACACTCGTCCCCGACTTTGAAAGCTTTCTCACACACAAATAAGGAAGCGGAATGGAACGCGTAGCCTTTCGTAAGATCCATTGTGCGGGTGTATCAGAATAAATGGGGACCTGTACCACATCAAAATGCGATCAAATCCATCCATTTTTCATTGTCAAATCACTGCGAAATAAGAAAAATCTATCGTCGTGCGAAACCATTGAACCCTGGGGTCAGGCTGAAGTGGCCAAGGACCCGTCGTCTCCATTCTACACTGTGAAATTTAGCTTAAACTGCGCTGGAAAGCCCGCAAGTTTTGGTTTCAACCTGGGAGTACGCCAGCGGACTCGTCGTTGATCGCTCCCATATCCTGGTGCTTTGCGGTGTGTCGACGTCTCCAGTCTCATCTTCTTCCCGGCGATCTTCAACTGCTTCACGTGTTACGCACTCCCGGGGTTGGCGTGTTGAAGAACCATCAAGCTTGACTTCACGGAGCATTCCTTTGGCATTTCATTCTTTCGTCCATACTATCTTCTCAATTCTGTTCTTTATTCTTCATTCTCTAACTATCTCCGAAGCGGACTACATTAATCCCGCTGCCTGAGAGACAGGAGCTGTTCCTGATACTCGTGCCGTTGCCGCGGCGTGCCTATCCGCTCAACGTTCGCGACACTCAAGCACATAACGGCACAACGGGACAAAACAGCTCTCTAATGACGGCGCAAAAACACTTTACAGGATCTCGAAGCAGTTTATAGGGAGGAAGACACATAACATATCGCAACCATGCCTCCAAAGAAACGAGATGACAACTGGATCGATGTACGAAAAAGCTTTAACTCGACCCCCTTTTCCCCTTCCTCCCTTTGTGTATTACACTGTTGTGTGAAGGGCATTGCATATGCTAACATACGCACGCATGTACTGTAGGGCTTCCGCGGCATTGCATCCTTTGTCGTCGTCACGGGCCACCTCTGCACTGCTTTCGTCCCCTACTTCCACAACCCAGCCCTGTCAGAAAATGGCCCCATGTCCTTCTGGCAGATGCCCTTCATCCGACTGTCTGTGGGTGGCCGCGGCGCCGTCGCCGTCTTCTTCATCATCACAGGCTTCGTGAATTCGCTGAACCCCGTGAAGAACGCGCGGAGCAACAATACGGTGGTGGGACTGACGAATCTGGCACGCAGCTCGTTCACGCGGTCAGGGAGACTGGTGATTCCGACGAGTATTGCGACGCTTATTGGATGGTTCTTGTGTCAGACGGGCGCGTTCAAGTTGGCGTTGCGTGCGGATGCGGGGTGGATTAAGAATGGGGGGCATGATATTGATCCGTTTGGTGTTTCGTTGATGAAACTGTTCCGATCGTTGACCGTATACTGGAGTTCTGGCGGTGGTGAGTACGATGCGACGAACTGGACGCTGGTATATTTCTTGCAGGGCTCGTTCCGGGTGTATCTGGCACTGCTGGCGATGACTCTGGTGACGGCACGGTTCTGGTGGATCATCAGTGGGTTTCTGTACGTGTATGCGTGGATTACGGGAGACTGTGAGTTTGCTTCTCTATCCTACAAGACATTTTAAAAGACATACTAACGTACTTTCATCAGACCTGGTTGGCATCAACCTCTACGCTGGCATTTTGCTCGCCCAGATCCAAGTCGACTACGGCTCCCGCGCCACCACCCTCATGCCCAAATTCGTCCCCAGCATCCTCATGCTCAGCGGCCTCTTCCTCTGGAGCTACCCACAGGAAAACGCCCACTGGGCCATCTGGTCCAAAGCCCTCAAAGAGACCTTCGTCGCCATCACGCCCCTCTACACCGATACGAGCCGCTACATCGTCTCCATCGGCATCACCCTCCTCATGCTAGGCATCTTCTTCTCCAACAACGCGCGCAAATTCCTCACCTCACCCCTCTTCAACTTCCTCGGCCGCGTCTCCTTCCCCGTCTATCTACTACACAACACGCTCATCCGCACCATCCTAGTATTCATGGTGTACGGACCCAATGCATCCAAGACCCCTGCCAAAGACGACAAGGGCAACATCATTCCTGTGAAACGCATTAGTCCGATGGCGTTTTTCTTTGTGATACCGACATTTTATGCCATTTTGTATGTGGTTGCGTATCTGTGGACGTTGTATGTTGATCCGCTGTGTGCGAAGATGGTGGATTGGATGAAGAATAAGATGTTTGTGGAGGATCAGAAGCCGCAGGAGAAGGTAGCCGTCCCCTTGACGCAGGTGCACGTGCAGGCTGCAGTCTAGAGAGGGGAGGGGTGGCTTGCTTTTGATGTCTATGGTGTTTGGTGAGCTTTTAGGGATCTTTAAAGAGCATGGCGACACAGCTGTCTCTCCTCATGATTTCTTTTTTCTCTATTCTCCCTCCTTTATTTTGCGTACATCGTCGAAGCCTTCAAGCGCCCAGGTTGGAGGCAGGCGCATTCTACCACTTACCGTGGTTATCTCTCTTTTCTTTTCCCCTTGCTTCAAAATTTTATACCAAACGGTGGAAAATCAGCCGTCATTCAGGCCAAAATTCAAGTGGTTTATTCACAGTTTCGATGATGCTTCGTCCATCATTTTTTCTAACTTCCCCTTCTCGTTGATGTCCTCTTTTTCTTTCTTTCTCAACCTCGCTCTCTGGCTTCCAACTTTCTCAATCTATTGAATTCCCCAAGATCTACGCTTCCCACCACAGAGACCGGGCGGCACTTTTTCTTGGCCTGGCGTTTTGAGCGGGTATTGTTTATTATTGAACATGCTTGTATGTACAGAATAATTCTCGTCTCCTACTTTCTACTTCATCTCTCTTTGTTCATGTTTATTATTGCGAAGTGTGGGTTATGTATGCATGAATGTACATGTATTTTTAGATGGGATCTAGCTTACGGGTGATATGCATTTCCAGTTCTCAACTGAGTACCAAGTCATCGAATCTGTTGGCACTAACTGGTGTCAGAGGGTTGCGGCCCGCGAGGAGGGATGCACTTTGCTGTTGTCCGATGTTCAGCCATCTTCATTAATGGCGATACGTTAAAGCTCTCTATAAAGTTACACGTCAACGAGACAAACTTGCACCCCAATTCCAGCTCCCTTTCATGAAAGAATAGCACCGAATATAGTATCTAAAGCGTGTGTAGAGGCCCGAGGGAGAGCGGATATTGAAGAAGAAGAACGCTCTCTATCAAACCCCACTCGCGCCCGGAGCATTCTCATCCTTCTTCAACTCCAATAACAACTCTCTAAACCGCTCTTTACCCGACCCACTCGCACCGCCTTTGATACCCTTCCCGCTGACATCGACCAGTTTCGCAATCCGCTCCCAGCTCGTGCCACCAGCGGCGGTATCTTCACGGTTCGCAAGGAATTCCTCTGCTTCCTTGCGGGTGCGTTCTTTGGCCTTGTCGGTGCGTTTGTTGTAGGATTCATAGTAGTCGTCGATGTCCTCTTGGGCCTTTTTGATGGTGGCTTCTTTGCGTTCGGCGGAGATGGCGGCGCGGCGGGTGAGTTCTTCGTCGCGCTTGGCGCGCCATTCACTGAATTGAAGGTTAGAGTTGATCGCGGCAAGTTGACAGACAAAGGAACGGTTGCCCACCGGACAGCTTCTGGCTCTTCTTCAGGCTCTTCGTATGTGGAGTAGGAAGGTTGGAAGCTAGCTGGGCCGGTGATTGTGCCACCAGGAGCAACTTGCTGGAGGTTTAGGGTGATCAGTAAGAATGTCCGTTTCTAAAGATAAACAGCTTCTCTCCATACCTCATTATGTGATTCTAGCGCAGGAAATGAAGATTCAAAGTCCCCAGTGTCTTGGTGGGAAGGATGTTGGTCTTCATCACCGCCCAGGAGGTCGTCGCCAGCATCCTCGACTGTAGGCGATGTAACATGGTCAATTGCTGATGTGAATTGATCCGCATCGTCCCCTAAAGCAGCGCGTTCGCGAGCGAGGAAGTCATCGCTGTCTCCTGCGGGAATGGGTGTGTCGTTGATAGTTGGGACAGGTTGATCTAAGTAATTATAAAGGTTAGCATTCTCACGTGAGCATGTATATCAGTAGTCTTACCACCTAGTTCATCCAAAGAAGGAAACCGGTCTGCCATGATGACAATGTGGTATGTGAGAGAGCTTAAGGAGGAAAGGGAGGATAAGGTGTGGCCTGAATAGGAGTAAGGCAGTTTGTTCTAGCAAGGCGCTGTTGCGGCGAGAGTGTGTCAATGTTGCTGTCAGTGATGGCCGTGGATGAGAAGAGTATCTCAGAGTGAATAAATGCAGAAATCAGTGAACAAAGAGCCTTTGCAATGTTTCATCAGTTTGCGAACGGGCGAGATGTCGTGAAGTCGTGGATGACGGAAGCCCAAGCGGCCACCGCGCGCAACGCCAGCTAAACTGATTGGGGGATTCTGCCACTCCGACCTCCCAAGGCGGTGATCATTCTCACCTTCGAATTCCTCTTTGCATCACCGAATTGCGAGGGAAACCTCCTGATATTCCCTCATCTCCTTCACTTGGTTGGAGTTCACTTTTATCATTACATTTTTCACCCTCCTCACTAGCTGTAGTCAGACAAACGTTGCTCTCTAGGCGCCAGTGTTTCTCTCCTATTCAGCCCAAACCAGCTCAAACCGGGGCCGAAACCCATTGGAGCTTCATTGTTTACAGCTTGATTCTTTATCCCACCGGCATTAGATTCTTGTAAGGTCACAGCAATGGCGTACACGGACGATGCCGTGAAGGCGAAGCTGTCTGCGCTGAACGAAACCCAAGAGTCCATTGTAACAGTTGCCCAGTGGGTGATGTTCCATAGGTAAGCTCTCATTCCAAGCAAACCGGTACTCGGCCAATGAGGCATTGTATACTGATAAGTTTGCGTTATCTAGGAGACATGCGGATAGAACAGCACAGCTCTGGCTGGAAAGACTACGTGAATCGAATGCATCCAAGAGGCTCAATCTGGTCTACCTTGCGAATGGTTTGGACACCCCTGGTCGGGACTACAATTGGGATGGCTTGCTAAGAATTGAACTGTAGAAGTTGCGCAACAATCGAAAGCACGTCGAAAGGATGATTTCTTGATCGCTTTCTCTCCCGTCCGTGAACCCCGATTCTCGTTCTTGTGAAGCGATTTCCCGAAAGGCTGACTCGATTTGTTAGATAATCGCCGATGCGACGGCTACCGCCTTCAAAGGCGCTCCAAATGAGATTCAGCAGAAGCTAAGGCGTGTTGTCGAAGTATGGAGACAGAGGAGGATATTCGAAATGCCGATACAAGAGGCCATTGAGGCACGAGTAGAGGGTGAGCCACTGCAGCTTCAGTTTTGCCGTGAGACACCCTACTGACTTACTTGCTTTGCAGAGGTCGACAAGTCGAGAGCTTCGGGAAAGAAACAGTTACTTGGTGGATCGTTATTCTCCAGCTCAACGGGATCTCTACCACCCGAATTACAGCCATTAGCTCCAATGCAAGTTGCAGTCTCCAAAGCCGCTGTCGCATCGAGCACTGCAGTATCGCACGCGAACACAGAGTACGAAAAGATGAACGACCCCACGGCCACCGTCCCAACACCACCAGTACATGCCGCACGGCTAAGCCAGCTCCTCAAGTCCTTGGCCAGCGCAGAAAGCTCAGTATCAGAGATCATCAAATCGCGCCAAGCCCTCATTGAAGGTCTCGAAAAACTTCTGGACTCAAACCGTTCCGCGCTGGCCGCCGAGAAAGCCCAGTTCGAAAAGATGTTCACCCGCAAAGCCGAAACGGAAAACAAGAAACGTGAAGTCGAAGACGCTATCATGCGTGGCCTAGCCGCCGAATCTCCCCAGGGCAACGGCAACACGAGCTGGCTGGGAGGCGGTCCGGGCCAGGGAGGCCTCGTCGGGGACAATAATGAGCCGGAAGCACCTGCCGTTGAGGAATTGACACCACCACCCGTCGAAGCACTCACTCCCGTGGGCTCTCCAAAACTCAACCCAACCTCCAACGACCCGGGGAACAACATCAACAGCAACGACAGCCATGCTGAAACGTGGCGGTTGGAGGAACAGCACCGGCGCTTGTCCATCACAGAAACCGTTGCGGCGCTCCAACAGGCTCCCGGTTTCTCAGGAGCGGATTCCAATGCCAATGCGGGTGCGCATTCAGACGTCACTTCCCAGATAGATATGGCCCTCATAGCTCACGTCGCCGCACCCCAGCACGACGCTTCCTCGAACGGATCAGGTTCGAAGAAGCGCAAGGTCAGTCATCACGGTGGTGATGATTTTGCGGCGACGTTTGAAGGGAGTGATGCCATGGCGGACTTGGATGCTGAGGTTGCTGATATGTTGAGGCAGGAGAGCAATAAGTATTAAACAGAGAGAGGGTCCGGCGTGATTGACTCAATGTTTGTTACATTATGGGGCTACTTCTTTTTCGATGATTGTTTTTTACATACTCGATTTTGTTACTGGGTTTGCTAATTTGTCTGAAGCTTGAGGTCATGGTGAAATGGGTCCTGTACTGTACTTCGTAGGCGTGGACGCTTTGAAATATCTTGATTCTCGGATGTACTAGCCGTGTTCTGATGTTTGTACTCCGTCATTCCTAACCATATTCACCTTTAGCCGGTCCACTAGATTCACTCGTAGTACGGAGTTACTTGTATCACTCGACTGAACGTCATTAATTTCTAATATGTACAAAACCTTGAAAATAAAACCAGAACATGTGTGTATGTATTAATCGCTACGTAAAGGCGGATCATGCCAAACGTCTCGCAATAACCGATTCACCGTAGCATCACCACCAGATCCTATTACCACGGACGAAGCTAACCTTGTTCTCCCTCGACGGTATCGTGGTGGTTGTCGCGCTGGCGGACGCACTTCTATCTCTTGAACAGTGCCCGGAGGAGTATTTGGTGATGACGGAGGAGGTTGTGGTGACGAGGAGGAGCTGTGGCGTTTTGGTTTTACGAGGAGGAGGATGAACATTCCCACAACGAGGAGGAGGAGAAGAAGGAGGATTTTGCGCTTTGTGGTGCGTTTTTGGTAGCCCGTTGCCTTTTTAATATAGTTAGTTGGAGGAACATTCTTGGAGACGGGGTAGTTTGCGTATGAACTAAGAACGTACCACGGTGAGTTCCCTATCAGCGGCCTTCACGTCCACCGTCATGCGCTCAACGTTATAGTCTATGCGATCCAGCATGGTGCCCTGGTCGATGATCATGGTTTGGAGCTCACGGAATATATCTGATAATTCGATAATTCCTTTTGCAATGTCGTTGATCTCTCGTTCTCGTTGGAGGATTGCGGCGTCATTGGCGTTTCGGCCAATTTGGCGTTGTTGTTGGGATGTTTGGAGAAGGGTGGATTGGGAGTATGATTTGTCTGCGTCGGATTCGAGGAGGGAGGGGTCCGTGTAGGGGTTCTGCTGTTGAAGGATAGGAGTGGAGGAGCCTTCGCGCGGAGAGGAGAGGCCGTCGAGGCTGCGGAGTTCTAGAGACGGATAGGTGAGTATACGTGAATCTTCTAGTAGGACGCAGAGATCTGTTACTTTTCAAATAGGTGCTCTGTTTCTTTCTAAACCCAGCACTGGCCTCTTGTACTCTTGCTGCCAGCGATGTCTGTAGATTCCTCGCCATTGTCTCCTCCCCTCGACTTGTGTTCCCCATCTGCCGCGCCTCACGCACCATCATCTCGATTTTCTGAATATTCCGTTGACAATCATGGAAAGCCCGTGTGATCTCCTGTGTCAATCGTTCAATCATCCCCTCTTCCTCCCGCCGGACATCTTCGTCTCCAAAACTGGGTAACACGTGCTTCTGGTGTAGCTTGTCTAGTTGAGCGGACTTTTGCGCAACGCCCCGGAGAAGGTCTGTGACTTCATCCTGTACGTCCAACCATCGCGGAGGTAAAAGGTCCATTTCTATGATTGCATCGCCATCGTCTTCAAAGCCAGCGCCGGACATGAGGCCCCGGCGCTCCTCATTGTTGTCATCGTTCCATGAGCTTCCTAGGTACCGGGGCTTCTGGGATGGGTGGTGGGCGAAGGATTGGCGATAGGAGATGTAGCTATGCAGGTTCAAAGAGTCAGCAACAAAGGTCAGTCAGTGAGAAAGGCCGGACTGGGCCTTACAGATTTGTGCGATCCCGCCACATGTTCCTCTGCGGGCTCTGAGATGGGGGATGCGCAAGGGCGGAGCGTCAAGTATGGGAGGCTAGGCAGCGGGTTTCACGGCGGCGGATTACTTTTCATGATTGTGCGTGACGGATAAAGTGAAGTTGTTCTCAAGAATGTGCTAAACAAAGCTGAGTGGCATCTGTCTCAAGTGTTATGAGCGGTGCACTCTGTCCTGTATGTACTTGCAGTGCGGAATGATAAGAGTGTTCAACTCCATATTTGGATGATCCCAGCCAATCTGCAATCAACACACTAGCTTCATCTGGACTTCAACTGCTTCATCAGCCACATCTCGAGTTCAACTACGGCTATAATTTTGCGCACAAGTGTACGGAGTTTGTGTATATCTTCTTTAACTGCCAATGACTGCTGGATATATGTGATAGCCCTCGATCGAAGACTAACTAATGCCTGCATGTGAAAGCTCCTACAAAAGCATGCACGCCATCTGGAGTACGGAGCACCGGGTACTCTATCCATGTCGACAAGGCAGAGCCATGCTCTCCTTTCCCGGCGCTGTGCGATTTCAACATCAACCTTCTAACGCTCAGCTGCAAGACAGATTCGATCTACTGTAACTAATATTCCCCGTTGTCACCGGAGAGCGAGCGTTGCACTGAGGAGGGACAGGGTTTGGTCATCGCTGGGTGAATATCCACCAGAGACCAAAGCAAGCTGAAGGGCCCCTGAGACGATGATGTAGTTGGCTATGACGGGGGCCGTGTTCCCGGAGTTTGGTGAGCGTCGCAGCGCCTTGGAACAGCGTGGGCAGTCACCACGATTCTTGCGTCAGCGTTCACTGGTATGCTGTGGTGTCAGTTTGCCCGCTGTGAGATACTGTAGTTAGCAGATATCAGACATAGTAGGCAAGGAGAAAGCGACTGCAGTGAAGCCCGCAGAAGAATCCAACATCAGTTGGAGTCCAAATAAGACACAAACGAGTCAGCCTTGGCGGGGCATCCAGACAGGGAGGAGTGGTACCTGTTTGCTGGCGGTGTTTGCCCTACAAACCAAAGTCACTTGCCCGTAGCCTTGAACTAGAGGGGCGTGCCTAACCCACTCACGAAGGTTAACGATTTGTTGACGGCAAGCACTAAATAAGACTCTCTTCTCTCTCTCTCCATCGACATCACTCTCTTTCTCTTCGTCCTTCTATCAACAAAGTCCCATACCAAGCCTCGTATCCCCTGCTCTCAGCACAGGCGCACAATTATCCCCCCTGGCATTTATCTTCTTGACATTGCCCTTACCTTCATCACACATCCCACAAAATGGTACGTCTCAGCCCACCGCGATACCCCTCGTTTCTCCTGATCGTGGTGCTGGATTTCGCTCTGGCTGGTTCAACGACTGACTTCTCATATGTATCGAACAGGCTGATTCATTGACTGAGGAGCAAGTCTCTGAGTACAAGGAGGCCTTTTCTCTGTTTGTAAGTTGAATTCATGGTCCCGACGTCGACTTCTGCGGGGTAAACTGCACGATGGCTTTTGGCTGACCACAATCAACACAACAGGACAAAGATGGCGATGGTTAGTATTCACGAACATCTTTCGCTTTGCGCATCGAAGCCTTGGATCTCAGTTTAATTGGCACATTGCATGGATAAATGCGCTTGGGTACTGACCGCGATAACAGGCCAGATCACGACCAAGGAGTTGGGAACCGTCATGCGCTCCCTTGGCCAGAATCCTTCCGAGTCTGAATTGCAGGATATGATTAACGAGGTTGACGCCGATAACAACGGAACCATTGACTTCCCAGGTACGCAGCCTTTTCCCTGTGACTGTGTTCCGCCTCTCTACCTTTGCGCACCCTTCTATCAACCATGTCCTGACTATATACCTCTACAGAATTCCTTACCATGATGGCACGGAAAATGAAGGATACAGACTCCGAAGAGGAGATTCGGGAGGCGTTCAAGGTCTTTGATCGGGATAACAACGGGTTCATTTCCGCTGCGGAGTTGCGCCACGTGATGACCTCCATCGGCGAGAAATTGACTGATGACGAGGTTGACGAGATGATTCGCGAGGCTGATCAGGACGGTGATGGAAGAATCGACTGTATGTGCCCTGCTCATGCTGCCATATTTTCGAGTCTTGAGAAGTCCACTAAACACCTACTGACATCATTCTTTTCCCAGATAACGAATTTGTTCAGCTCATGATGCAGAAATAAAAGATCAATGCTATCTCAGTTTCCAAAGCACTGCAAAACCATACTTATTTGGAACAGCAAACTAATGACCCACCCCATCCACGTCCGTTTCCTTTCGATTCGCTTTAGTTACAAGACCAGTAACTGCATTCTCCTATAATCTCTGTTGAAAGCGTCGATCGCAGCAGTGACAGTTCGAGAAGGTTGATCAGGAAGAATGGTGTTTGTCTGGCTGGATTTTTATTTCTCCCTTCATTCCCCAGGATTCTGACTGATATGCCCCGTGTTATTTTTGAGATACAAGAATAGCAGTTCATGGATATGACAGTTTATCATTACCAACTCTCAGTTTTTCTTGGCTTTTGTCGACAAATTTCATTTATGGTGTGGTCCAGGACGATGAGCAGGGTCAATGTCATGGTGCTTACACATGACGGGCAGAGATGGATAAATTGGGCAGGTGAGGTATCACGATTAGGTATAAGGTAGAGCATTCTCTGCGAGTCAAAGAGCAGCACTTCTATCAAATTGCGGTAGCCTCATGCAACGGACACGACACTACTCATCGGATATCACTCTCAAAAACTCCCCACCCACCATGTCATCTTACAATTCAGCGATTAAACCGCAAAACCTCCATATACTGCCTCGCCAGATCCGTCCCGGCAATACCAGTATTAAACATCCCCGCATCCGTCGTGGTAACTCTCTTTGTACCCCGTTGCCTCGCCCTTCCCACCTCCGTCATCAAACCAGGCACACAAATCGCCTCCTTAGCACCAGGAACCGCAAAACGACTCCAAAACTCCCGTATCATCCTCTCACCGTCGCTCCAGTCCTCCTCGGTAGGCAGATCCTCCTCCACATCTGCCGTTGGGAACTCTAGGAAACCGAGCCCATCATCTCCGTCTCCTTGATCCTCTCCATCAGTCCGCAACGTTGTCTTTGCCTTTGCCGCTACAGAGCCCGGCTCCAATTCCTCAAACAAAGCACTATCATCATATCCGCCGCCAATAGTTCCATTTCCTGGTCCCCGATACTCGATTTCCACCACACAACCACGCACTCGCTGCACGGGTTGCGTCTGACGTACATCACCCACGCGCACGCGGAAGTCTCCGACTTCGAAGACAGTGCCGGCCGCGACGCCCATGGTGTGTCGGAGACACCAGAGTGGTTCGCAGGCGCGGATGGTTATGCTGAGGAGGGAGGTGAAGGAGGCGGGGTCGGGGGTTATCATGGTCCATTGGGCTGGTGATGGTGAGGAGGAGGTGGCTTGTTGGCTACTGTCTTCGGGTTTGATGGGCTTGTTGGTTGCAGCGTGTTGCTGCTGCTGTTGTTGTTGTTGTGTTGGTTGGGCTGCCGTATGTGGTTGGGGTTGTTGATGTGGTTGAGGGGTCTCCCAGGGGTCAGGACTTGGTCGATCGGAGATGTAGACGAAGCCATGAGACTGGAAGTGGCTTAGGGAGAGAAAATGCATGAAACGTGGTTGGAGTTGCGGGAGCGGAGCGTATACTGATGGTGGGAGGCAGGATGGCGTGTCCCGTAGGAGTTTGTGCTCGAGAGCCCAGCGGCCTGTGGGTACTGCATCGTAGGCGGCTCGTAGCTGGTTGACAACCGTGGCTAGAGCGGTGGATGAGTTTGGGTTGGCGGGGATGAAAAACACTCTGCAAGAAGTGTGAGCAATGGTGAATTGAATGCCTTAGGGAGATGAAGCATACGCAGTAACCGCCATGGCGGGCAGACAACTCGAATGCGCCGCTACGGGTCAGAGCAAAATTCCGCAAGAAGTTTATTTTCTTTTAGGTATATCAAGCCCCAATTTGTAATAGTAGAGAAATATGCCTTTCTCACAGATCTATGCAGAGTGCTGTAGGCGCAGTAGGCATACGTTCGTAGAGTCTTTTGGATGCCTTGAGAGGCTCAATAGAGGTATTCACTTCCAGAGAAAAGCAACTGACACAGCACAAACAGCAACTGTAATGGGGTATATTCAATTGATTTGCCGGTAACATTGATAGTTCAACAAGTTATAACGTTGTAGTCATAGACCGTCATGCATCTGAGTAGACTCCGCCGATTCAAAATGCAGTTTCTGAGTCCTGTAGGTATCTCTGCAGAATCTTCAAGTTCCGATTCACGGTTCAACCCCTTGGGCTCAATCCGACCCTAATATGGATCTTGGAGAAAGGCAAAAAACACAGCGAATGGTAACCCCCATCAAATTCTCATGTACGTATAGAGACAAAGAGAGACTTGAAATCAATAATCGTCGTTCTCGCTTGCGGCTGCTTTAACTGCACCAATTACTAAGCAGGCGGGTTGGAGAATTTGGCACGGGGCTATTCGAGGCAACTGCCCGGTGTGGTATCTCGGCTCCCGATCCCGAGTTCTTTTTTTCAACGTCCAACTTCGATCACCAAGCTTGAGCCGAGAATTGACTCTCTGGCCATTTGAAGACTAACTACAGGTATTTATCACAGAGGGATGTCAGAGCATATGTATGGTACCTCCATGTTATAAGTGAGGGTTTCATCCTTACAGGACAAGCAGATTTGCTCTGTCGCTTTGTTTCTCGAAGGAGAAACATACAGATACCATTTACCAAACCGCCACTGACACCATACTTGACGCTCTGACTGCTTCATACACAGTGAGGCTTGACTTGCAATGGACATGGAGCACGTTGCCTGTTTGCTCTGCTCCCAATAGGTTGTTTTGGCAATGTGGTGACTTGAGCAATGCCAGAAGAAACGAGGATCGCGAAAGTATATCTCCAGACGGACGGTAGGTAAGAGTTGATTCCATATAAAAATACGTACTCACAAGGAATGTTGAGAGACTGCACGTCTTGTAAGTATGATACTGTAAGTACGCATAAGCGCAGCCATCCAGGAAGCAAACCACTAACGAAACTTCCTAGTTCACGCCAACACGTTTTGTTGCCGGTCTATAATACCCTCTTCACTCAATACTATCAGTCAAACTAACCGCACAAGAGATGATGCCCGATCCAGAAGCAGCATGCGTGACAATGAAGAGCGGCCCTTCCCACCAACAACACGTCAACGTGGACGTGACGTTAAATATACGCAAGAGCTCCCCGTGGACCTTCCTTGAGCAGCCATGTTCGGATGCCTTCTTGTTTGAGCAGCTGACCATCATCATACACTATCGACTACATCTTTAGTCGCTCGCCATGCGTACTCGGCAGACGGGCCAGGGACCCCATCCTCTTGCTTTATTCTCGCTCAAACCACTGAACGCTGCAGCCGCTGCAGTCCTCGCCCATCCCGAGAACGCGCATCTCCTTTCCGAACTT
This sequence comes from Aphanoascus verrucosus, assembly GCA_014839905.1. NCBI lineage: Eukaryota > Fungi > Ascomycota > Eurotiomycetes > Onygenales > Onygenaceae > Aphanoascus > Aphanoascus verrucosus. Next base: position 11,725 of record JACRYM010000019.1, on the reverse strand, counting down.
CCAAATGGCTCCACTGTTTTGGATGTTGGGTTCAATCTATATTCAAAATATCCTGGCGCATTGGCTACGCTGGGAAGCGACCATGCCGATATCTTGGTGAAAGGAAACGATATAGCGCCCATACAGTGTACATTTCAAGTCAACTGGGATACTGGAGTCGTTATGCTTCGTGATAATTCTATCGATAAAAGTACACAAACCTTTGGATCTGATGCTATACCATTTCAGGATGGGGGTCCACGACGGATACTCATGGTTAAGGGAGTAAACTCGCGTTTCAAAATGGGTGGGAGTGGCCACGGCTCTGTGCAATTTGAGCTGGAGTGGCATGGCTATGCGGAAGAAACAATGGCAAAGATCATGGCTAGAAGAGGGAATGGAATAAGAAAACCTTACTCGTGCCCATTTCAGGCCCTGAGAAGTCGTTTACACGCTTGTCACCCTAGGGGACCACATCCAACTGTGCAGGCCCGCACCCCGGAGATACGACATATGAAAATCAGGAAACTGGGCTCGGGGGCTTCCGCTGAAGTTTTTAAAGCTGTCAATGTGGATACCGGGGATCTCTTCGCTGTGAAACAGTTCATAGCACAAGCAACGAAGACCGAAAACGAGCGCTGGGTAAGACGGCAGTTTATGCAACGTGAAGTCGAAACGCTTGAACGATTGCGACATGTAAGTCTTTTCTGTTTGGTTTATTTTCTCCCTGTTAATGCACTCTAACGTTTTGGTAGCCGCATATTATCGAGTACTTAGGATCGCAAGCCCAGCGCCAAGACCAAGTTGAAATATTTATGGGTTTGAAGCAAGGTAGCGTGATAGAACTGCTTGTGGCGTCGCGAGCGGATTCTTTCAAGGTCTTCACGAGTTTGTTGCCACAGATCCTCAGCGCACTTGATCACGTTGCCTACCATGGCATAGTCCACCGGGATGTCAAACCAGCCAATATCCTCTACGCCATTGCACCGAACGGCCACTTGATCTTTTATCTTGCAGATTTTGGCCTCGCCAACAAGATCGGCCTTGCGAAATCGGCTACAGGCACTTATACCTTCATGGCACCTGAAATGTTCTCGGGAGACCTACAGACAGGCAAGGTTGACGTTTGGGCCCTATTCGTCACCCTGATGTGGGTGTTGAATGTGGAGGGATTCCGGCAATGCGAGCACCGTATGAAGTCTGCTAAAGAAGCTCATGAAATGGTACAGCGAGCGACGTCGCACCGACCATTGTCCCATATTCGAGAAATGGTGGCTCCGGACCCGGCTAAAAGGGCTTCAGCGGCTCAGATGCTCGTGAAGCTGTATGGTGGTAAGGGATTGTCAACTCCGTTGCACAGGGTTTATTCAATGCGCAGGCGACAAGAGCGGTCCTAATTGTTCTAGCAATTGGGTACTTTCGACACGAAACAACGCTGACTACCAATCTCCTTTGCAGCCTTCCTGGGTCATGGATTTCTTTTTCTTTTTCTTCGCGAGATGTTCATTTCACCATGCTATTCTGACAGCCTGACAACCACCAGTTCGAAATTCCCTATGGTTCCTGGAGGTCACCATGACCAAGAGAGCCGCCTAGTTCTGTACACTTTAGTCTCCTTATAAGTAATGTTCCTTATCGATTATATTTGAAACTGTACTGTACATACGGCGTTGCTAAGGATTACCGTGGAATAATAATACTCTTAACAATACTGCCAACTCAGCAAGTCATTTTTCTGGGGAAGAGCTCTAGAGTAAGGCTGCTCGTGGATTTCAAGAGGCCGTCATGGTCATAGAAAGGAATTCAAGTACTCCGTACTTACGTGTGAAGATGTCGTGTTGGTTGCCAACAACAAACGGCGTTTGGAATTGATCTCTAACATCCACTACCAGTTACGCATGGTCTTAAGGCTCTTCTCTTATAGAAGCTGCTGTACTGTACTATGTACAGTACTCTAGACTTTCTATCATGCATATGTACCCCGTATCCGCATGGAAACCCATGCAATCTGCAAGATCGGTGTTACAGATAAATCATACAGATCCGTACAGAAAATCTGATCAATGAGTACTTCGATCAGTGAACTCATGGACTTATCGAGCGTATTCCAATCTAGCTATAGGACCTTCACACATGTGAAGCAGCTTAAGTCCTTTCCATTATTAACTTTGCCTCTCTGTTGGCCGTCATGGCGAACTCAGCAACAACGAGCCAGATTTCGTATGCAACCTGCAGATAGATTACCGATCTGATAACATTGGCCCTTGCATCTTGATCTGATCTGATATGATCTGAGCTTCTAACCGTTTCAAAGTAATCTAATCTGATGGAACGGATTGCATTATTTTAAGCTGACGAGTTAGAGTTATCAGATCCGCTGCAGGTGGCGTGACTAAGACACTAATACGTGGAGAACTTTTCCTATTTGGAAGGCCTGGAAGTGGGCTTGGCGGCTCGGCAAGTGGTGTGATCGCGTTTGATCTGATAAGGGAGCACTGGGCGTATTTTCGGGTATTGTGTACGCCGGGATTTTACGGCTGCGGTACCGTCCTGGATATGGGATCCGGGAAGTGTCGGTGAGTGTTGGTCGGTATTTTGAAGAAATTTGGGCAAAGGACAACTTGTACTGTAGAGATGACCACAGTCAATGAGAGAGAACAAACAGTCATGTGCAGGCCAAATGTCTCGCTTCGTCTCGCCTAAGGGCAACCGTTTGTCATTGTTTGCTGCCGATTCACGTTTCTGCGATACCGAGTTTCGCGTAATTTTCGTGGGCGTAAGGAATGTTTCACCGTGACGTTCCTCATTACGGCACTCTGCATTCCGATATCGAATCTTCTTTTTTTTGCCTCCCAACCCTCTCGGGCCCCCAACCAAGTCACGGAGGACCGTTCTCCAGGTTTCGCCGGAAAAATGCAATCCAGCGTCGCAGCCGACATTGTCTTTCCAGGTTGACTTCTCCATCCTACAAATTCATGTTCCAATCTACACGCAAGTCATTCTAGTCACATAGTCCTACGTGACTCTTACAGCCCTCTCGTTATCACTACAATCGTCAATGGACCGTGACCAGACAACTATCATCTAGCCGATATTCACACTTTGCTATTGAAGTCTGACCGGTGTGTTTTCGGCTATCTAAGGCCGTTTCCATTCACAACAGCCTCGCGTTGCTGAGCATTCACAATAATGTGTAAGTTGTTTGCTCTTCAATTGTAAATCTCGCGTCGTTCCCCTCTCCCACCTTTCTCGCCTATGTCTCCTTAACGGCGAACAGTTGAAAACGTAGTAACTAACAGTTCTCTCGAACAGCAGTTCAGACCGCAACAGGCTCATCCCCATCGGCCACAATGGCGTCGGTGACGACAATAGACCCCGCACAGAGAGACGGCATGAACGTGCCCGTTTCGATCACATCTCACCCCGACAATCCCATACCCGAAGAACCCAGCGGCGTGCCTCACCTCACACTCATTCACCCAGACTCTGTGAATTCTCTAGACTCACAATCGTCAGTGCCATCATTGGCTACTGGCTCTGAGATCTCGAGTGACTCAGAGGCCCCATCGACTCCTGCAACTGAACTACTCCCAGACGACGTTGCGGAAGGGATTGATAAGATCAACCTTCAAGGATCTACAACAGACGGAACGGTGCCTCCATTGAAGTCTGCCACGCACAGAAGGCGCGCTTCCACAGTGCTGATTTCACAGAATTCTGAAGACGTCCAGAAGATTCTTGGAAACGTTGGAGCTGGAACTACTCGAGTTGAAAAGCTTTGCTGCGGCGGAGGCTGCTGCAAGTTGAAGCCGCTCAGAGAACCTGCGACTTCTTCTACGGAACGTCCAGTACTAACGCCCAAAAATGCAGCTTTCGAGAGCTTGAAATTGTATCTGGGTGTTTTAACCCATGACAGCGAGCTCACTAATATTAGTGAATTGCCTGAAAAGACAGTTTCCTTTTCTCCGATACCTACAGATTTGGTGGATACAAAATTGGGTCCTAAGGATCACCCACCAACTTTTGTTCAGCCGCACCCACCCTATGAAGTCTATCGCGCACCGCTTGTTCATTCCAGAGAATTGACAAAACCAACTGCAGAGAAGAGAACATTCCATTTTGATATCGATATCACGGACTACCCAACCGAGGGTGGCGATGTCGATTTCGTGGTTGGGGGAGCGATAGGTGTTTGTCCTAAAAATGCAGATGAGGTTGTCGAAGACATTTTCAACTGTCTAGGTGTTCCAAAGTTCGTTCGAGACAAGAAAGTGATGCTTCACACGACCAAGGGACGATGGCCTACAGTTTGGGGTGACGATAAGCCCAGAGATTTGGTAACTACCAGACGAGAACTAGTATCCTGGTGCACAGATTTCCAGAGCTATCCTCCGACCAAGCCTTTGCTACGGTTACTGGCAGAGTATGCATCAGATCGTGACGAGCGGAAGATCTTGATGTATTTGTGCTCAGCCCAGGGCCAAGGTGCATTCTGCGACCTCCGCACGAGTCAACACATCACAGTCTCTCAATTGCTACACGCGTTCCCCTCAGCTCAACCCCCCTTGGATTACCTTCTCTCCGTCCTCAACCCGCTCATGCCACGTTTCTACTCCCTCTCTCAAGATCCGCTACTTTCGCAAACAGAGGATTGCGGCAAGAGCCGTCGTCTCATCGAAATTGCCGTCACTCTCCACGATAGTCCTGATTGGCGAGGCGGCAAACGGACAGGCGTTGGATCCGGCTTTTTGCAGCGCCTTGCCCAGCAGGTCATCGACGCTGAACAAGCTGGGAATGATCCGCGCGCCCTTGATCTTCACGTCCCAATGTTCCGCGGTCTCATGGCAAATCCGCTTGCTCGCGAGTTTGTCTTGGACGGACCCATGCTTCTGATTGGAGCCGGTGTGGGAGTCGCTCCTTTCCGCGGATTTGTCCAGCGTCGTTTGAAATCGGCAAACTGTGCAAACAAAGTCTGGGTTTTGCAGGGTATCCGAGACTCCTTATTGGATGAGCTTTATTCGGGCGAGTGGGGTGTTCACGAGGAGACCGTGAAGAAAGTTGTTCAGAGTAGACGGGGAGAAGGACGGTATGTGCAAGAGGAGGTGCGCAATCAGGCGGATCTCGTCTGGTATGTTATCAACGCGCTGGATGGGCGTGTCTTTGTCTGTGGTAGCAGCAAAGGCATGGGTGAAGGCGTGGAGGCTGCCTTGATTGACGTGGCTATGGCCAAGGGCAATCTGAATGAAAATGAAGCCAGGCAGTTCTGGGAGGGGAAGAAAGAGGCTGGTCAATATATCGCGGTATGTACAACCCTAATTCTTCCTTTATTTCTTGATATCGTTCTAACTTGAGTGTTATAGGAAACGTGGTAATTGAGCCGGTGTACTAAAACGGTTGTACTGTACCAAATCTTTCTACCTTGCCCTCACGCGCTATCCTTACACGACTTACTACCACTGACCGCCTCCCATATTCTCATTGTATCAATACTCAATCATCTATCATTTCTCTTCGCTTGGTATGATGGAAATGCCAACGCGATTCTACCCCTAACTCCTCCCAACTGGCTCACAACCTTGACTTCCTGGTTTTGAAAGCCTACTCCAGTCAGCTTGGCTCTGGAACCCGGCTTAATACCCGATCAGTTATATCTATCTTTCCTATTCCTGCTTCTCCCAAGCCTAGCATAAATTAGTTGCATAGCACTGCTTTATTATTTCATCTCCCTGGTTACGGGCCTTTGGTTCCAAATGAGGTCTCGCATATTTTCTTCGCATCATAAAAACTCGCATAGATTTCTCTCAGATGGGGGTTCGAACCGAAACGCGATCTGCAAAGATGCTTGGTCCAATCGTTGATTTTTCGATCGTCTCTTTGTTGTCTTGTTCCGTTGATCTTCGCTGATACAACGGACATAGCTCGCAGGCTGACTTCTTCATGTCGACTTGATATACGCTGAGTTTGGCGCGTGGTTTTCATCTGTTTTGCTCTGGATATAAAGGCGCTATTTTGATTCTTTCTCTTGATGTCAATGATAGCAATATGAACCTGACAACTATATCCAACATACTCTGGTGAAACTTTTGATGGCGCCTTCTACTGCGCTTTGGAAGCGTGTACATACGGTATGCACATTAGCTGACTTTAGTCTCTAAGCGACCCCTTAAAACAGTTAGCAGTGCTGGGTGACAAAGTGCCCTCCCTTCTCCCCTAAATACCCTACGCCTGGGGCGGAAGTACGGGGTAGCTCAGCTCCCACGTTAGGGCTGCAGGCGCCTGCCTATGCACCCCTATACATTAGGGCTACTTATGCGGAGTACTGGCCCTTAGAAACGATTTGTATCCGTATAGCAACTGGCCTAACATGTTCATGTTCTTACCTTATATGCAACCTGTGTCGCCGCTTCCTTCGAAGACCTCCTGCTTAAGGCATGAAGGTGCTTCGACTTCGTCAATCTCCTTTCTTTGTTTTTCTCCTCAACAACACATAGAAAACACTCATAATGGAATTCATTGAACATATAGTCAGCTGGGTGATCGCCGGCGGTCACCCCCATGTTCGTTATTGTTCCTGTTTTTATCGCTCTCCTCCGCTTCCTCCTCTCCTCCTCCTCCTCCTCCTCCCGCTCCTCCTCTCCGGCCGCTTCCGCCGCCCAACTTTTCCCTCCCGCTCCCCGTTCCGCCCCCTCCTCCTCCCTCGATCCCCTCTCCCTCCCCGCCCCTCGTCGTTCCGCTCGCAGAGCGAAACGTCGTTACAATGAACAACGCTAACGGTTTATAGGCGCCGCCGGTACCGCAGGAAGTGGCGGGAGGGTACTGGTACCGGCGGCCCACCAGCGACGAATTCCCACCTCTACGTGGTGCTGGTGACCAGTAGCCTGGAAAGGGCGAAGCCAAGAGGAATTCAGAATCTTCGAGTTTGAGGGCGGGGAAAGGTAAGGGTGAAATCAGTGACGCTTGCACAACATCTGGAGGCATTCGCCTGATAATAGCCATGTTAATAATGATGGTTCTGGTGGCGGGTGTGAAGCTTCCCATTGAGCCTCAAGAACCCTCCTGCTGGAGAGTGGCCGTCTCCGCTGAGCAGGATAATTCGTGACTAGGTGCCACTGGGACTCAAAGGGGTTCCGACAAGGTCCAAGGGAGCGCCATATATTTAAGTGGAGACTTTCGTATTGGTGATTGTTCCGTAACCGCCGGTATACAACCACTTCGGTCCCGCAAACAGGACAAGCATAGGGCGTCCAATCATTATATTTGGCATTCCGTAAACTCGATCCGCTCATATGCGGGCATATGGTGATATCCTTGCCTCGTGCACGGGATTTTTTAGTCCATAAAAGGTTGCTTAGGAGAATCCTCAAGTGTATCTCTTGCTTGAGTAACACGACGTTCTCAGAGATTCTCAGTTCACTCTGCTCCCTCAGCCAGACTCCATTGAAATATTTCCGGGATTTAAAAACTGACGTGTGGTAGCCCAGCGAATGTCTTGCGCCGTAGAGATGATTATTCATCGCTCTCTGCGCATCGATGAACGGGAGAATCCCCATAGCCATCACCACGTGGCCATTCTTTTGAGAGCAATCTTTCAATGTATAATCTAGATTCGATTTCGAGTGGAAAACCGAGCACTGATAACAAAGCAAATGACTGGGTAGGTCGGATTGCGAAAGTTCCAGGAATTCGAGAAGTTCCGTGCCTTTTAGATTCAAGCGTTGTCCTCCGAGCACATACATCATAGACCTGCAGGTGAGCGTAAAGGCAGCTGCTGAAGCAGATGGGAGCAAGTCATCTGCAATATATAGAAGGAGCTCTGGCGGGAGGCGCCAGATCAGGGCGTTAGGATTCTGCTTTGGGCGCCTAGACAGGAAAGTTTGGAGGAATCGTATCGGGTATCGAACAGCGCAAAAAGGGTGATAAAGAATCATATTCGAAAAGAAAAGTTTGAAGAGGCGACAGAAGTGATAGTCGTTCCATGCGTTGCGGCCGTCCCAGTCCCGAGGCACTCTCCTCAGGTACAGTCCCATTAACCAGAGGCTGTACGCACATAATACAACGAAGTAAATGGCAGATGTAAGCACGAGGCATTTCAGCCATCTTGTCGAGTTGTCGGGACATTCAACCATCACAGCAGTTTTGGGCTCAGACCCAATAATCTCAGCGCATTAACGGGAAAGCTCACGGGAAACTCGATCGATCGGCAGTGTAGCTCAGATATGGTCCTTCTGTCAGTGCGATATCGGTTTTCGCGATAGAATTCATTGGCGACCTGATTCGATATAACGATACGTGAGTTGATGAGGGGCCAGGAGGATGTTTCGAAAGGTTATATGAAAGACAATGACTGTCTAACGGGTCAACTATATATGTGTTTAATTAATCCCAGCGATCCGAACCGCAGTGATCCGAACCACAAACAACAAGACGCTGGAATATTCGGTCGACCCATGGGTGCGAGATAGCGGTCCCATCCGCAGTCTAATTCATGAGATCATAGACAATGTTCTTATCTCTCCTACTCTTGACTCGGGCGGAGGTGCACCAGTCCCGAGAAGCCGCTGGAATAAGTATGGGTGTCGAACCCTACCTGGCCACTCCATCCTTGTGTGCTCGCTCTACAGTAGCCAATGTTAGCACTCGTAAGCCTCAACTTCGTACCCTGTCCCTCGAAGATAGCTGTTAGGATGTATGATCTGTCCACGAACACAGTATCGACGATAGGACCAACCGTGATTTTATTCCGTAGGGCTCTTTCGAAATTTAAATAGAAACGAGAACTGCACGCGGTTCGACGTGCTCTTTCTCAGTCCTATAGAGCGGCTGGCTTTCATGTGCATCATCAGGCCCCGTGCCGCTTTCCAGTCCACAATCGCAGGACCTTATCGATCGAGTCCAGGAACACGCTCAGGGTGTTGAGACTTAAGTGTGAAAAACCCTAAGATTTTAGTGAGCCTGTGGGATGTATCAATAAACTTCTTCACGATAGAAATTAGGCCATCAGCATCCATAGCGAAGTTTATGGCCGAACGTTTCCTTCAACAATGTTGAAACTAGGTGTTGCTTGACGGCTTCCCGTTCCCTTGCGACGTGCAGCAGCTAGACGATAACAGGCCCCGCTATTCTGTGATCATGAAAAAAAACTGTGCATCGTCCTGGAAGTCCTTGGAAGTAGGCCTGCACTCTCGAAAGGTCCTCTGGCAACTTATGGGGTATCATATCAAAAAGAACCGCGCGTCGGATTAGTTGACCATTGCGGTATCATTCTCCATTGCAATATCCGAGTCAAGACATGGTGAGTGTGGTGTGGCGAAGGCGCCCTTTTTCTGGCAGCCACAACAAAGCTCTTAATTTTGGCCTCGACGCAGTATATAGATTCTGCTATATAGTGGTGGTCAGTATAATTGACTGATTCGTGAAGCTCAAGTAACTTGTTACTTTCAGGTGATGGTTGGAGGTTGTGGAACATAAGACGTTGAATTAAAGTGGCTTGTCTACTCCGTATAAAAGGTTCCTAACGGGAGCGGGTAAGGATTTAAATCCACTTTTCCGCCCCCGATTTTGTTATTTTAGGCTGTCGGCGGGGTTTGTGCTCTCTGGAATAATAACTAATGAAAAGTTCAAACCCCCCGCAACGAAAAGCTGAGGCCTAACCTGGTACTCCGGACTTCCTCTTCACTCACGGTCTCTCTGATCTAACAATTCCATGGAAGGCTGGCTGAAACGGTCTGGAGCGGTGGGCTTGGACGCCCTGGAGCTTGCTGATTTCCCGGGCATTGGGCGCGGTGTCAAAACGCAGCGGCATTTCAATGAAGGAGAAAGAATTCTCACCATTCCATCAGACAGTCTCTGGACAGTCGAACACGCATATGCCGATTCGCTTCTTGGGCCAGCCCTTCGCTCTGCGCGGCCGCGTCTGTCCGTTGACGACACCCTGGCTGTTTATATTCTCTTCGTCCGGTCGCGCGAGTCAGGATATGATGGACCGAGAAGCCATGTGGCTGCGCTACCTAAGAGCTACTCTTCAAGTATTTTCTTTACGGAGGATGAGTTGGAAGTTTGTGCTGGAACTTCATTGTTCGCCATCACGAAGCAGCTGGGGCGATGCATCCAGGACGATTACAAGGAATTAGTCGTGCGACTGCTTATCCGGCATCGCGATCTTTTTCCACTCAGCAAATTCACCATCGAGGATGTAGGTATGATGCGCGTGTGACGGATATTGTGAATCGACAACTAACGCTTCTTTTCGCCCTTAAAGTACAAATGGGCACTTTGCACCGTGTGGAGTCGCGCGATGGATTTTGTACTGTCTGATGGAAAATCGATTCGACTTGTGGCTCCCTTCGCGGATATGTTAAACCACTCATCCGACGTCAGGCAGTGTCACGCCTACGATCCCGTGTCTGGAGACCTCTCTATCCTTGCGGGGAAAGACTACGAAGCTGGAGATCAGGTATGTTTGTGATCGTCTTGCTTCCTAATGTTACCGATATGGGCGCTTATCTGGGAGTATTCTTTCAGGTGTTTATCTATTACGGATCTATTCCAAATAATCGCCTTTTACGTCTCTATGGCTTCGTCACACCCAATAATCCAAACGACAGCTATGAACTCGTTCTTGAAACACACCCGATGGCGCCATTTTTCGAGCAAAAGCGTAAGCTCTGGGAATCCGCTGGACTCAATTTGACCTCTACCATCTCTCTCACTCTTACTGATCCACTCCCGAAAACTGTCCTTCAATACCTCCGTATCCAGCGATCAGACGAATCGGATCTCAACACCATAGCGCTTCAGCAAATTGATCCTAAACACCAGAAAATAAGCGACTCGAACGAAGTGAATGTTTTGCGGTCTCTGATAGAATCGTTCTCCGGTCTTCTAGTTAGTTTCGGAGCTCAACTGGAAGAGTTAGAAGAACGACTTGCGGAGGGCGTCTATCCTCTGGGAGGGAATGCATGGGCGGCGGCGCACGTCAGCTTGGGCGAACAGCGGATTTTGAGATTGGCGAAAAAGAGAGCGGAGGATATGCTAGCGGCGGTGGAGGGCGGAAGTGGGAATGAGAAGGGTTCGCGATGCGCGAACTGCAGAAAGGACTCTGTACGGTTGATGCTATGTGGGAGGTGCAAAGCAATTGTGTATTGCGGACGGACGTGTCAGGTTGCTCATTACAAAGAGCACAAAACAGCATGTCAACGTACAGCTTCCAAGGATGGTTTTCAGACGAAATAAAAAGAGAAATATACAAGAGCGTTTGCGACCTTGTTCGTCAACTTACGGGCAAAATTGCATGGTCATGTGGGGAGCTGTGCAGTATTACAAGAGTGTCGATGGAAAGATTTGATGGATTTGACAATTTGGATCACACCGACGATAATAGTAAGACTGAATTGCTACATTGATCAATCTCCCACAATCTTATGCCTTTATTCATTAACTTGAACCGTTGATATTGCGATATTTTGTCGTCTTGAACCAAGCATTGACCTTGTTTTCGTGGGGTAATGCGATTACGCCAAGTCTTAAGTGCAATTAGGTAGAGACGCTAGTACGGAGCTGTCCACCAAAAGTACGGAGTAATAATGATCCCTCAAAATAAGTGCGCGTGAAATACACTGTTCTTACCGTCAAGACACAGCTAAGGCCTAAAAGTTAGGGCTCACTGTAAGCATACGCCCTTGGATGACGGGGCTAAACAGCAGTGTGTAAATAGAATAATTCGAATACCATTCGCGCGTCCGTCGAA